>OZ010787.1:218428398-219099232 GCA_963932465.1 Maratus speciosus
GCTGAGCCTGGTAAACTTGTCCCACTTTTGTGTTTTGTTTCTGCATCAGGTAACTCTGTTCAACTGTATTCGTTTTTTTTTTTAGAATTGTTTAGAATTTCAAGGAATTCATGCTCGGAGGTGCCCCATTCCAAAAACTTGGATTTGCTCATCAAAGTTCGTCAATGACCGCAAAAGTTTTTTAAAGCAATTATGCATTAGCTAAATTTTCTAGTTGTTCTGAATCTGATCCTGCGCTTATCTTATTTGATAATTATAAAAGCAATATAAATATTAAGACAACAAAATTTTCGAAATGTAATGGAATAATTATGATGATATTCCTATAGTATTGTAGCCACAAACTCCAGAAAAGCACCCGTAATGAATTGAAAGTACATTTTTTTCAGAAAAAAACAGAATAAAACCATTTTGTATTTACTGATACTATCGACATGAATGACGTGAATATTAATAGTATTGTGGTGAAGTTACCTAAACCCGCGAGACAACTAGAGCTAAATCTTTCTTATAATTTTTGACGGATTTAAAGTTGTTTTATGTCAAGTAGGCATAAACATGTTATTTTTCTTGTTTTTATTTTATCATATGTTGCCATATGTTTTATTTTCCTTTGTGTATAATTAACTTTTATTTTTTAATAATGTAATCACAAATAAAAAGAAAAAGCGTTCATAAAAGTGTTTTATTTATGTGTGTCCCTATCAACCCCGCACAGCGTCCTTTCCATCCTCATCATGGGGTTAAAAGGGACATTTCTTCCAATTTATAAAAATGCATATATATTTTAAATTACTGTACTTGAGGATAAAAAGTTTTAATTGTACTAAAGAAAAGGTTTTAGACGAGAATTAGGCGCAAATTTGAAAGTAATATATTTTAATGTCATTATTTTATAAGCTTATAATGACAAAATGTCCCTGTCATCCCCCATCTCGCCTAAGTTACGAATTTTGGATTTTACTATCTCTGTGAGTTATGTAGATATCAATATGGATTTCTGTGTTTAATTCAGGAATGTATAAGGAAAATTTTCCTAATTGGAAATTTTATCCTACGGGGACCGTATAAATATTTTTTTTTTCTCAAATTGAACCAATTCAGTTGCAACTTATGTCATTAAATTTTGCATCTTTTTATGAAACTTTGCAGTTGGAAGTATGTGTCTAGAGGTAATATTTAAGGAAATACGCTATTATTTTAATCTTAATGAACCACGGTGTATATGTAATATATATATACATAATATTATATACATATTTGGTAGTTACACGGTTTATTTCTGCAAGTATAAGAGCTAAATAATGTAAATTTGAAAAATGTTCATAGGGAGGTAAATTCAAAATTTATTTTTCATACGATCCCTATAGAAAAAAAATACCCATTTGCAAAAGCGATCACTCTTTCATCCTTATTCATGTCCAAATTTTCATTTGAATATCTAAAAAAGTCAAAAATCGTCACTTTGCTAACTTTTCCACAAAACAGAAATCGCAAAATCTTGGAGAAATTATAGACCGTTTATGAATCCCTGAATTTTACATGTAAGTCAATCATGTTTATTTTTCTACTTACTTTTCTAAAATACAGATGAAATAGTTTTACATACTTTAATACAGTTTAGAACCGCTGATGTATGAAATTAAGGTTAGTTGGGGCAACTGGGACATGATTTTGCAATGTGACTCTGGAGCTTCTGACAATTCAGCTTCAAAAAGCTAATGTTCATTTCAATTAAAGTCTGAAATTCTCTAAATGTGTTCAGTTAGGTTCCCTCAATCAGACAGAAATGCTCAAAATTACATTTTAATTTTTAAAAATGTAAAAATATGCATATTTCATCTTCCTTTAATGTGTCCAGTTGCCCCCAAAAATGGGGTAACTGGACCGGGGGGGGGGTCTATGTTCCACACGCGTTTATATTTTTTCATATCGGATATCAGGTCCTGTTTGAAAAAGTGTAAACAACTTTAAAAAAATTTAAACCAGGCAGATCATGTAAATTATATGTCAATAAACAGCGTTGTAAGGGAAACCTTTGCTGTCAGTGTGCCTAAAAAAAGCACTAAAAGTGAAAATATTAGATTTATTTATACCAAAAATATAAAACTTACGTAAGTACTTATGTACTTTAGTATAGATAATAAGTATAAAAGTCACATGGGTATTTTAAGGGAAAAATAGCAAGGTAAATCTCTGAACAAAAGGCTACGTAAGTACTTAAGTACTTTATCTTTATCCAGGGGTCGCATTATATAGGGAAAATTTTATCGTCCCTTAAAGAAAGGTGAGATGAAGATATTATTTTCAAAATAGTGGTAGGGACGATAAAAGATTCCCTATAGCATAGCTGCCAACTTTTACGCTTTCCTCTTACTACTAAAATATTATAGTAAATGTTGTCTTATTTAATCGTCGAAATCTTATGATTAAACAAAACGAAAATCTCTATTAAATTTTAATGGTAGCAAGAAAGCGTAAAAATTGGCAGCTATGCCTATAGAATGCGACCCCTGTGTATAGTACAATTTCAAGGTCTGGCTATCTGGCTTTCAGGGGCAAGGTACTTGCATTCGTAATATGTTGAAATAATTTAATGACACCAATATTTACAAGAGAATCTATCTGAAAACATGTAAAAGTATATTTTTGCGTACTTAATAAAGGTTAAATTTTAATTATAAAATTCAGGTGCCAATGTGGCAATTAGGAATTAAAATTAAGTGATGCCATAACGGCATCACCGCCTCTCAAGGGGTCAAGAAATTTGGTTTGATACCACTCAATATGCTTTTTTTAAAATTTCATTACGTTATTTTAATAAGGTATTATATCATTTTCTTTATTGTGAGCAAAAACCAATGGAGAAATTTACTTCCCGTAGTAAGAGAAACACAAAAAAATTATTTATAACTATTAGGGTAACTGGATCCAGCATGGCCCAGTTATCCCTGATACATGTCCCCGTTACCCCATTCTTGAAACATTTATGGGGTAACTGGGACACCGTGCTTACATTTAAAACATGAAGTAAATATGTATAGATACCTAATAATATTAATGTAGTTATATGTCTAATCTTTAAAAAAAAAAAGATTGTTTAATAAAAGTACTTACAGTATTTTAATAAAAATCCGAGGAAAATCAACCATATTGACGTTGTTTTTAAAAAAAGAAACGTAAATTTTTGACAACCTATCACAGGAAAGTGAGAGCTATGACTGGGTCAATACACGTTGTTTTAGGAAGTAGAGATAAAGGGGCATTGCTCACAAAAGCTAAAACTTAAAAAATACCAACAGTTTTTTATAAAATAGCCTATGGCCTAGTTACCTCGTGGTTCCAGTTACCACAACAATCCTTATAAATGAATTTGTAAATACCGAAATGTAAAAATGTGCTAATAAGAATTTAAAGAAGCATATTTCGATTTATAATAGAATAATCTATTGAATGGACATTGATATTGGTTTACAGTATTCAACCAAAGGTTTACTACTATAGAAATTCGATTCAACGGATACAGAAAATTATAAAACTTGTTGCAGTAACTTAATAGTACAAAACATGTAAAAAATTATGTGAAGAATTATACTAAGTTATTCACTATAAAATTATCAATTTAACAAACCTACTCACCAAACTTTGTGTTTAGTTTTACCTTTTGGATAATCAAGGCGAGGGCGCCGCCTTCTCCGCGAATTCGCGACGGTCTCCCAGCCCTCCGGCCCTATCAGTAAACTTTTTAGCACATTTTAGAAATCTTATTACAATTATAGATAGCAATCATTGATCTCTCTATTTCTCTGAAAGTCGGAGAGCCTGCCCATCCGCAATATTTAATTTTAAATGTTGTACATGGCATTCTAATAATACTGCATGTTCAGTATCATTTTGTCATCACTATATTCAGTATCATTTTGTCATTAAGGGGACCGGGAAAGCTCTATCTCCGCCATGTTAAATTCACGAACTTTATGTACCTTTTTCACAGAAATGGTGAAAGATAGAGGTCTAGATTTTTTAGAGTAGTTAGAAAAACATGCCTTACGCATTTTAACATGCCATTTTTTTTTCTAAGTGAAACTGAAAATTAATTATTATTTATTTATTGAAAGTCATTTTTAAATTAGCATTTTTGGTAAAATTTCATTGCCTAAAATAAATAATTCTCAAAAAATCATTAAATCCCTGTGTTAAAGTATGCAATGTAACAAAGTCAATTAAAAATTTAAATGGCCATTAAGCTGTCAAGTACTCTTAGAAAGAATAAACAATTCCAATACTTCTCTTTTTTATATATAAATATGTGTGACATATCGTTGGAAATATAAAAGTGTAAACTATTTAAGGATATAAAAATGTAAAAATCGATTTTTTCCCCAAATTTCGCTTACCAGGTCCCCTTAATTATATTTTTCTTATTTACTGCATTAAATAATAATAGTAGGGGAATGTGGGGCAAAATCGGGTACCATAAATGTTTGTTGTTCTCAAATGCAATCAAATGGGAAAACAAACTCTGAACACCGTTTTTGAAATTAAATGAATCTTTGGCTATATTTAAAGATACTCCTTTTGATAAAAAATGTAATTGATTATACATAAAAAATAGCTCTTTCAGACATATGCAAAAATCCGGTTTTGCCCCACTGATTGGGTAAAACCGAGTATCCATTTCAAACTCCTGGAGAACTCATTTTCTTCAAAGAAATTCTTGTTTAATATAGTAAAAACATACATTTTTATTATATAACAAAACGAAACTGCGCATGCGTTCTTTCATGTGTCAAAAATAAATCTGTAGCAAATTATCTATATTGTATATTCCTACTTATTTTTCGTTGAAGTCTTAGAGTTATTTTAACTGCAAAAATCACAAAACAATTATTACACTTCATACAGTATGCTTCGTGTGCCCATCCGTAGCATTTCAAACATTGTATCCAACTTTCTTTGAATATAGAATATACGTAAAGTTCATTGCAAAACATTCAGGTTTCTTTATCTTCTTAATCTTCTGAGGATTCCTCATCAATTTTTTTTAGTTTCTTTTCCTGTTGATTCTTAATCTCTTTTTTCTTTTTAAGAATGTTCCTTTTTCGTTTTGCAAACTGTTTGGAATCTTTCTCCTTAATTTCTGTTCCCAGCTCTAATTTATAGGTCGAAGAATTTAAAATAACAGTTTCCCCTTCTTTTGCCAGCTTTTTTCTCAAACTTAAAGTCTTCCTGGGGAGCGGGTAATAACATTTTAATTGAAACTGTAAATGCAGATTGCTGGCTACACAATATGAGATCTCGATGGAAAAAGCTGGATGTTGTCAACTGCTGGAAGTGTAATGTCGACACTTTTAGATGTGGAAGGATGAGCTTCATTATCCTGTGATGTTTCAGAAATATTTATCGCTGCAGCTATGCCAACATATGGCTGCGTAGACTCAGATGTGTTATCACTGACTTTCAAGGGTTTCTCTATCATTTTCGAAAAAGCAAATAGAAGGGCAGTAAAAAAATCTTTGTTGTAAGGTAAAATCCCTGCTTTCTCAAACCATCTGATTGGAGTATTTGCAACTACTGCTCTAAAAAATGCAGCTTTGAATAATTTTCCAATTTAGAAAAATTGTTACAGATCGCCAAGGATTGGAAGTAACCACTTCCCCACCCCTCGTTTGTAGTATAAGTTTAAAGGTGCCATGAATGACGCATCAAATAACAACATTAAACTGCAAATTAAAACTCCATGCTAAAGCATTAACTATCCATAAAAAATCATTCCATGAGTGTAGGACAAAACCGGGTATATCCGGTTTTGACCCACTCTTAAGTAAACGGTTTTACCGCAACATGACACAGATTTTTAAACACGGTGTCAATACACTCAGTCCTACAGTAAAAGAAAAGTAAAACTGTTAAAATACTAGCAGGGAAGTACAGAATTAAATATAGTACATGCCAATATTTAATATGCTGGTAAACAGTTAATATATGCATAAAACCTAGAAACAAATAAAATTTTTAAGAGAAATTCAAACGCAATCCTTCACACAAAAAATAACCGCACACAGTAGAGTTTCTTTCAGCTGCAAATGCCATAATGACTTTCGACAAGCAATTCCTGGTGATGGCCGAAAGATAAAAGTTAAAATCAAGGAGAAATCTGTGCTACCCGTTTTTATCCACCTACACGGTTTTGTACAACTCTCCCCTATATATCTTCACCTTTTTAAGGGCGAACAGAACCTTTGAGTTTCTCGAAACGATCAAAGACATCGCCTTTTTCAAAGTACCAAAACACAAGTAATATGCCATTAAGATATTTTTTCCCTTTCTGCCAAAAGTATACATTCTTAACTATATTATCCAGAAAGTTAATATTTATTTTTTTAATTTAAAATTCATCTCACTAATGCGTGAGTTAAAATCATTAATGCGCATGATAATCATTAAAATCATAATTCGCGAATGATAAAACTCTTAAATTACGCATATAGAAAACATTTTTTTGGACAAAACAGAATTATAACACACCTACTTCTAAATTAAAACCAAAATAGACACAAAAAGTTTTGTTTAAAAATTAATTTTAGCACAAAATAAAAAATATTTTCAAGTTTTTAAAGTGCAAAAAAAGTAAATAACTAATATATGTGATTTTTTTAGCATGTATGCTATAAAAAAAACGCATATTTGGTTAATTTTTTAAAGCTGTAACTTACAGAGTTTAAAAGTAACAGTGAACACAAAATCCAAATTTCCTAATCTGAAAAAACGTGTTTTAAAGTTTCAATAACTACGGACTTTCAATTATACTCAGCGTCTAAAAATGATTATAACTCAAGAAATAATGCAGACTTTGAATGGGATTTTTTGAATATTGTTGAGAAATTTAAAGAACTTCAGAATAATAATAAAAAAAACGAAAACTGATTTTTTTTTAAGTTTAAAGGTCCTGTGCCCCCTAAGATTTCATTTATGTTTTACTATTTATTAAAAAAAGAAAAAAAGCTCTAGACACCGTTGCTGATACTTTTATTTCAAACATATGTTTCATTTATTATGTTGTTTATAATGGTTTTTTTTAGGGTTTCGTTCATCTGACGAAACCCTATTCGTCTCACTCCTTTGTATGTCAGTCTGTCCGTCTGTCTGTCTGTCCGTCACAGAGCCCGTTCTCAGAAACTATACATGTTAGAGACTTGAAATTTGGGTAATTATAGCTGAACACCTTACATCAAACAACAAATCATAAAATTTTGAAAAAGTTGGTAATTAACCGAATTACGGGCTAATTAACTTCTAAAATTAACCAAGTTAAAAAGGCGGATGCCTTTTTAACGCAGGTTCAAACGGACCTTCTCCAAATCATCCGTGTTTCTCCTAAGGGTTGCCAGTAAAATCAGCCGATGCACGGTTACCACGGAGAAAATTAGCCTAAAAATGAAGTGGACATTTTAAAGCGAAATTGCATATCAGAAAATATTGGTTCGAGAAATTTGTAAATGGAATAGACAGACGCAGAAAAAAAATCTACTTTCATTTGGTATAAAGTTCACATTTCTGCGATGTGTATAAGTTAAAATATCCACTAAAAATCGATCGATAAAAATTTTATTTCTTTAATTGGAAAGACAAGGGAAAAGATTTCAATTCGGCGGGAAAGCAGGTAGACATGACGATGCTGCGGTTTTCCATAATAGCATATTTTAATACGAAATTTTAACTTTTTAAATATTAAATTTTTTGGCATCCCGATGTCAAATTTCTCGCTGATTTCATTGATACCCATACCTAAGTCCTATCTTAATTACAAGCTGAAACATTAATTATTGTTTAATTAATCGCTTTATTGCTATCAAATGCGTCGATTAAAATGGAGACACGTGCTTTTTTAACCACGAATTAACTTAAATTAGGAAATCTAATAATTTGCGTGGGGTTTTTGAACAGCTCTATGAGATAAGTATAACTCATTCATCATCAGAAAGTTTACAAGTATTCATACCACTATTTTTGAATAGCAATTTCAGGAAATATCTTGAATTATTGGTTAAGACCGCCACTCGATCTGTTTGAAACTTTAAGATAGTTTATAACACATAAGAAAAAGTATAAAAAAGAATGGAGTGTGATATTTAGACACCCAGCCAGGACGCCAACCGCAAGGCTAATGGACAAATGTCCTGGCAGGTAAATCCCTCCTCCACCCAGTTCCACCTTACCGCAGAAATGGGCTAAACCAGTGGGCGATTATATAACTAAATAAAATAACAAATCGCATAACCTATATGCTCATAGCAACTCGCTATGTCAACACAAACGTATGTTTAAGTTAACATACAACTGAAAATATACAGTACAAGAAAAAGGGTTTATGGGTAGCCCACAACCAAAATAAGAAAATTAAAAATAATAACATAATATGGGTGTTTATGGGTAACCCTCAACCAATAAATAGACCAAAATACTAAGCAATGATATTACAAAAGCACAGGTTTATGGGTTACCTGTAACCAAATATAATGAAGAATGATGCAATTAAAAGTCTGCAAGATTAAATGTAATTCTTTAGAGCAAGTTCTAAATTGTTCCACTATATAGTTAAGCTCCAAACCTCGCTCTTCATAACCAATCAAAAAAGATCCAAACCAAACAGCTTCTCATTTGATGATAATAGAAAATCAATCAATACTGAGTTCATCAAGTGATTCTGGTAGTTGCATAAAATAAAACATAGATGATAACTTGTAGAATAATATGAAGTGACAATGGGCAATCAAACTATGTAGTGTCACACGCAGTACACACAAACTAATGGTCAGTCCACCACTCTAAATCACAACTATTACGATAGAATGTTAATGTCATAAGTGCGAATATTAATATACTGATATAAATGCAAATAAAACACAATGTTTATATCCCAAGAGATGGCATATAGTAAATAAAATAAATTTTAATATATCCATATGCAAGAATTACTTTTGAACACAAAGTATACATGGAAATTACGAAAATGAGATAATGTAACACTATTCGATACATCCAATATACTTCTTCATTTCTGAACATTAGTCAACAGGCAATGAAACTGATAATAATGCACCAGCATTAGAACAGATAAGTAAAATATTTGAGCCATCTCGTACCTTGTGAGATCTAATTCACATAGTCTAGTTGCTTAATAGCCCACAATAACAGAGACTTCAAATATAAGCCAAAATGTTAAATACAGTTAAATTACATAGAAGACTCAAAATTTATACCTTATGAATGAGTAATTAGCATTCAAAGCATTATAATTATCGCATAATTTCCTATAATTGTGATTATCAAATAAAATTCTTCTAATGTTGTATCTGACGCTTGCAGAGGTATCAAAATGAAAGAAAAAAGGAACTAATGGACACCTTCCAAATAAATAATGAGTAACATTGTCTTCCTTACCGCAGTCACATTTTATTGAACTTCTCTTCCCAGTTTTACTTAAAAAAGATGGAAAGCTGCCATGTCCAGTTATGAAGTACTGTACCACCTGGTTTGAGCAAATGTAGTTAAAGTTTACCTTCCTGATAACGCCATATGTATCCCTTCCTTTACCGCTTGAATTCCAGTATCTTTGCCATTCAGCACAAGTATTTTCCCGAGTTACACGTTTAATAAGAGAAATAGGAAAGTCCAAAGCAGCCACAATGTCCGCATTTTCTTCAATAGTTGCTTGCTTTGCTAATTCGTCTGCTTTCTCATTTCCGATATTCCCAAAGGGGGCTTTAGTCCAGCCTATTGTAACTATTTTTAAAGGATCGCTGATTAATAATTCGAAAATATCTTTAACCAAGGTATTAGATGGAAAATTTCTCTGAAGAACAAGAAATGAAGCCTTACTATCCGTAAATATCCAAATTTTTTGAAAGTCAGAATATAATGACCAATCTATTGCATACTTTAACGCAGATAATTCCGCTTGATATATTGAGTTGTGCTTATCCAATGATATTTTAAAGTCATAAATAAAATATCCACAATGAAAAGTCGTAAATGCTGCACCAACGCCAGATTCCATTTTAGAACCGTCCGTATATATCACTGGAAGTCCCAGATCAACAAAGTATAAATCGGATTTCTCTGTAAAATTCAGATTACTTATATCATTATAACTTGGAAAGTCACTTGTTGTAAGATTTCTCATAATATTAGTAGAGTTAATAATACAATCCCCTACTTGTATGCTTGCATTACTAAACATAGTTTCATATTTTCTAAATTCATGTTTAAGTTTAATATGGATTGGTGGAATTCCTGTCAGAGTACATAAAGCATCAGTAGATACCGTTTTGTACGTTGAAATAATAGATAATATTCCAAGGCGTTGACATGAAGATAATTTTCTTAATGCATGAACGTGTAGATCTGGGAACCAGATTTCGAAGCCATAGCAGATCTGTTTTTCAATTACTTGATTATACCAAGTTTTCCGAAAATTAGCGTGCAGTCCCTTATCTCTACACTTCGTCTTGCGAACATTTGATGTAAAGTTGCGAATCTTTTCTCTTATTCTTTCAAAATGGCCGATCCAGTTAAATTTACCATCTAGTTGAAATCCTAAATATATAATATTATCCTTCACCGGTACGGTAACCCTGTCTATCTTAAAAATCGGGTGTCGATTATCTAATGTAAATCTTCCAAACAACATGCTAACACATTTTTCTTTACTTATAGTTAATCTCAAGTCCTGACAGATCAAATTCATCAATTGGAGCTTGTCATTCATATTATGTTCCAAATCGTTACGAGTATCCCCATAGGCAATAACGACGAAGTCGTCAGCATAGGACAAAATATCTTCAAAGTTTAAAGTAAATCTCTTAATCAAGTGATCTGCAATAATTAGCCATAACAAAGGTCCAAGGAAACTGCCTTGAAGACACCCCTTAAAAAGTTGAAACCATTTGATTCCATACGTGTAACTAAACCCAATTTTTCTTTTACTTATATATTTTTTCAAGATACATTTTATATACAGAGGAATAGGTAAATGATCTATCAAATTAGCTAAAATTTCCCAGGCAACATTATCAAATGCAGCTTGTATATCTATGGATGCGATTGCTACATATTTATATCTCTTTAAATTATTTTTAATATTGTTCCTCAGAAAATTCATAGCTGTGATCGTGCTGTGCTTTTCTCGAAAGCCATGCTGAGCCTCGTTCCAAAAATTAGCAGCTTCAAGGTTTGGGACAAGTCTGATTTTTACTATTCTTTCCAAAATCTTCCCAAAAATGCTCAATAATGTTATCGGTCGATAAGATCTAGGTGTTTTTCCGTCTTTGTTACGCTTCCTAAAGAATATAACCAAACCATTTTTCCAAATAACTGGAAATGTCCAAAACGTAAACATGTTGTTAGTAATCTTTTAATATATATCTTACTTGTTTTACATACACTTTTAACAATTAAGCCGTCAAACAAATCTGAGCCCGGAGCTTTATTTACATCTTGTTTGCTTAATGCATAGTTTAGTTCTCTGGAACTGACTTCTCTACAGCTTCCATCATTATTTACCAAATTATGTGAGTTATATTCAAAGATGTTATTAGGAACAACGTCAGTACTAAAATGCTCTTTCATTAAAGAATCTGCAACTTCCTTATAAGAATCAAAAGCCTCAAATCCGTCTAATCTTGTTAAAATTAAATCCGTGTTACTCAATTTCTTTCTTGAAATGTAAGAATACAGGCTACCATAGGTCTCATTTGTTCTGTTACAAAAATTCAACCAGCTTTCTCTTTTTGCTTGCTTAATATGCTTTTTATAATTATTTCTTATATTATTATTTTTTAAGAGTGTGATATTTCGAGAAGGGGGGCGGGAGCTAGAATTATTTTTAAAATCTTAGCGTTTGTTACCGCAGCAAATGTTTTAAATTCTTGTTTAAGACCGCCACCATCCCGACCCATGTATCTACGGAAAGATTGCGTAAAGGAGTTTCGTTCAGATATGCTTTTGTTAAGAATAGAGTGCATTCCCTGGTGGTGGAATGTGGAACTAACATAATGCGATTTTGTTAAAATTAGGAAATCTAACAAGTCGATCTGTTTGAAACTTTAAAATATTTTATAACACATAAGATAAAGTGTAGAAAAAGAATGACACGTGAAATTCCGGGGAGGGGGGGGGGCGCTAGATTTCTATTTAAAAAATAGCGTTTCTGACCGCTTTAGGTGCCTTTTTTGATGGAGTCCTGATATATATGCTACTTATTTAATATAAAATTGTCTAAAGTTTAGTTACCACTATTTCCGAATAGTAATTTCAGCAAATATCGTAATTTCTTATTAAGACCGCCACCACCTCGAGCAACATATCTACTTATAGGTTGTTTAACGGAGTTTCCTTCCGATACAGTTTTGTTAAGAATAGAGTGCGCTCCCTGGTGGTGGAATGTGGAACTAACATAACGGGATTTTGTTAAAATTAGGAAATATAACAAAGCGATCTGTTTGAAACTTTAAGATAGCTTATAACACATAAGAAAAAGTTTATAAAAATGGCGTGTGAAATTTCGGGCAGGGGAGGGGGCGCTAATTTCACTAATTGATTTATTTCTATTATATACTTATTTTACGAGGCAGTCACGTGATGTTTCATTGCAGTATACTTCTGAACGGTGTCCGATTTTTAAAAATACATCATAAATGTTACTTATGTCAGATAAAAATGTCAGAAGTATTGATACCACTATTTTCGAATAGTAATTTCAGCAAATATAATAAATTCTTGGTTAAGACCGCCACCCCCTCGACTAGCATATCTCCTGATAGGTTGTTTAACGGAGTTACGTTCAGATACAGTTTTGTTAAGAATAGAATGCGCTCCCTCGTGGTGGAATGTGGAACTAACAGACCGCGATTTCATTTAAAGTAGGAAATCTAACAAGGCGAACTGTTTGAAACTTTAAGATAGTTTATAACACATAAGAAAAAGTTTATAAAAAATGGCGCGTGAAATTTCGGGCAGGTGGGGAGAGGGGGAGGGGCAAAATATTTCTTTTTCGTTTCATAACGTTTCAGGTGCGTTTTTTTGACGGAGTCCTCAGATACATGCTACTTATTAAATATAAATATGTCAAAAGTTAAATTACCACTATTTCCGAATAGTAATTTCAACAATTATCTTAAATTCTTGCTGAAGACCACCACCCCTTCGAGTAACTTATCTACTAATAGGTTGTGTAAAGGAGTTTCGTTCAGATACGCTTTTGTTAAGAATACAGTGCGCTCCCTGGTGGTGGAATGTGGAACTAACAGACCGCGATTTCCTTTAAAGTAGGAAATCTAACAATGCGATCTGTTTTAAACTTTAAGATACTTTATAACTAATGATAATGAAGTATAAAGAAGAATGGCGTGTCGCATTTCGAGGAGGGGGATGAGGGAGGGCCGCTAGAAAAACTAGGAAATATAGCAGGAAGATCTGTTTGCAACTTTAATATAGCTTATAAAACGTAACGAAAATTTTAAACATCAGGCAGCGTCAAAAATCATGCTGACCATTACCCCGCTTCACACCCCCAAAGGGGGCACTTTTCTAAATTTGGCAGATACCCGTCATGTGATATATCGTAGCATTTCGGGGGGGGGGGTGGCACGAACAAAATTAGGAAATATAACAAGGTGAATCTGTTTGAAGCTTTTTACGATAGTTTAGGAAGGGTTTGCCAAAATTTAGTAGATGTTCCATGGCGATAAATGTACTGGACGTTTTGAAATGAATATTAAACGAAACCCTTTGTGCGATCTATGATCACACTTACCCACTTGTTTTTTTAACCTTTAATTTATGATAAAAAACAAAAATACTGATAATTTCCTTTGTCTATTTAACCTTTTTTGAATGGAACATTGTTCAAGTGTCTTAAAAAAATCTTTCATTTCTGTTCTATTTTTATAGAATGGAATATAATTATTGGCTATTTCATTAGATTGCATTATATCTTCAGTTTTACCTTTTGCAAAATCGGAAGTAAAATGTCGGAAAGTGTGTAGGAACATCCGATGGGCGGGGATTCCTTCTCCGCGAATTCGCGGCGATATTCCAAAGCACTCACCCTCAACTACCGCGCAGACGAGCAATAAGCTGGAAGCCGCAGCGATCGTCCGATGTATTCAGACGTTGCCATTGAAATACTCAAGGACAGAGGACACGAGTAGTGGCGTCATCACTAATGGCCCGACTTCTCACTAGTATTGGTATTCACACCAAAAGATTTTAAATCGAATTTTCTTTTACTTTATTTGTAGAATATCTGCCATCATATAAAACAATTGTTACTATTTAAACTTACTGGTGAGAATTCGGAATCCGTAAATAAAAATTCAGCCAGATGCGGAATGCCACTGTGGTGCCGCATCTGACTGATTTTATTATTGGGGATTCCAAATTCTCACCAGTAAGTTTAAATAGTTATTATTGCTTGATAAGATGATAGATATTCCACAAATAAAAGAAAAGAAAATTGCTATCCAAAAATTTCCGGTATGAATTCCAACACTAGTGAGATGTCGTTCGATTAGTGATGACGTCACAACTCGTGTCCTCAGGCCTTGAGTATTGCGATAGCAGTGATTCAGAGTCCCGACCTTACCCTTCACGCTTTTCTATGTCTTTAATTTAATTAATTTAGCTTTTAAATTTGCCCGGTGAAATCTTTTTAAAACAAGTGGGTAAGTGTGATCACAGATCGCACAGAGGGTTTCGTTTAATATTCCTTTAAAACACTTTATCCTTTTGCGAAATCTGTTAGTTCCACATTTCGCAACCAGGGGGCGCATTCTATTCTACACAAACCTCTATCCAAAGGAAACTCCGTTTTACAACCTATCCGTAGGTATATTAGTCGAGGGAATCGGTCTATAGCACCCGAGATAGGTAGGCGCCCCAGGAAATTGCACAGAACATTCTTTTACAAGCCTTTTATTATGTGTTATGAACTATGTCAAAGTTTCCAGCAGATCGACTTGTTAGATTTCATAATTTTAACAAAATTGCGTTATGTTAGTTGCAAATTCCACCACCAGGGAGCGCACACTATTCATAACAAAAGTGTATCATATCAAAACTCTGTTAAACAACCTATCAGTGGATGTGTTACTCGAGTTGGTGGCGGCCTTAAGCGAGAAATTAAGAAATTTGCTGAAAGTACTATTCGGAAATAGTGGTAACTAAAATTTTGACATTTTTAAATTTCATAAGCAGCACGTGTCTGAATATATCATAGTCCTCAAAAAACGACATCTAAAAAGGTCGTAAACGCTAATTTTTAAAAAAGAAATCCAGCGCCCCTCCCCCGCCCTCCCTTAACAGGAAATTGCATGCACCATTATTTTATAAGCTTTTTATTATGTGTCATGAAGTATCTTAAAGTTGCAAACTGATCGCCTTGTTATATTTCCTAATTCTAACAAAATCGCGTTACGTTAGTTCCGCATTCCACCACCAGGGAGCGCACTCTATTCTTAACAAATGCATATCTGAACGAAACTCCTTTGCACAATCTCTCCGTAGATACATGGTCGGGAGGGTGGCGGTGAGGTCTTAACCAAGAATTTAAAACATTTTCTGCGATAACAAACGCTAAGATTTAATAAATAAATCTAGCCCCCCCCCCCCCCTTCCACTCCTCGAAATATCACACTCCATTCTTTTTTACACTTTTTCTTATGTGTTATAAAGTATCTTAAAGTTTCGAACACATCGAGTGGTGGTCTTAACCAATAATTTAAAATATTTCCTGAAATTGCTATTCGGAAATAGTGGGATGAACACTTATAAACCTATAAACTTTTTCATATTGAATTATTAATACTTATCTCATAGAGCGCCGTCGAAACACCCCACGCAAATTGTTAAATTTCATAATTTAAATGACATCTCCGTTAAAAAAACACGTGCCTCCATCTTAATCTGGCATTTGATGGAAATAAAAGGAATTAATAAAATAATAATTAATATGTCAGCTCGTAATGAAGCTATCTCTTCGAACAGGGTATGTATGAAATCTGCGAGAAATTTCCAGCCCGGATGTCAAAAAATTTAATCGAAAAATTTAATATTTAAAAAGTTTAAATTTCGTATTAGACTTTCCTCCCCTTAAATTTCTCCCGCGCCGATATGTCTGGGAGACGACGACAGCTGCCTTCCGGTGAATGGAAATCTGTTTTCATTGTCTTTCCAAACACAGAAATTAAATTTTTATCGATCGATTTTTAGTGGATTTTTTGCGTTCTATCCTACGCAGAAATTTGAAATTTATACCAAAATAAAGTAGAATTTTTTCTGCGTATTTCTACACCTGTTACGAATTTGTACGACCGATACTTCGGCAGATCCGATTTTGCTTTTTAAAGGTCCACTTCAGTTATTGCTTAAATTACTCCGTGGTAACCCTGCACCGTCTGATTTGACGGAGCATCCGCCGAATTTACTGGCAACCCTTGGGAGAAACTGAGGAGGATTTCGATAACGTGTGTTCGCACCTGCATTCAAAAGGTTGATTGGTTAATTTTAGAATTTAATTAGCCCGTAATTAGGTTAATTACCAACTTTTTCAAAATTTTATGATTTGTTGTTTGATGTGTGGTGTTCATCTATAAGTATGCAAAATTTCAAGTCTCTAACATGTATAGTTTCTGAGAACGGGCTCTGTGACGGACAGACAGACAGAGGAGTGAGACGAATAGGGTTTCTTCAGATGAACGAAACCCTAAAAATTGTGATCCAGCAAGTGTCGGAAAGGGTGTAGGAATCTCCGAGGGGCACGCGAGCCGCCTTCTCCGCGAATTCGCGGCTGTTTTTAATTCTTTTAACCCCTTAATTCTCGCTCCCGTGATATTCACGGGCTGTGTCTTTTATTCAGCTTGTTTGATTCTCACCAGTTTCATAAAATAGCGTAATTGGCTTTATTCTGGGATCATTTTACCTGTCATTAAACAAAGTGAAAATTTCTTTTTCAAAAAAGTGGTGTCAATATGCAATTTGAATTTTTAAACCGTAATTTAATGCGACAGTTAAGGGGTTAATTAAAAAGACATATTCTCCAAAATTATAAAAATAATCAGACTCGAGAGCGTTAAAAACCATTGTGCGCCTTTCGCAAACTCGAATAATGAGTTCCTCGAGATATGTTAAAATTTTATACGATATCGACATCTCTACTAATATTATAGAGAAGTAACTTTATTTATTTATTTTATTATTATTATTATTTATTTATTTTATTTATTTATTTATTTATTTATTTATTTATTTATTATTATTATTTATTTATTTTATTTTATTTATTTATTTATTTATTTATTTATTTATTATTATTATTTATTTATTTTATTTTATTTATTTATTTATTTTTCTTGTGGGGGTAGGGGGGGGGGTAACCTTTAGAACTATTGGAACTATTTCAAAAGTGGCAAACTGATAATAGTTTCCACTCCAACATACACTATATTTTATGTCGATGACACTGCCTTAAGGCTAAAAACTTTAAATTTGTTATGGCAGTTACTTAAAAGATGTAAATGTTCTCTAAGAACGTTTTTAAAAAATTCGATATTTAAAAGTATGAAATGTGTGAAAAGAGTTCTAATTTACTATTTGTATTGAATTGTTAAGAATAGAAACTTGAAATTTCACATGACTGCTACATTTAAGACAGAAATGCACGCGTAGAACAATTTTAAAAAGTAGAAATTTAAAAGTGCATAGGAGAAAAAAACGTTCTAAATGTCGAATTTTTTTTTTTTTTTTTTAATTGAAGGCACGAGAAAGTAGAAATTGGCATGGCCGTTACTATTAAGATAGCAATGCTCGCTAAGATTGTTTTCTAAGAAAAATACGAAACTCAAAAGGGCGAAATATGCGGGATAGGTTCTAAAAATGTTCACATATACGATTTATACAGAATTTATAATGATAGAAACATGAAAGAGTATAGCAGGGTTTCTTAGTAAAATATGCCCTTGAGTCATCCAAGTGGAGTCCAACATGAATCGATAGCATTTTTAAAAAATGTATTTCTCCTCAGCTTGAAGCTTATACCTCAAGTACATAGGGAGTTATGACCCTTAATGCCCGTTTTGGTAAAGAGAGCATTGTGACGAAACTACTAGTCGGATTTCAACGAAACAAATAAGGGATGTATAATATTACCAAACGAATATTGGATAATTTTTTCAGATTTTCTTCAACAAGAACATGTTTTATAAAATTTTTCTTGTTTTTAATTGAACATTTTATTTAAGAATCTATCGAAATATTCCAGTGATCACCTTAATTTTTTTGCTGCAAATCCTACGAGGTATGGTTTATATTTAGTGTCAGTTTCAACTTTCTACGTAGGGCGCATCATATACAAAAAATTAAAAACTTATCCTGGGGGGAGGGATGTCTCACACCAATCTCACTTTTATTTATAAATCATGTGCATTTGGTACCAGTTTCAAATCAACGCAGTGTACATAGAATATTACAGAATATATTAATCATATATTAATCATCATCAAGATATTAATCATTAAAAATTGAAATATGTTTTGTACTATTTATATATACATATATTTTTTTTTCATCGGGGGCGACACTAAATTCTGAAAAAGCAGAATTCCTGTTTCTAGTTATTATTTTTAAGAGGTCCTTAAAAAATCGGAATACTTGAAAAGATATTAATTTTGTCACACATTTTTTTTCTCTTTTTATAAATTTTATTATTAAATTCGAAATAGTTGCATGTTTAAAATTTACTTAATTAAAAATTTAAGATCCCGTGCAACCTCTTGATCTCTTTAACCTTCATAATATTATGATAATTTAATAATAAAACTTTAAATCGTTTATTGCAAACACACTTTAAAATTATTCAAATACAGAAACACACCAAAATTCGCAAAAACTAAGATAAATTTTAGTACAGTATTTCGTTATTTAACATGTTAAAAGCATTCAGAATTACCTCCACCAAAACTTTCCAGAGCTTCCTCTGGTTTCTCTGGCTGGTTACGACTCAAGTCAGCGGAAAAAAATCTCAGGACCTGATCCGGCACGTCCTATCAAATCAAATGAAAGAAAGACAGAGCTCGGCAGCGGGCCGGGCCACATCTGGACACATATAGGCCTCTAAAATATGCTAGCCCCCTCCTAAGCGTAATCATGGATGTGCCACTGATGCGCAATATTATGTACAGTTTACGTATGAAGCTATGCTGTTGGCGGTAATCATTTGGAGGTATAGAAACCGCGAAAATAAATTTTAATACGAAATCACTACACGTTATCAGTCAGCATTTACACTTGCTATAACACACGCAACTCGCAACCCCCTCCTCTTCCCTGGAATAAGTTTATAACTTTTTTTATATGATGCACCCAGCGTAGAAAGTTGAAACTCCCACCAAAGGTACATATTTAATTAACAGCGATGAAGATTGATTGTTAATTATTTTCTAAAAAACACTCGAAACAATCAATGTTATTGCCTTTTTTATAAAAAAATATTCTTTGTTGTTAACGATAACAATCAGTTATGAATTCCATGATTAATATATTCTGTAATATTCTACGCACCCAGAGTTGGTTTGAAACTGGTACCAAATACACTTGATTTATAAATAAATGTGAGATTGGTGTGAGACGCCCCCCCCCCCCCGAATAAGTTTTTAATTTTTCTTTATATGATGTACCTTACATAGAAAGTTAAAACTGACACTAAATATGCATCATACCTTCTAGTATTTGCTGCAAAAAAATTAAGGTGGTCTCTGCAATATTTCGATAGATTCTTAGTTAAAATATTCAATTAAAAACAAGAAAACTGTTATAAAACTTTTGTTGAAAAAAATCTGAAAAAATTATCCACTATTCGTATGGTAATATTATACATCTCTTATTATTTTAGTTTAAATCCGACTAGTAGTTTTGTCACAATGCACTCTTTTCCAAAACAGGCATTAAGGGTCATAACCCCCTAAGGACTTGAGGTATAATCTTCAAACTGGGGAGAAATGCATTTCTTTGTAAGGGCTATTGATTCATGTAGCACTCGACTTGATTGACCCAAGGGCATATTTTAATAAGAATCCCTTCTATACCCTTCGACATGATTACTATTTTTAAAACTCAAATTTAGGCACAGAAATTCTTTTTTAAATATTCGAAATTTAAAAAAGTGCGGGAGAAAAAACTTTTAAACTTATGATTTTTGTGATATTGAAGCAGGGATGCAAGCGCTGTGCCACAAATGGCTGATTGTGACCACTAAATTTTATAGTACTCCTCACCTTATTTAATGACATAATTTCTGAGATTTAATAAGGCGCAGAATACTATTAAAGTTTAGCGGGTGAAAATCAGCAATTTATGGCGCAGCGCTTGCATCCCTGTACTGAAGGGGCTAGAAACGTTAAATTTCGCGTAGTGGGTACTTTTAAGATACAGAGGCTCGCTAAGTATAGTTTCTAAAGAAAAACAAGATAGTTAAAAGAATATGAAAAATGCAGAAAACGTTCTAAATTACCATTTCTATGGCATTGTTACGGATAGAAATTTAAAACTTGACATGGCTGTTAATTTTAAGACGCAAATGCTGGCACTGAATATATACAGCTCCAAAAGTGAAAAAAAGATTGTGAAAAAAGATTTTTTATGTATCTTTTATACAAAAAGTAATACACGATAAAACTTAATATTATTACTACATAAGAACATGTAAATTGCATAGTTTTTAGAATCTTTTAGCATAAAAATTAAAGTAAATAATACAAAAATTAAAATAATTATTCCACTAGAAAAAAATCAAAATATTAGAAAAACCACTTACCATACAATCTACATAGTTTGTAGAATCTTTTATCATAAAAATTAAAGTAAATAATACAAAAAATTAAAATAATTATTCACACTAGAAAAAAATCAAAATATTAGAATAACCATTTAACTGGTTCAAAATATTAGAATAATGCATTGTAATACGTGTTTAAAAAAAAGGAAAAATAGTTAAATTTATTTAATTTCTTAATAAAGGTCTTATATAATGTTTTGTAGCATCACATTTACATTTTGTAACAGCACGAACTTGCTGTGCCAAGCTAGCTACAAGTGTTTCATAATGTTTTCTGTCCAGACATGACCATGCCGACTTTATGCTAGAAAGAAGCTCTTTTTTTTTTGTTTGGAGCAATATCTTTCAGTTTTTTCTTTATTATTCCTCACAAATTCTCTATTGGATTTAAATCCGGCGTATTAGCCGGCCAGGAAATTAAATCCTTTCGTTCACGAGACATAGCCTTTCAGGATCATCTGCAGTCATGCAAGTCCATACCATATTGACCTGGCTGCAAATTTCACTGACCGTTTCATGCAGTTCTTGTCATATGCTTCTTGCTTCATTCGCCATACACGAACACCTTGATCACCATATGTTATGCAAAACACACTCTCATCACTAAACAATATATTTTCCAATCACCCAGGTCCCATAAAAGACTCTTTTCGCATCACCTCACTGTCTTTCTTTTCTGTTTAATAGCCATAAGGAGCTTTATCTTTGTACGCGAGATTGAAATCCAAATTTATGAAGACGTCTTAGTGTTGTAGAGTTACTTGCATCAAACCGTGTTCTATCCCCTTTCAATGCAAATATGTTACACTTCTAAAACTTTTTTTAGCAATACTCTTTAGCTTTCTATCATCTCTCTGAGTAGGTTTTGGCTTTCGGCCGCTATTCAGATGCTTGTTTTCAAAATGTCCGTCGTTAAAATACTGTTTTATTGCTCTACTAATACTTGGTTGAAAACATTTTAAGTAACTATATATTGCTGACTACGACCTTCTTTTTACAAATAAATAATACGATACTTTGTAGTCAAACGACCCATGTTTCACACAAAATGAAAACAATGATGATGCAAAGCGTTTTATAATTGAAAAAGCTAATTTATGCTTAATTTATGTAACGTTCTGAAACAATCAGAAAAATCCATAAGTATTCTAATTTTTTGAACCACCTATTTTAGTATTCTAATATTTTGAATAATGAAAATATTTTTACAAAAATACGATATTCACTCAAAATTTAATTTTTTACAGTTTTAATTTCCTTTAATACCATGCAAATTTATTAAAACATCAACTGTTGTTCTTTTTCAATTGTACTACACTGAAATAAAGCTAAATGCAGTTCCAAATACAAATGAAATGAATTATTCTACTATTTTTTACTTGGAGCTGTATGTATATATTTATTTTATTAGAAATTCAAGGGGTGAAATGCACGATAAGCGTTGCAAAAAAGTTTCAAATTAAGATTTATATAGAATTGTTAAGGATGTAAACTTGAATTTTGACATGCCATACTTTTAAGGCACAAATGCACGCACAAAACAGTTTCTTTTTTAAACATTGATAAAAAAAATTTCGATTTAATGTGCAATAAA
Organism: Maratus speciosus; assembly: GCA_963932465.1. Taxonomy (NCBI): domain Eukaryota; kingdom Metazoa; phylum Arthropoda; class Arachnida; order Araneae; family Salticidae; genus Maratus; species Maratus speciosus. The sequence goes on from OZ010787.1 coordinate 218,450,883, forward strand.
GTCAAATATATTTATTGAAAAATATTATTCGAAATTTAAAAGGGTGCAGGAGGAAAAAACTTTTTAAACTTACAGTATTTGTGATACTGAAGAGACAAGATGCTTGAAACCACATAGGGGTTACTTTTAAGATACAAATGATCACTAAGAATGATTTCCAAAACAATTCAAAATTAAAAAGGGTGGAACAGCCGTAAAACGTTCTAAAAACTTTCTAAATGACGATTTCTATGGACATAATATTTGTTAATTAATTCCACATTCATTTAAAAAACAAAATACCACTTGGCATATTTTAACAACTACGCGTGCAAAGCCGCGGGTTTTGCTAGTATACTATAAAAATATTGACCCGAAACAAATAATGCTAATTGAAATTTTAACATGATATCAAATGATGAACATGAAATATTTTTCGAAGATATGTGATAGAAATTTATGTAAAATGTTTAATCACATACCTTTTAAATTAAAAATTATATTAAAAAAGATAACTTTTCTTCTTATTTGTTGTCATACAGTAATGATAATTTCCATCATGCTTGCCTCCTATAATAAACAAACATCTTATTGTTTTAATAGTTTTTTGCATTGTAAATGCGAGAATATAAGTGATTATGATTCTTTTTTGCTTTACAAGTAAAGTATTAAACTGTGAAGATAAAAAGCATTTTAAGAAATTATATTCTTGAAGAATATAATTTATTATCAATGCATGCGAGACAATTTTTTTTCTTTTTCCAAGAAACAAACATTTTATGCATGCTTATATATAGAGAGAGACTTTTAATTTAAATACATGATAATTTAGAGGGTATGCAAGGATATACCAGTCCTTCCTCCCACTATTTCTTTTTTTTTTTTTTTTTTAGAGTAATAATTTTTGTAGTGCACATTTAACCTATATACTGGGATATTCCATACAAGTGTCAACTTTGATCAAAAATATTTTTTTTATAATTTTTAAAAATTAATTAAAAAATATATTGAAATATATTCCAAGATTTCAAATTAATGTTTTAGACCCAAAACTTTTATTTTATTTGGAATTGGCAATAGTCCAAATAAATAACATGGCTGAAAAGTAAAATGCTCGCAGTTGTGTACAAATAGTAGAAGTACAAATAGTAACAAATAGTACACAAATAGTACATTGTGTACAAATAGTAAATTGAAGAACACTTGGAAAAAGAAGGTAATTGTTGTTTATTTTGCATTTTTTAAATAAATGAATGCATGTAGTATAATATTTAATGGTTTACAATAGCCTTAAAACAGTATTCTTGATAATAATGCATGCACAATAAAGTCTTGTGTTGTGTCATTCTGTCACATGTTTTTGTGCATTTTTAGGTAGCTTTCTTTACAAAAAGCTACCTATTGCAGCCGTTCGGAGGAAAGCGATTTCAAAAAATTTTGGTATATTTTCATCGATCATGACCCCCAGACCCCGAAACCACCCTCCGTTCAAAATTGATTATATATATATATATATATATATATGACCTATGTCACACTGTAACTCTCGTATTTATGAACCGATTTGGATGTAATTCGGTGTGTACATAGTACATACCAATGTCTCGACCGAGTTCGTTGGCCAGCTTCATCCGCCATTTTGTTTCAAAATGGCGGCCATTTAAAATTTTTTAAAAAATTTCAAATTTGAAATGTGGTACCAAAAAATTGAAAATGGAAAAATATTTTTTTCTTATGTATTTGACCTTTATACAAAGACTCCGTACCAGTTTTTGTTTCGTCTATATCTTAAAAAATGGCATAGTTATAGTATTTTGAATTTCTAGCGAAGCTGACATTTTGAAACGTCCTGAATTTTGTCACGCGATAAAAGGCGTATTTATGAACCAATTTGGATGTAACTTCGTTTATACATAGTACAGACCAATGTCTCGAACGAGTTCGTTGACCAGCTTCATCCGCCATCTTGTTTAAAATGGCGGCCATTTAAAATTTTAAGAAAAATTTAAATTTGAAATGTGGTAGCAAAAAGTTGAAAATTGAGAAATATATTTTTTTCTTATGTGTTTGACCTTGATAAAAAGATTCGAAAGCAGTTTTTGTTTCGTCTATATCTTAAAAAATGGCCGAGTTATAGCATTTTGAATTTCTAGCGTGGCGGACATTTTGAAACGTCCTGATTTTTGCCACGTGATAACAGACGTATTTATGAACCGATTTGGATGTACCTTGGTTTGTACATAGTACATACAAATAACTCAACCGAGTTCGTTGACCAGCTTCATTCGCCATCTTGTTTGAAAATGGTGGCCATTTAAAAAAATTTAAAAAAAAATCAATTTAAAATGAGATACCAAAAAATTGGAAAATGAAAAAGATTTTTTTTGTATGTGTTTGACCTTAATACAAAGATTCCGGAACAGGTTTTGTTTCGTCTACATCTAAAAAAAATGGCTGAGTTATAACATTTTGAATTTCTATTGTGGCTGACATTTTAAAACGACCTGATTTTTGTCACGCGATAACAGGCGTATTTATGAACTGATTTGAATGTAACTTGGTCTGTACATAGTACACACCAATGTCTCGACCAAGTTCGTTGGCCAGCTTCATTCGCCATCTTGTTTCAAAAGGGTTGCCATTTTAAAAAAAAAATGTAATTTAAAATTTAAAATAAGGTATTAAAAAGTTGGAAAATGAAAAAGATTTTTTTTACGTGTTTGGCCTTGATACAAAGATTCTGGAGCAGTTTTTGTTTCTGAAAATTTGTTCTTTTGTTTATATCTTAAAAAGTGGTTGAATTATAGCACTTTGAATTTCTATCATGGTTAACACTTTGAAACGATCTTGTATTTGTCACGCGATACCACACGTATTCGCCTATTTCGATGGAAGAAGGCATGTGGATAGTATACATCAATATCTCGACCAAATTCGCTGGCCAGCTTCATCAGCCATCTTGTTTCAAAATGGAGGCCATTAAATTAAAAAAAAATTATATTTAAAGTGAGGTGCAAAAAAATTAGAAATTGAAAAATGTTTCTTTTTTAAGTATTTGACCTTGATATAAGGATTCAGGAGCATTTTTTGTTTGTCTTTATCTTAAAAAATGGCTCAGATATAGCAGTTTCAATTTCTAAAGTGGGTGACATTTTGAAAAATCTGATTTTTTGCCTGCGACAGCACTCGTATATATCAACCGATTCCGATATGAGTGAGCATGTGCACAGCAATTACTAAGGTCTCGACCAAGTTCACTGGTTAGCCTCATCTACCATGTTGTCTTAAAATGGCAGGCACTTTAAGAAATCGCCGAATTTGGCAGCCAAATATAAGTGACTTTAAATAAAAGCAGCTTGGATAAAGCTGACTAATTTCGCGAAATTCTCATTCATAATGATTTAGTATTGATAAAAATTAGTATTGAATCTCCTACGTTCGGTTTCCACTTAATTGAGCTTCGTGTGTTTGAATAATATAAGTTGGCTTTTTAAAAATAAGGAATATGAAAGCTACCTCTTCCTCCCGGCACTGGCCGGAAGGACTTTTTAAAATTTCAAATAGCAGGTAATCGTGCTGGATCTGTTTTTGAAAATGCTATAAAAAGAGTATACATAGTTATGTAATGTACGTTCCTTCAGAAATTTATTAGTTTAATCTTTTTTTTTTTTTTTTTTAAATAAACGTTTAAGAAACTTTCAGTCATTCCGTCACGTAAAATCACAGTTAATAAATTCAACCCTTGTACGAATAGGTTGCTCTAAATTTTAATTTTGTACTACTTATACATCAGAGGAATACATCTTGAAGATACGTATTAGTTTAAAAACTGAATGGTTTCCTAATTCACAAATGTTTCTAGTTTTAAGTAACAGGTTAGAGTGATGGCTGCAAAAATGACATTCCGTCAAACATAAGAAATTACTTAAAAATGAAAGAATAAAATCTCTAAAAAAATTGTTTCAGATATTTTTTTTACTCTTTTAGTCAATAGCAGTCATGTGCAAACTGAAAAATTAATTTTTGTGTGAAAATAACTTCAGGGTAATTCTTTAGCTGTAATTCTACAACTCAAAATGTCATTCCGTCACAAATGGAATTGCCCTACTCCGAATTTTATGTAAAACTATATAATAAATATTACTATAGTATAAACATAAGATAATATGAGATTTTTATCAAAAACTTAATCAATGGTTGTTTTGGCCCTCTATCCCGGATCTCAGAGTTAGACACCTCTCTTTATAAAAATATATGCTCTAGCCAATAGGTCTCGAAGTTGGAAAAAGAATGGCTGCAACCTATAAACAAACAAATTATTCGATACCTGTTTCAACAACATTCACTAAATATTTCATAAAAAATCTCTAATAAATACATTATAGTTCGTCTGCTAATATATTCTATCTTATGAGAATATACAACAATATTCAAACTTACTTTTTTTGAACAAAATAATTCGCTATAACTTCGTCTACTGTGCTTTTTTATAATAATTGAGAGTAGAACGTCACTAGCTCCGTGTCATGTCCACTAGCTGAAATACAGTGTATGGGGATTCTAAATCAGATTTACCCTAAATCTATCACATAAACTTTTCCTAAAATAAAAAGTGGTTATGCACAAAAGATTCGAAGAAAAATAAATTACAGTGGTTGTATAGCTAGAAGAAAAATACTTCTTTAAAGCAAATCGAGTAAAAAAAAAAAAAAAAAAAAATGCTAAAAATGAAATTTCAAAGTCTCAAAACACTCGGAATCAAATATTTTTAATTAAAAAAAATTATACGACTTAGGAGTGATGATCAAGGTTATGTTTGGTAGAAGCTTAACTGTAAATTTCTTCCTCAAAACACCTTTTTTCTCATTGTCAAACTTGAAAGGGACCCGGTTCATTTCAGGGATGTCTGTTCAAAAATAGGGTGTAAAATTGACTTTTATTTACAATAAATTCATGGATGAAATGAAGTTATTGAATACAATAAAATATAATCTTAAATGAAGTGTCCAAAATTTAAATTTTGGGTTAACGTTTGAAATTTTATATTTCAACTAGCTGCCCCGCCCGTAATGATATTCTTAAATGAACCTGAAATTTATATCGCAGGTCCGTACAGAAGGGGTGGGGGTGGGGGGAGGTAGAGAAGGTGCAAATTACCATGGCCGAACTCTGGTTCAGTTTGAAAGTTGTGTATAGTCACAGCTTAAGGTTTTGAATTTTTGTCTCACACTTTAAACTATTTTATTCAAAATTAATTGATGAATTCAATTAAAATTGAATTATGTTTTCAATATTTTAAATTTTAATTTAAAACCTTTAGATGAAAAATTAATTACAAATACACCATAAACTGCAATACTGAAAAAGAAATAATAAAATTGCAAGCAAATACTACTATATAGATTTTTTAAAAAGGTACTATCCAGCAAATTTATTTTCTAATAGAGTAAAGCCCGTTTATAACGGAATCGTGCAATAAACTGAAAAAGAAAAAGATTTCAGCTTCCCCCCACCCCCCTAAAAATGCAATTATGCTTTGTTCAATTTAAAGAGCCTGCATAAAACGTAATTTATCACTGGTTGTTTGCGTTTCCGTCAAAGCAGGTTTTATTGTTATCTTACTTCTGGTGGGGGCCCAGTATTGAAATTATTACCGTAACGCGCAGACTCTTTGTATGGCCAAATTTGTATCATTTTACATCTTTAGATAGTTTTCTTTTGGCACCATCTAGCTAGGATGAGCAATATAATTGAAATAATTGTTTTTATTGATATAGATCAGCCATACTCAACCATTTTCTTCGCGGGCCTCAAACATATGTTTGAGGGGTTAGGCGGCCGCGCAGAGCAATACAACGAAGTTTATACTGTCAGTGGATTAAATGTTTGTCGCAGAGAAAATGTTACCAAAAAACTTTAACAGCAGTATTTGCGAACAATAAACTTCGTGGTAGATCTTTATTGCATATGCTGCAAAAATAGGCCGCGAACTTTGTTGTTTGGAAATAGTAGAGTAAAAATATTTTTATGGTAATTTTTTTCGCGATAAACTTTCAACCCGAAAAATCAGTATTAGCTATATAATACGCATAAAACGCTATAGTGTAACAATGTAGAATATCAAAGTTCTAAAGAAAAAAAATCATCAGATTCTCCGATAAATAAATCTTTTGCCAATGAAAAAGTTTCATTTTATTTTAATTGTAGAAATATACAGTGCAAATTTAATTAATTTGGAATAAAATTTGTTCAGCGTTGAAGATTAAGAAATACATGAAACATTGTAGCATAAATGGGAGTACATATAAAAATAACTTTTGAATAATAAAACTGCATTTACCACGTTGAATGCCATGGTGACTGACACTGAAGCTAAAAAATTTACAATGTTTTAAGTAATTTTTAAGAAAGTATAATCTGTAATAAATAAAAGGTAAGTAAATTTTAAATAAATTTTCAGTAATTACTTAAAACAATACATATATTTGTAGTTTTATAACCTATTTTAGACCGTCAGTCATCGGTGAATGATGCGTTCTAAACGGAAAGTTCACTGCCAGTCACCGATGACTGACGTGGCGCTTAACGTGTTAAGGGGGCTCACTAAGCTTCGGAATTCTCTTCCGTAACTCTAAGTCTATGGACTTTTGATGCATTCGTATATTTAAAATATATTCTTCGCGATATTCATATTTTTAACATCTTTTTTCAGTGTACTCTTCTTAAAGGATGGCTCTTTTTTTATTAATTTTTAAAATATTTCTAAAATCTATGCAAAATTTAATATTTTATGTATTAAAAGCAGGCTAACTGTGAGTAAGATTTTAGCACTTCATATAAAATTAAGTCTATACTTTATAAATATTTTGAGAACTAAGAAGAAAAGAGACATCTTTTAGGAAGTGTACACAAAAAATAGAAGTTGAGGAGAAATCGGAAGCTGAGTGACCAGCCTATGTTTAAACATAGTTTTAAAGGAATTAAAAAATATTAGGACAAATTTTGTCTTTGAAAATATGTAAGACAATAGTGAAGGTCTTAAAAAGTATTTTTTCATGCACGGCTTAATTACGAACTAAAATAACTTCTTTAAACACCATCAAAACCTTAAATGCGCTAGTCATTTCGAAAGATCTGAATCTTTCTTCGTCAGGCGCAAAAAACGTGCTTCTACTATGAAAGCAGGAGAAGGGAAGGGCAAACAAGCTGAAGAAACAGCCAATAGGATAGCAGGAGTCAACAACGAATCACAGAAGAGTATAATCAAAACAAAAGAACATAGAGTAGAAGGAAAATATGGAAGCAAAATGAGGGGGAGAAATGTACATGAAAATAGAAATAAAAATAAATTATAATAAAAGAAACACACACACATATATTAAACTATGAGAACACATGAAATAAAAATAAATAAATGAATAAAATTTAAAAACAGACTAAAATTAATTAATACAAAAATTAACTTATATGTTAGTACTGAAAAGGTTTTTCCAAGCTGCAGAGAGCATTGTGGAAACAGATCTATCATTAACAACAACTACACGATTAAGATAAATAGCTAAATTTTCAAGAAATTCTAATTCAGATATACTATTGGCATTAAAGATAATTTTAGCATTTTGAAAATAACTGGAATCCCAAGAATGCTTGGCAATAAAAGATTTAAAAATTTCTTGATTAATTACATAACGAGAGTGTTCTTTTAAAAAGATTTCTAGATTTCTTTTAGTTTGACCAATATAAGATAAATCACAGCTGTTACAAGGAACATTAATAAATTTCCCATTTTCGAAGATCAGGAACAGGAGATTTAGTGAAGGGAAATTTGAATTTATTGACACGTTTGAAGATATTGTTAAAGTTGAAACGACGTAAAACTTTAGCTAATTTGAAACATAAAGGAGGATAAAAGGGGAGGACAACAAAATTATCAGGTTTGCTTTTGACAGATTTGGAAAGAGTAGATTTATTAGATGGTCTATTGAATTTCTTCACATCATTATTGATAACAGAAGGATTTAAACCTATTTTGTCAGAAGGGAACCTATTTTGCAGAGTCGGAACAAATTTTGAGAGCACGATTTGCATACGTGTAAAAAACACCGTATTTTTGGTTCAGAGGTGATTTGAGAGAGCATGTGGTGGGTTAGAGACAGAAAAAGGTTTTCTATAAACACAAGTTTTGAAAGAAGAGTCACATTTCGTAACTAAAACATCAAGAAAAGGAAGTTTATTACAATTTTCTAACTCAAAATTAAACTGAATATGTGGGTCGTTAGAATTGACAATTTCAATTGTCAATGCAACGTATGTAAATCGTGCTCTCAAACTTTGTTCTGACTCTGCATCTCTTAAGGATGAACTTAATTACTTAAAAAGTGTTGCTGACAAAAGAGGTTTCAATCCTTCTGTTATCAATAATGGTGTGAAGAAATTCAATACACCATTTAATAAATCTACTCTTTCCAAATCTGTCAAAAGCAAACCTGATAATTTTGTTGTCCTCCCCTTTTATCCTCCTTTATGTTTCAAATTAGCTAAAGTTTTACGTCGTTTCAATTTTAACGTTATCTTTAAACCTGTCAATAAATTCAAATTTCCCCGCACTAAATCTCCTGTTCCTGATCTTCGAAAATGAGGAATTTATAATGTTCCTTGTAACAGCTGTGATTTATCTTATATTGGTTAAACTAACAGAAATTTTGAAATCTGTTTAAAAAAACACTCTCATTATGTAATTAATCAAGAAATTTCTAAATCTTCTATTGCATAGCACTCTTGAGATTCACATAGTTTTAATTTTCAAAATGCTAAAATTATCTTTAATGCCAATAGTGTCTCTCAATTGGACTTTCTTGAAAATTTAGCTATTTATCTTAATCGTGAAGTTATTGTTAATGATAAATCTGATTCCACAATGCTCTCTGCAGCTTGGAAAAACCTTTTCAGTACTAACATATAAGTTAATTTTTGTATTAATTAATTTTAGTCTGTTCTTAAATTTTATTCATTCATTTATTTTTATTTCATGTGTTCTCATAGTTTAATATATGTGTGTGTTTTCTCTTTATTATAATTTATTTTTATTTCTATTTTCATGTACCTTTTTCCCCCTCATTTTGCTTCCATATTTCCCTTCTACTCTGTGTTCTTTTGTTTTGATTATACTCCTCTGTGATTGGTTGTTGTCTCCTGCTATCCTATTGGCTGTTGATTTCTAATTTCCTATCGGCTGTTTCTTCAGCTTGTTTTCCCTTACCTAATCTCATTTCAGTCTTGCTGCTGCTTTCATAGTAGAAGCACGTCTTTTTACGCCTGAGGAAGAAAGACTCTGATCTTTCGAAAGGACTAGCGCATTTAATATTTTGATAGTGTTTTAACCCCTTAATTCTCGCTCCCGTCATATTCTCGGGCTGTGTCTTTTACTCAGATCGTTTGATTCCCACCAGTTTTATAAAATAGTGAAATTGGCTATATTTAAGTATCGTTTTTCCTGTCATTAAATAAGGTGAATATTTCTTTTTCATAAAAGTGGTGCCAATAAGCAATTTGAATTTTTAAACCGTAATTTAATTCGAGCGTTAAGGGGTTAAGAAGTTATTTTAGTTCGTATTAATTCACACCAGTATCAACTTATTTACGACTTAATTAATTTTATAAATATGAATTAATGATTATGTGTTTTGGGCCGGGCCGCATGTTGAGTATGGCTGGTGTAGATTAAAAAATACCATTAAAATTGCAAAAAAAGAAAAAAAAACAATTATTTTTTTGTTAAATCGATTGGACAATGTAAAATGTACTTTTTTTTAAAAAGAATAATTAGAAACCCTTAAAACTGTAAAAAAATACAAAACTTCTTTTAATTAAATACGTTGAACAATGAGATTTATGAAATGTAAGGAATATTTTTTAATATAATTCGATTCATTTAAGAGTAGTTTTTTTCTTTTCTTTTAATAATTAAATAGTTTTAAAATTTATAATATTTACTGTATATATTCATTTACTTATTGCCACATTGATTTACAAATGCGAAAGTTTTTTCAGTTTAATACCCTAAAAGAAGAATGAAATCCTTAAAATTGCAAAAATGTATATCTATTTTAATTCAAATTTCAACGTAGTCCTACGAGTTTAGAACCCGAGAACTTTCGTATAAAAGAAAAAAAAAACAGCGTTAGACGATTACGCTACAGACATCATGGAAGTTTGAGTAAATTAGGGCTCTGTTCCCTATCGAAACGTAAATGATTTTTTTTTCTTTGCGTCGGTTTCATTAGCATAAAAATATAGATAGTTAAAATAATTAAAGCCTTTGTGCAGGCATACTAAAAAGCAGAAAAACCAACGTTTAAAAATGCGCAAATATTACGTGAAAAGCAGCAAATAGCTGTTTCGAATCTACTAGCGAGTTTCTTCTACAGTGCAAGATAGAGCAAGACAGAGCGTGCTATAAAAAGCAAGGCTGTGCAAAATGACGAAGACCCGTATCGGCTTTTATATCCGATACGGGTAGCGAATGCGCCAAAAACAACCAATGAGACAGAAGCAGATGAAAACGAATGAGTGGACAAGTAGCGACATCTACTGAAGAACGAGAGCAAAAGAAACCAAAAAGGGGAAATTAAATTAATGCTTTCCAAATACTTGAAAAATCAGAAACTGTGCAAATTGTATAAACTTACCAAATTATTAAAAACACACAGCGAACTCAACACAATGCCCCACCTTTATGAATCAGATTAAATACAGGAATGACATTTCCAGTGTAGGCACTAGTGGCCTTGGTGGTGGTGGCTGGTTTTGATGAGACTAGTTATAACTACAAGGTGTATGAACTTATACATGAAATTACATGAACACTTGACTTTAAAAAGTTGTGGGTAATCTATAAACCCTCGTTTGTACACAACAATATTTAGAATAGTTATAATTAATCTTAAAACTTATTTGTTTTCAAAGGGTTCCGCAGGTAGTAAAACTTTTCCCTACCCTGGGCTTGGGGGTTACACCCAACCATAAGCCAAAAGCGGGTTCCCAGGGTGGGTGCTTACTTACTTACTAGATAAGTCATTGACTAAAGAGTGAGAATTTTTAATGATGTAGTAAGCTTCCCATAAATCAAGATCAAGATTACAAGAACATTTCTGGATAATGATGGCTGAGGAAAAATTGAAACTATGTTAAAAAGACTAACAATGTTGAGCAATAGAAGAACGTTTAAACTCCTGATTTTCATCATAACCTTCATGCTCTTTTAAACGAAATCTCAGAGCGCGTTTAGTCTGCCCAATATAAGATAGGCCACACTGGCAAGAGATTTGGTAAATACCCCAGTTATCTAGGCAATCAATGGGGTGTTTTAGATTTGAAAAAGAGATTTTATTGTTAGTTTTTTTCCTGTTGATAAAATCTCTTTTTCAAATTTAAAACACCCCATTGATCGCCTAGATAACTGAGGTATTTACCAAATCTCTTGCCAGTGTGGTCTATCTTATACTGGGCAGACTAAACGTGTTCTTAGATTTCGTTTAAAAGAGCAAGAAGGTTATGTTAAAAATCAGGAGCTTAAACGTTCTTCTATTGCTCAACATTGTTGGTCTTTTCAACATAGGTTCAATTTTTCCTCAGTCATCATTATCCAGAAGTATTCTTCTAACATTGATCTGGCTTTTAAGGAAGCTTACCACATCATTAAAAATTCTCACTCTTTAGTCAATGACTTATCTAGTACTCCTGATTTTCCAAGAATTTGGAAAGCATTAATTTAATTTCCGCTTTTTGGTATCTTTTGCTCTCGTTCTCTTGTAGAAGTCGCTACTTTTCCACTTATTCGTTTTCATCTGCTTCTGTCTCATTGGTTGTTTTTGGCGCATTCGCTACCCGTATCGGGTACATAAGCCGGCATGTCTCCGTCATTTTGCTCAGCCTTGCTTTTTCTAGCACGCTGTGTCTTGCTCTATCTTGCACTGAAGAAGAATCTCGCTAGTAGATTCGAAACAGTTGTTTGCTGCTGTTCACGTATTATTTGTGCATTTTTAAACGTTGGTTTTTCTGGCTTTTAACATCGATAATTATTGCTGTCCGAATTCTCAGAAATTTTAATGGATCGTAAATGTAACTAAAACCAAGCTCTTTTTAAATTTTCATAAAATTCAATTTCGTGACTCCGACTTAAAAAATCAAAATATTATAGATTACTCGTTCTTGTACTTTATTCTAATATATTTTTTAATGCGCATATTATCGCTTCTGTAAATGTTGAGGGAAAAATAAGAATTTAATATTATTTTTCAGGACTTTAAATAAGAGAGTTAGCAGTGTACACTCCATTTTTGAAGTCATTGTACATAATTTAGAAGGATATTGGTTATTTACTAGGGCAAGTCTAAATAGTTCCTTAAAAACAGATTGTTTCCTGGCTAAAAAAAGAAACATATAAAAGTTAATTTTATGCATTCACTATAATATTTTCCATGTCCGTTGTTTGTTTCCTATAATTTAAATCTATTATATATATAATATAATATATATATATATATGTGTGTATATATATATATATATATATATATATATGTGTGTGTGTGTGTGTGTGTATACACATATATACATACAGGGTTTCCAAAAAAGTTGGTTACACGATTTATTACTGCATGTATAAGAGATAAATAATGTAAATTTGAAAAATGTTTTTAGGGAGGTAGAGAATCCGAAGAGTCAGTGGCGTGGCGTGAAAATTTTCGGTGGTCATCGCAATTATTTAAGTTTGTGGTGAAAAATTATTAACTCTAAAATTCAATGGTTGAATGTTCAAAAAAGAAACTTTAAATCTTACCTTCACTTATACATGAACTCCAAATGTTCTGCTAAAACTGGATCGTAGAGTTTTAAAAGCTTATTAAGAGTTTTAAAATATTGCTTTGTCATCGCCGCATCCAACGATGACCGGACGCCACGCCACTGCGAAGAGTATACTACTTTCATCTCCATGGAGGGAGGGAGGGTATTGTCTTTTCTTCGAAATTTTAAATTTATTTTTCATACGGTCCCCTACTTAAAAAAAACCCAACTGCAAAAAAGCTATTTGTTTCATCCTTATTCATGTCCAAAGGCTTAATTTGAATGTCTAAAAACATCTTTTCTACAAAAGTAAAACCGATTATTAGCGAAATTAGGGACAAAATTTTTGCTACAATAGAAGTTTGATTTAACGCTGTTGTACGGATACATGAAATTATAAAGCAGGTTACAACAATTTAATTGTAAAACACATGAGGGAATTGTATGGCGTTATTCACTTTAAAATTATCTGTTGAACAGACCTACTCAGCTTCGACTGCAAAATTTGCTTACAGATTTGATTTAATAATTTAATGTGCAATAAAGTAAAATATATTTATTGGAAAACATTAGATAAAATAAATATTTAGAAACTTTGATAAAAATATTAGAACTTTACATATTTCATATTTAAATGTACTCACACATAAGAAATTTACCATTCTTATGTACTTATATGATTTAGTTTCAATCACTGTGACATTTAAGTTAAAGTTTCATAAATTTTATTTAACGCTCCTTTGAAGAACTGCATCATAATTGATTTTATTTCATACTATGTTCTATTTATAATCCTTCTCGAACCAAAATACCCAGTGAAATTTCTGCTGGGTAATTTTGAAATTTTGATTGGTAAGTCAAGAAACTTTGGATTCAAACCATAATCTTCAAGTGTTAGAATCAATCCATGCTTTTCAAGTGTAAGAATAATATGTTCTATAACATTCTCCAGCTAAAAACAATTGTCCTCATAAGTAATTACTGCTGCTTTGGAGAAACATTTTTTAAACATATCTTAACGATGTCTCTGAGTTTAATTTGCTTTGAATGCCCGCAATTAGAATTGGATTGAAGAACCATCTAACACTATTGTTAATCCATTAAGGGCCAGCATGCTTGTCACGAATTTTATTCAATTCACACCACTTATTTTTTAAACACTTTACTTTACTAATTACTGAAATGTCTTTATTAAATAAGGCAAATTTTACTTTTCTCTTTTCCTGGTATGAAAAACAAGTGCAAAAACCACAAACATAATGTTGCGAAAACGCAACGTCTGTCTTAAATGGGTTACGGCAAGCTGAAAGTGATGCTTATTAAAAAAAAAAAAAACGTTAAATTAAATAATAATTTCTATGCCAGTAATAGCAGCCTACCAAGATTATTTTTTATTATTATTTAAAAAAATACTGCCAGCTTTGTCACCTGGTTTTATATATCTTAGGAAACTCCAATTTAAGAATTTTATGCTGATTAGAAAGAAACTTTAAGAGTTGTGTAAAATTTCCATAAAGAACATTTTTTTTTCTGAAACATTTAGAACTGTTCAGCAAAAGCTTGTAATTTTTATAACTGTAATTTTTGTTCACAACGTGCTTGCAACTACCAAGAGATTTTTTTTTTCTAATATTTTTTTTTAATTTTCTGGCTATCAGTAAACTCTTTTTTCTGTACATTTTAGAAGTCTCGCAAATATTTAAATAACAGTCGTTGATTTCTTCATTTCTTTGAAAGTTGGAGATTCTGCCCAACAGCAATATTTAATTTAAAACTTTTTGTGTATGGCTTTCTAAAAATACTGCCCGTTTTCATTAAATATTATTTTTTCATTAAAATCTCTCTATTTGCTGCATGTCTTTACATTTCTTATTATTTTGTCATTAAAGTTACTTTTGTTATTTACTGCATGAAGTAAAAACGGTAGTATATAACCTCCCCTTTTTAATTATCGTTTTATTTATGTTTTAGCATTTATTTAAAAAAAAAGAAAGAAAAAAGCTCTAAACACCGTTGATGAGACTTTTCTTTCAAACATGTGGTCATATGTATAGAATGCAAAATAATTATTGACCTATTCGTTAGATTTCATTATATCTTTAGTTCTACCTTTTAAATAGTCGGTAGTCAAGTGTCGTAAAGGTTGTAGGGACCTCCAAAGGGCGCGCAGGACACCTTCTCAGCGAATTCGAGGCGGCCTCCCTCCTATCAGTAAACTCCCTTTTCAGTATATTTTAGAATTCTTACTAAAATTATAAATATCAGCCGTTGATTTCTCTATTTCTTTGAAAGTAGGAGATCCTACCCATCCACAATATTTAATTTTAAACCTTTTGTATATGGAATTCTGATAATAATGCTTGCATTTATATTTATTATTATTTTGTCATTAAAATTACTTTTCTTATTTACTGCATGAAGTAATGTAATAGTAATATCTTCCCCTTTTTAATTATCATTTCTTTTATGTTTTAGTATTTATTAATTAAACAAACCAAAAGCTCTAGGCACCGTCGCTAAGACTTTTATTTCAAACATGTGTTTCATTTATTAAAGTTAAAGATATTTTGTTTTTCGAACCATTAATTAATGATAATAAGAAACAAACTACAGGTAATTTCTGTTGCCTATTTAATCTTTTTTGCGATAGAACATTTTTCAATTGTCATCAAAAATGCCTTTTTTTCTTTGGTCATATTTATAGAATGGAAAATAATTATTGACTTATTCGTTAGATTTTCTTATATCTTTAGTTTTATCTGTTGGATATTCGGAAGCCAGGTGTCGGAAAGGTTGTAGGGATTTCCGACTGGCGCGCGGCCACCTTCTACGCGAATTCGTGGTGGTTTCCCAGCTCACTTACCCCTGAACATCGCGAAACGCTACCTGGAAGCAGCAGTGATCGTACAACGTATTCACAGTCCCGACCTTACCCTTCCCACTTTTCTATGTCTTCAATAAATTTTAAAGTTTAAATAATAAGTTTTAAAGTAAGAAGTTTTTTTAATGTTTTCGGTGACATGTTTAAAAAAAAAAATACCGGTCCTGTCAAGTGTCGGAAAGGGCGTGGGGATCTCCACGGGCGCGCGGACCGCCTTCTCTGTGACATCGCGGCTGTTTTTAATTATTTTTGTTAAAAAAGCATATTTTCCAAAATAAAAAAAATAAGCCAACCCGAAAGGGTTAAAAACCATTCTGATTGATTCTCCTTTCTGAATCTCAGCATCGTGAGTACCTCGAGATATGGTCAATTTTTATACGATATCAACATCTATTCTAATATTATAAAGAAGTTACGTTTGTTTCTTTGTTTGTAGAGGGTAATCTCTGAAGCTACTGAAACAATTTCAAAAGTCATGGTGGCAAATTTATTATAATAGTCTCTGCTCTAACATAGGCTGTATTTTATGTCGATGCCACTGCCCTTAAGGGAGTGCAAGAGTGAAAAACTTTCTAAAATTAATTTTTATCATACTGAAAGGGTTAAACATTTGAAAATTGGCATAACAGTTGCTTAACAGATGTAATAATTCTCTAAGAATAATTTCCAAAAAATTCGAAATTTAAAAGAGGGAATTGAGTGAAAAGTTTTCTGACCCCTACTTTTAAGACAGAAATGCTAGCGCAGAACTTTTTTTTTTTTTTTGAAATTTAAAAGTGTGTAGAAAAAAAAAAATCTAAATTATGATTTTTTTCAATACTGAAGGGACGAGAAAATAGAAATTTGGCATGGCGGTTACTGTTAAGATACAAATGCTAGCTAAGAATGGTTTCTAAAAAAATACGAAATTTGAAAGGGTAAAATAAGAGGGAAACGTTCTCAAAAAATTCTAAATTACGATTTCTATGGAATTCTTAATGATAGTAACTTGAACTTTGACATGACTTCTGCTTTTAAGACGCAAATGCAAGCACAGGAAAGTTTTATTATTATTATTATTCGAAATTAAAAGGTGCGGGAGAAAAAAAAAACTTTTTAATCTTACGATTTTAGTGATACTGAATGGACTAGGAATGTTAAATTTGGTGTGGCGGGTACTTTGAAGATACAAATGCTCGCTAAGAATGGTTTCTAAAAAAGCACGAAATTGAAAAGGGTAAAAACAGTGGAAAACGTTCTAATATGTTTTAAATTACAATTTCTGTAGAATTATTAGAGATAGAAACTTGAAACTGACATGGCTGTTAATTTTAAGACGTAAATGCTCGCACTAAATAGTTTTTTCTTCGAAATTTAAAAGCATGAAATGCAGGAAACGCGCCCCAAAAGCGTTTGAAATTACGATTTATATAAATTCTTATGATGATAACATGAATTTTGAGATGGATGCTACTTGTAAGACGCAAATGCACGCACAGAACAGTCTTTTTATTCGAAATTTAAAAGAGTGCAGAAAAAAAAAATTACATATGGTATTTGTGATACTGAAGCGACTAGAAACTTAGGTGCTACTTTTAAAATACAAAATGCTCTCTAAGATTGGTATCTAAAGAAACACGAAATTTAAAAGGATGGAATGGGCGAAAAACGTCTAAAACATTCTAAATTACGATTTCTATGTACATAATATTTGTTATTTGATTCCACATCCATTTAAAAAGCACACAAATACCACTTGGCATATTTTAACAAACCATTGGTTCTGATGATATAAATTAGCGGTGCCTAGGGAGGGTTGACCTGACCATACGGGAGGCTTAATCCACCCATCAGTTTTCATATTTAAAAGAATTTCAGAGTTTTATCAATAGGTGTCAACCAAAGCTACTGGAATGCTCAAACAACAGTCATTGTTTCATACACAATAATCAAAATAGGTGTGGAAAAATCAATTGTGAGTCGTTTTCTACCTAAAAGTTGTGTTATTTGGAAATGTTTTGTAAGCCTTTTTCAGATAAAATATATCATAGAAATTTAAGTAAGTAGGTTTTAAGTAATGCTGAAATATCGAGCTTTCATTCCAGGTAGAAAGATTGCACAGTAAGTTAGACTTAACATAGCAATGTGCTATTCTTTAGAAAAGGGCTATGTGGGGAGTCTTGACCAAGTCAATGTGAGGAAGGGTTGACCAGATATTCAAGGCTCCTTAATTAAGTGGTTTTGGGAGTCTTTTTATTACACACTGTACGTAATGAAGGGTTAATGGTTATATATAAAAAAATAATTTAGTCTGTAAAGCTATAGTAAAAAGGGGGATGATGGAAAAGGAAATTTTTAAAACTGATTGATGAAAGAAATATGTGAAAAATGGCTACAGTATCCACTGCAAGAAAAAAAATAATGAAATATAAATGGAAAAGTTGATAGGAACTTTTTTCCATTAAAATATTACTTACAATAGGTAAATAGAAACAGTGGAAAAGACTAGAAAGTATGAAATCAGAAGTCTTAACCCATTCAGGGACAGTGGTATGTTTATGAAACCACTTAATTTTAATTCCCAAACGCCACAAAGTAACCAGAATTTTGCTAAAATATTTTTCATTTAACAAATATGTGAACCTTTATATATTATGTGTGTATATATTAACTTTTTCCTTATTTCCCCAAAAAATTGTTCGTAAAATCCGGTGCCAGTCATTTATTTCAACATTTTAGTACTGAAAGTACTTTGCCCCTGAAAGGGTTAAAATATGCTAATGGTAAGTTAAGTGCTCATGCGGCTGCAAAAGATCATAGCATTGACCGAAAAACTTTAGGAAGGTATGTAGACAAATTTCACCAGGATGAATACAGTATGATGTATCCGAACTATGTGACAACTAGAGTTGTCAGATCGAGTGTCACAAATGTAGGACAAGGAGACAAAATAAGCAGGAGAGTGGCCCCAGAATCCGTACATAAGCATACATGAAACCTTATGGAAACGGAACCTACCTCTAACGGAATACTGTCTTAAATGTTAAAATTTCATTTTCCCTGCTATAAAATTATACCCGCTCAGACAAAATCCTGTTAGAAAACAAAAATTTTCTCCGCTAACTTGCGATTTCACCTAAACAGGTTTGTTTAAGCACCATATTTTCAAAAATATTTTTTTATAATAATTAAAACATGTAGGATAAATTTATTTAGCTTTTTTTAAGCTGATTTTATTTCTCTTCACAAATATTTCAATATAAAACAAAGTGGGTTAAGCCTCCCATACAGTGGGTCAAACCTCCCGTATGTGGGGAGCCTGGACCCATTATTTTCTCATGATTAAAATCAATAATTTTTCAAATTTCGTATATATTACACTTATGTAGCAATTTTATTTTGTTAACTGATTGTATAACGAATAAAATGATATATAAAACTTTATTCTACGTTCAGTATTTAAAAAATAAAAAATCATTTTGTAAAAGGTGGGTCAACCCTCCCTAGTCTCCCCTATATTAAAAAAGATAATTTTTCTCTTAGTTTGCTATCATAAAGTTGTGATCATTTCTATGACAATGGCCTTCTGTAATAAACAAACATTTTACTGTTTTAATAGTTTTCTGCATCGTAAATGTGAGAATATAATTGATTATGATTCGAAACTATTCTTTTTTTTTTTTACTAGTAGAGTATTAAAATGTAATGATAAAATGCATTTTAAGAACATGTATTCTTGAAGAACATAATTTATTAGTAATAAATTCGACGCATTTTTTTCTTTTTCTATGAAACAAATATTTTACGTTTACTTTTATATATATACTAGAATATAGCCCGTCAGATTGACGTGTTTGCATTTTCAAAAAAATTATATAGCATTGCATTATAAAAAGAATTGTGAAGTAATAAATTTTGTCTTGTCAGCTTATAGGGTCAGGTGGGGTAAAGTAAAAAACGCCCATTTTTCATTGAAATTTAATTGGCAAGAAAATTATTAATTGAATTGGTAAAATACTGATATAAAGTATGCAAATGAACTTCACTCACAAAATTTGAAGAAATATTTCACAAAAACATTCAAATTAGTACTAATAATGCTATTTTAAAACATATTGTCAATTAACTATTTTATCTTATGGTATGGGGTAAAATAAAAGACAATTCCAACAGAAAGTTTATTTGTTTTTATTAATTGCCAAAATATTCATTATATAACTTAAATTTTAAAACGTTGAACAGAGAAAATCCCGATTTTTTTAAAACATTTATAAAAGAAACCTGTAATAAATTTTGCATTGATATATATACACATATATATATATGTAATACACGGCATTACATATTTCTGATATTCTAATTTCATTTTATAAGAAATATTCATTTTTCCCCCAATGTCTTCAGAATTCAAAAAACATTTTAAAAAGAAAATTTCTTTTTTTTAACTAACGACAGATGGCGCAACAGAGCATATAAACGTTTGTTTTAATATTTTAAAAGTTCAAGATGAATGAATCAATTGTTTGTTTACTTTCATATAGGGATAGATAAAGCTACCAATCTAATTTTAACTGAAGTTATCGCAGCAGAATATTAGATAATTGAATGTAATCTCTTAAATGTTAATTTATTTTGAATAATCTGTCTAAAAATGTAACTTTTGCGAATAGTGGAAAAGAAAGCACGTTTTACTCAATGTTTTAAGATTGAAAATCAAATCAACATTCACTCGTGATGCCACATGTACAACACAAATTCCAAATCCAGAAGCAATTGAATGACTCTTTGAACGAATCATTAAAAAATACGGTCGACATCTGATTTTGCTCTTAAAATATTTGTAAAACCATAATAAAACCTTTAAATAATTTGAAATACGTTTGTGTTTAGAAAGGAAACGTTAATCCGATACAAAATAATTCACGGGAATGAATCACAGAATATAGCTATATTCACTGAACACCATGAAGCGTTCTCATTGGTCAGAAAATAGATAGCCTTGAAAAACAGGTGTAATTTTTCGAGATATTTTTAACCGTGTATACTGAATTCAAACTGTAAATAAATGTAAACAAAAGTGAAAAACGTATTTCAAAATATTAATATGCTTTTGCAAAATATTTTAAGAGCATTTAATGAATAGCTGAAAGAGTCATTCATTTGTTTTTGGATTTGTAATTTGTGCTTATGAATGGCAACGGCAATCGCTTGTATACATCGGAACCCTGTTGTTGGTATCTGTTTATTTTTTAAATTAGACCTTAAAGCGTTATAATTGTATACTTTTTGAAGGTTTGAGAAAAATTGAAGAAGAATATGTTACATGACGAATAGGTAGACAGATTAAATAAGGCAGTCGGCAAATACGGCATCGGAATGCTTAAGCCTAACGTGGCCACGTTTGGATTATCAATTATCAGGAAACGGATGAGTTCAACCCCGGAAGCGTTATACACTTAGTGTCATTCTATGTATAATATATAGCCTTTTAATTTAAATACATTATAATTTACAAGGGTATACAAGGATATTATAAGGATATACAGTAGCTCCTAAAATTGAGTATTCACCATCAATCACTCTTATCGTTGAAGGTCTGAAATTAAAATATTTAATTCTAAGTTACGCGTGATACTTTCAAGCACAAAACAGAGCAAATTAAGAAACGTATTACGCTACATTGAGCCCAAATTGAGTACAAGCTTCATATAAATTGTGATTTTCCTTTCACAAGCTTTTTTAAATGATTCGATATAATTGTTTTATTATCTTAAGTTACTATTCATTCATTTTCAAGTAAAAAGAAGAACATTTATTATCAAAATGAGCTTCAGAAATTGAAACATTTGTGGAAATTCGTAAATATGTCTATGTCAATCAAATGTTCAAAAAAGATAAATTGTTATTAAAATTTCGAAATAATTATAAATGAAATTCAGTGCAGTAATACATGGATAAAAATAATTAAAACAATTAAAATATTGGGAAAACGGCAAATAAAACTGGAAGAAAAACAATTCTCAGTTCCAGAAGCAAAACGAAAGTCATTTGAAAGCATAAAAAAATCAAACTGACTAATATGGGGTAAGTCAGGGATAGATGCCCCTCTTAACATCCCCTCCCCCCCCCCCCCCCACACACACCCATACACACTTTTTTTCTTTTCTATAGTAAAGATTTTTGTAGTGCACATTTAACCAACATACTTAAATTTATGTAGAACTTGATAAATATTAGTGTAATATAAATACCAGATAAAATAATATTTTTATAACAAAACTTAATCAATGATTTTAACCATTTATCGAGGACCTCAGGGTTAGACGCCCCACTTGATGGAAATAGATAGTCCAGCCAGGAGCTCAGGAAAGTGGGGAAAATATGGCTGCAACCTATGTTTTAACAGATAATACGATACTTGTTTCAACAACATTCACTAAATATTCATGAAAAATCTCTAATAAATACAGTGTACTTCATCTGCTGCTATCTCTGTCTTTGGAAAACGTACAACAAAAGCCAAACTTATCTTTTTTTATGAATATAACTTTTATTTGAAGAATTAAATCGCTGTAAATTCATCTACTACGCTTTTTTGTAACGATTTAGAGTAGAAAAATGGCACTAGCTCCGTATCATGTCCACTAGCTGAAATACAGTGACTACGGCATCTAACCCGGATTTACCCTAAAACTGTTAAATAAACTTTTCCAATAATAACAAGTTGGAAATTGCTCGTCAAACGTGGCAAATGAGGTGCGTTCGTACTATAACTAGTTTTATAAATATATTTTGCATCCCATATTGTACTGAATGGATATTTTTTTGCACTTCATAAGTGCATAGTCTGTACCATCATTAGAATGCACATGCAATATTTTTCCCATTGGCCGTCATGCAGCGAAAACTTTTGACTGTCCCTGTAATTAAACTATACATCCGATTTTCATAATATTTGAAATGATTCGACAGCATTTTGCAACAATTTATATATTTAAAATTTCAGACTATTCATGCAATTGCAATAACTTATTCCCATTGGCCGTAATGTAACGGAAAATTTTGACTGTCCCTGTAATTAAACTATACATGCGATTATCATAAAATTTGAAATGACTCGACAAAATTTTGCAACAATTATGTATTTAAAATTTCAGACCATTCGGTCGGGTAGTTTTTGCTCTCTTATATGCGGACAGACGGACGGACAGACAGACGGACTGAACGACGAATATAGGTGCTGCGTATTTATATAATTACGAACGCACATAAAAAGGAGTAGTTATGCACAAAAGATTGGAAGAAAATAAAATTACACTGGTTGTATAGCTAGAACAAAAAAGTCCTCTCTTATGGTGTTATTACACGAGGAGTTAAAGTTGCTTGAAATTCCAGGCGTCTCCATGTTATTCCTATGGCTCCAGGGGAGTCGCTTCGAAAGTAAGCAACTCTTTTCTGTTGGAGCGTCTTTGACGCCTGAAACGAAGCGAGTCGCCAGTAACAGCCAATCAAATGCTTGGAAATCTGACGATGGGAAAGCCTTTTCCCGAATAGCCAATGAAATGCTTGGATAATACGTAAGTTTCAGGAAATCTGACGAGTCGCAGGCGATTTTTGTCGCTTGCAATTTTTACGTGTAATAACACTATAAAGCAAATCGAGTAAAAAAAAAAAAATGCTAAATATCAAATTTAATAGTCTAAAACAATCGGATCAAATATTATTAATAAAAAATATATATGCGATTTAGGAGTGATGATCGAGGTTATGTTTGGTAGAAGCAAATGTAAACTTCTTCCTGAAAACAGCTCTTTTCTCATTGTCAAACTTAAAAGGGACCCGGTTCATGTGAGGGCTGTCTGTTCAAAAATAGGCGGGGGGTGGGGGTATTTACTTTAATTTGTGATAAATTCATGGATAAAATGACGTAGTTGAATATAATAAAAAATAAACTTAAATGAAGCGTCCAAAACTTTAATTTTGGGTTAACGTTTGAACTTTTATATTTCAGCAAAGTAACCACCCTAAGCATAGAGCTAAAATTTTCAAGTTATAGTTATTGCGCAGTTGTAAAATAAAATTTCTCACATTATTCCAATCTTTAGACATCACTGTTTTAAAAATTGAAGGCTTCAACTGAAAAGAAAAAACTTTTGAATATACGATATTAAGAACAGAGAAAGATTAGAAAACTTTTACTATGAATAATAAGCTAAAATAATCCAGCAAAATAACACAAATTTTTGTCAACGCAATACCACACCTTTGTGAAGCCACTATGAATGCAAAATAATATATAACAAATGTTAATTAATGTTTCTTTTCTTTTTTAACGAATTATATTGGCTGTATACCCAATTTCGTGACTCCCACTTAAAAATCAAAATATTATTGATTCCTCGTTCTTGTACTTTATTCTAATATATTTCTTAATGTTCATATTATCGCTTCTGTAAATGTTAAGAGAAAAATAAGAATTTAATACTATTTTTAAGGCCCTTAAATAAGAGAGAAGTGTACATTTAATTTTGAAAGCCATTCTATATAATTTACATGTATATTGATCATTTACCAGAGCAATTCTAAATAATAGTCTATTCCTTAAAAACAGCTTGTTTTCTGGCTAAACAAAGAACATTTAATAAAATATATTTAAAATAGAAACATATAAAAGTTAATTTAATGCATTCAATCTAATATTTTCCATGTCCATTATTTGTTTTCCATAATTTAAACAAAACATGCGGATATGTCTAGAGAATTTTTTTAAAAAGTCATTATTAAAAAAATTAAAATTAAAAATTTGGTTCATTTAATTTTAGATTTTAATTGAAATATTTTCTAATTAGGCTCGTTATTGGTTGCATTTGGTAACATACTTAAAATTTTAGTAAAAGAAAAAGATTTGGTTATATTTCAGTAAAGTTTATTACATTCAGCTAATGATCAATGTTCTTTTTTTTTTTTTTTTTTTTTTTTTTTTTTTTCAATAACATGAAAAGCTTGAAGTAGAAGTTTCAAGTTTCAGAACTTGTAGGGCTTTAAAAACTGCACGAATCGCAATTTATTTTATAACTATTAAAAATGAATTTAACAATAGGAGTTCAAAACTTTACATCTGCATAATTAAGATAAATTAAAGTAAAATCGAAATCCTATTGAAAATTTCACTCTTTGGTTCAATTTTATTATGAAAATTACTCCTAAGCTTATTTTTGAACATAAATGGGAAAAAGAAATGATTCTCAATTGCATGGTTATTTTTCTTTTTCTTTGAGACAATTCAGATTTTAACTATATGGGGTGATTTTTTTGTTGTTGTTCTTGTTTCTTTGGTCGACTGAACATAAAGCGAACTCATTCTAACTGTATTAACCTGTTATCGACCAAAACTATAAGGTAGAGATTTTTAACTTTTTAGCTGAACGTCGTTTTCCACCTCTAATCCGGAAGGAAATTTTCGCATTATTTATTCTCAAACTTTCTGTCTTTAAAGAACACTAATTTTTTAATTCAAAAATTGTGGTATCTATGTGAATATTTTAAGCAGGTGCATTTACTTTGACCGTTGCGTCAACGGAACACCAGCGGGTAATGGGTTAACAAAAAAAAAAATTAATACATTTATTAAAATATAAAAAAAAAATATTTTTTTTGCGGGGGGGGGGGGGGGGAGAATTAATTTTCAATAAGGAATTAAATTCCAAAGGAATAAGGAATTATATGAGGAAAGGATTAAGGAATTATTTCTTACAATTCATAAGAATTACACCATAATTAACATTCAATCAAAAACAAAAAGCCACAAGCAGTTTATTTCAATTTGTTTATTAAAATCAAATTGCTGCTTTTAACAATTCAGATTTTGTCTTTATAGTTTTATCAGTTTGTGAGAATGCATGAGCTTACAACAAAATTAGAAACGAGATTATTATGACTAACATATGTCGTTAATCTTTTAAAAAATTTCTAAATAATTTCAAAGACATATTAAAATCTAATACACCTTTTACAATATCATTTATGATTTTTTTATAAATTCTAATTAAAATAAAAGAAAGTAATTTGACTTAACTTAGATGGTGCAAAATTTATTTTAAAATGTTTTTTTTAAATTCGCGAATATAGAAAACAGACAAAATAAATATAAAATGCGTTTGCTTATCTAATGGATTCCAAATTTGTTTAGATTAAAACTGTAACAATTCATGAAAACATGATAAAATTTACTACTGGTACACAACATTTTAAAATTTTACATTTGAAGTACAATATGCTTTTTCTTTGTATATAATGAAAAAATCGAAGTGGGATGTTTAGAATTTATTTTATAAATTATTGTTCATATTAGGAAACCATGGAGAAAACATAAATTAATATTCGTTGATTCTGTCAAGTGTTATAAATATTCTTGCTCAATTTTAGAATACATATCAAATTTAAAAGATTTCAAGTTAGTATTCCGGGATATTTTTTTTTATATTATGGCACTTAACATATTATTTTTTATTTAAACGTGTTTCGAGTTAAGATAGCATTACACTATTAAAAAATTTAGTTCAACGTTAAAACATTCTGTAGACTATAATTCTGTGGTGTAAAGTAATTAGAAAACCCACGATATCATTCTTCTTAACTTCCAAAAAAATTTATGTTTCAACTTTCAAAATGATAAATATGTTGACCAAAAAATAGAGCTACAAAATAGTCAATCAGAAAAGGTAATCGCATACAATTTCAATATTCTGCTTTAGAGCACGCGGATATCTACTTGTTTGTCAAATAGCTAACTCGCTGACTACAAATCAAGAATAGTCGAGTTCGAATCCGGGTGGTGCAGGATTGGATATCCCTGTTGTGCCAGATTTTTCTTTAAACAAAGGTCCAAATCTAATTACCCATTGTTTTCAAAGGATGACTGTAGTCACTTTATGGTGACACGGACACGTTTAACCAGTTTATTCTTCACCACTCTACCAGCTCTCCGTTCATTACTTTAGAGAAGAAAATTTCAATTAGACACATTTTCTTTTGGAAGGATATCTACTTCTTTGTCAAATAGATCACTGACTACAAATGAAGAGTTGTCGGGTTCAAATGCTGGTGCAGAATTCGATTTTCCTGTTGTACCAAAATTTCCTTTAAACAAAGGTCCAAATATACCTATTCTTTGCAAAGGATGACTGTAGTCACTTTATGGTAACACGTTTAACCAGTTAATTCTTCATCTTTCTACTGACTCTCGGTTCATTATTTTACAGATGAAAATTTCAATTAGAAACATTTTCCTTTGGCTGCAACTTAATGGCTATAAAAACTACATTCTTATATCTTTAAAACTAAATGAATCATAAAGAACATTATTAATATTATTAATATTAATATTAATATTTTATATTAATACTTTTTTATTATTTATATTAATATTTTTTAATATTAATATTAATATTTTTTATAAGAGACTCTAACTTTCGAAAGGAAAATGAACGTAGATAAGGTCTGGTACTTACCTTTTTTTTTTTTTTTTTGTATTCTGATCAGAAGCGCACATGCAAATTTTTAAACATTGCAGAAGGAAAAATCCCGCAGCGGACTAGAGAAAAAAAATTAAATGTTTAATATTAATATTTTTTAAACGAGAAATTCCTTTTTAAAGTAAAAGAACCTTGATGAAGTGGGAATTTTTCATTTTTCCGTATTTTGATTAGTTTAGCCAGTGTGTGCCTGAAAAAACCGCGGGAAAAAACACGAAAACGAAGTTTTTCAATTAACTTTTTTGAAAACGTTTTTAGCCAGGTGGTGCCGTTAAAAAGCGTAAAGGGGTTTGATATATTTGTTTTCCCGTATTTTGAATAGTTAAACCGATACGGGCTTCGGAAAACGCCGAAATAAAGAGCGATTTTCCCTTCTCTCGTTCTTTACTTCTTTGAAAAATCTCCGGAAAGCTTTAGAATTTGCCATTTTCTAATATTCGTTACGATTTTCCATTAATGTCTGGGTTAATTAAAAAAAATAAAAAAATCTGAGACGAGGGTTCATTCGGACCTGTCTTCGTCCATATTTTTAGACCTCTACGTGTAGTAAATTTTCCTAGTCATTGCTGACAGACACACACATGGACAAACATCTTTCTTTTATTAGTATAAATAGAGTAAGACAAATGTTATTGTCCAGTTGATTTTAACTAAAATAATCCTTCTCTTTATTCCATATGATTTTATGCTATTGCAATTTAAACATGTAGAGAAGGATTAATAATTCATACTCTAGAAAAATATTTATAAAATACTTCAGAATCCATTCACAGCATAATCTAGTGCTATTTTGACAGTGTAAATTAAAAAATATTCCATAGTAATGCCACCATTCATAAATATTTTATTCTTCTATGGGAAAAATTGATCCTCTCAGCAACTGAGGAATTCTTGCATTTTTATATAAATGCATATAACACTCATGTTTATTTAAATATTTCTCCACGAATTGGTGCTAAAGTACCTTTACTATATCTTCATCTTATCTAGTTCTTAAAACATAAACTTGATTTAAATACTTTTGTCTACAGCCAATTGAATTTAATTACTGCAAACGGACTTTTACGTCACAGCGCTAAATTTAAAGGATGGAATAATATAAGAAGAAATAATATGATTCAAATAAAGATGTACTACAATAAAAGTATCGTTTTTACGTCTCGCAAGTGACCAATGGTATGTAAAACAAGTCGGAAATTGTACGTCAAACATGGCAAATGAGATGCGTTCATACTATAACTAGTTTTATAAACTTTTAGATCTTAGGGCTACAGCTGTTGCACTTTTACGCAAAAATGCATGAATACAAAATTTATTACGATTATATAAGGGTACATTAAAAGCCAAGGTGTACAAGTGACAAAATTTCGATTTGGAGTAAATTGAGTTCAAAGATAATTGAGGTTAAAGTTTTAAACATCAATAATAATTGACTGAATTGAAATAGGAAACTGCTGCTTGCTTCACAGTGGTATTTGAACTCTTATTTCAATAAATGTAAAAAATTCAATTTTCTTTAAATTTATAATTAATCAATATTGTTCATTTTTCAGCAAAAGTGGTTGATCTCTAAAACACAACACATAATTAGAAAATCACTTATGTTTATTTACCTGAAAAGGAAAAAATATATTTCCAGGTCGTCTGTGCACTTAGCTCAATTTTTTCAATTTTGTCCTTATACCCCTTGGCTTCTAAGGTCCTCATATATTAAATTCAGTAATATGGGAATAACAGGATTCCATCTTAAATATGACGTAATCACCATGGCAACCAGAATCATTACCTATCACGGGATATCATTGAATTAATTACGCATGATAACAATTGATAGTATGAAGAAAACTTTTATTAATATCTTTTTAAGTTTTGATTCGATTTTCATAAAATTTGAAATGACTCGACACAATTCTGAAACGATTATAAATATTAAATTTAAAACCATTCGGTTGGGCAGTTTTTGCGCTGTTATATGAAGACAGGTGAACAGACAGACAAACGGACGGACGGACCAGACGATGACTATAGGTGCAACGAATTCATATAATTATGAACCACTTAAAAATATATAATCGAAATTTTAGCTTTAATACGATATTCACTTCTACAAAGAAAATTTTAACACATATTTTTCACATATTAAATTACATTAATTTTATTTTATAGAAATTTTTTTAAGGTACACTTTATTGAAGCTATTAAATTCATTGCATATTATACACCTTTTTAAACATTTCAATATTTGAAAACAATATTTAAAAAATATTTAAAATCAAATAAAGAAAATGTATAAAATAAAACAGAGCATTTCGCTCATTCCTATTTTTCCTAATTCCATGTTTTTATCGACGTCTTTTAAAGTGTTGTTGTGTTTTTTCTGCTTTTATTATATTAATTATTTGAAATGTCCCAGTCAAAATCTTTTGCTAGGATAACACTCTATTTCTACTTTTCATGATCATAACTGATTTAAATATCATTTGACTAAATTACAATACACCCAAAGAAAACAAACAATGACTAAAAAAGAAATAATTAATGGGTCACACCCAGTGATATGAGAAGAGTAAATACCTAGCTGGTAGGTATTTCTTTTTTGGGTATTTACCCAAGTCCTGGGTAAATAACCAAAATTTAAGTATTTTCATATTTCGCTGTGAAATATCTCGAATCTTGAAAATTTTTTTGAAATCTTAAGTTAGAATGTTTCAATTATGATAGAAACATTCAGTTTAAATAAAGAAAAATACTTCCATATTGTCCGATTGAGAAGTCTTGGAAATCTTTTCCGTTCAGTTTATTCTGATATATTAACCTCTTCGGCCCCTGGGTCCCCAAACGGGGACCTCTGTTCTTTTCCTTATAAAAAATTAAATGTCCGATTTTTTTACATTTTCACATCACTTCTTAATAGCTGAATGTTTCTTGCGTTCAAAGCAACCGAATAAATGGCAGTATCTAAGCTGATTCCCACATAAAATAAATATGATTTTCATCTGAGTCTGCAAAATGCCTGAAAATGCCCAAAAGAGAGTATGACCAAGAAAGTGAGAAATTTTCATAAGTATTTAACTTAAATCTTTTTCAATAAACAATTTTGAGGATTTGTAGATTATTTACTTGTTTAAAGGTCTTAAATTTGTAATTGCGTTAATTTAGGAAAATGGTTATTAAATTGATGTTTTAAGAGAGTTTGTAGTTTTAGACCCATATTTTGGAACCTGAATTACTAAGCACCTAAAGGATCAATTTCAGAAAAGATATTTCTTCTGTCATTAACGATGTCATTTGGTTTGGAAAAAAACCAATGAATATGCATTTGTATTATTATTTTAGCTTCGGAACTGAAGAGGTTAAGGTATCAACCAATTAAGCATTTTTTCCCCAAATGTTATTGATATAGTGAGAACCATAAAATGAAGTAACCATTTACATGCAGTTTTCAGTTAAATTCAAGATGAAAAATGTAAAAAAAAAAATGATTTCTTAAAATTTACAAGAATTATATTGGGAAGGTATTTGCACTGTCTTAAATCTTTAACACTCAAGCTATTTTAGAGTTTGTTTCTCATCAAGATTGTTTTTTTTTTTTTGTTTTTTTTTACGATAAAAAAGGAGCTCCTAAATTTTTATCACATAATAACAAAGAAAGACACTTGTTAGCCCTTTATACATCGACGGGTCTTTAAAGTACCATTAAAATAACTTGTTATAAAAATCATTTAATACATCGATTAATAGTAATACAGTTTAGAATGAGTTATAGATACTTTGCTTTATCTTCTTCATCATTATGGGTTCTATCATTATGGGTTGTACAAAACAAAAATATTATTAAAAGTCCTTCCGGCCAGTGCCGGGAGGAAGAGGTAGCTTTCATAATCCCTATTTTAAAAAAGCCAACTTATATCATGCAAACACACGAAGCTCAATTTAGTGGAAACCGAATATAGGAGATTCAATACTAATTTTTATCATTATAATGAATGAGAATTTTGCGAAATTAGTCAGCTTTATCCAAGCTGCTTTTCTTTAAAGTAACTTATATTTGGCTGCCAAATTCGGCAATTTCTTAAAGTGCCTGTCATTTTAAGACAACATGTTGGATGAGGCTAAGCAGTGAACTTGGTCGAGACTTTAGTAATTGCTGTGCACATGCTCACTCACATCGGAATCGGTTAATATATAGGAGTGCTGTCGCATGCAAAAAATCAGATTTTTCAAAATGTCACCCACAATAGAAATTGAAACTGCTATATCTGAGCCATTTTTTAAGGTAAAGACAAACAAAAAATGCTCCTGAATCCTTATATCAAGATCAAATACTTAAGAAAGAAACCTTTTTCAATTTCTAATTTTTTTGCACCTCACTTTAAATATACATATTTTTTTTAATTTAATGGCCGCCATTTTGAAACAAGATGGCTGATGAATCTGGCCAGCGAACTTGGTCGAGGTGTTGATGTATATTATCCACATGCCTTCTTACATCGAAATAGGCGAATACGTGTGTTATCGCGCGTGACAAATACAAGATCGTTTCAAAATGTTAGCCATGCTAGAAATTCAAAGTGCTATAAATCAACCATTTTTTAAGATATTAACAAAAGAACAATTTTTCAGAAACAAAAACTGCTCCGGAATCTTTGTATCAAGGCCAAACACATAAAAAAAAATCGTTTTCATTTAACAACTTTTTAATACCTCATTTTGAATTTAAATTTAATTTTGTTTAAATGGCAACCCTTTTGAAACAATATGGCGAATGAAGCTGGCCAACGAACTCGTTCGAGACATTGGTATGTACTATGTACAGACCAAGTTACATCCAAATAGGTTCATAAATACGCCTGTTATCGCGTGACAAATATCAGGTCGTTTTAAAATGTCAGCCACAAGAGAAATTCAAAATGCTATTACTCAGCCATTTTTTTTTAGATATAGACGAAAGAAAAACTGTTCCGGAATCTTTGTATTAAGGTCAAACACATACAAAAAAAAATCTTTTTCATTTTCCAATTTTTTGGTATCTCATTTAAATTTTTTTATTTTTTTATTTTTTCAAATGGCCGCCATTTTGAAACAAGATGGCGGATGAAGCTGGCCAACGAACTCGGTCGAGATATTTGTATGTACTATGTACACACCAAGGTACATCCAAGTCGGTTCATAAATACTCCTGTTATTACGTGAGAAAAATCAGGACGTT
The DNA here is from genome assembly GCA_963932465.1 of Maratus speciosus. Classification (NCBI taxonomy): domain Eukaryota; kingdom Metazoa; phylum Arthropoda; class Arachnida; order Araneae; family Salticidae; genus Maratus; species Maratus speciosus. The sequence continues at coordinate 218,483,308 of OZ010787.1, forward strand.
TCAAAATGTCAGCCACGCTAGAAATTCAAAATGCTGTAACTCAGCCATTTCTTAAGATATAGACGAAACCAAAACTGCTCCCGAATCTTTTTATCAAGGTCAAACACATAAGAAGAAAATATTTTTTCAATTTTCAATTTTTGGTACCACATTTCAAATTTAAATTTTTCTTAAAAATTTAAATGGCCGCCATTTTTAAACAAGACGGCGGGTGAAGCTGGCCAACGAACCCGGTCGAGACATTGGTATGTACTATGTATAAACGAAGTTACATCCAAATCGGTTCATAAATACGCCTTTTATCGCGTGACAAAATTCAGGACGTTTCAAAATGTCAGCCACGCTAGAAATTCAAAATGCTATAACTCAGCCATTTTTTAAGATATAGACGAAACAAAAACTGCTCCGAAATCTTTGTATAAAGGTCAAATACATAAGAAAAAAATATTTTTCCATTTTCACATTTTTGGTACCACATTTAAAATTTTAATTTTTTTAAAAACTTTTAAATGGCCGCCATTTTGAAACAAAATGGCGGATGAAGCTGGCCAACGAACTCGGTCGAGAGATTGGTATGTACTATGTACACACCGAATTACATCCAAATCGGTTCATAAATACGCCTTTTATCGCGTGACAAAATTCAGGACGTTTCAAAATGTCAGCCACGCTAGAAATTCAAAATGCTATAACTCAGCCATTTTTTAAGATATAGACGAAACAAAAACTGCTCCGGAATTTTTGTATAAAGGTCAAATACATAAGAAAAAAATATTTTTCCATTTTTAATTTTTTGGTACCTCATTTCAAGTTTTAAATTTTTTTAAAAATTTTAAATGGCCGCCATTTTGAAACAAAACGCCGGATGAAGCTGGCCAACGAACTCGGTCGAGACATTGGTATGTACTATGTACACACCGAATTACATCGAAATCGGTTCATAATTACGGGAGTTACAGTGTGACATAGGTCAGATATATATATATATATATATATATATATATAGATATATATATATATATATATATATATATATATATATCAATTTTGAACTGAGAGTGGTTTCGGGGTCTGGGGGTCATGATCGATGAAAATATACCAAAATTTTTTGAAATCGCTTTCCTCCGAACGGCTGCAATAGGTAGCTTTTTTGTAAAGAAAGCTACCTAAAAGAGTGATTTATTTTGCCTTTGCATCTTTTCAGCTTTCTTGGCGTTGAAATATTGGGGTGGGGAAAATTTCAGCTCGAAAATATTTCTATATTTTTATTGTAAGAACATTATATTTGTATATTTTCTAATTCTAAAAAATACTAAAAAAAAATATTTTAAATAAAATATTCGAGCGGATTCATAAAAATTGTACAAAATCCCTATAAATTCAAATTTAATTAATTAATTTAATTGGCAAAATCCTTCCAAAATTTAGTAAATGATTGTGTAAATCTTCTAATATAGTTTTAAAAAAAATCACGAAAAGTGCTTTAGAAGACATAATTTTGGACATAAAGGGTTAAATACACAATAAAAAAAGAAGATAATGCAACATGTTTCAAAAATCTTTCTTCATCAGTCTCAAAAAGGCCGTACTACGAACTAGTACAAGAACAGAAAAATGTTTCTTTCTGTTTTTGTAGTTGCAGTATGTGATAGAAGTAGGGTGTGCATCACATTAATTGTAGCACTTTGTAAGAGAAAACATCAATTTACTCCAAAAAGAGAGAAAGGGTGGTGGCGTTTATGCTCCAACAGTATAGACGAAAAAACTGGATTATACAATTACCCAGCCATATGAAGAAATGAGTAGGAATCCTGGTATACACAAAAGAACAAATAAGCCGCGTTAACCCTTTAGAAAGCAATAATGAGACAATAAACTTATGGTGGGAAATTATTATCCCAAAGAACTATAAAGGGTTAAAAACATAAAAGATAATACGTTTTTACTACAAATTATGTCAGTTACGTTATGAGCTAAAGAGAAAACTTTTAGATGATGAGTTTTGGATTAGTACTGAATAAAAAGTCTCCGTTTTTAAAACAGTTGAATCCTTTCAATCAAATGAACATCAGATTAACCCTTTATGTACTGGATTATGTATTCGTGAAAATTTTATCTTCTAAAGCACTTTTGGTGAATTGTTTAAACTACATTAGAAGATTTGCATAGTCATTTAATAAATTTTAGAAGGATTTTAGAAGGATTGAAGGATTTAGAAGGATAAATTAAATTTGAATTTGTAGGGATTTTGTGCAACATTTATAACCCCACTCAAATCTTTTATTTTAAATATTTTTCTTACTATTTTGTGGAATTTGGAAATGTACAAATATAGTGTTCTTACAATAGAAATATATAAATATTCCCCAATTGAAAAATCTCCACCCTCCCAACTCCAAGAAAGCTGGAAAGATACAAAGGCAAAAGAAATCATCCTTTTAAAAATATTTTTGTTTTGTGAAACCAATAATGTTTTGGAACAAGATAAAGTAATGTATCTATAAATTATTCTAAACTGTATTACAACTAATCGATGTATTAAATGAATTTCATAACAAGTTATTTTAATGGTACTTATAAGTACCGTTGGTAGATAAAGGGTTAATTTAGTATATCAAAAACTTAGTACCCTAATATATTATCTATATAACTACTTCTTGCATCTTTATTGCAAAGTAAAGGAAAAGAAAAACTTGTTCAGGAAAAATTTCCAAAAAATTTTTGTTTTCTCAATCTTGCAGTAGATATTTTAAATCTAGTAATGCAGGGATGTACATTTGCCGAAAAAAAAATTTAATATCCAAATTGCCAGAGAAAAACAGAAACTAGAAAACAGGAAATCTGCTTTTTCAGAATTTAGTGTTGCCCCGATGAAAAAAAAAATAAAATATATATATATAATATAAAACATATTTCAGTTTTAAGACTTAAAGCACACACTGTTATTTTATGTAAAATGACGTCATTCGTATAGCTTGAGAATTCCACATTTACGATCCACACTCTTAAACATCTACAGTAAAGCATGCATAAGATATCACTGTCGCAAAATAATACACAAATGCAGCAAAATGATGCCGTCATTAAAGAAACTCGCCAAAAAAACAGCTATCTAATGATTCATAGGCCTTCATTTGTTTGTAACATTAATGTAGACGATTTCAGTGGTGACGTCAGTCATGACGTTCTGGTTGTAAACTGACTCCAAACAAACGGTTGCTATGTTGTATTTTCTATTTTGTTTATGTGTTGCAACTATATCTTGTATCTATATCTCACATCTAAGTGTTTTAATACTTAATATGTACTGGTAACATTTTCTACGATTTATATTTAAAAAGAAATGACGCATGGCAACCTTTTGTTTGGAGTCGGTTTCTAACCAAAACGTCATGACTGAAAGCGTCTATAGATACTTAAAATTAAATCTAGTTTATGTTTAAACAGAAATTATTCGTTTATATTTTTTTCAAAATAGCACGTATTTTAATTACATTTTCTTTCGGTTGTTATGAGAAAATGGCAACAAAAAGATATAATTGCTATTTTTAACGATTTTCTCTTTACTTTTCACATAAATGGAGTACTTGAGTTGCCAAAATTAAACAAATGGTGCTAAAAACTACAAAAAAATTTATATTTCAAAAATAAATGGATATGCAGTTTTCAAACAAATTGCATTTAAAAAGTACATTTTTTCCCCAATACGACGGTATAAAAATTGAAAATGTGCGATACTTAGAAATTAAAAAAATTGCTATAGAGTATTTAATCGTAATGCTTTGTTTTACGGCTAGCTTTTGCAAGGTAACGTTATTTTTTGGAGACGGCAGAAAATAAGCTGGGAGAAAGAAATAGCATACCGTACCGGGGGGCTAATAGTCATTTGGCTGCAAATTATGTTTACAAAAGAAAATAAGGTTAAGGGGTCATCTTCACAATAAATTTGTACAAAACTCTGAAAATTTCAATACGAGTATCTAATTTTGACATTATTGGCATTTTTCTGTAAATTTTACTTTACAATACCAAATGGGAAACCATTCTCTTGATTAGCTCAGTAATTAAGAAGGTTTAAAATTTCCATCTCCTATTGTTAAATTCATTTGTAATTAGAATGCAGGTAGTTTTAAGCATAACTCAAGATCTAGTTAGGGGTAGGAGCTCTAATTTTAATATTATCATTTATGAAAATATTAAAATAAATTGAAACTGCCAGATGATAAATTGAAACGGCCAGAAATAGATTTCTGTTAAAAATTTCATTAGTTAAATTTCATTTTTTTTCTAAAGTTAATTAAAAATACATTTTTTTTCAAAAATTAATTAAAAATAATTTTTTTTCAAAATAATTATGAATTGTAACCTATGAATATGATGTCAAAATTATTGTGTTTGCATTGAAATTTTCAAAGTTTGGTACAATTTCAGTATGGAAACGAGCCCCAAGCATTTTTGTTTATATAACATGAAATAATACATAATTCTCCATCGAATGTCTATTTTAGTTGCTTTTTGGGAAAATTTGGTCATTAAAATGTATGGGGTCATTTTTTTAATCATTTTTTTTTCTCGACTGCGCATTAAAACCGTCACATATAGTACATGGTATTTATTTATGAAATTTTTAATCACATGAAATTAGCACACATCTTAGACGGATGTAGTTATTTGAATGTGCCCCCTTTATTGGAGCACTACCACCGTAATATATTACCATGGTAGCGATTGGAGTAACCTATGTAATTCTAATGCATTAGCTGAAACATTATTGCACATATTAAGTGCACTTATTACACAAATTTAATTAAAATTATCTCTTTAATAAAATTCTTCTGGATAAATACATTACTTTTTACACTGTTTATTTTAATTAAAAAACGCATTTAAATTCAATATTTAAATGTAAAATGCTGAGTTTCTTTAAAATTTAAGAGTTCTGAAATGTCTAAAACTCTAAATTTTTCATTCATTTTCAGTTATTCATCATAACTAATAGCATTCTAAGTTTTTTCACAGCTATATTTCATTGAAGAATAAATACCCAGGTAAATTCCCAAATTGTGTATTTACCCGGGTACATAACCTGGTTTTTTACTTTTAAAAATAAATACCTGGGTATTTTACATAACTGGTCACACCTAGCCTTGTAGTCGAATTGTGTTTTTCAACATTTTTTTTTTCTTTTTCTAATACAATTCCTAATATTGGTTTGACATATTACCTTACAAAAATCAGTATGTTTGAAGTTATTGCCGCTCTCTTGATCTTTCTTAGGGGGGGGGGGGGGGGCTTGCAATGAACAATGTAGCTTTTAAATTTGGCTTATTCTGAAAAATTTAAAAAGTAGCGGTTATTAATTAAATAAGGTTTTTATAAGGTAGGACAACGGGAACGGTGTGAAAAACATTTATATATATATATATATTTTTTTTTTTTTTTCAAAATGGCGAATGCCTAAAAAGAAAGTTAAATTTCATTTATTTTTTTTAACTCCTGTATTTTGATAAAAAAAGAAAAAATTGAAAAAGATTCTTTCGTTCAGTCTCCACATCGGAAAATATTTGATTACCAGAAAGTATGTGAAAAAAAATAAAAGGGAATCGATTCAGTAGTTTTTAAATAATTGTGGTCTCCGATTTCAAAAATTCATGTTTGATGGAATTGAGTTCAAAATTGTGTGTTATATTTACAGTATGGTGTTTTCAAAGCTATTGGGGGACATTTTTTCGGCCCAGTTTTTCTTAGGTTCCAGAATACAATTATAGTAGCCATCTTGTTTAAAGTTAGAGCTAGAATTTGTAGGATTTTTTGGCGTTAGCCTGTCACTTTTCGATATTTTAACATTGAAATTTGGATATGATCGTCGTTAAGGTAACTGAACATATCCACTGCCACAACCATTTTTATATTGACTTTAAATAAATTGTTTTTATTGTTACTTTCTGCCTATGGCTACTTTATTAGACAGAATTAGTTTACCTTGTGGCTGCACCACAAAATAAATAGAAATTAATCTGGACCATGAAGAACTTAAAAAGTAAAAATATTACTATATATTACATATAAATATATATATCATTCACTAACGGGTTTTTCTTCTCTTTGATTTTTCCTATTTAATAATTTTTATTTTAGGAGTTGTTGAAGAATATCACGAAAGTAGAAAGTTTCTAAAAATAGTAAGGTATAATCTAATTTTAAAAGAAAAATTTGTATCAGGATTAGCGTTTCTACAAATTTCCTTTAAATCTCTTAAAATATCCCATCAAACATAAAAGAGATGATTAAATAACAGTAGTTTACCACGATTCAAATTAAAATATATATATATATGTTTTTTGTTAACAGCGTTAAAATACTAAAGTTTTAAAAACTAACTCCGACTGTGTTACTGTCACATATACTTTATTTTTCCGTGTAGTATATCATTTCACTCATCTTAGACATTTACTTGTAATTTTCTGAAATATCAACTATCGAAAATAATATCTTATTTCACAAAAAGTTTAATCTCGTTCCCTTGTCTCGTTTTTCTTTGGTTTTGTCGGACCATTTCCAACGTACAAGCTTATAGTGATTAAAATAGTACGAGAAGCTTATAGTGATTAAAATAGAATATGTGCCGAAAATACATTGAATGTAAACGTTTGGCGATATTTTCTTCCCGTGGATTCCGGACATTTTTTGTTGAACTTAACTGAATTGCCGGGAAAATAACGTACTTTTGAGAAATCCGCCAAGCAAAAAGAATAAACAAATGGATATTATTCTGTTAAAGGCGTTTATTAAATAATCTTGCTCTCCCCCCCCCCCCTCCTTTTTTGGCTCTATTGGAACATTTCCAAATCGCGGAAAATAAATTTAAAAAAAATAGTAGTTTATAGCGATTAAAATAGATTATGGGTTATTTTAAATCTTTAAATAATAGTGTTGTTACAATTCTTTGAAGGCGGTCGTTTGACAGAAGGAACTTTTTTCCGTCTTACTGAACATTCCCTGTTAAGGAAAAAAAATTCTACGAAAATATCATACAGTGAAGGAAAATATAAAGTAACCTCTTTCGAGTTAAACACGATTCCGAAAAATACTCTTTATCTTCAGAAATCATAGAAACCAATATAATTTCGAGATTTAAAGAATAATTTATTTAAAAAGAGTTTCTTTTGCTGCCACTGATTTTCGGAAACGTTTCCGAGTAGTTTTATGGTGTATTAATTAGTTTTCTCTACACGAAATATTGGTTTAATATTATTGCAGTTAATTTATCCTGTTTGTCTGTAAAAAGTGTTTGGTGAACATGGAGATGTTTACTTAAGAATGAATAGTATCCGAAAACCTATATTCCACTTTGAGAAAACGGATTAATACACAATAAAAACCACTCAGAAACGTTTCCAAAATGAGTGGCACCATGAAAAACTTTGTTTTTACGAATGCTTCTTTAAATTTCAAAAATATGTTGCTTCCTGATTTTCTAAAGATAAAGAACGAATTTGGAATCGGGAGTAACTCGGAAGACGTTATTGTTTATGTTTGCTCATTATATTTCCTTTGATTAAGAAACAGCTGAAACTCTCTTGTATCAGAGTTGTATCATTTTAAAAATAAAATAATGCAACTGTCGAGTTTCGTTTAAAAGACACTAGTCACGGGAAGAAAGGTAAACGCTAATGTTAAGTCTATTGGGGTGTTATTTTCAAATTTCTCGCTTTGATTTTAATATTTTTGATTTTCTTTTCTTTTCGCGTAGGATAGCTGAGGACGATCTACAACCGGGCTAGCTTTTGCCTTTTTGATTTTGGTTATAGTTTTTTTTATATATATTAGGAGAGTTTCAATCTGGTTCCGAAAGCAAAAGTTTTTTTTTTTTTTTTTTTTTTTTTTTTTTTTAATTTGAAACAAAAATTGAAAAAGAAAAATTGAAAAAGTAAAAACTAGCCCGGTTGTAGATCGTCCTCAGTTATCCCATGACAAAAAAAATCATTCAAAAATATTAAAATTAAAGCGAGAAATTTGAAAATAACGCCTCCATATTATTAACATTAGCGGTTCTCGTTTCTTCCCATGACTGAAATTTTCAAGAACGTCTTCAAAAATCACTTAGAAAGTACAACGAACTCTGAATTTTAAAAAAAAGGCAAATTGGTAGTTTTTCTGCCTGCTGGTTTGTTTAATTTTTAAAATTGAAATTTTAAATTTAGCGCAAAATTTGTTGAATTTTACCTTAGTAATTCTTTGTAAAATAATCGATAAAGAAATATTCACTATTAGAAATATTGTCACAAATAATAATTATTGAATTTTCACTATAATTAAGTATTAAAATATAGGTATGTTTGCCAATGACATTAAAGTACACACTGTACAGTGTATAATTTCAAAATAAAATAAATGTAAATAAGAATAATGAAAACCATATTAGTCATTTAGATCATTTTATGAAAAGTCTCTAACAAAAATAAATTGAAGCAAATTTCTACGATCTGCTTACCGTTTGATATCACTCATTGAAATTACGCTTTTACAAATCATATCACATTAACTTTTCTTTCAAATATTTAGTGTAATCAGCTATTGTAAATTAAATCACAGCTTTCGTGGATCTTAATCTACAAACAATATCTTAAGAATTTCTTTATTCCATATCATTATATTTCCATTTTTATTTCTAGGTTAAAAATGTTTGTTTCGTTTTTAGATAATGTAATTTATTGTTTTGTTCTAAATCGTTTGTTAATTGAATATATTTTTAAAATATTTTATTTTAATTAAGTGTCTAAAACGAATGGCTCTGTGAAAGGTTTGCCAAATGCTTTACCTTTATGACATTTTTCATAAAAGAAGTACAAATCGTTTTGCGTTCCCTTATCAATTATCATTCAGTGTTTTAAAAAAGGGATCATTAGCAATGTTGTAAACACCTTCATGCTAAATTTATTTTGTTATGTGTGTATAATTTTACAGCTTTTTTGTTTATAATTACACAATTTTTCATCTAATTCCTATTTAATTATATTACACATACGTATTAAAGATATACTTTTTTAATTAAAATTACCTAATGAATTTTTTTCATTAAATACTAAAAAAAAAATATATAGGCAAGTCATTAAATTACGAATGTTTTCCCGTTAAAAAACATATTTCGTGCTATATAAATAAAGTCGCATATTATCTCATTGGGTACCATGCGATCTTTTGGATATATAATATCTTGTAACCTAAACAAAATTCATGGCAATATAAAAATGTCAACAATTTTCCTAATTAAAATACAGTCTTAACTATAAAGACACTCCTCATGTTATTTAAATGCCAGAATAAATATTGTAACTTTATATAAACATTTTTAATTTGAAATACTATTGAAAAATTTTACGTGCTTTATAGTGTCACTATACTTCTTTGGAATTTATATATAACAAAAAAAGAACTTTAAAATATTTATCTGATACTTTTTTGATAAAGTGCATGTACTAGCATCAGAACAGTGAAATATTTTTAAAGAATTTAATCAATAGTTAAAGTGAAAATTTCAATAATTTTGTAAAAACAGAAATGTCAAGATGCTTAAATTTTTCCGGTAAAATATCTTTTTATATAAATTATTTTTAATGAAAATGTAGAAATGTTTAAATTTACAAACTAGATTTTACGTATGTAAAACGCAAAAACTATTGCTTCAATGGGAGTTATTTTCACACTCTTTGATGTGTTAATATGAATATAAAATTTTAAATATTAAATTAACTTTTTGTGTAAATTATGAGACATTAAAGAATCATAAATCCTTAGTTTGTTGGAACCTTATAATTAGAACCTTAATTGGAGCCTCGTTTAGTTAAACTTTAATTATATTTTACGCTCCTTTTAAGCATTTAATTATCAAGCATAAGAAATAAATTGCTCCAAAAAATCTCTTTCGTTTATGTTATTTTTAAGAACTTAAAATATTTTTTGTGTTTAGAAAATATACTTTGTATTTAAACATATTTTCTAACAAATTATGAAACTGAATATTTATATATTTTTTAGCTATTTCTTATTAAATTAAGCTTTATTTAAATTTCATTTATGTTATCTGTCTTAGTCATCTTTCCGAATATTTGAAAGTAATATATAACGAATGCGAGTGCTAATATGCTGCAAACAAAATGATAAATTTTATAAGGTATTCTTTTAACAGATGTTAGCTAATGTTTTCTCCTCAAATAACCTTTAAATCCCCTCTGTTAGCCTTTAAATCTACTTTCTCAACAATAACTTTACTGTTGTAGTAAAAGAAATAATAACTTTAATTATTGAAAAGCTAAAGTTTTAGGCATATTGATAATAATGATGATTTACGATTTAAAAAATTAACGAAAATAAATGAATAAAATGGAAAACGTAGCATAGTTCTGTTTAAACGTTTCTTCAAAGCTTATAAGTTTCCATTTTTTCTGAAATGTATTGTTATCTACAACTTCACTTCTTTTCTGTGCATTCGTTAACGCCTACACCCTAGACTAAATTATAAAAACAGTATAAGGGATATTAGAAAACTTTTAATATTGTCATGTGGTTTATGCTATAAACCAACACTTTAAAATAAGCAGGTTTTCTTCACGGAGAAATTGATAAGTGAAAACATCTTAACATAATATTTCAAATTTTAGCTGCTTAAAAGGCGTATAGCCACCAGAGTGAAAAAGTATCCAAGCCGGGAATCGAACCCGACCTGCTAGCAGACTGGGTATCATTCCAAGTGGTTCAGTTAGTAGAACGTCGGTGCGCTATACCTAGGACCCGGGTTCGATTCTCGGCTTGGATACTTTTTCACTCTCTTGGCTATACGCCTTTTAACAAACTAAAATTTGAAATATTATTGAATGCAAGACGTGAGACATTTTCAACAGAAAAAATTTCCAAGGCATATATAGATTTATTCATCTTAACATATTACTCTAAAGAGGGTCAAGAATTCTTTTATGTAAAAAGTTAAAATACTCCTATAAATACACTTTATAGAAATCCTGTAAATGTGTCAGCAAAAATAACAATGAAACGTCATTTGTTTTACGAAGATCTGTCCTGTTTACAGACTTTCTATTTTTTAACATACAGTGGTGGTCAGAATTATAAGAACAATTGAAAATTGCACAGAAAAAATTTCTTTCTGAACTACATAAAGTGAAATTTATACATAAAATACTTGTTTATGCTAGAAGTCATTATAGAAATTAAAACACTGGAAAATACAAAATATGAATGTTTTGTCATAATTAACAAAATATGTCATTGTCAAAATTGGACAAAATTATAAGGACAATAAATGTTTTTGCCTGAAACACACTAATAAATTAATAATCTGCCCCTTCTGCTCAATCACATTTATCAGTCTTGACGTCATAGAGTTTGGCAATTCCTTAAGAACGTTCTTGGAAATATTTGAACAGGCTTTTTCAATGGAGGACATAACCTCTTGCTTGTTTTCATATTGTATACAATTTTTGTATACTTCGTGTACCAGAATACCCCACAGATTTTCCATTAGATTCAGATCAGGGCTTCTGGCCCGCCAATGGAGTAGTTTCACGAAATTAGCAGCAAACCACGATTTTGAAATTTGAGAAACATGTACTGAGGCATTGTCCTGCTGGAATAATTAGTCTCCACTCGTTATTAACGGTGCTTCTGGTAAAATATTATCCCCCAATGCATCAAAATAACTCTCGGAATTCATTATACCCTGCACAAAAACTATTGGAGTAGTTCCACCAGTTGTGAAACCTCCCCAGACCATTACTGAGCCACCTTCAAATACACGCTTTGAGAAAATTTCTTTTTAACTACGGATATCATACCAAAAGTAGCAAAAAGTATCTGGTTCATCCAAATTAAACTTTTTCTCATCGGAAAAGACAACATCATCCCATTTTTTTTTTTTTTTTGACATAGTAATGCATTTTTCGGCAAACTCCATCCTCAGTCTCTTATGAACTTTTGTAAGAGGCGGTCGTGACATATGTTTACCATAGTGAACCTTTTTTTCTTTTTTTAAAACACGTCGAACAGTTCGAGCACTGCATTCTAAGTTTAATTCACGTTTTATTTCTGTTCACATTTGTTTTTTTGGAGCAGAGCTCGCTTTATTATCATTCTTTTCTCCCGTACAGAAGCAGAAGATGGCCTACTTGTATGTCTTTGCCGTCCATATTTACCGGGATTTTTAAGATAATCGTAAATAAAAGTTCTTGATCTATTGAACTTTGTCGCAATTTAGCGTACAGAAAGTCCTGAACTTTTAAATGCATCCACTTTCCCTTTCTCAAACTCCGGAATCTTTGTACTTAGCGGCATGACTGAAAAACAGAATATGACGATCCCAAACGCCCAAACGACGATATAAAACGCATTTATATCGTCCGGGAGTTCCGTGTGCAGAGCAAAAAACATGCAAATTTTGCTTTTTAGAACACACAAATACAGTTGTTCTTATAATGTTGTCCATATCAGATGGCTGTATAAATCCATAATACATTTTATGACTATGAATTTTCCACATATTTCCACAAAAACTTATAAAAATATTCTTCATTTTTAATTGGTTTCCAGCCATTAAATTTGCATAAGTTTCCGGCCAAATGTAGCCAAGATTTGGCGATTTTTGCCTTGTCCTTATACTTTTGACCACCACTGTACAAGTACTGTTTTTACGATTGCAAAACAGAATTGTTTATTAATATTAATGAACATTTTATTATGATTTTATAAGATTTTTACAATGTACTAAATCAGTTCCTTAAACAACACGTTTTAAACCTTCGATACTAAAATAGATGTCAAAAACCCTCGGAACCAAATAATTTTTGTTTTCCAATAATGCTTAAGGAGTATGATTAATAACCCAACTTAACTATTTGTTTAAAAGAAAATGGATAGAGCTGCGCTATTCTTAATATTTAAAAAAAAAAGTATTTCCCAGTAAATACATTTAATTCGACAATTTTCTTATATGTTGGCAAAAATACTTGAAACAGTCATTTATCTATATATATTATAACGGACGAACGTGTCCATGCTGATGTCATTTTGATGGTGACAAAGGTAGACTATTAAATTTAAATTTTAGTGCAATTTTTTAAACTTCCAAATATCACTTATTTTCAAATTTTACACCGCATAATAGGGGAAAAATGTACTTTCCAATGCATTTCGTTTGAAAACTGTATCACAATTTGTTTGAAAACTGCATCGTTATTTACTCAATTTTTATTGTTTTTAAAATAATTTTCAAGCATGATTTTTTATCTATCTCTATCAGCGTGCAGACCATTACGAAAGATAACTCCGTTTGTACTTAATTAATAAAATTAGCATAACATACGTTTCCAGTTTATATTCACCAACGTAACTAAAACATTCATTAACCAATAGATAAAACAATAAAATATAAATAAAACATACATTTGAGACATGAAATCAAACTACGCGCTTTAACCACTGAAATCAACAGAATCAAAAACTCTTATTGTAAATAGTAATCTTTAGCAATTTCATTACGCTGTTAACTCTAGGTACGAGGCCAATACGATAGTATCGCTTTTAATAAATTTCACATTTTTTTGAACGCAATATTGCTATTTTTCAATCAAATATGATTTTTGGTATTGTTAGTGAACACTGAAAAAAATATATTAAATGTAAAAAACCTATTAGAGTTAACAATTTTGAAGAAATTGTTTTTACCACATTCTGTCACCCGGGAAGGCCGGGTTTATATACTTGTATTAATAAAAGCAAGATGTTTGTCTCCGTATGTGTGCGTCTGTCTGCTGGTGATGGCTAAGGAAATCTATTCCACGTAGAGGTTTGCAACTTTGGCTAAGGATAGACTGAGATAGGTCCTAATGAAACTGAGAATACTTTTTTATTTTTTGATAATTAGACACGATATTAATTTAAAACATACGTTGAACGATACTGAACGAGTTTAAATTTTTCTCAGTTTGCCAGTGTTATGATCGTTTTCATGTATCTCTGAAGAAAACGAGGTTTTTCAAGAACATAGCTTGCAGAGCCTCATTCATTTTTTCCTAGCGTTTAAATTCGCTATCGTTCGGTGCTCAGAGGAAAGAAATAAAGATGTATGCAAATAGCCAATACTTTTTCGGCACAAATGATACTTTTCATTTTTAGAAATACGAACATTTAAAAATAAAAATTAATTCCTTAAAGCCCTTTTCTTACTTTCGGTTTTTAATAAATTTTAAAATAGCAATCGCCGGGGATCGGGTGGAGTTATAAAAAGCAAAAATACATACTTTTTCCGGTACTTTCGTGGTACTGAGAGCTTTCATTAAAAAATATGAATATTTAATACATAAACAAAAAAAATCCGTAAGTCGAGTCAATAATTTTGTGTAAAGAAAAGCTTTAAAGTATCTTTCTGAAAATAATATTACTAGGATTCATTATTGTGAAATATACGATAACTCGTAAATTCATTGATGTGCAGACTTTCAAATGCATATACATAACACTATGAGTATAACTGTACTGGAAAGAAAAATACCCACCCCATCTACTGCTACTTTATCGCCAAATTGACGCAGATAGATGCGAGAAGTATTGTTTAACTGGAAATTGTGTTTCTTTTCCATATGTGAATGCAGTTTTAAAATAAGAATCATTTACATACTTAAAACTTGTACAGTCGTGGGAAAAAAGTAAACACCCCCTACTAACTCCTCAACAAATTATCGTAGAAGAAGTTACTGGTACCGAACGATTGGAAATAAAGTCTACTTTTAAATGATGTATATAAAATTTGCTTAGGGGGCCATCTAAATATTAAAACGAACCCAAACTTCATTTTTTTAATGGCAATACCCAATTTTAACAAGATATTTCAAATCTTTGGTTGAAACTATGCCTAGACACCAAATTTCAAGTCATTTGAATGATAATTTTTTTAATTATAAACATTCAAAATTTAGTGCTTCTAATGTTAAATTACATTTTCATATTTTTATTAATATCTCCTGAAATTATACTCCTAATGTGCTAATTTTTTGTGTAACAATAATACTAAAATACGTTGAATTATCAATTTTTATAATTTTAAGATATGGACTAGGAATTGTGAAATTAATATTCGAAAAAATATGAATTGCAACCCGACAATTTTTTTATGGTTTTAGATTTATTAAGTCCTTCTTTATGGAAATCCAAAATTTCACATTTTCCTTCCGCGCAGTTTTCAAATTATGCTTAAAAAACGCAAAATGAAGGTTTAAGGGACTGTCTATGATAGAAGTGACTAGATATTTTGAAATTTCTTATTTCTTAGGCTATTCTGTAATCTAGCGGTCTTCAATAACTGCTTGAGTGGTGCTTAAGTTGTCTTCATCAAGAAGTTGACTCTCTTGGTCAACAATGGAGTACCGAACTTCAATTTGGACGCCCCTAAAATACGCTCGTTTTAAAATAATTAATTTCTCGGAAACTTGTCGCACGTATTATATAAAAATTTGTTTTTAGGCTAATTGAAGGGTGTAGAGTTCATTTATGTTGTCAGAATTGTGTATTACTATTCGAAAAAAAACCAAGTTATGTTTCGTTTTAATATGTAGATGGCCCCCCTAAACCAATTTCATATACGTCATTTAAAAGTAGACTTTATTACCAATCGTGTGGTACCAGTAACTTTCTTCTACAATAATTTTTTACAGAATTGGGTGTTTACTTTCTTTTTTCCCCGACAGAACCTACATGGAAATTTTAAATGGTAACACCCACTTTTAACACCATATTTATGTCTCTGGTATCAAGGCATACCAGAAAAATGCATAGTTTATAAACTTTTTCTTAAATATTCATAGTGTTTATAAAGAAAATATGCTAAGGGTTTATCCATAAATTTCAAAAACTAAAATTAAGATCTTAAATGAAAAGTGCTGTAACATACAATTAGAGTACCGGGAAACTATACGTTATTTTTAAATGAACGCAATTTATATGAAAAATATTTTCATACTCTTTTTCTGGTGATTGTCTATTTTCTTGACGGTCCTTTTAAACCCACCGGGAGCAACACATAATATGAGCAAGCTTCAGTATTATTTGTCCAGTTCGTTTTTAAATTATATTCCCCAGTTTTTATTGCTTTATTCCAAATTTTGCATATTTTTTGTATTTCGTTTTTCCTTTTTCATTAAATTACCCAACTATCCACCTACACTAATTTTTTAATCAGAGCCATTTCCGGTGGTTCCGACCACTGATTTTTGCTGTTTCTTCTCTGTCATACCTTTCTTTCAAATTCCATGTATGGGTGGCGGCGGCAAACACAGACTTTTGTCTCATATCTCATATAATTGAATAACATTAATCTACATACAGTTTATTAACTACCGATATACAGCATTTCAAAAAGAAACATCATAGAGAGCTCATTTTTTCAAACTAATATCATAGAAACTAATGTTTGCGTGCATTCGCTTTCAACAATCTATAACAAAATAATAACTACTAAAAATATAATAAATTAAGCTCCCTGAATACTAATAACCACAATTATCAAGGATGGCACCACCATTTGCCATCCAAGGAGGAGTGGATCAGGAAGGTGATTCAGTTGAACAAGAAAATGAGGAATACTGTAAAGAACCATTTTTTCTCATACAATAGAGTAAAACAAATAATAATTATCTTAAAAAATCAAGATCCAGAACTCTACTACTTGATGGGAAAATATTATCTAAGAATATTGGCACATATAAGAGCGGTGGAAATGGATGATATTGGAAAAAGTCCATATGCAAATACGTTATCATCAGATCACACGAAAGCAGTCAGTAAGGTCATAGAAAGGTTGAACAACTATAAAGACCACAACAAAAAATGGCATATAACAGTAAAATATATGTCCTATCAATTGGAGCACGGGAAAGCTATAGAAACTGGAAACCATAAATTAAGTCCATATTATAGCCCAAACAACAAAGACTTATATGATCTACATAAAACTTTAACATGATATAGAACTGAAAGAATTTTGATAAAATTGATCACATAATTACAAAAAAGAGGATAGAAATAAGTAAAATACTAGTAGAACATTTATACCTCATAAGAATAGTCCGCCTGATAAAAGAGAAGATGGACAATCAGGGTTCAGAATATAATCAACCAATCATTTATGGCCTGGATGACCTCCCTGGTGAAGGGGAAATTTCATCTGAAGGGGAAGATTATGATGAAGTTGACAGCGATAAAGAGGAAGGATTTGAAGACTATGATGAGATCAAACGTCTTCCATCAAGTGAAGAGGATACCACTGACCAGGATGGAGTAGACAGTGACGCAGACGGACATGGAGAAGGTAACACCAGTATTGATGGAAATGGAAAAGATAATCTAATAGAAGGGAATGAAATTGAAGAGGAATGCACTGTAAAGAAAGAATGGCTGAAGGAAAAAATTGATAAAATGAATAAAATGGAAGAAAAAATTACTTATAACAATAATGAGAGGATAATTTTTGAAAAGCTACCACAGGAAAAATAACAAGAAGTGACAAAATACAAGTTACTATCAGAAGAAAAAGAAATAAAAATAAAAGAACACATATTTGAGCTCCAAAAAATGGAAAGAAAAAAGAAAGAGTTATCAAGACAGAACAATAATAATAAAAAACAAATGCAAGATATACTAAATAATTATAAATAACAGAAGGATATTAGTGAACAACTAATAGTAAAAGTAAAAAAGTTAGAAACGAGACTAATAGATAAACAAAATGAAATAACCAATATAACCGCAAAAATTGAGAATCTACAGAAAGAATTACAACAACAACAAAAAGTTAAAATAAACAAAAAAGAATTTTCAAATAAAGCAACAACAACCATCATTAAAACAACGACTAGAAGTACTCAGACAACTATTATTACAAAAGAATAAAAAGATCAAGAAAACAAAAATAGTACAGTTACTCAGATGGGAGTAGCTGAACTAACTCATAGGAAAGAAGGAGAAGGAAAATATGTGGAGGGTCCCTCGGGAGAACAGCTGAGAATGCAAATAATAAAAGAACCAAAAATCATGATGATAGAAGAAAAACTTCTAAAATTAGAAAAGATGTTAGAAGACACATCAATAAAAATAGATAAAATTTATAAAGAAAATACATCGAAGAAGAGCAACACATGGGAAGAGAATACATTTACAGAGGCAGCGATCCTCATAAGGTGTCTAGAAGGTACTTCAAGAATAGAGATACGTGACATCATAAACACAAAACTAATTGAATCTGATACTTTGCCATTATTTTTCAGCAAGTCATCACGAAACAAGAAAACGATTATCATAAAAACATATACAGAAGTTCAGTTGAAGGAAATTTACTTAAGTATTGAAAAAACTGAAGAGCTAAAAAGTAAAATAGAAATTAATTACAATAAATACAAGACCAAGCGAATAATAATAACAGGAATTCCCAAGAACATATCAATTGAATACACTAACAACTTAATAAAACTACATCCTAACTTTAAAAATAACTTACTAATGAAAATCTACAAGGTAATACAGTAAAGAAAATCAAATAATTACCAGTTCTCGAGATGGACAGTCCAACTTCAAATATCTTTCTCAGAATGGGATTTCTCAATGTGGGATTGCGTCAATGTGGTATTCATCTCTACAAACCGATAATTCGTTGTGCTAATTGGCAAATCTATGGACACTCGGAAAAATTGTGTAAGAGAGATTCCATTTGTACTTATTGCGCAATGGGTCACCCAACTAAGAACTGCATAAACATTGATAAACCAGAACTTAAAAACTGTACAAACTGCTTAAGTTTTGAGAACTATCATAGTCATACAGCGGCAGTGTCCTACATTTCTTTATCAAATGAAATACATAAATGCTTATCAGAATCATGATAAAAGTAATTCCATGCGTACTGGTTGGTATGGCGGAGGTGCTGCCAACCGTGAATATTAAAAACTCTAAACTTTCATCTATATGTTGTGGGTTATCAATAAACCCTCGCCAAATTTTATCATATTAATTACAAATTATTTTAACGTACTTATTTTTTAAATATCTTATCATTTACTTTAAATCTAATAACCAAATTACTTAAATTATCTTTCTAAGTTTAGTCTAACTAAATTAAGTATTTTAGTGTGGTGTTGTCCTTGCAAATAATAATCCTAAAAGTAAAATTCATTCTTACTTGTGCTGTGTTGTTAAATATGTAAATACTTAAATATTGATCTCTACAAAATGACCATTAGAAATATATAGAAGTTTCGCTCCCTCATTGAATTTTGCCTCTTATCTCAAAACACATTTTAAGTGTATAACTCTACTTAAGTATTATCTCAAAAATTGGAAACTTTTTGGCTTGTTCTACAATTGGGAGCAATTTAGCTGTGGTACTGTGTAACTTTTCAATAACTTTGAAGGATTGAAAAATTTGAGGAATTTATCGTGAAAAGTTTGAGGATATTAACTAGAAGAATGTTTATCTTTGCAAAATTATCTGAAATTTTTCTTCTTTAGCTCCTATTTTGTATTGCTCTAAGTACCTTGAAATATCATAATTTATTTTGTTACACAGTCCTTCCATGGTCATTTATTTATTACTTACTCATTCTTTTATCATATTTAATTATATTTAATCCAATACATAAATAGTGGTAATTACTTAAACTTGCATAAATTGTTCTATATTATAATATCTTGTAAATATTGCTGAACCTAGATCCGGTTCGCCCAGAATAATTAGGTAACCAACTGTGATTGGCATTGTATATGAAGTTCAATGAAAATAAATTTTCGGCATGGGAAGGCGGGACGGTTCTGTTCTGGTGTCTTCCCCCAGAGACTGCACTAAAACTCTAAAGCATTTGCTGGGTTTCCCTGGGTGGCCATCCCGGTCCTTTTAGACCGTCCAATAATAAAATTTATGTATACATATCTCGAAAACTAATGACTGGAATGGGCTGTAAAATTACACACCCATATTTTTAAAGATAGCTTTCGTAAAAACTAATGTAGATCATAATTCTCAAAAACTTTTAATAAGAATTAAATAATAAGTTTCATAATTAAAAAGTCCTTTCGGCCAGTGCCGGAAGGAAGAGGTAGCTTTCATATTCCTTATTTTTAAAAATCCAGCTTATATTATGCAAACACACGAAGCTATCTCAACTTAGTGGAAACCGGTTATAGAAGATTCAATACTAACTTTTGACAATACTGAATATAAAATGAGAATTTCGCGAAATTTATCAGATTTATCCAAGCTGGTTTTATTTAAAGTAATTTATATTTGGTTTGCCAAATCCGACGATATCTCGGTCGAGACCTTAGTAATTCCCGTACACATGCTAACTAGCATCGGAATCGGTTGATATATGAGAGTGCTGTCGCAGGTAAAATAACAGATTTTTCAAAATATCACCCACATTAAAACTTCAAACTGCTAAATCTCAGCCATTTTTTAAAATATATATACAAAAAAATGCTCCGGAATCCTTGTATCAAGGTCAAACACTTAAGAAAGAAACTTTTTATATTTCTAATTTTTTTGTACCTCATTTTAAAATTAATTTTAATTTTTAATTTTAATGGCCGCCACTTTGAAACAAGATGGCGGATGAAGCTGGCAAACGAACTTGGTCTAGACATTGCTATATACTATGCACTGCACATGCCTTGTCCCATCTAAATCAGTTAATAAATAAGCGTGTTATCGCGTGACAAAAATCAGATCGTTTCAAGATGTCAGCCATGCTAGAAATTCAAAGCGCTATAACTCAGCTATTTGTTAAGATACAGACGAAACAAAAAATGGTCCGAAATCTTTGTATCAATGTCAAAGAATAAGAAAAAAATCTTTTCCAATTTCTAATTTTTTTGTACCTCATTTTAAATTAATTTTTTTAAAAATTTAAATGGCCGTCATTTTGGAACAAGATAGCGGATGAAATTTGTCATCGAATTCGGTCGAGACATTGATAAGTATTGTG
Organism: Maratus speciosus; assembly: GCA_963932465.1. Lineage (NCBI taxonomy): Eukaryota > Metazoa > Arthropoda > Arachnida > Araneae > Salticidae > Maratus > Maratus speciosus. The sequence continues at coordinate 218,504,343 of OZ010787.1, forward strand.
TACACACCGACTTACATATAAATCGGTTCATAAATCCGCGTGTTATCGAGTGACAAAATCAGATCGTTTCAAGATGTCAGCCACACTAGAAATTCAAAGTGCCATAACACAGACGAAACAAAAACTGCTCTGGAATCTTTGTATCAAGGTCAAACAGATAAAAAAAAATATTTTTTAATTTCTATTTTTTAGTACATTATTTAATTTTTAAATGGCCGCCATTTTGAAACAAGATGGTGAATTAAGCTGCCCAACGAACTCGGTCGAGACACTGGTATGTACTATGTACACACCAAATTACATCCAAATCGGTTCATAAATAGGAGAGTTACAGTGTGACAATAATCAGATATATATATATATATATATATTATTAATATAGATTTATTAGATCTACATAATATTATAAATGCATTATTTGAAAAGATCGTCATAAACTGGATTTACCATTTAATATAGATATTGATTATTTTAAATCTTTAACCCTAGAAAGCTCCTCGTGTCTTTTTAGACCCATACACATGTTTAAGCTTGTGTTACTGAAAAACTACTCATAAGAATTTTCTGAAATACAATGACTTTTCCTGATTTATTTTTAACTAACACATACTAAAATTTTAAATTAATCCGACTTTTAGTTTTAACACAACAAAAAGACAACTTAATCTGTCCCTCGGGTCTTTTTTGTCCAAGCACACAAATACATTCACATAGTTTATTGGAAACGCCGATATTGTTTTATTTCTGCTGTACAGCTGCAAAAAAGATAAGGGGGGAAAAAGGGGTAGAATTATCGGGGAGGGAATGAAGTTATGGGACATCTGGAACTGGACAATTCATAGCGGAAATTCTTTTTGTTTGTTGTTTTTCTCTCAGCTAGAAGTAAAAAGTTCACCTTTTAGAATCAGTTCGAATATTTATTTGAGAAGAACGTTAGTGCATTTTTTGTTCGTTATATGAAAGTTTTATTTCGCTTTCATGGAAGCTATACAGATGATGAAAATTTGTCTGATGAGGAGGAAGCTGTTTCGGAAGAAGAGGATTATATATCTATTGATAATTATTCTTCATCAGATGAAGAAATAGATACTATACATCAAGTACCTGAGATAATGAAGTCCAGAGATGAAAAAATAATGTGGCATGCAAAGCCATATCCAAGTGCTGGTCGATTAGAAAGCAGTAATATTTTGAAAATAACCCCTGGCACAACTCGATTTTCAACAACACGAATAGAAGACGAATATGGCGCTTTGGAACTGCTTTTTCCCCATAATTTGAAAACCATGATCATAAATTATACGAATTTAGAGGGAAAACGTGTATATGGAGAAAACTGGACTGATCTAAATATCGTAGATTTGGATGCATTCATAGGCTTTTTAGTGCTCGCAGGTGTGTACAAATCAAGCAACGAATCAACAACAAGTCTATGGGAGGAATTCAAGGGAAGACATCTCTTTAGAGCTACAATGTCTCTAAAGAAATTTAAAGTAATATCAAGAGTAATACGATTTGATGACCGGGAAACTCGACAACAAAGAAGATCAAATGACAAATTTGCCGCAATTCGAGAATTATGGGATAAATGGGTAGAAATTTTACCCAATCTTTTCAGTCCAGAAGTATATGTAACGGTGGACGAACAACCTATTGCTTTTAGAGGAAAGTGTCCTATTAGGCAGTACATGCCTGGCAAACCTGCTAAATATGGTATAAAATTCTGGATTTTGTGCGATAATGACACTTGCTATGTATGGAATATTCAGCCATATTTAGGAAAACAACCAGGAAATGCACCCGAAAGAAACCAAGATTTGAGAGTAGTTTTGGACTTGTCATATGGTCTACGAGGACATAGTATAACTTGTGACAATTTCTTTATATCTTATAATTTGGGTCAAATGTTGCTAAAAAGAAATATAACAATGATTGGTACAATAAGAAAAAATAAATCATCTATTCCTGTACAAATTTTAGAAACAAAAGGAAAAGAAAGGTACAGTTCAACATTCGCGTTTACTAAAGATACAACGCTCGTGTCTTACATTCCAAAAAAATATAAATGTGTTGTTCTTCAAAGCATACTGCATAAGAATGAAAAAATTGAACGAAGTATTCAAAGATAACCAGAGATCATCATTGATTATAATAAAACTAAGGGAGCAGTTGATACGCTGGACAAATTGGTAGCTACTTACACTACAAAAAGGAAGACAAACCGTTGGCCATTTGTTGTATTTTGTAATATTTTAGGCATATCTGCATAAAATGCTTTTGTACTTTATTGCAAAATAAATAAATCATGGAAGAAAGACTGTCCTTATAGACGAAGAATTTTTTTATGAAAACTTGGTTTAAAAACTTGTAAAAAAGCCTATGGAGACCAGAAAAAATCTTCCAAGAGGGCAAGGAGCAAAAAAGATGGTTCAAAGTGCGAAGCGAATCCGCAAAAAAAAAATTGCTAGTACTTCAGCTGAATTGGAAATTGCTAAGAAGCGAGGAAGGTGTCACCTATGCGAAAAAACGGACAATAAATGCACATTTAAGTGTGTAACATGCCGCTGCTTTACATGAAAAAAAGTATTTGAATACAGTTTGCCATAACTGTTATACGGGATAATTACATTTAAATATTTGAAAGATTCATTTGTGTTTTTTGGATGTACCTGCAAACAAGATTTTGTAAGTGCTTTTTACTTTTATTTCATCTTTGTGCTGTCATAATTTATTTTTTGTTTTAGTATTCGTCATCTGTTATTGAAATAATAAATTTATTACTTGTAGATTGCCGAATTTAAGCGCGAAACATGCATGGGTCTTTTTAGACCCGAGGGACTAATTCGTACGTACGGAACGAGGAGCGTTCTAGGGTTAACAAATTTCATTATCTATAATTATTATATTTTGCAAGATAACACATTATATTTACAGAACGTCGGTATACCACAAGATGGATGTACATCCAGCTTATTATCAGACTTATACTTATATCACTATGAACGTACTTTTAATAATTCTTGTTTCAAAATGGCGGACATTTAATTTTTTTTCTAATTTAAAATTTGAAATGTGGTACCAAAAAATTGAAAATTGAAAAATATAATTTTCTTACGTGTTTGACCTTGATACAAAGATTCTGGAGCATTTTTTGTTTCGTCTATATCTGAATAAATGGCTGAGTTATAGCACTTTGAAATTCTATCTTGGTTGACATTTTGAAATGACCTAATTTTTGTCACGCGATAACAGGCGTATTTATGAACCGATTTGGATGTACCTTGTTGTATACATAATACGTACCAATGTCTCAACCGAGTTCGCTGGCCAGCTTCATCAGCCATCTTGTTTCAAAATGGCGGCCATTTAAATAAAAAAAAATAAAATTTGAAATGTGGTACCAAAAATTGAAAATTGAAAAATATTTTTTTCTTATGTGTTTGACATTGATGCAAAGATTCTGGAGAAGTTTTTGTTTCATCTATATCTTAAAAAAGTCCTTCCGACCAGTGCAGGGAGGAAGAGGTAGCTTTCATATTCCTTATTTTTTAAAAGCCAGCTTATCTTATTCAAACACACAAAGCTCAATTAGTGGAAACCGGTTATAGGAGATTCAATACTAATTTTTATTAAAACTATATCATTATGAATGAGAATTTCCCGAAATTAGTCAGCTTTAATCAAGCTGCTTTTATTTAAAGTAACTTATATTTGGTTGCCAAATTCGGCGATATCTTGAAGTGCCTGCCATTTTATGACAACATGGTGGATGAGGCTAACCAGTGAACTTGGTCGAGGCCTTAGAAATTCCTGTGCACATAATCACTCACATCGGAATCGGTTGATATATACGAGTGCTGTCGCAGGCAAAAAATCAGATTTTTCAAAATGTCACCCACATTAGAATTTCAAACTGCTATATCTGAGCCATTCTTTAAGATAAAGACAAAACAAAAAATGCTCCGGAATTCTTATATTAAGGTCAAATACATAAGAAAGAAACCTTTTTCAATTTCTAATTTGTTTTACCTTACTTTAAATATAATTTTTTTTATTTACTGACCGCCATTTTGCAACAAGATCGCTGATAAAGCTGGCCAGCGAACTTGGGCAAGACATTGCTATATACTATCCACATGCCTTCTTACATCGAAATAGGTTAATAAATACACGTGTTATCGCTTGACAAATATGACATCGTTTCAAAATGTCAGCCATGTTAGAAATTCAAAGTGCTATAATTCAACCATTTTTTAAGATATAGACGAAAGAAAAACTGCTCGGGAATATTTGCATCAAGGTCAAACACATAAAATTTATCTTTTTCATTTTCCTATTTTTTGATACTTCATTTTAAATTTTAAATAATTTTTTTTGAAATGGCAGCCATTTTGAAACAAGATGGCGAATGAAGCTGGCCAACGAAATCGGTCTAGACATTGGTATGTACTATGTACACACCAAGTTACAACCAAAACGGTTCATAAGTACGCCTGTTATTGTGTGACAAAAATCAGGTCGTTTCAAAATGTCAGCTACAATAGAAATTCAAAATGCTATAACTCAGCCATTTTTTTAGATATAGACGAAACAAAAACTGTTCCGGAATCTTTGTATTAAGGTCAAACACATACAAAAAAACTTTTTCATTTTCCAATTTCTTGGTACCTCATTTTAAATTTCAATATTTTAATTTTTTTTAAATGGCCTCCACTTTGAAACAAGATGGCGGATGAAGCTCGCGAACGAACTCGGTCGATACATTGATATGTACTATGTATAAGCCAAGGTACATTCAAATCGGTTCATAAATACGCCTGTTATCGCGTTATAAAAATCAGGTCATTTCAATATGTCAGCCACGCTAGAAATTCAAAGGGCTGTAACTCAGCCATTTTTTAATATATAAACGAAACAAAAACTGCTCTGGAATCTTTGTATCAAGGTCAAACACATAAGAAAAATATATTTTTTAATTTTGAATGTTTTGGTACCACATTTCAATTTTTTTATTTTTAAAAAAGATTTAAAAGGCCGCCCTTTTGAAACAAGGTGGCAGATGAAGCTGGCCAACGAACTCGGTCGAGACATTGGTATGTACTATGTATACACGAAGTTTCATCCAAATCGGTTCATAAATACGAGAGTTACAGTGTGTCAAATATCATATATATATATATATATATATATATATCAACATTTGAACGGAGGGTGGTTTCGGTGTCTGCGGGTCATGATCGATGAAAATATACCAAATATTTTTTAATCGCTTTCCTCCGAACGGCTGCAATAGGTCGCTTTTTGTAATGAAAGTACCTAAAATGGCTCAGTTTGAATTTCTATTGTGGCTGACATTTTGAAACGACCTGATTTTTGTCACGCGATAACATGCGTATTTATGAACCGATTTGGATCTAATTTGGTGTGTACCTTCATAATTCTGTATATCGTAATATACATCTTAATAATTTATACAGAATAAAGTGTTTATGTTCTTTTCATCTAATTAACAATAATATTTAAAAACTAATTTATGATGCATTAAATCATGGTTTTCCATAAAAATTCATATACTCTTTAATATATAATTAGTACTTAAATGATCTTAAAAATCAAATTAACACATGCGTAAATAAAATTACAGGAAATATATAAAATAAGAAAATAATTATAAAAAATTAAAATTTGCAAAATAATAATAAAAAAATATTATAGGATCAGGGGTCGTACGCTTAAGGGATTTTTTCAGGACAAATATCAATAATTGTTTATAGAAAAATAAATCTAGGTTAAACGCGCGAAATTTCGCCATATTTAAGAAGTGATATTTCCATAAGAAAAGACTAATACCGAAGGATTTCCAGGTTGTGAAATTTCAGGACAAGTAGGACGGTTGGATGGGTAGAAGCTAGAGTATGGAGGAGGGTGGCGTTGTCTAGATAATACGCAAAGGTTTATTAAAAAAAATAGGGCATTTGATTTATAACTACGTTGCTAATACACTTTTTATATTAGATGTTAATTGGATACTTTTATATGTATAATGGTGTAGTTATATTTTTATATTTATCAATTAATATTAAATTTATTCATATTCATTAATATTTAATAAAGTTAACGATTAACTTGTATTTAAATTTTAGCCTACTAAGGACAATATCATATTAATTTTTAATAGTATACTATTTTTAATGAGAATAAAATCCATAATGAGTGTATTTGTTATGCCTAATTCTATGACAGTATGGATTTTAATTTGGCAATCTTTTTTTTCCTCTATCCTTTTTTATTTTGATTCGTTTTGAACTTAATTGGTGTTCAATGGTTTATTTCTCGGTTTTCTGTGTGTGGTAGTCCCAAATTCCTATTCTTTAGCTAATTTATGGCTAATATGAAGATGAAACCACACATTTTATTTGCGGAACTTAAGGCATTTGGGACCCGATGATTCTGTCTATGTTCTACAAATTTCCATCATTCCATTTCTGTTATTCAATTTCTGCTGTTTTTTACTATGTTTTTGGAGTCTATGTTAAGTGTGTTGGGGGGAACTGTATTTGATAATGCCATTTTATTTATAATTTCACAGTTTTTGTTGGTGGTCGGTAATGTTTATTTAATGGTTATATATATATATATATATATATATATCAACATTTGAACGGAGGTGGTTTAGGAGTCTGGGGGTCAGGATCGTGAAAATATACCAAAAATTTTCGTAATCGCTTTCTTCCGAAACGCTGCAATAGGTAGATTTTTGTAATGAAAGCTACAAAAAATAAGTTTTGAATCGAAAAAACGCCTGGAACATCTTTTAGGTCTTGTCAATGTATCTCATTAAAAAATACTTTTCAATAAACTTTTTTTCAATTCAAACAATTTCTTTAAAATTTTGGGCAAATCTAAATTAAAGTTTATCTCGTTGATTTAACTTTAGCACTCTTAAGCAATGACCCCTTCTTATTCTATGAAGATTTAAGAAAAGCGTACGAACTATACCTTTTTCTGTCTTGATCCAAGAAACTTAAATCTTGTGTAAAGAAAAGAGTGTTACCATTTGAAATTTCAACGTTGGTTTAATTTTTTTATGTAGACGACTATTTCAAGAATAACAATTATACTGGCAAAGTAGAGGCCATTCCCCCTTTCCCATTTCTCTGTGACATTTTGGGACTAAAATAGCATCGGTTATTTGGTTTTAGGTTTGAATATAAACATATTTTTTGTAAAACAGGAACCATCATTATGAAGAAAATGAAAACTGCCGTAAATATTATTTGTAATATGTATATTTCAGTAACATTACTTTTATTTAAAAATACGTTCTATCCTGAAAACTGTATAATGTATGCTTAAATACGAAAAAAAAAAAAAAAAAAAAAAAAAAAAAAAAAAAAAAAGCTATCATATTGTGTAGTGTGGAAGAAGAAAGGATATCTTAGTTGGTGAATATAAAAATAAATACAGTTTTTTGCAAAACATTTCAGGATATTTTAAAATTTATATAATTTAAGCTTTGTGTATACATGTATATGTATATATATATATATATATATATATATATATATATAACATACACAATCCAACTAGAAATCATTCCTACTATGTATATTTTTCTTGAATACAACAGTCTTTCAGGAACATAGATGGATATTTTAGGATATTTTAAACTTATCTTTCACTGAAATAGTTAAATCCTTTCAGTGAGTTTTTTTTATTTAGTAATTTTTGAATAATTATTACGTAATTGAGTAATTATTCAGTAATTGAGTAATTTATTTTTTAATTTGTGCATACTCTCTTCGCAAAATTTATAGCAAAATCTTATCAAAAATATTATTTTCATAAATTTTGCACCCTGCAATAAGGAACGAGTCCATTTGTCGAAAAAAATCACCTTTTTTTAGCTCACAGGCTATCAAAGCCTGAGAGCTTATGTGCCCGCCGGTTCTGTATGTACGTACGTAAGTATGTACAGTCGTGGATAAAAAAAGTAAACACCCCTACTAACTCCTCAACAAATTATCGTACACAAAAGTTACTGGTACCGAACGATTGGAAGTAAAGTCTACTTTTAAATGACGTATATAAAATTTGCTTAGGGGGCCATCTACATATTAAAACGAATCCTAACTTCATTTTTTTCAATGGCAATACCCAATTTTAACGAGATATTTCAAAACTTTGGTTCAAACTATGCCCAGACACCAAATTTATAGTCATTTGAATGATAAGTTTTTGAATTATAAACATTCAAAATTTAAAGCTTCTAATGTTAAATTACATTTTCATATTTTTATTAATATCTCCTGAAATTATGCTCCTAATGTGCTCAATTTTTGTGTAGCAATAATACTAATATACCCAAACATAAATACGTTGAATTTGCAATTTTTATAATTTTCTGATATGAATTATGAAATTAATATTCAAAAACTTTATGAATTGCAACCTACAATTTTTTTGATGGATTCAGATTTATTAAGTCCTGCTTTATGCAAATCCAAAATTTCACATTTTTCTTCTAAGTAGTTTCCAAATTATGCTTAAAAAACGGCAAAATGATGGTTTAAGGGGCCGTCTATGATAGAAGTGACTAAATATTTTGAAATTTCTTATGCTATCCTGTAATCTAACAGGCTTAATAGACTGCTTAAGGTGCCTTGATCAAGAAGGGAGCTCTATCGGTTAACAATCGAGTACGAACTTCAATTTGGATACAGTCCTTAAAATACGCTCGTTTTAAAATAATTAATTTCTAGGAAACTTATGGTACGAATTGCATAAAAATTTGTTTTTAGACTAATTGAAGGATGTAGAGTTCATTTATGCTGTCAGAATGGTGTACTGCTATTGAAAAAAAACAAAGTTATGGTTCGTTTTAATATGTAGATGGCCCCCTAAGGAAATGTTATATAGATCATTTAAAAGTAGATTTTATTTCCAATCGTTCTGTATAAGTAACTTTCTTATATGATAATTTGTTGAGGAGTTAGTAGGGATTGTTTAACTTTTTTTTTTTCCACAACGGTACGTTTCTGGGAGAAAGATGCATTTGATTTTAACTCTTTTATAATTCTCGCTATTTTTCAGCGCTAAAATTATTTTCCAACCTCCAATTTTTTTTTTGATGGATTCAGATTCATTAAGACCTGTTTTGAGGAAATCCAAAATTTCACATCAGTAGTTTTCAAATTATGCTTAAATAAACGGTCAAGGGTGAGCATTACTTGCGCACAGAAGGTTCCGTTGAATAAATATATGAATTTGCAATTGTATTATAAAAAAACGTTACTAAAAGAATACTGAGACTTTGTAAAAAACTATGTAACGTAGGGTTGTGTATAACTGTATATATTAGAAAAGTGTAAATGGGTATACCATGAAAGTTCAAAGAGATATGGAACCTAAATAATATCAAATATAGCTATTCGTATAACTCTTTTTTTAATATTATCCTAATCTATTTATGATGAACTTAATTCGGTACTGACAATAAAAGCAGTGCATAGTCAAATTTCATTTGGCATTTCAGGAAACTAAATTCAGCGTAGTAATAACCTTTTTTTCTACAGTGTAGCTAAAACAAAACCTTTGTTCAAAGATTAAATTTGGCATCGTGCTAAGCACGCTTTGAATTGAGGTCTCAAAGTTGCAACGCCGCCTTGGTCAGTGCCGCGTTTTTTCAGATAGGTGTTTAATTAACCTTTAAAGTCACTCGAGGTGTATTGAGAGATAAAATCAGTGCAAACTATCGCGAATTCCACAGTATTTATGCGATTCATTCTAATTAAATCTTTCGACGCCGATGCCCTTAAAAACGGACACCTAATTTTAATTCCAAAACAGACAAACGGCACCAAGAATATTTAATTAAAATTTTCCTTTTATCATGTACGTGAAAATAAGCAAGTTCGCATTTTCTAATAAATTCGTTTATAAATTCTGGTGTCAGTTCATTATTTCATAAGTTTATAAATAGAATTATTCCGTGCCGGAAAGGATTAAGTGGTCGCAGGACTCTTAAAGCTTCAAAATTTTAGAAATTTTAATTTTTTTAGATGTTAAACTCCTATCTTTTCTGAACATTTTGATATAATTGTTTCCTTGAAATTCCCATTAAAACAGAAGTTACGGCTTTTAGAATTATACTCGCTCAACAGCTGAAGCGGCGTTTCCGAAACTTTGAAGTCGTTTTTTTCCAAATATCGTTTTTTGGGCATAGCGCGAAGGATACCACAAAAACTTCTGAATATTTTTTCATGAAATTTTCAAAACATATATTACATTTTAGTCTGTATCAACTGAACTTAAAATTTCCTTTTTATTGTTCAAAAAAATATTTTTCAGGTGATTTTACTGTTGAAATTTTCAAAAATTTGTATTAGCTAAATGCAACATTGCTTTAAAAATAAAAAATGCTTTAAATACAAATTTATTTAAATTCAGGGAAATTATTATAATCTGAAGTATAAGTAAGCACCAAAATTTTCATTCTAGTTGCAATATTTATTTTGTAATCCTGCGCGTAAACTGTTATGCCAATTTTTTGTTCGACAAAGGTCTAACAGTTTCGAGCCCCCTATAAATACTAATTCTGTATCTTGCAATTTTTTAAATGCATGAAACGAAAGAACTTATTTATATCTTTCATCCCAATTAAAATTGTGTTTTAAAATCATATACATTTTAAGACATTAAATGTTAAAAATGGTCTTTTTTTTTCATTTTTTCCACATTTTAAGAGTCCCGAGACCCCTTAAATTAGTATGTTTTTAACAATTTGACGTTTATTGCTTTTATACTGTTAATGGACATTACATTACACATATATATCATTAAAAGTTGTTAACTAGGCATAGGGTACGCCGCCCCTGTCCTTGTGTATGTCCAAACTGACCGTACCTTTAAGGGTTAATATCTCGGCTAATTACCGATGATTTTTTTCGAAAATCATTATCAACCATGCTTTTATTCTTCTGCAACGATAGGTATATTCATCGATGCTCAACAATTTTTCTGAATGCCCGTAAATCGAAATTTGTGTATAACTGAAAAATGCTAATTACTCAAAAACTATGTGACCTAGGGTAATCGCTATTATTTTCCGGCAAGGTTTATATTAACGTTTACTACCTCTAATTTTTTCATAATTTTAGTTTCAGTAGATTCGGAATTAGATGGGGGGGGGGGACATATTTTTGCGCTACAATTTCAACAATATCTTTGAAAATATAATAGCTAAAATTAAAAGGAATATATTTTTGAGTTCAGCGTTATAAAAGCTTTCACAGGATACCCCACATGATATACAAAAAAAAAATATTTTATTTTTCAAGTAGCATAATTAGCCCCTCTACATTTTTACTAAATATATTTATGAATGTTTATTAATCTGAAAATATGTAAGTCAGTGGTCTTTATTACTTCTCCGAAACTTTCCACGTTCCATAGTTTACGAGTAAAATGGTTGTGACAGACGGACAGACACAGGAGTGATCTTATAATAGTTCAGTTTTTACTTTTTAAGTACGGAACCCTAAAAACGGCAAAATGATGGTTTAAGGGGCCGTCTATGATAGAAGTGACTAGATATTTTGAAATTTCTTATGCTATCCAGTAATCTAGCAGGCTCCAACGACTGCTTGAGTGGTGCTTAAGTTGCCTTGATCGAGAAGGGGGCTCTCTCGGTTAGCAATCGAGTACCGAACTTCAATTTGGATACAGCCCTTAAAATACGATCGTTTTAAAATAATTAATTTCTCGGAAACTTATGGTATGAATTGCATAAAAATTAGTTTTTAGACTAATTGAAGGGTATAGAGTTCATTTATGCTGTCAGAATTGTGTACTGCAATTGAAAAAACAAAGTTATGGTTCGTTTTATTATGTAGATGGCCCCCTAAGCAAATTTTATATACATCATTTAAAAGTAGACTTTATTTCCAATCATTCAGTACCAGTAACTTTCTTCTACGATAATTTGTTGAGGAGTTAGTAGGGGGTGTTTACTTTTTTTTCCTGGACTGTACGCACGTAACGCTCTAACTCTTGATAGAAATATCCGATTTGCTTCAATTTTTTTTTCTAGGTTCATTTTGATAAGGCGATTCCCTGATTAGTTTTGGGGTTTCATCGCTTGAGGATAAAGAGGAGGAAAGGGGGCTAGCCCCCCCCCCTTAATTTAGATAAATGAGTTTTCCATGCAGAAATATTCGATTTGGTCCAAATTTGGTATACCTGTTTATTATGTTAAGGAGCTTCCCTGATTAGATTAGAAAGTTCATTACTTAAGTATAAAGGGGGGAAAGGGGTGCTAGCCCTCACCCCTTAATTTAGATAAATGGGTTTTTCATGCAGAATTATTCGATTTGCTCCAAATTTGCTATACCTGTTTATTATGTTAAGGAGCTTCCCTGATTAGATTTGGAGGTTCATTAGTTAATTATAAAGGGAGGAAAGGGGGACTGGACACCCCCTCTTAATTTAGATAAATGGGTTTTTCATGCAGAGTTATTCGATTTGCTCCAAATTTGGTATACCGGTTTATTATGTTAAGGAGCTGAATTGATTAGATTTAGAGGCCTAAAATGGTTAAGCATAAAGGGGGGTCGGGGGCTAGTCCCCTTCTTAATTTATATAAATGTGTTTTTCATGCAGAATTATTCGATTTGCTTCAAATTTGATATACTAGCTTATTCCGATATGGCGCTTCCTTCATTTGATTTGGAGGTTCATTGGCTAAGTATAAAAGGGGTAAATTGGGGCAAGCCCCCTCCCCTTAATTTAGATAAATGGGTTTTCATGAAAAATTATCCAATTTACTTTATTTTTTTTCTAGGTTGATTCTGATAAGGAGCTTTTCTGATAAGGTTTGAAGGTTGATTGGCTCAGCATAAAGGGAGAAATGGGGAAGCTAAAACCCCCTTAATTTACCGAAATGGTTTTTTCATGCAGAATTATTTGATGTGCTTTAATTTGGTATACCAGTTTATTATGTTAAGGAGCTTCCCTGATTAGATTTGGAGGTTCATTGGTTAAGTATAAAGGGGCGAAACGGGGGTTTTTGAGAAGTATTATTCTTTCAAATAAGAGTATAATATACAAATAGTGTGAATAGCCTGTGAGCTCAATGCCTCAGTTTAACTGGGCATTTTTCTTTTTATTAATAGTTTTACATGTTCCATTTCTATAGTTACAGGGACCTTGGAGATATTTAAGACTTTTATTTTCCTTGATCAGAGAAAATATATATGTAATACAATGTACTAAAAGATTTCTTCAATATCAAATGATTATTTGAAAATCTTTCTCTTAATAAAGAAACAAAAATCATCCTTGAAGCATCAGATCAATCGCAGTAGGCAATAAATAACCTAAATTTAAAAAAAAATATATAATTAAGGTAGTGGTTGCTGCATTTCAGTGAACGTTATTACTTTTTATTCAAATAAATTAAATTAAATTTTTTCACATAAATTAATAACAAAAGAGTGGCCAGCATGTTGGAATAGACTATGATATAAAAGTTATCAGAGTTATAAAAAACTTTTCAAATGTTGGCCTATATTTAGTATTTGCATATATATGCTTAAAAATGCATTCCTATGGGAATGAACACATGTTTGAAGAGCTTAGTTTGTGAACATGTTAATGCTAATTTAGAAAATTTGGGAAAATAATCTTTAAAATTTATAGCATGCTCTCGAGCTTAATAGAAAAATTTAATCTGAATAAGTCCTACATCTTAATAATTAACTTTCCATGTTTACTTTTTTCTCTTGTGGTAGTTTTAAATTTCCCAAACACAAATATATTATTTCTATGCATTTATGTATAGATATATATATAATATTACTAATGCTAAACATTTAGCTAACCATTGTTATAAATATAGGGTAATTCCAGGATTTATGCCGCACATTTTTTTGAATTTGTATATAAAGTCCCATGAAGGACATAAAATAAAAAAAAGCATGCTGTGCTATTTAATGGTAACTATACAATGTGTGTAGTACGACAAAAAAATTCAAAAGAGATTATTAATATATTTTAACAATATTTTTCTAAAACATTACACTGCGGCGCGTCACCCGTACATTCAGGCTGAGACGACGCACTTGTGCGGTAGTTATGCCGCGCTTGTAATAAGAACAGAACGAAATTATAAATAAAAATATTTAAAAAAAATATTCATATCTGGGCTATATTTAACGATGTAATAACAAAATGAAACTAAATGAGTACAATGAAACGTATTAAAAATTCAAATTAATAATTGTTGCCTACTTTCACTATTAAAATTATCAACTTATTTTTTTTTTACATTAAATTTTAGTTGTTATTTCAACAACAACGTAACATCAATGCATTAAAAAGGGAAAAGAAAAAAAGTGAAATTGTGTTTACATATTTTATTTCTTAACCCTTTCGGGACCGGTGGCTTTTACACACATTTTATTCGGTTGGTACCACTTTTTTAAAACAAGTTACCTTTACTTAAATAATCATGAAAGTGCTCTAATTAAACAAAGCAAATATTACTTTTCTTTTTTACTGGTGCCAGAAACAAATTTTGAAAGCTCTTTATGAAAGTGCTTATATGCACCTATGGTCCCGAATGGGTTAGGAGATCTGTTTTTTCGACTACAATCTACAGAAAAAGTGTCGAAAAAGTACAGTCGTTATGTAACTACATTTAAACACATGATGCAACGAAGCCAATTAGTTTGCAAAGAACGTCTGCGTTAAGCGTAATCCAATTTTTCATTATTATCATCTTGACTTGCATCTTTCTTTCCTTCTTACTTTTTATTTTCCCCTTTTTCTCCTTTGGTTTTAGTAAATTTGATAACATTCCTAACATGGTTAGTCTATGCGAAAAGAAAAGGGAAAGTTAATAACACTTAATCATCCCGTACAAAAGAAACTGCGGCATGTATACCGGAACAGCAGTGCGGCATGTATCCCATTTTGCATGGTGCAGACGTCGGCCATCACAGTTACCTGCCATCACTAAGGGGAATGGCATAAACATACACACAGTACTCTATACAAACGCTACACTTAGTTTTGACTTCGAAATCATGCACGCATTTAGTAATTAGTGTATGAAAAGTATTTAAACATAACGTGTTTAAAAGTTTGGACAGTGAAATCATGCTCTTACGTCCAATTAAGGATTGTACTTCTACAAGTAAACATCGAAATGGGATTCACGCTATACACTGGTTAAAATAATCTCATTGCGCACCTATATTGTGCGTTTGACGACCATCTATCGATAATTACAAGAAATACAAGGGGTGCGGCATCTATCCCGTATGCGGCGACTCTCCCGGAGTTACCCTATAAGATACCATTAAAATAAGAAATAATATTCCAATAATAATTTTTGACAATTCAGAGGGAAAATACTAGTATATCATAATATCTTAGATTCATAATTACATGCGCATTTGCAGCATGAAAATTTGAATGCTAATATAAAACTATTATAAACCATTACAAATGATCATCTAGAATTGTGAATGTAGATTATAAAGCTTGTTATGACTTATGCAAGGATTAAACCGTACGTGTTATTTGTAGCACATAAGGTAATTTGGGAATGATGAATCTGCTTTCGGTCACAACTATTCCGATTTTTTTCAATCTTTAATGCATTTTAAATCCCTTGTTTCTATTGATATGCTTGAATGTTTTTAAAATTTATACTGATTAAAACTTCATTTTAATTTGCATAAAACTACATTATAATTTCTGCATTCACAATTGTAGATTATCATTTGTAATGGTTTATAATGGCTATATATATATAATGTTTTTAAGAAGGTGTAAAACAAACAACCCAGTGCATCAGACGCAACACAGCTTCTTATATGCACTAAGTAAATATAGCTCTATCAAAAGTACATGAATTATGAAATATATGAAAAAGTGGGTGCAAAACAACAATAAAACCAATGAACATTAATAACTAAAAAACAATAAACAAACGAGGCCTTGCTCGTATGAAAGTGGGAGGAGTCAAAAAACAGGTACCAAAAATAGAAATTGAATCCTCACAGCTTTCGCAAGATGTGGCCAACCCCCATACTCCAAAAGTGTAAAAAATCATCAAAGAAACTTAAACTTTCAAAAACATAACGAAACAAAACTGCTTTAAAAACATAAACAACCAGCCAATTCAAAATCATTAGAACTGAATTTAACTTATAAAACATAATCAAATAAAAATTCTTATATAACTAAATCATTAAGTAATTAAATAATTAAAAACACTGAACATGTGAGAAGGCCATATCCCCACTTTGACCCGTGAAGGCTTGAAAAACTTGATACCTTTAAAATATCCACTATGCTCCACATCTCTTTAACAGCAGGAGTTGCAAGCAAGGCCATAATCCAAGTTAGACCAGCGTTAACCAGACTTGTCTTTCCGTCATCCTAATATTCATAATATCCATTCCATGTCACCTCAGGTCCAATTTGAAATTCATCAAAATGCAGACGTTCTTAAAAAGACTTTAGTCCACACCTTTCACATATTCAAGCAGTTCCATCTGCATCCATTACGGTGTTTGGCCGCTTAGCTGTTGCCACTTCATAAAACTCTTTTTAAGCTGATTTACATAATGAAAAATAAACTGATATGGAAATAAATTATTGTAAAAGAGATTAGCAGTAAATATAAAAATCTGCGAACTCAAAAAGTTTTTGAGTTCTTTGAACTTTTTTGAGTTCGCAGATTTTTAAATTTACTGCTAATATTTTGTACAATAATTTATTTCCATATCAGTTTATTTTTCATTATGTAAATCAGCTTAAAAAGAGTTTTATGAAGTGGCAACAGCTAAGCGGCCAAACACCGTAATAGATGCTGATGGAACTGCTTGAATATGTGAAAGGTGTGGACTAAAGTCTTTTTAAGAACGTCTGCATTTTGATGAATTTCAAATTGGACCTGAGGTGATATGGAATGAAGATTATGAATATTAGGATGACGGAAAGACAAGTCTGGTTAACGCTGGTCTAACTTGGATTATGGCCTTGCTTGCAACTCCTGCTGTTAAAGAGATGTGGAGCATAGTGGATATTTTAAAGGTATCAAGTTTTTCAAGTCTTCACGGGTCAAGGTGGGGATATGGCCTTCTCACATGTTCAATGTTTTTAATTATTTAATTACTTAATGATTTAGTTATATAAGAATTTTTATTTGATTATGTTTTATAAGTTAAATTCAGTTCTAATGATTTTGAATTGGTTGGTTGCTTATGTTTTTAAAGCAGTTTTGTTTCGTTATGTTTTTGAAAGTTTAAGTTTCTTTGATGATTTTTTACACTTTTGGAGTATGGGGGTTGGCCACATCTTGCGAAACCTGTGAGAATTCAATTTCTATTTTTGGTACCTGTTTTTTTACTCCTCCCACTTTCAGACGAGCAAGGAGTCGTTTGTTTATTGTTTTTTAGTTATTAAAGTTCATTGATTTTATTGTTGTTTTGCACCCTCTTTTTCATAGATTTCATAATTCATGTACTTTTAATAGAGTTGTGTATATATATATATATATATATATATATATATATATATATATAAGAGTTCGGAGGAGGGTGTAGTTGTCTGGATAATACGCAATGGTTAATTTATTATTTTAAAAAATGGGGCGTTTGATTTATGACTACATTGCTAATACACATTTTATAATGAATGTTCGTTCGATACTTTTATATGTATAATGTTGTAGTTATATTTATATATTTATCAATTCACATTAAATTTATTCATATTCATTAATATTTAATAATGTTACCGATTAACTTGTATTTAAATTTTAGCCTACTCAGCACAATATCATATTAATTTCTAATACAAAGTATACTATCTTAAATGAGATTAAAATGCGTGTTTTAATAAATTTATTATTTGTTCTTCCCTCTTCCCTTAAATTATGTGTCTTTAATTTTTAAGAAAGTTTGTAGACACATTAAATGTAACTTATTAATTTCAAAATTTAATTATTATTTATATTAATTCCTAAGCATCGTAATTTTAGTCATTCTTATATTTAATTATAAATTAATTTAAGTGATGATGCAATGTTGTCACATGATTTTAAATTGTGATATGTTATAGCAAGGTACAAACATTTATGTGAAACATTAATAATCATCAATTTCACCATTTTACATATCATTTTGATTTAATATATCAATTACTAATTTTTCCAATACAATTGTATATATTTATTAACATATTTTTAATTAGAATTTAATTATCATATATCTATATCTAAACAGTATTTGCTTTAAAACGCAATCTATTAAAAGTAATTAATAGTTTTTATTATATACAGTAGACGTTCGATTTTAAGAACCTCTTTCTTACGAATTCTTCGTTTTTACGAACTGATGTACTGGACCCGACCAGTATCCTATTGAATTAATGTTATTCCCATTTACGAACTTTCGATTTTACGAACACATTATATGAATCCGCTCGAGTTCGTAAAATCAAATGTCTACTATAATAGTTTTTATTTTACTAATAACTCAATAGATGGTTGCACCACACTCATTCATTTGAATACATGTATCAGTTCATTCTCAATTCTAAATTATCTATAGAGGGCGTTGGTTATATATAATGGGAGTGTCCTTGATCTACCATCATATAAAAAAACTTTTTTGGCAACATGTGATGGTGATCTCCAAATATTGTATTAAATTATGCCTAATGCTAAGTCATTATGGATTTCAATTTGGTAATTTGATTTTTATTTTTTTCTATGCTGTTTAATTTTCTTTTATTTTGAGCTTAATTGGTGTTCAAGAGTTTATTTCTCTGTTTTATGCGTGTGGTTGTCGCAAATTCATATTTTTTAGCTAATTTATGGCTAATATGAAGATAATACCACACATTTTATTTGTGGAACTTTAGGCATTTGGGACCCGACGATTCTGTTTAAGTTCTACAAAGTTCCATTAATCCATTTTTAGCTCACAGGCTATCAAAGCCTGAGAGCTAATGTGCCCGCCCGTTCTGTATGTATGTATGTATGTATGTATGTATGTATGTATGTATGTATGTATGTACGTACGTACGTATGTACGTAACGCGATAACTCTTGATAGAAACATCCGATTTGCTTCAAAATTTTTTCCTAGGTTCACCGTGATAAGGCGCTTCCCTGATTAGTTTTTGGAGTTCATTGGTTAAGGATAAAGGGGGAAAAACGAGGTTAGTCCACACCCCACCCCCTTAATTCAGATAAATGGGTTTTTCATGCAGAATGATTCGATTTGCTCCGAATTTGATATACCGGTTTATTATGTTAAGGAACATCCCTGATTAGTTTTGGGAGTTCATTGGTTAAGGATAAAGGGGGAAAAACGGGGTTAGTCCATACCCCTTAATTCAGATAAATGGGTTTTTCATGCAGAATCATTCAATTTGCTCCGAATTTATTATACCGGTTTATTATGTTAAGGAACTTCCCTGATTAGTTTTGGGGGTTCATTGGTTAAGGATAAAAGGGGAAAAGGGGGGTTAGTCCACCCCCTTAATTCAGATAAATGGGTTTTTCATGCAGAATCATTCAATTTACTCCGAATTTGGTATACCGGTTTATTATGTTAAGGAACTTCCCTGATTAGTTTTGGGGTTCATTGGTTAAGGGTAAAGGGGGAAAAGGTAGGTTAGCCCGCCCCTCTTAATTTAGATAAATGGGTTTTTCATGCAGAATGATTCGATTTGCTCCGAAGTTGGTATACCTGTTTATTATGTTAAGGAGCTTCCCTGATTCGTTTTGGCGATTAATTGGTTAAGGATAAAGGAAAGTTAGTCCACCCCCTTAATTTAGATAAATGTTTTTTTTTTTTGCAAGATTATTCGATTTGCTCCAAGTTTGGTATACCAGTTTATTATGATAAGGAGCTTCCCTGATTAGATTTGGAGGTTCACTGGTTAAGTATAAAGGGGCAAACGGGGGCTAATTCCCCTTCACTTATTTTTTTGAGGGGCATTATCCTTTAAAATAAGAGTATAATATACAATTAGTGTGAATAGTCTGTGAGCTCAATGCCATCAGTTTAGCTGGGCACTTTTCTTTTTTATTTTAATTCATTTTATGCTGTTTTTTACTATGTTTTTGGAATCTATGTTAAGTGTGTTGGGGGTGAACTGTATTTTTGTCAATTTGTTAATGTCATTTTATTCATGATCTCACAGATTTGTTGATGGTAGGTAATGTTTATTTAATGGTTATATATATATATATATGTGTGTGTGTGTGTGTGTGTGTGTATACGCATGTATTATTAACGCAATATGAATTGTGAAATTAATATTTGAAAAAATTATGGATTGAAAACAAATATTTTGAGAGAAATTGGATTTTTAGAGTCTCCTTATATATGTATACAGAAACAACTCTTTTCTTCAGGCAAATACGCTTAAAGAATTATCCATCAAAATAGTTTGAGGGACCATATAATCAATAAAAAAATATTAATTTCAGTACATACCACGATCTCAAGGTTTATGAAATCTTTTACTGTTTCGTTTTGCATTTATTTGTATCGCTAATTATATTTTCTATCAAACAGTATTAGAAATTTCATTAAATCTGAGTAGAGGTTTTCACTTTTAAGGACAACACTAAATTAAATAAATTTTAAATATTTAATATTTCCAGAACAATTCACAGAAAATTTGTCAAAATTAACAGTTACACTAATCAGAAAAACAGAATTTTTTTTCTGTTATCAAAAAGGTTAGCTAGTAAATTTAGCTTTTTATTTATATTTATTTAGCTTGTTTTTTTATGTGAAACGTTTATAGTTTCACGCAAAAAACATTTTTGTACCATGATAGAAATTCGTACCGTAACGAGTATATAGTCTTGGCTTAATGACTCCCTAACTACGAGGGCTGTCTGATAACTACCTGGCCTTGACAAGAAAAATGCATTTTTATGTATAAAACGAGATTTTTTTTTCAACATAATCTCCTTTTAGTTCGATACACTTAGCCCAACGCTTTTCTATTTTTTGTATCCCCTCTAAAAAATACGACTTCTCTAACCCTTCAAAATAGGCGTTTGTTTCAGCAATAACCTCATCGTTAGAGTGAAATTTTTTTTCCACCGAGCCATTTTTTCATATCTGGAAATAGAAAGTAATCGCTAGGGTCTAAATCTAGCGATTATGATGGATGCGGCAGCAGTTTGTATCTTAATTCATAGAATTTTGCCATGGAGACGACACAGGTGTGCACGCGTGTATTGTTTGATGAAAGAGAATTTTTTCTTCGCCAAATGCGGACGTTTTTCTTTCATAACAAGGTCGAAACGATCCAATAGCCTGGCATAATATTTTCCATTGATCGTTTTGCCCTTTTCAAGGCAATCGACGAGAATTATGCCGTGTGCATCCCAAAATACTGTAGCTATGACCTTGTTCGCAGATAAAGTCGCCTTAGCCTTTTTTGGCGCAGGTTGTCCACGAAAAACCCACTATTTGGACTGTTCTTTAGTCTCTGGCGTACTGTGATGAATCCACGTTTCGTCAACTGTTATGAACCGACGCCAAAAATCATTTAGATTGGGCTTTAATTTCGCCAAACATTCTTTTGAAATTGACACACGAGTGTGTTTGATGTCAATAGTGACCAATCGCGGCACACATCTTGCCGAAAGCTTTTTATATCCAAATGAGTTGTTAAAATATTTTGCACCCGTTCAGTTGAGATGCCCACAGTCTCAGCAATCTCGTGTACTTTCACTCTCCGATCATTTATCACAATATCGTCCATTTTTTCGATCATTTCTGATGTCGTAATCTCAGTTGGTCGACCTGGATGTTCTTCATCAAAAATGCTTGTATGTCCATTTTTGAATTCAGCTGTCCAATATTTTATGGTTGATAACGAAGGTGCAGAGTCCCCATAAACTTCGCTGAGTTCCGCTTTTTAATCTCGCCATTAGTTTTCTTTTTCAAAAACAGGTATTTTATCACTGCTCGATATTCAATTTTTTTCATTGTTGAAATATCACGAAAGTTGTTCTATTGAAATGGCTACCACTCACAAACTAAACCACGTAGCGAATTGGCGATTAGTCATGTTTGTTGTGAAAGGTCACCATTGCGAAATAAATCATTTTTTAAACTCTAGTAGCGCCATCTCTGGCCGAGGCCAGGTACTTATAATACAGCCCTCGTATTAACCTCAGAGACGTAAGTGCAGTGTCGTGTTTTTAACATATATGGTCAGCTCGCTAAGACCACCTTCAGTTGGCGCCGTGGGAAGAGCGCGCAGCGCTAATTGTCGAAAACCGACATTATCGCTCTTTTCACGACTCAGATATGGTAACGCGGTGATTTGAACGTTTGTGTATAGAGTTTGTCGCGATCGATCGATTTAAAATGTAATAAGTGTATTTTCGGCATTTTTAGGTAGATTTCGTAAAAAATACTACCTATTATCTTTTTTCCATACATTGGAATTTCTGAAAAAATTTTGTATTTCTATGCTGATCATGAGCCCTAGAAACCAAAACCACGCCCTAGTTCAAAACTTTATATATATACACGGTGTCCCAAAACGACCGCATAAACTCTGCACAGCTAGATTTCTCGTTACGAGTACATAAAAACTGCCCAAAGAAGCGTTCCTGTACGATCCATAGTTTACGAAATACGAAAAACAAAGTATGACGTCACTGCCGGTGCAAGAAAAAAACACTTTATTGGACATATCAACAACGCGGGACGGATATCGACGGGCATACTCCCTAGCAATTCGTAAGGCATTTCCATTACATCGGCCGTACATCAGGTACATATCGCAGTAGTCAAGAACGGAATACATTTCCACCATACGAAGACTACCGGTAGCTGCAAGATGCAGCCTTTTAAAAATACGAGTTCAACGTCGGCTTAACGTCATTCCATGGCGCGTGAGCTTTATTCGCGCGCCATGGTGCGCGAGCGTCATTCCATGACGCAATATGCGCGGCGAACGATTTAAACATTATCGTCTGGAAAGATACGCAAATACTGTTGTTGATATGTCCAATAAAGTGTTTTTTTCTTGCACCGGCAATGACGTCATACTTTGTTTTTCGTATTTTTCTCGTAAACTATGGATCGTACAGGAACGCTTCTTTGGGCAGTTTTTATGTACTCCCAACGAGGAATCTAGCTGTGCAGAGTTTATGCGGTCGTTTTGGGACACTCTGTATATATATATATATATATATATATATATATATATATAATTTTTTTGGACACAATAATTTCCATAATTCTGCACAAATCTCTTCCAAACTGATACATAAAATCAAGGGGCAGAAAATCTGTGTCAAGTTCGTTAATGGGCAAAATCGGATCAAGGGGTTGGAAGTAGGGAGGGTTTTTGTGAAAACAGAAAAAAAACCGTAACTTCTTAATTATAATACACATCAAATCAGTTTAAAGTTATTATTATTTCTAGATAAAAGACCAAAAAATTATGTATAACAGATTTTTGATATAATTAAAATGGGCTCAAGGGGCGAAAAAATAGGGTTTTTCGAAGCAAAAAAATCATAACTTCGTCAATTCGCAAGATATCGAATCCACTTAAATTTATTATGTCTTCTTAATATTATCTAAAACTTTTATATTGACATGTTTTTGATAGGACCAATTCTTACAGCAAAAAATAAATAAATAAATAAATAAAATATAATAAAATAAAATAAAATAAAGTGGGGGTGATGAAGCAAAAAATCATAACTTCGTCAATTCATAAGATATCAAATCCGCTTAAATTTATTATAAACCTTTTTAATATTATCTACAACTTTCATATCAACAAGTTTTTGATAGGACCAATTCTTACAGCAAGAAAATAAATAAATAAATAAATAAACATGGGGAATTGAAGAAAAAAATTATCGTATTAACATGATTTTGATAAAACCAGCTCTTACAGAAAAATGAAATTAAAAACTTGTCAAAAGCGGCCATAAAAATTGTTAAAGTAGGTTTATCTGTAATCGTCATTTATTTATTGTTGGTGAAATTAGTACTTAACTTAGAAATCTTCTTGTGCTTAAAGGCCGAGTGAGCAGGGATTTTTTAAAGTAAAAAAATTAAGGAAGTGTACGAAAAATAAAAGAATAAATATTTCGGCCTCAATCCTCACAAGAGCCAGCCGAAAACATAGATTACGCATATCGTTGGAAAGAGGAAACTATGGGCCACGTACAGGTACCCCAATGTCCAGTGCCGGGAGAGCCAGAAATAGCCTAACAAGCCCCTAAACAGCGACCCTAAACAGCGCTGGAACGGTACGTGTATCGCAATAAACGGACGCGTTATGCACGCACAAAAAACAGCTCAGCGAACGGCCAAAAACAACACGATCGGGCCGCACGGAGGAAATTTGCATATGATAGAGGTAAGAATCCGTTTTCTACGCTGATTATCTGTCGAACGGCGTTCTGTGATTGGTGTCTTGCCCTTGCCATATGCAAATTTCCTCCGTGCGCCCCGATCGTGTTGTTTTTGGCCGTTCGTTGAGCTGTTTTTTGTGCGTGCATAACGCGTCCGTTTATTGCGATACACGTACCGTTCCAGCGCTGTTTAGGGTTTTCGCATACGCTGAGCATTTTGCGACGAAAAAAAATGGGCGTTGCCATTCGAAAATTTCGAGTTTCTGTACCTATAACCGTAACCGTGAGCGCCAATTTGTTGCCGTTCACGGAATCTCGAGCTCATACCCCTGAATAACTATATCTGAAAGCTCATCTCAATCGGTTAAACGGAACGGCCGCTAGAGTTCCATATATCGGCAAAGTTTTTTTATGACCACACTGTACTTTTAAATTGTTTTGGGTGTGATTAATTTATTTTGAATGGTCCTCTTTTTAGTTAGAAAAAGTGAATTATTCTATTGATTTTGTTTTATAAAAGTAACAGAATTCTTGTAAGAAAGTGTATTTTTCCAATAATGAAAAGATTTAAATAAAACAAATACTTTTTGGAAAAAATAAAATGATTTTTCATGAGATTGCATACATGTAACTAATTAAAATTTTTAGAAAAATTAATATTCAGAAATATTTTCACAGTGATTCGTGTTCTGGTATCGTACAAACATACCACAGTTTGAAGCTACAGTTTACAAGTTCTAGTCTTCAAAGTTAGATAAATAATGTCTTCTTATAAAAACCTTTATAAGGGCATAAATTATATGTATTATTCCAAATTATTTTTTCATTACAAGATAACTTTTCGTTTCTTTTAACATTTCAACTATAAAATAATAGATTTTAGAATGAAAGTTTCTAATAACTATTTATTTCCATTTAACCCTTTCAGGGGCAGAAAAATTATGTTCGTAAAATGATGAAATAATTGATTCACACAAGAATTTTCAAAAGAATTTCTTTGAAAATACAAACCTGTTCTTTTACTCTTTCATTATAAAAGCAAAACTTTATTGAAATATTCTTGATGCCATTTATCAGTTTTCGAATTAAAATTAGGTGGTCATGCCGTGTGACCACCGCCCTTGAAAGAGTAAATGTCGCGACCGTAGCCTCGTTTTAAAAAATGTGCGATATTAATTTTAATTCATATTTCCTCCCCTATTTTTAGCCATTTTTGTTTTTCATTTTCTCTCAGATGGAAGCTATATGCAAAGAATGTGGAGTTCATGGTGTCACTGAAAGTTCAAGCACTGTCGATGATGAGGAATGTGAATATATATGTGTGAATTGCTTGGTAAAACAAACATTTAGTTTTTAGCATGATTTTACTTATTTTTTCTTGAGTACACTAGCATAAAAATATTTCAAATTTCAGAAAAAAGATATACAATTCTCCGTAAAATATTTATTAATCTTATATATAATATCGATCCAAAATAAATTTTATGATAAGTGATATTAGATTCCAAAAGATGCGAATAATAATTCCGAAGGAGTTATCGTGAAATTTTTTCAAGGAACGTAAGAGGGCACAGGACCTTTAAACTTTTAAAAAATAAGTTTTCAGTTTTTGTTTTATTCTGAATTTTTTTACATTTCTGAACAATATGCAAAAAAATCCATTCAAAAATCTGCATTATTTCTTGAGTAATAATCAATTATAGATGGTGAATATGATTGAATGTCCGTAGATATTGAAACTTTAAAACGCTTTTTCTCGGATTAGTAAATTTGGAGATTGCGCGCAAAATTTCCTTCAATCCATGTAAGCTATAGCTTTAAATAATTAACCAAATATGCGTTTCTTTACAGCCTACATGACAAAACCAAAAAAATACACGTAATTTAATTATTTATTTATTTTTTTTGCACTTGAAAAACTTAATTTTTATTATTATTATTATTATTTTGTGCTAGAATTAAATTTTAAAGAAAACTTTTTGTGTATATTTTGATTGTAATTTAGTTTTAGGTGTGTTATGATTCTATTTTGTTCAAAAATTGTTCTCTATATGCTTAATTCAGAGTTTTATCATGAGCGCAGAACTTTATGATTTTCATTCACGCATTAGGCAGGTGAATTTTTTAATTAAAAATTTAAATATCAATTGCATATATACAATATTTATTTTTCTGGATAACGTAGTTAGGAATATACACTTTTGGCAGAAAGGAGAAAAAATATTTTAATTGCATATTATTTGTGTTTTGATATTTTGAAAAAGGCGGTGTTTTTGATAGTTTCTACAAATTCAAAGGTCCTGTGCCCCCTTAAAAATATTCTTTCATGCGAAAAACATTAACCGCCCATTCCGTTATTAACCGTTAAGAGTTTGCAAAGATAGTTCTTTTTGGCTTATTATTTTTTTAAAGAAGTTAATTATTTTATCTTTTGGAAATATTAATGGACTAAAAGTGTTCTGTAAAGTTGGAAAAGAAAACTCTTTTGCTGTTAAAAATGCGATGGAAAGGGGTACAGTCATAGAGGAGAAAAGTCATAACTCCATACTAATTCTGCCGCAAATCATCTTATAAAGGAGAAACCATTACAGATTGACTGGAAATAATGTCTACTATAAAAATTATGCATAAATCACACAGTTTTATAAAATTTACGTTTTCGAAAACTTGAAGAACTTTTTTCATAATTTTTAAAAAAGGTGTACATTTTTGGATTGTTTATTTCAAAAATGTCCGCCGGGTTTTTTTTCTATATGTTTTCTTATTTTTACACAATATGTGTCACCATATGTTAGTTTGATGTATATAGACTGCTGAACCTAATAATGAAAAGTAAAATAGAACAATTTTATTTGAAAATGTATACATATATATTTATATTCAGAATGAATTAAAACAGATATAAATTCATTTGTTTTTCTTTGTCAAAGTTCTTGTACAGCCTTCTTCTTTGACAAGTAAAGCTATGTTTCTTTTTCTTTTCTTGTTATTTGATTTTGCATTGTTAATAATTAAATGTCTAACTATGATCAGTAATCATGTATTCCCCTGACTCTTGTAGAATAAGTACAGACAGAAGTCTTTTATTATTATGTAAAAGAACAGTTTAAGACTTAATTTAGTATTGTCAATGAAAAGGTCTTTATTCTTCTATTTAACGATAAACCTTGCACTAAACTTAGTTACTATCCTATTGAAGCTGAGAGAGAAGCACTTGTTCTGTGGTTATCTACACAGTATATGTTTTAGGAGTTAACATATTTTCTCTTTTACTCTGGAACCTAAACTTTCAACAGATGCTTTAGAAAAAACTAAATCTGTTAATATTTCAGAATAGTCCGCGAGCCAGGTGCAAATTTCGTCAGTTATTTCCTCTCGGCCGATAATTTGTAAAATGCTTCAGAGAGTTGTATCATGAAGCCCCGTGAACGTCAGCTGCGGTTCCGTGGGTGGGTGTAGCAGCGGTAGCCCCCCAAACATGTAAAAAAAAAAAAAAAAAAAAAAAATTAGTCATTTCCTCCCGGTTGAAAATTTGTCAAATTATAGCTAACCCAATATCTTGATGAAAAAAAAAAAAAAGTCAGCTGATTATAAAGTGGTGGGTAATGCGTCAGCTGGTCACACGAAGATGAAAAAAATATACAGGTTTCAAAGGAAAGTCCCTTTAATCTGAAAATACTTGCGAACGGAGAGAGCTACACCTATGGAAGTGAGGTAACAGTATATTAAAGTGACTACACCCGATTTAATGCAAACGACGGCAGCGCCCTCTAGTGGCGAAATTTGGAAGATAGCTATTGAAAATCGTAAACGAAATGAAATAGCGCAAAATTTCTAATTAGAAAGTTTTAGAGCATCAATTAATTAGTACGAAACGACATTTGGTTCACACGGATAAGATAAATCGTCGCCTGTATACCTAAAAATGTCCAAAATCGATGAGCGACGATTCTACTTTGCATATTCATATTCCTTAAATGTAACAGTGCACAATTTCAGATTGTGACGTAGATGGAAATCCTCAATTTTAATTCCAAAACTGACAAATGGCAGCAAGAATATTTAAAAAAAATTTGGCTTTTGTAATGAAAGTTAAAATTAGCGGGGTTTTATTTTGTAAGAAATTCGTTTGAATATTCTGGTGTTAGTAAATTATTTCATCAGTTTATGAACAGAATTCTTCTGCCACTGAAAGGGTTAATCTAAAATTTTAAATTCATTAGAAATTAAATTTTGACAGACATTACAGCACAGTACAACGTCACAATCTGAAATTGTGCACTGCTACATTTACGGAATGTGAATATGCAAAGTAGAATCTCGCACATCGATTTTGGACATTTTCGGGTATACAGGCGACGATTTATCTTATCCGTGTGAACCAAATTTCGTTTCGTACTAATTAATTGATGCTCTAAAACTTTCTAATTAGAAATTTATCTCTATCTCTTTTCGTTTACGATTTTCAATAGCTATCTTCCAAATTTCGCCGCTAGGGGGCGCTGTTTTCGTTTGCATTAGGTCGGGCGTAGTCGCTTTACTATACCGTTACCTCCCTTCCATAACTGTAGCTCTCTCCATTCGCAAGTATTTTCAGGTTAAAGGGACTTTCCTTTGCAACATGTATATTTTTTTCATGTTCGTGTGACCAGCTGACGCATTACCCACCGCTTTATAATCAGCTGACTTTTTTTTTTCCTTCAAGATATTGGGTTAGCTATAATTTGACAAATTTTCAGCCGGGAGGAAATGACTATTTTTTTTTTTTTTTTTTTTTTTTTTTTTACCTGTTTGGGAGGCTACCGCTGCTCAACCCACCCACGGAACCGCAGCTGACGTTCACATAGCTTCATGGTACATCTCTCTGAAGCATTTTACAAATTATCGGCTGAGAGGAAATTGGTCATCCAAATCTGTTGCTGGCTCGCGCACTAGAATGTTCTGGTTGATTGAATAGTTGAAGAAAAGCTTTATCTGTATTACACTGATATTAATCAGTTTAATTTTAACAGCACTTACATATCATTAAAATCACGTTTGTGCAAAAATAACATGTAACACACTATATTTATTGCGATCTTTAAATTTAGCATCAAACAATTATACTAATAACATCTAAAATAATAATAAAAAAAATTCCTTGCATACCTGTGTTATGTGTTAGGGCCGTCTTCATATTAAAAACTGTACTAACTAGTGTTCGGTAGTAGCATCCATTTGTCAGAAAATATTTTTAATCTATGCTTAACCCCTTGGGTCCCAGATGAAAAAGTTTTAGTGAACCGTCCCATATGAACACCATAAAATATATACAGCGTGGTTCAAAAGGTCATGTTCAAACAACACGTGTGGGTGTGTCAGGTCATCAGGAACAAAAATTACATAGGAACTAGAGATCGGAAGCGCGATCTTGACGGTGCAATTGCATCGTGACCGTGACGCAAAGAAAAGATAACAAACGGTGTAAAAAGTCTTTTATTTTACAAAAAACTTAATCGAAGTACAAAACACAAATGAAAAATGTTACAACTCATAACAAATTCTCAAAATGTACCCCATTAGCCGTGATGCTTGCTTCACATCGGCAACACATGGAATCCCGAACGCGTTCCAATCGGCACAGTACCATGGTCACCGCGATCCCCGTGCCTAAACACGTGGATTTCTACCTCTGGGGGATATCTTGAGAGCCTACTTCAGTCACACGAAAAGACCCGTTCGCTAATGCTATTCCTATGGAAGAAATTTATAAAGATGTCTCGGTCGCATTTCAATATTTTTAGATTTTTTTTTTTTTTTTTTTTTTTTTTTTTTTTTTTTTTTTTGCAATGGCTTGCTGAGGTCAATCTGTAAAAAGGCCGTTTTTAATTTTTTTCAAAAAAATTGTTTTAAAAAGAGAACAAACCGAAACGGTTCGGAGCACTTTTTATAGTGCATTAATCAGTTTTCTCAACACGAAATATCGGTTTTTCGGTTTCTATCAATTCTGAAGTAAATATTTTCATTTTGAATAAACATGTTCAAAAGGCAAACATGCTAAGTTCACATCATTAACATTAATATTAAAAGTAACATTAATAGGTACTCTTGCATGTATAAATTTTGTTACACGGCTTAAGAGTCTACTACAGTCACACGAAAAGACCCGTTCGCTAATGCTATTCCTATGGAAGAAACTTATAAAGATATCTCGGTCGAATTTCAATATTTATAGATGATTTTTTATGCAATGGCTTGCTGAGGTCAATCTGTAAAAAGGCCGTTTTTTATTTTTTCGATTTTCATTGGGGATTTTTCTCAAGAAGATGCTTTCATTTTAGGAACCGGATCTGAAAATGAAAATGTCCTGATTAAAAATACCTGTAAACGAAATTGAAAAAGTAGAAAACGGCCTGCATACAGATCGACCTCAGCTAGCCACTGCAAAAAAAATCATCTAAAAATATTGAAATGCGACGGAGATATCATTATAAATTTCTTCCATAGGAATAGCATTAGCGAAAGGGTCTTTTCGCGTGACTGAAGTAGTCGCTTAAGTCTGTGTTGTATGAGACACCCGTTCTATTGGCCATGGACCTCATGGCACTGATTGCTGAAGCGGCGGCACGTCTCCGGGAGGCGTATTTCACATATACACATTCATAACGCCACCGGCATCAATATTTCCTTCGGATTGGCTGTTTACTTTCATTTTTCGCAGAACACTTCTAGTTCTATTGCCTATAAATACGCGAATATCTGAGCTAAAGACGCCCTAAAAGATAGTTACGCAATGACATTTTTTTTTAAATTAAGGTATGAATTTTATTTGTAGTCAGAAATTAGTTATTTACATGCTATTATACGATATCTTTAAGAAATGCACACTAATTGCATGTCATCGATAAACAATTCAGCTTTATTTTTCAAAATATTCTGAATAGAACAGTTTTTAATGGCTTATAATTAAACCTCTCTCTTTGAAAAACTTTTTTAAACAATTATACTGCACTAACACATGATTTTGGCAAATGAAATTCTTGATGAAGATAGAACTATTTAGTATAGTAAAAGTAGTTTATCATCACCTATTCCACAAAAAAAAAAGGCTTCTCGTTAAACAAAAAACTACCCCCATTTACTTATTATACATTCATGAAATTTTCATACCATAAGTTAAACCATTATTTCTGTTTTTTTAGCTCTTATTCATATTCGCTTCACTTATTTGTTATTGAATGCCATTTTCTTTAATTAGTTGGTTTACTTAGTTGGCAATATCATATTATCAGTTACAACAATATTTTTTCAGCTCGCATTCAAATTGGTTCCAATTGCTTTACTTACCCCCCTCCCCCCTGCTTATTTATTTATTTATTTATTGCATGTCATTTATTTTATTAGTTGCTACCTTTACATCGTTAATTATATCAAAACTATGTTGTTTTCATAAAGAGTATGACCCTCAATCCCAATTTTGAAAGTATCTTCTCTCTTTAATTACAATTAAGGATAAAGGGCCACTTTTTGCATCAATAGTGTAAAAAATAATAATTTTATTAAAATATATTAAACCTTTAGAATTAATTACAGTATGTTTATCACAATGGCAAGAAATTTATTTTTTATTTTAACCAAACATAGAATCTCTTTATTATTTATTTTATCTATATATGAGATACTTATTCTATGCCATTTTGACACATTTACTAGAACAATAAAATTCTGGGATATTTCCATTTACAAATCAGGGGAATTAATTAAACTTTATAATATTTTACATACGTGACAAAAAATAATTACCTTCTTCAAATTAAGTGTTAGAAAATATAGAAAATACCATTTAAAAATAACTGAATTTCCAATATACGATTGTAGTTATTTTTTGATGGTTTTCCTATTTTATGATCAAGTTAAAATGGGGTTATTTTTCCATTTATGTAAAATTTTATGTACACAAAGTTTTTAGTTATTAACTTTATCTTTTAATTATTCTATTGAATCACCGCGGAGATCTTTAAAATCGTCTTTAACTTCTGCCATAATGTCTGCCGTCTGTGTAAATATAAACAAAATACAATCATTTGCCAAAGAATTCTTCTACATTTGTCGGACGCCGGTCGCCCTGTGAATGTGCATTACTTGAAATACGCGTCCGGAAGACTCCTGGCCAATTAGAACGTGTTCGGGATTTCATGCGACGCCGATCAAGGCCATCTTGATTACTAGAGGCCGTGACAGCACTTTCAACGCTAGGAGGATGGAGGGAGAAATACTTACCTAGTGTTCCAAACAATTTCATTTCTTTTTCGTTCCCAAATAAAAAGTAAAATTGATTTAACAATCACATTTAAAGACAAATCTGATAAAATATGTTAAAAAATTATATTTAGTTCATAAAGAGACACATGCACGTGCGAAAAAATATTATACATTAGTATATTTAATACTCATATAGTGTAAATACTAGCAGGAATGACCGAGCTAAGCTCGGTCAAAATTAGCCTTGTGTTCAATTCGATATTTTATTCTCACTGTATCATTCTTGCTGTTTAGATACAATTGGCATGATCCTGAGGCATAGTGATCCAAAATGACCCACTAACTGAATTTTTCCGAACATGCGACATAACCAATGCTCTTCTCTAACCGGAAAATGATAGACTATAAATTTAGTCAAAATCTTTAAAGTCGTTTTATAGATAACATTAGTTTGACCCACGGTAACCCAATGGTTTTCTCATGTCCAGAATCGGTATAATACAAAATTTTGTCAAAATCGCTTGAGTCGTTTTTTAGATACAATTATCTTGATCCACAGCAACCCAAACATAACCCACTAATCGAATTTTCTCGAACACGTGACTTAGACCAATGGTCTTCTCATGCTCAGAACGATATAATACAAAATTTTGTCAAAATGTTTTGAGCCTTTTCTTAGATATAATAAGTTGACCCATAGTGACCCAAAAATGACCCAGTAATCGAACTTTCTTGAACATGTGACTTAGCACAATCGTCTTCTCATGCTCAGAAACGATATAATACAAAATTTTGGCGAAATTGCCTGAGTCGTTTTTTAGATACAATTAGCTTGACCCACAGTGACCCAAAAATGACCCACCCACAAATCGACTTTTCTCGAACATACACCGTGTGCCAAAAGTTTAGACAACCAAAAAAATTTGCATTCACATAAAAAAAAATAAGGTACAATTAAAATTCGTGAGATAGGTAATAAATAAAAGCAGTTTTGCTGATATACACATATAAATTATGATCAAAGGTTTGAAATTATAAAATATGCATTAAATTATATAAAAATGTGCTGTCCCATAAGTATACACACTATACAACATGTTTTCTTTTACATTTTTGTTCACAAAATAAAATATTTTTATTTTCTTCTGCTTCTGTAAATGCAGAATAATTTTTCCCTGCAATTGAATTATCATCTGCTGTATTTTAGCATAATAATTTGTTGAAATTTTCTGGAATCAAATGAGTTCAATGTATACTGTTCAATGTTTTATTTGTCATTCGGAAAAGACATTTCCTGCGTATTCTGATAAAAATGCCACTTTCTAAAGAAATTTCTAAAGATGAAATTATTAAGATTTTACATTTAAAAGCACAAGGACAAAATTCTGTAAAAATATCGAGAAGAATAAAGAGATCCTTGAACAATATTTATAGAGTTTTGAGATCAGGTGGAACATGGAATACTAGAAAGCGAGTCGGAAGGCTAAAGAAAACAATGTTACGTGATTATAGAATGGTATTAAAAATGGCTTCAGTTGATAATTTATTTGTGCATGAAATTGCATCAAATTCCAGAATTTCAAAAAGTGCTGTACACAGAAGAATTAAAGCTTCAACAAATATTGTTTATAGGAGAATTAAAGCATAAACTTGCTTAAAGCAGAGACATAAAGATGCATGTCTAAAGTGGGCTAGAAAGCATATTTCATACTGTGAAAAATGGATTTCTGTCATCTTCAGTGATGAAAAGAAATGGAATTTAGACGGCCCTGATGGTCATAAATTTTACTGGCATGACCTAAGAAAAGAACCCAAGAACTGTTTCAGCAGGCAACAAGGCGGATGATCCGTAATGACCTGGGAAGGGTTTTCTTTCAACGGCCAAACATTTCTAGGATTTATTGACAGAAAAAGGAAATCAAAGGATTATAAAGATCTTTTACATACCAATTTACTGCCAATTATGGATTTTCTAGCAGGACCAGAGTGCGTTTTCCAACAAGATGGGGCATCCATCCATACCTCCACATCATCGAAAACATAGTTTAAGCTAAACACTTTTAGAATGGCCAGCACTTATTCCAGATTTGAATCCCATGGAGAACATATGGGGGATCTTATCTCGTAAAATATATGAAAATGGAAAGCAATATACATGCGTAAATGACTTAAAAAATGCAATTGACAAAGAGTGGTATGAAATACACTGGTGTGCAAAAATTAAGGAAAAGTCACATAATGCTAATTGTCAAATACGCGAACACTCAAAAGGAAATAACATAATTCGAGTAATTACTATCTCTACAACACAGCTAGTCCATATAACATCTCATTCATGTCACACATGGTCACAAGTTTCACAGTCACTACGGTGAAGCAAAAAAATAGGAAATTCCATACATCTCATTATGAGTCTCAAATGATGACTATATGTGACTCCACTGAGACGTCACTGTGATTGCTGCTTTGTGACGAGTCACCATGTGACTTTACAATGTAGTTACATTGTGACTCTCATGTGACTGTCATTTGTAGACTCAATTTCAAAGTCATCGTGAACGCTGCATTGTGTTAAGTTACCAAATAATGTCATATTAAAGTCACATGATGACTTTCAGGTGACAGAGAGACTACTGTGAAATCACCATTGTGCTCTTTTGGGAAAAGTCTCCATGTGACTATAATATGATATTATTTGGTGACTTATCATAATGCAACGTTCATGATGACTATGAAATTAAGTCTAAAAATGACAGTCACATGAGAGTCACAATTTAACTACATTGTAAAGTCACCTCGAGACTCGTCACAAAGCAGCAGTCACATTGACTTCTCAGTGGAGTCACATATAGTGATCATTTGAGACTCATAATGAGATGTATGGAATTTCCTATTTTTTTGCTTCACCGTAGTGACTGTGAAACTTGTGACCATGTGTGACATGAATGAGATGTTATATAGACTAGCTGTGTTGTAGAGATAATAATTACTCGAATTATGTTATTTCCTTTTGAGTGTTCGCGTATTTGAAAATTAGCATTTTGTGACTTTTCCATTTTTGAAAACCAGTGTACTTCCTTCTGTAATGCAATGCTTAGTTAATTCTATGAAACAACGTGTATTTGATGTTATAAAGTGTCATGACAATACAATTAAATATTAAAAGTAAGTTTTTAGTTACTTTTATAAATGTAAAGCCAAAAAAAATTACAGGTGTCTATTCTTTTGGGACAGCATATTTTTGTATAATTTAATGTATATTTTATCATTTTAAACCTTTGATCATAATTTATATGTGTATATCAGCAAAACTGCTTTTATTTATTACCTATCTCATGAATTTTAATTGTACCTTATTACTTTTTATGTTAATTCAAATTTCATTGATTCTCTAAACTTATGGGACGCGGTGTATGACTTAGCCCAATGGTCATATAACGCCCAGAAACGGTATAATACAAAATTTTGTCAAAATTGTTTGATTCGTTTTTTAGATACAACCCACCGTGACCCAAAATGAACCAGTAATTGATTTTTCAAGAACATATGACTTAACTCAATGGTCATCTCATGCCCAGAAGCGGTATATTACAAAATTTCGTCAAAATGTTTGAGCCTTTTTTCAGATTAAATTAGCGTGACACCTGACCGATTGTGACCTAAAATGACCCATTAGTCTAATTTTCTTGAACATGCAGCCTATCCCAATGGTATTCTCGTGCCCAAAAACGATAGAGCACAATTTTTTTCAAAATCGTTAGAGCTGTTTTCTACAGATAATTCTATAGATAAATTTACCTCGACCCACATTGACCCAAAAAGGACCCACTAATCGAATTTTTTCGAACAAGTGACTTAGTCCAATGGTCTTATGCTCAGAAATGATATAATACAAAAATTTGTCAATATGTTTTCAGACTTTTTTGAGATACAATTAGCTTCACCCACAACGACCCAAAAATGACCCACTAATCGAATTTTTTCAATCATACGACTTAGCCCAATGGTCTTCTCATGTCCAGAAACGGTATAATACAAAATTTTGTCAAATCGTTTGAGTCGTTTTTTTAGATACAATTATCTTGACCCACAGTGACCCAAAAATGACCCACTAATCAAATTTTCTCGAACACGTGACTTAGTCCAATGGTCTTCTCATGCTCAGAAACGATATAATACAACATTTTGACAAAATGTTTTGAGACTTTTCTTAGATACAATTAGTTGGCCCATAGTGACCCAAAAATGACCCAGTAATCGAATTTTCTTGAACATGGGACTTGCCCAATCGTCTTCTCATGCTCAAAAACGGTATAATACAAAATTTTGTCAAAATTGTTTGATTCGATTTTAGATACAATAAGACTGACACCTGACCCATTGTGACCCAAAATGACCCACTAATTGAATTTTCTTAACATGCAGTCTATCCCAATGGTATTCTCGTGCCCGAAAACGATAGAACACAAAATTTCGTCAAAATCGTTAGAGCCGTTTTCTAGATAAACTTAGCTTGACCCACAGTGACCCAAAAATGACCCACTAATCAAATTTTCTCTAACATGTGACTTAGCCCATTGGTCTTCTCGTAATCCAAAACAGTAGATTACAAAATTTAGTCAAAATCGTTAGAGCCGTTTTTTAGATAAATTTAGCTTGACCCGAAATGACCCAAAAATATCAAAATTTCTCAAACATGTGACCTAGCCTAATAGTTTTCTCGTGCCCGAAAACGGTTGGATACAAAATTTAGCCAAAATCGATTGAGCCGTTTTTCAGATATAATTAGCTTGATCCTGATCCATTATGACCCAAAATGATCCACTAATCGAATTTTCTCGAACACGTGACCTGGCCCAATAGACTTATCGTGTCCGAAAATGGTAAAACACAAAATTTCGTCAAAATCGTTAGAGCCGTTTTTAAGATAAAATTCATAAGATAAGATTTTTAAGATAAAATTCAGCCGTTTTTAAGATATATAATTATGCAGTTTTGATAATTAATTTGTAAATCTCACGAAAATGACAATATTAAGACAAAAATTATTTACCGTAAGTATATAAAACATGAGCGGTGTAAGTAATAATAATCAGATTAAAGATATACGCATTTAATATAGTAACACAATACTCTTTTTGAAGTGTTCAACATTATATTGATTTTTTTAATATTGAATAATAATATAAATAAGCAAATGGTTTATAATAATTAAGCATAAGAGATTTGGCATCTGAAAAACACAGATCAAGATTTATATAATATATATATTGAATTGATATGTTCAACTTAAATATATGTATGAAAATAACATTAAAAGCTCAATGATTAAATTTGTATAAAAATGATTGTTTATATGCACATTGGTCACACATGTATACATAATCATTAAGGATTATTTTAAAATTTTCCCTTTAATATTTTCGCAAAATTTTTTTTAAGCTGAATAATAATATAATAATATAATTTATGTCAATAATAATATACATTAACAAATGAATTCATCATTAATAATAAGATGAAATGGAACCTCTTTAAAAGCCCAGAGGGAAAAAAAATTGCAAATAATTTCAACACAAGTGCATTTTCATATTTTTCAAGCGAATGCGCGACATTTAAGTAATATTGAAGGCTTATATTATATCAATGTCAACAGTAATTTACATTAACAAATAAACCCTCTCTGCAGTACAGGGAATAATGTAATAGGGAATATGTAAAATTTAAGCAATAATGACAGCTTATATATACATTGCACACGAAGATTGCAAGCACACATATACATTTATATAGAATCTATAATGATTTTTTTAAAACTGGCTTTGTAAATGTATGGAAATTTTTATACTGGATAATAATATAATTAATGCTAATAATAATATACATGAAAGAAATGATTTGATAATAATTAGTAAAATGAATAAATAATGAATATACTGTTTCTCTGTTTATAATCACAGAGCAAAAAAGATACTGAATTCAAATAAAATACATTTTTATATTTCTCAAGTGAATGCGTAAAATTTAAATAATAATGATTGTATGTAAGTAGTAGATAAAGGAGAGTTCAACAACCACAAGATCGATCATTGAGAAATCAATGCGCAATCAGTGTGCGATCGACGATCAGGCTCATCCTTTCTCAAAATCATAACAGTTAATAATATCGTGTTGCTGTTCAGTCATGCAGTTTGCTAGAATGGTATATATATATATATATATATATATCAAGAATTAAGATGCCAAAAGGCTTGTTTAAAACCATTTTATTTTATTTTATCTCATTTTACTGTTTTCTCTGATAAATTATTAAAAAGATGTATGAATACGAATACGTTTTTTTAAATAAATATACATGTTTTCCAGGTTATTTAAAATAAGTGTTAGAAAATTTATTATATAATGTATTATATATAATATTTATGTATTAGTATAAAAATGTTTAAGTAAAAGTACACATCCATGTCTACATATCTCTAAGTATATAAAAGTTAAACGTTTATAAAAAGGTTCTTGAGTAAAATATATATGTATAAAGTTTATTAGTTTAAGAAAAATTACAAAAGTTTTACATAGGTAATAAAAAGTTTTACAAAAGGTTTAACAAAAGTTAAAAAATAATAAAAAAATTAAAAAATAATTTTTTAAAAAAATTTACAAAAATTTTTTTATCAAATTTAAAAATTATAAAAAAAAATTAAAATAAACAAAAAGTTTTAACAAAAAAAAAAGTTTTACAAAAAAGTTTTACAAAAAAGTTTTAAGAAAAAAAAGTTTTACAAAAAAGTTTTACGAAAAAGTTTTAAGAAAAAAAAAATTTTACAAAAAAAGGTTTAACAAGAAAAATTTTGCAAAAAAAGTTTTAACAACATTTTTTTTTAAACAAAAAAGTTTTAAATATGTTTTTAAAAAATTCTGAAAGATTAAAAAACTTTTAACAAAATTTTAAAAAAGTTTTAAATATGTTTAAAAAAATTCTAAAAGATTAGAAAAACTATACATTAATCAAAATTATTTACAATGAGTAAAGCTAGTTATATATATTGCATAGATGAATGTATGTGTGTGTGTATGTGTTTGAATATGAGTGTTACATGTATCTAACAATATGTTAGGAAGGTTTGTGTAGAAGTTATAAATAAGCACTCATATAAAAATTAACAATTTTTTTATTCAAACAAAACAATTTACAGAAAGTATATTTACAGAAAGACATATTTACAATTACATTTTCTTGATAATTCTACATTATATTAACAATTTTCATCAGTGATACAATCTTGATTAATTTTATAATGTCCATAGGCAAAACTCGATATTCCATCATCTAGCAAGTAGCGCTTATCATCAAAAGGACATAAGTTAATTTTATTCTGTGTTAATGTATATAGGTGATGATTATCATGAGCGATCCTTCTCTGCTTCTCCATGCTAGTTAGTTTTCACTTGTTGTAGACATTCTAAATAATGTTGATGCTTGATTTTCAGTCGAACAACATGTGCAGACACACCTTTCGACCGCTTCTTTTCTTCACTTGAGGATTTCAGGGAGCAGATTTTGGATTTTAGAGCGACGAACTCAAGGGCTAAATCTCCATGGAGCTCATCCTTGAACTTGCCAATCACCTTCTTATTGATATCTAAGTAGAGTGAATGATGGTTTGGATAGTCAGAGAAAAAATATAGACTTGCATGATGTGTCATATCCTCAAAAATATTTTTTGTTTTTAATATGATAGCACAGTGAGTCCGTATCGGTGAATAACAGCTTTGCATCATCTTTATATTTTTTCTTTATAAAATTATAGTGAAAATCATACATTAATAACTTGGATATTTCTAAGATTGTGAGTCCGACAAAAATCGGCCGATTCATCAAAATAATAGTTTTAAGCCTTTCTACTACACTCAGGTCTTCATCATATGTTTTAAATGCTTTGAATTTAGGCGAAGCTACCGATTTCTTCGCTCTTTTTTCATTATTTTAAAGCACAATATTCCGCCTCTTTCTTAAATTTTCCATAGTTTTTCCAAAAACCGAGTTGTTCATTAATTTAAAAAACTCTTCTTCAGAAGAGGATTTTGCTTCCTTTCTTTTTTCTGTATTAAAATTAATATAGCTCTGCATCCAGGGCAACTGTTTGAATTGAAGAGCTTTATGCACAGCTGTCAGTTTTAATCCAAGTTGCAAATAATATTTCAGATTTTGATAATGAGTGACATAATTCTGCTTATCTTGAAGATTTGGGATCAGTTTGGGAGTGCCTCTAAATTTGTTATTTCCAAGCATCCTCTTCGCGGTAGGTGACAACATCTCTTCATTCACAGTCACACGTTCTGGGACCAGCGGATATTCATTATGAAATTTGTGAAGCTTCTTAGGATATTTAAGGTCCACCTCAAAAATATATCCAATTTCAGAATCATAAGGTATAGAATGAATCCACTCTTCTGTAATATGACTTGTCGCACACCATTCAAATCCTACATAGGGTAAAAATTGAGACATATTCCATCCATAAAGATTGTTGGCATCCCAATCCATGATGGAGCTAGGTGTTTCATTTTCGCTAAAATCGGGCGTATGAAGGATGTTTGCTCTGGCATGTCTATGACAAATCATGCTGATACCTCCCCGAATCCCATTTTCTATCATTAACAGCATGTCAATGCC
Source organism: Maratus speciosus (assembly GCA_963932465.1). Lineage (NCBI taxonomy): Eukaryota > Metazoa > Arthropoda > Arachnida > Araneae > Salticidae > Maratus > Maratus speciosus. The sequence goes on from OZ010787.1 coordinate 218,545,697, forward strand.
TGTGAGTAACTCTAAAGGTGTATTGCTCATTTTCAAGGATGCTTGCTACGCGAGAGAAGGTGCTGTATATAAATGACAAGGATCGATATGATAATACTGTTGACACATTTTGCGAAAATTTTGGAAAACATCGGCTACTAATAAAATATCTGTTTTTTACATACCGATCGTGATATTCACCCAGATTCTGAATATTAAAGGTTTTCCACACGTTCATGGCATGTTGATACTCTTCATCTTGAATATCTTCATCTGTGAGACTGTTATAAAATGCTGCAGGGGGGGGGGGGCGGGGATAGTTCCTTTTCATCAATTTTTTCAAAAGAGGTGAAGTAGTCGTAAGGGTATACCCCTTTTCTTGTAAGCATATGCAAATTACTATTTTCAGGGAAATTTTCTTCAAGTATGGTGAATTGCTCAGGATTAAGGTTTCTAACAAGCTTTTCTAAGGAGTGAGTCAAAAACTGGAATGAATCTAAAAAGATCATCTGTATAAGGCTTCTCGGCTTTCTTAACTTAAAGGTTATATAATTTTCTATAGAGGAAGCAATCACATCAATTTCATGATCTTTAAATTTGCCAATCTTACTCAGTAGATGATGCCCATCATAGTTTTATAGAACATGGAATTTAACAGGAATTGTTTTACATTGCTTGTAGTTTAGATTGCAGCTCACATGGGAAGTTCCTCTGTATGCACCCGTCACATGGTTATGGTCACGAACACGTTTTTCACATAATGGTTGCTTACAAATAAAACAAAATTCCGCTTCTTGAAAAGCTTTTTCTTGTGCAGGTGAAAGCTTCATAGCTTCGATATTTAATAACTTTCGTCCTAATACATCTTCAATCTTCAGCATCTGTTTTTAAAAATGGTCTACACAGTCTTTGCTACGATAAACTTTTGCTTTCCACACAATGGAGATTTAGCCCTTGAGTTCGTCGGTCTAAAATCCAAAATCTGCTCCCTGAAATCCTCAAGTGAAGAAAAGAAGCGGGCGAAAGGTGTGTCTACAAATGTTGTTCGACTGAAAATCAAGCATCAACATTATTTAGAATGTCTACAACAAGTGAAAACTAGCATGGCGAAGCAGAGAAGGATCGCTCAAGATAATCATCACCTATATACATTAACACAGAATAAAATTAGCTTATGTCCTTTTGATGATAAGCGCTACTTGCTAGATGATGGAATATCGAGTTTTGCCTATGGATATTATAAAATTAATCAAGATTGTATCACTGATGAAAATTGTTAATATAATGTAGAATTATCAAAAAAATGTTATTGTAAATATGTCTTTCTGTAAATATACTTTCTGTAAATTGTTTTGTTTGAATAAAAAAATTGTTAATTTTTATATGACTGCTTATTTATAACTTCTACACAAACCTTCCTAACATATTGTTAGGTATATGTAACACTCATATTCAAACACATACACACACACACATACATTCATCTATGCAATATATATAATTAGTTTTGCTCATTGTAAATAATTTCGCTTAATGTATAGTTTTTCTAATCTTTTAGATTTTTTTTAAACATATTTAAAACTTTTTTTTTAAATTTTGTTAAAACTTTTTTGTAAAACTTTTTTAATCTTTCAGAATTTTTTAAAAACATATTTAAAACTTTTTTGTTAAAAAAAATTATTTTTAACTTTTTTTGTAAAACTTTTTTTGTTAAAACTTTTTTTGTAAAACTTTTTTTTGTTAAAACTTTTTGTAAAACTTTTTTGTAAAACTTTTTTTTTGTTAAAACTTTTTTTTTTTACTTTAAAATTTTTTTAGAATTTTTAAATTTGTTAAAACTTTTTTTGTAAAATTTTTTTGTAAAACATTTTTTAACATTTTTTTATTATTTTTTAACTTTTGTTAAACCTTTTGTAAAACATTTTATTACCTATGTAAGACTTTTGTAATTTTTTTAAACTAATAAACTTTATACATATATATTTTACACAAGAACCTTTTTATAAACATTTAACTTTTATATACTGGGTCAATCCATTTCATGTGGTCCAGCACTCGTTGCTCGACCAGTTTTAAAAAATCTGAAATTTTTTGTACAACAACCCTAACATGATGGAAGTTCAAAATGACTATTATTTTAATTTTATTAATTTTTGTTTGTGCATAGCGGCCATCTTTATTTCATCGTCTGCAGCAATTTTCTCACAAGAAGGGTTTACAGCATTGTAAATAATTAATCGTTTATTTATCCAATCTAACTGCGGATTAAAGCAATTTGTACAGAATACATTGGGCTAAAATTTTGGTATTGGAGTAGTTTCCGAAACTAACTGCTTATTGGTAAAATTTAAGCATAAAGTTTCAGTTTTATTCCAAAATATGTCCGTTTACAAGAGGAAATTTTTCTAGCAAGGAATACTGTCAACATGACATAAATTTTTTTACAAATAGGGCGAAAGTACTTGTACTCACACGCCGAGTTCCAGATCTGGGATTTGCTTTCTCTTCGCTAAAAAAAATCCCAAATTTTTCAAATTGTCAAAAATCGCACTTTTCAGGCTTTGATATCTCTGGTGGGGCACGAGATAAAAATCTGAAATTTTTTTTTATAAGAGTATTGTATGGTAGTGTTATGCACAAGTAATTTCAGGATGGAGATTTGACTACAAGCTGAGATATGGCAAGGGCAACATGTCAAAACAATACTGCCAAACTACTGTTTTGTTGTAGTCACAGCTAAGTATTTATCTCAGAGTGTCATTTAAATTTATTTTTTAGATTATCTTTAAATAATAGTAGCAGAAAATAAAGCATTTGCAATTAATTTAAAAAATAATTATGCCTAAGGCCTACATTTTGTATGGTTTCAGTAATTTTTGTTGTAATTTTAGTAACTAAAAGAAACCTCAGCACTTTTACATATATATATATATATATATATATAAGACCTGAGACAAAAACAGAATATGGAAAGAGAAAAGCTGTTAATGTTGGCATACTTGTTGAGACATGATCAAACGCGTCAAAACACTTTCCTGCTTATTGGTTTAAAAACCACAATTTTAATGCTGCTTGCCAGTCCCTGAAACTTGTTCCTACCATAAGTATGTTCCTGTAAATGAAACATTATGAGATGCTACCATGCATCAGCCTCAAGTAATTTTGAGAGAGTAAAGATACCCAAAGCCTTTTCAAAATTTATACTGCAGAAAAATCACATTTTTGCATAAGAAGTAAGCTAGGAATTATTAATGAATTGAGACTTGCACATAGTGATTTCAAAGTATATTTCAATGAGTCAGCAGGGCCAAGATCTTCAATGAGTTATCAAGCGATGACAAGACTTGGTTCCTACAAATTAAATTTTGAGAAAGATCAAAATTGTGGTTTTTGAACCAACAAGCAAGAATGTGTTTTGACACGTTTGATCATGTCTCAACAAGTATGACAACATTAACAGCTTTTCTTTTACCATATGTTGTTTTTGTCTCAGGTCTTGTATAAAAATATTTTTTTTCTTTATGTAAAAGTGCTGAGGTTTATTTTAGTTACTAAAATTACTTACAACAAAAATTGCTGAAACCATACAAAATGTATGGCCTTAGCATAAATATTTTTGTAATTAATTGCTAAGCTTTTCAAAGGGCTTTATTTTCTGTTACTATTATTTAAAGATAATCAAAAACATAAATTTAAATGACACTCTGAGATAAATACTTAGCTGTGACTACAACAAAACAATAGTTTGGCAGTATTGTTTTGACATGTTGCCCTTGAAATATCTCAGCTTGTAGTCAAATCTCCATCCTGAAATTTCTTGTGCATAACACTACCATACAATACTCTTATTAAAAAAAATTCAGATTTTTATCTCGTGCCCCACCAGAGATATCAAAGCCTGAAAAGTGCGATTTTTGACAATTTGAAAAATTTGGGATTTTTTTAGCGAAGAGAAAGCAAGTCCCAGATCTGGAACTCGGCCTGTGAGTACAAGTACTTTCGGCCTATTTGTAAAAAAAAATATGTCATGTTGACAGTATTCCTTGCTAGAAAAATTTCCTCTTGTAAACGGACAAATTTTGGAAAAAAACTGAAACTTTATGCTTAAATTTTACCAATAAGCAGTTAGTTTCGGAAACTACTCCAATACCAAAATTTTAGCCCAATGTATTCTGTACAAATTGCTTTAATCCGCAGTTAGATTGGATAAATAAACGATTAATTGCCGAAACGTCAGTGAAGGCTTACTGTGGAGACACGAAAAGTTTTGATTTCCGTTTGTCTGTCTGTCTGTCTGTCTGTTCCGCGATAACTGCCGCAAAAAGCACCCGATCAGCTTGAAATTAATTGGGCATATTCGTGAGATACCCGGACGTAGCTGTATAGTTTTTGATTAAATTTGGTTCATTCGTTCGGAAAATATGGAAGATTTTATTTTTCTTTATAATGCTTTTCTACGGCAAGTCAGACGATTTTCAAATTTCGATTAGTTGAAAGAAAATGGCACGTTTTATTAATGGATTTAAATGTCAAATTATGGATACTAAAATTCCAAATAAGGGTTTTAAATTATTCCTATTATATTGAAGTTTTATCAATATATCTATCAGATTTTTTTATTTACGTGTATAATGTTTTGAGGACATTTATACATGTATTCCAATAATATAAAGAATTTTTAAATTAATTTTCTTGTTTTACATGATACATATTTCTTTTTTTTTCCTTTTCTTCGTTGCCTAGCGACTGTTATTCGTAGCCTATCATTGCGTCAAATATGAATGAAGTTAGTAAATTACGTTAATTTTGTTGCAGGTACTATTAAAAGGCTATCAGAAAAAAATTTTATCGCGCCAAATCGATGCAATTTATGCAATTAACAGTGGACACGATATTGAATTATTTTCCAGTAGATTTACAGATCTCCAGATATGCATATTTTGGGGGGCTTTTAATATGTTATTGCTATCGCATGGATTAGGATGTTTAAACTAATGTTTAACCATGAACTATTCTACACACTGAACTATTCCGTTACATTATAGTCTTTGGGAAAAATCGTCTGTGGTGTATTTTAATAATGTTACACAATTTTAAACGTAATGAAATTTATATACTTTATTAAGGTGCACTAGAACCTGGTTACTATAAAATATGTTATGTGTAGCACTTACAGCATGCGTACAGAGAACTCAAAAGTATTCATAATATTTCAATCTTTGAAGAAAATCCTTTTGTGGCGTTTTTTAATGATGTTACTCTGTTGCAAAATAATAAAATTGATATGTATTTTTGAAACATTTTTGTAGTATATGGGGTGGAAAGCATATGTTTTTTTCAGGGTCACACAAAAGTGGTCGATTAAAATGTGGTCTACGGGGGGAAAAATCTCTTCACAGCTTATTTTAACACATTAGCGACGGGAAACGAGAATTCTCGTTTTTATTCAGAATATATCATTGGCTAAGGGAGTGACTTCTACCTTACAGAAAAGACATTTATATTGTGTTGTCCATATTTTTTATAGATTGTAAGACATTATATATTACATCCGTACATTGAAAGATATTTACTGCTGCATAAACATGAAAAACATATCTCAGAAACCAATTTCCGAGACACTTTCAGAAGAGGGAGGAGCTTCTACTGTTTTTAAACCCAGATTTAATTAAATTGCCTGTCGTCAGTGTGTTAATTGTGTTGCACTAATTCAAACATTATGAAATTAAATTACATTACTGTGGTTGACTACAAGAAGCTTGAATATGATTTGTATCGTATTTATCGTTCATTTATAGGGTCACATAAAAAATTTCGGATACAGTTCTGGTCTATTAGGGATGATTGCTGAAGAGCATTTTCGATTATGGTGTGCGTTTTAACGTTAAGTAAATTTGTGCTTAATAAGTAGTGCTTAAATATTGTATAGACCATGTACAGGGATACACAAATGAATTCGTAAGTATAAATGAAAATGAGCGCAAATTGCTTCAGTGTTTTTTTTTTTTTTGTTTTTTTTTTTTTGAGTTATGTATTTCCCAGCCCAATTACATTTAGTATACTAACAAATGTTTGCAGAATTTAAATAGAACCATATACAGGACTCCGCAGAAACTGGATATATGGTGCACACTATGCATACTAATCCCCGGAAATGTGATATGAGCAGTTTTAAGAGGGTTTTTTGTCTGCATTAAATTTAAATGTTATAGACGACGCGTAAAAATCTTCACGTAATATACAGGGCTGTAGAAAAGAATTCATGTACGTTTCCGTCTATTGGTAGAATTTACTAAAGGACATTAACACAATTAATTGATAATTACAAATGTAAATTAAATTACACTACGAAGGGGTTCAGGGGGGCAGAGCCCCCCTGAAGAAATCTACTTTATTATCTAAAAATTACCAGAATAAGTAGCTCATGAGATTTTCAGAATACCATTACATAACAAGGGGTTTAATTTAACGCTTCTAATGTCAGAAACCTTCGAAATATTTTTTCGTTTTATAAATGTTTATGTAATTTCAAAACTTTAAATTTCGTTTTTTGTAGAAAGATTAATATTACTCAAAGGGTGCTAAACACAATGAATTGTAGAGCTGACGTTGAGGCTCCTGATCTGCAGATTTACTAGTTGTTGCAAAATTTTGTCGAGTCATTTCAAATTTTATGAAAATCGGATGTATAGTTGCCGAAACGTCAGTGAAGGCTTACTGTGGAGACACGAAAAGTTTTGATTTCCGTTTGTCTGTCTGTCTGTCTGTTCCGCGATAACTGACACAAAAAGCATCCGATCGGCTTGAAATTAATTGGGCATGTTGATGAGGTACTCGGACTTAGCTGTATAGTTTTTGGTTAAATTTGGTTCATTCGTTCGGGAAATATAGAACATTTTATTTTGCTCTGTAATGCTTTTCTATGGCAAATCAGACGATTTTCAAATTTTCATTTGTTGAAAGAAATGGCTCATATAAACAAGTTGGAAATTGCTCGTCAAACGTGGCAAATGAGGTGCGTTCGTACTATAACAAGTTTTATAATTATTTTTTGCACCCCATATTGTACTGAATGTATAATTTTTTGCACTTCATAAAGTACATAGTCTTTAACATCATTAAAATGCACTCCCAATAATTTTTTCCCATTTCCCGAACACTTTTGACTGTCCCTGTAATTAAACTATACATCCGATTTTCCTAAAATTTGAAATGGCTCGACAAAATTTTGCAACAATTATATCTTTAAAATTTCAGACCATTCGGAAGGCTGTAACATCATTAAAATGCACTTGCAATAATTTTTCCCATTGGCCGTAATGTAAAGAAAAACTTTTGACTGTCCCTGTAATTAAACTATACATCCGATTTTCATAAAATTTGAAATGGCTCGACAAAATTTTGCAACAATCTTATATTTCAAATTTCAGACCATTCGTTTGGGTAGTTTTTGCTCTGTTATATGCGGACAGACAGACAGACGGACGGACTGAACGACGACTATAGGTGCTACGTATTTATATAATTACGAACGCACCTAAAAATGGATTTAAATGGTAAATTTTGGATGCTGAAATTTTTAAATAAGATTATTAAATTATTCCATTTAGTTTGAAATTATATCTATATATTTGCGAGATTTTTAAACTTAGGTTTATAATTTTAGGGGGAACTTAATCATGTTTTCTAATAATATAAAGTATTTTGTTTTATCAATTTGACATAATACATATTTCATTTTTTACCTTTTCTTTCATCAGTTGCCTAGCAACGTATTTGGTCTTAATAATATTAGTATAAATGCGTCTATAATGTTTCAGTAAAGCCAACGTCAAAAAGAATGAATTAATGCATTTGTACTTTTGCACATAGATGGATTTTAGCCCCAGAAATAAAAATAGGCAATATTTTATTTATTTTATTCAAATATTTTGCTTAAAAATACAAAAGTTCATTATTTTCATAGAGAATAATGTGACATTTTTTCATAAAATTTATCAATGTTTCTTTAATCGTTGCCAAGAAAATCAAAACCCTGAATAATATTTTCTCTTAAACAATTTTCAATTGAAAGATTTTGACGTGAAACAGGAAAATGAAAAAAAAATTAAGAATAAAAAAATTAATATGGCGACATCTTGGGAATAAAAAGAAAACTCTCAAGTATTTCTTAATATAACAAGATGAAAGGTTTTGAGTAAGTACGAATAGCAGGTGAATTAGACGTCATTTATCAAAAAAAAAAAAAAAAAGATGTTGGAATAAAAAGATCTTGGCTAAAATAAAATTAACTATTATTCACGGAGGAAAGAGGTAGATGGAGATGCAGTATGCCGTAAAAACAGTTTGCAATACGATGTGCGTTATCGCTCAGATTTAAATGCCCTCATTCGGCCCAAACAAAACAAGCACGTGGAACAGGGACCGAATTCTTTGACTTCATCCGTGCATTTTTTCTGTAAAATGAAAATGATCTGCTTATATTTAAAAATTCTAAAGTAGCATTTCATCGTATTATGAATTTAAAACTGTATTACTAAAAATATTTTTCTTTTCTTTCTTTCTTTTTTAAGCACGCAGTTGTGTTTGAGTCGAATGTAGCGGATTTTAAGGTTACATTTTTGGCGTCACTTTAAGATTTATTGTTTGCGTACGGTTAACATAAAGATGTTATTTTAAATTTTAAATTTATTAATTTATAAAAAAAAAAAAAAAAACTTATCCTTATAAATCACAGCGTAAAAAAAAAAAAAAAAAAAAAAAAAAAAAAAAAATCTATGATATACTATAACCATCCGCACCATCAATAAAAAATTAGGAATGTAAATTTAAATAGACTACGGGGGGTTCAGGGGGGCGGAGCCCTCCTGAAGAAATGCAATTTTTGATTTAAAAAGTTACCAGAATAAGCAGCTCATCAGAATTTCAGAACACCAGTGTATAACCACTTGTTTAACACATTTAATTTCTGAAACTTTACGAAGTATTTTGTATTCTTATAAATATTTATGTAATTTGAAAACTTTAAAAAGCGATTTGTAGGAAGATGAATATTACGCAATGAGTGTTAAAAAACAATGACTTGCAGGGAGGACGTTGAGGCTCCTGATCTGCAGATTTACTAGTTATTTACAATGCCGTAAACCCTTCTTGTGAGAAAATTGCTGCAGACGATGAAATAAAGATGACCGCCATGCACAAACAAAAATTAATAAAATTAAAATAATAGTCATTTTGAACTTCCATCATGTTAGGGTTGTTGTACAAAAAATTTCAGATTTTTTAAAAATGGTCAAACAACGAATTGAGGATTTTCTGGACCACTTGAAATGGATTGACCCTATTTAGAGATATGTAGACATGGACGTGTGCTTTTACTTACATTTTTATACTAATACATAAATTTTTAAACATATACATATGTTTAGATTCGTTCAAACATATATAGAGAGAGATACATATGCTTACTGGGATATATACTTACTAAGACACGCATATTTTCTAACACTTATTTTAAATAACCTGGAAAACATGTATGTTTATTTAAAAAAACGTATTCGTATTCATACATCTTTTTAAGAATTTATCAGAGAAAACAATAAAATGTGATAAAATAAAATAAAATGGCTTTAAACAAACCTTTTGGCATCTTAATTCTTGATATATATATATACCATTCTAGCAAACTGCTAGACTGAACAGAAACACGATATTATTAACTGTTATGATTTTGAGAAAGGATGAGCCTGATCGTCGATCGCTCACTGATTGCGCATTGATTGCGCAATGATCGATCCTGTGGTCGTTGAACTCTCCTTTATCTACTACTTATGTATGTATACATTGCACAAAATGTTTGCATGCGCAGATGAATACTCTTATGCATTATTCGTAAGGATTTTTTAAGAGTTGCGTTTAATTTTTTTTTTAAATATATAAGATGAGTCTACTGTATATTAACAGATAAATTTATAATCATTAGTATTGAAGATCTGGAATCTCGAAAACATAGAGAAAATTGTAATGAATAAATAAATACGTTCAACTGAAATACATTTAAATGATTTTCAAGTGAATGCGTGACATTAAAATAAAAATGATTGTTTTTATGTGCGTTATATACAATGTTTATATACACACATGCAGGGGAGACTAGGGAGAGTTGACCATACGGGAGGCTTAACCCACTCATCAGTTTTCATATTTAAAATAATTTCAGAGTTTTATCATTAGGTGTCAACCAAAGCTACTGGAATGCTCAAACAACAGTCTTTGTTTCATACAGATAATCGAAATAGGTATGTAAAAAATCAATTGTAAGGCGTTTTCAACCTAAAAGATGTGTTTTTTAGAAATACTTTGTAAGCTTTTTTCAGATAAACTATATCATAGAAATTTAAGTAAGTAGGTTTTAAGTAATGCAGAAATATTGCGCTTTCATTCCAGGCATACAGATTGTACAGTAAGTTAGGCTCAACGTAACAATGTGCTATTCTTTAGAAAAGGGCTATATGGGGTGGCTTGACCCAGTCAATGTGAGGGAGGGTTGACCAGATGAAATCTTTTTATTATACACTATGCATAATGAAAGGTTAATGGTTATATATAAAAAAGAATGTAAATTTATTCTGTAAAGCCACGGTAAAATAGGGTGATGGAAAAGAAAATATTTAGTTTAAAGAAAGATGTAAAAATTTGCTATAGTATCCACTGCAAGAAAAAATTTAATGAAATATAAATGGGAAAGTTGATAGGAACTTTTCCGTTTAAATATTATTACAATAGGTAAATAGAAACAGTGTAAAAGACTACAAATGACTAGAAAGTATGGTCTTAACATTTTCAAGGGCAGCGGTATGCTCATGAAACCACTTAATTTTAATTCCCAAACGCCCCAATGGCACCAAAAGTTTGCGAAAATCTTTTCCATTTAATATGTATGTGAAAATATCCTTTTTCTTACTTCCAAATAAATTTGTTAGTAAATTCCGGTGTCAGTCTTTTATTTCAACATTTAGTACTGAAAGTACTTTGCCACTGAAAGAGATGATTAAGATAATGATCAGTTAAGTGTACATGCGGCTGCAAAAGAACATAGCATTGATCTAAAAACATTTGGAAGGTATGTAGACCAATTTCACCAGCATGAATACAGTGAGATGAAGCCAAACTATCGGAGAATTAGAGTTGTCAGATCGAGTATCACAAAATGTACGAAAAGGAAACAAAAAAGCGGAACAGTCGCTATAAATTCTGGGCATAATAATACATAAATCTCTATGAAAACGGAACCTGTCTCTAACGGAATACTGTCTTAAATGTTAAAATTTCATTTTCCCTGCTATACAATTATACCTGCTCAAGCGAAATTCTGTTTAAAACAAAATTTTTCTCCTCTTACTTGCGACTGCGTCTAAACAGGTTTGTTTAAGCATCATACTATTTAAAAAAAAATGTTTTTGTATAATAATTAAAGCATGTAGCATAAAGTTCTATTGCCTTTTTTAAGCAGATTTTATTTTTCTTCACAAATACTTCAATATAAATCAAAGTGGGTCAAGCCTCCCATACATTGGGTCAACCCTCCCATATGTGGGGAGCCTTAACCCATTATATTCTCATTGTTAAAATCGATCATTTTTCAAATTTCTTATATAGTACACTTATGTAGTAATTTTATTTTAATAACTGATTGTATAAAGAATAAAATGATTTATAAAACTTTATTCTACGTACAGTATTTAAAAAATTAAAAATCATTTTGTAAAAAGTGGCTCAACCCTCCCTAGTCTACCCTATACATAGTTTCCAACCTCACGATTTTTTTAATACCAATATTTTTATGCAAAAATATTTGTTTTATACACTCACACAACTTCTGTAATTAAATAAAGGATCATTTTTGTAATTAACTGGTATTCAGAAAAATCAGGAGATTGGCAACTATGTGTATACATTTATACATAATCGATAATGATTTTTATACCTCTGTATTTATAAAAAATATATACATATATTCTGAATACTAGTATTATTAGTATAAATAATGTATATGAACAATTTTTATAATCGTTAATAAATATGACCTGGGATATCAAAAACTGAGTGAAAAACGTTTTAATAAATACGTTCAACATAAATGTACTTGCAGGTTTTAATGAAGTGAAAATTGATTATTACTTTGTATAAATTCACTTTCATATTCTTTTGAAACAAGGCTTTTAAATACAATAAATGATATGCTTAAAATATCTACAACTGTAGATGTAAGAAATTTCAACCCTCCCCTATTTAATTCATTTAAGTAACTATAATCTTCATCCTCAATTAATCCATTGCATCATTTGAAATAAACATTTGTGAACAAAATTGCATGATAGATTTAATTTTTTTGCAGAGCATCCACCTATATATAGTAAACTTTAATGTCATTATCGAAAAGGTTATCATTACCTAAATTTTCAAAAATTATCTGAAATGTGGATATATTAACCTTTTCAGTTACAGCTTTAGCTGTATGAATTGATAAAAAGTCTTTTATGGCAATTTCCCCGTTTGTATCGGAATGGCATTTTAAAGCGCTTTTTATTCTAGGCTTTTTTTCTGGTTCTAAAATCTGCTGCACAGATGTATAATAATTTGACTCAGCCATTTCTGTATATTGACCAAACCGACCTTCTAAATTATCCGTCTGAAATTTCCCGGTTAATACATATTTCGCTTTAAATTCGGTTAGAATATATTAATTCGATCATTGTGTTAGCATGATTTAATCCATTTTGAAAAAAAATTCTAAATATTCTAATCTCTTGTCATTTAATGAATTAAATGGCATTGCTTCATCAAGGCGCTTATTAGAACCTTTTTTCGGATGCTTAATATTCATCATCTCCCACCAGTTACAAATTTCATCAATGAAAGTTGCTGTTGTTGCACCCTGAGCGTTATTAAGGTCATTGGAAAATTCTTTTAAAGCAACAGAATTTGTTTTATCAAATATTTTTAATGCTAGATTAAAATTTTGTTTTTCTATGCTACTTGGATAGAGAACTTTTCTATTTAATTTAGGAGAAATTTTCAAAACAGAATCATTTTCTTTTTAATAAATGTGCTCCAGATTAAGAAAAGATGCAGTTAGAAATTCTTCTTAGTTTTGGGAATTAGGGTAATAAAATGTTTTTTTCAATTTACTAAATCCAATTATTTCTTAAACTTTTAATTATATGAACCGAATCAAACAACAAAGACAATTTTTGAGAAGGATTAAAGGGGAGTGGGATGAAATTTTTTAATTGCTTGTCTCCTGATAATTCTACAAACATACTTCTATTAATTTGGTAATTATCCGATATTAAAGAGATTAAAACCTATATTTTCTATTAAATACAAGACGTCTTTAATCATTCTCAAAAGTTCATCTGCATTTAAATTTCTGACACGTATTAGTGCAATAACTTTTTTATCGTCAGAAAGTAAAGATTTGTACAGTCGTGGGGAAAAAAGTAAACACCCCCAAATAACTTTCAACAAATTATCCTAAAAGGAAGTTACTGGTACCGAACGATTGGAAATAAAGTCTACTTTAAATTATGTATATAAAATTTGCTTAGGGGGCCATCTATATATTAAGACAAACATAAACTTTTTTTTTCAATGGCAATACCCAATTTCAACAAAATATTTCAAATGTTTAGTTCAAACTATGCCCAGACATTAAATTTCAAGTCATTTGAATGATAAATTTTTGAATTATAAACATTCAAAATTTAGTGCTTCTCATGTTAAATTACATTTTCCTATTTTTATTAATATCTCCCGAAATTATACTCCTAATGTGCTAATTTTTTGTATAGCAATAATACTAAAATACCCAAACATAAACACGTTGAATTTGCAAATTTTATAATTTTATGATATGAATTATAAATTATGAAATTAATATTCGAAAAAATTATGAATTGCAACCTACAATTTTTTTGATGGATTTAGATTAATCAAGTCCTGCTTTATGGAAATCCAAAATTTCACATTTTACTTACAAGTAATTTTCAAATTATGCTTAAAAATGGCAAAATGATGGTTTAAGATTGGTCTATGATAGAAGTGACCAGATATTTTGAAATTTCTTATGCTTTCCTGTAATCTAGCAGTCTTCTCTGTTTGCTTGAGTGGCGATTAAGATGCCTTGATGAAGAAGGGGGCTCTCTTGGTGAACAATCGAGTACCGAACTTCAATTTGGATACAGCCCGTAAAATACGCTCGTTTTAAAATAATTAATTTCTCGGAAATTTATCATACGAATTGCATAAAAATTTGTTTTTAGGCAAATTGAAGGGTGTAGTATTTGTGGGGCATTCTCACAATCTTTTGACTTTTGGGAAAAACAAATCTGACAAAATTAAACTTGCTAAAATAACATTTTAATCTGATAGACGAATGCCTTAATGATTCAAAATAAAGAAAAAATGGTCAGCAGCGAAAATTTTTTTATTTAACTGAGGTTTAAGTTAAACTTGCGAGTTTAATTTTCCTTACCATTTTTCCCCTATAACTTTTTATTTTCTTCTAAATTTTTACTTACAATGAATTTGCATAGTACCCACAGGACATTCAAATAATAAATAATAACAATGTAGTACTTTTAATACAGAATTTTTGTATAACGTTGTCTTAAACGGGTGTTAAAGAAGGGATGGTAAGGTAAAAAAAGGGGATGGTATTGGAAAAAAAGGACGAAATGGTAAAAAAAGGGACGGTAAGGATGGAACGGTAAGGAAAATTACCACCTATTTTTAGGCAAATCAAGTTAAGACTAAATGATAGACACAATGTTCATTGATTTTTAGAAACAGTATTTAACATTGGATTAAATTAATTTTTTTTTTAATTTACCTCGAAAAGTGCAGGAATAAACCTTGGGGATGGTGAGACTACCAATAAAGCCACGATGCTTGAAATTGATTTTTAAATGCTGATTTAAATTCAACAGTAAATTTCCTGCCAAAGAATTTTAGACATTATTTCTCTAGCATACTTCTGCATGAGAAAAATCTTGAAAAAAATTCTGTGGCTGCACCTGAAATGATTTTCTGTATAATTTTAGAAGAGGGATGGTAAGGAATCTATAACCCAGGGACAGAGTTTAAAAAATAATAACAACCCTAAAAATGTGTGCAGGTTAATTTTTAGCTACATATTTATATAAAACAATAGTTCCAGTTTCATAAACAAATTACATCGAATTATTTTTATTGGAACAATTTTATCCAGACAGCTCCAAACTTAAAAATCAGCATCAGGGATACGGGGCGGTATAGGAGTTTTCCAGGTATTTGTGCCCCCAACATCGTCCAAAACTTATTTATCTCGTTAATATTGTTGTGCAATCATGCAATGGGATGTTCTTCAGTGTATGAAATTTTAAAAAAACACAAAAAAGTGTATTAAAATAAAAATTATTATTCAGGGACATGAAAGTCAAAAGATTGTGAGAATGCCCCTTGTGCTGTCAAAATTGTGTACTGCTATTGCAAAAACAAAGTTATGGTTCGTTTTAGTATGTAGCTGTCACCCTAAGCAAATTTTATATGCATCATTAAAAAGTAGACTTTACCAATCGTGTGGTACCAGTAACTATCTTCTACGATATTTTTTTGCAGAGTTAGTAAGAGGTGTTTACTTTTTTTTCTTCCACGACTGTACATAAATGCTTGAACAGTAATTGCGCGATCACAAACATCCTTATTATTTGCAAAACCAGTAACTTTTCTGGATTTAAAACAAATATTACATTTAATAAAGATTTCATCTAATGATATATTACCTAATTTTACTATTTTCATTTAGAGTATCACATTTCCCCTTTAAATAAGTTTTATTTTCTACGGTTGAAATTTCTGGAGATACATTTATATCAACAGATATTCTCTTTAAATGCCTTTAAGATGGTAAATAAATTAATTTAGAATTCGATAAAAATAAATAGCATGTTGTTGACCGAATATACAGACAAAATGCAAATACCATCAAGTCACTTCTATAATTTCGACCATGAATAGACTTATTTGCCAAAATCATCTGCTCAAGAATAAATTTTAAAGATTCATAATTTTCCTTTTCATGATTTTCATTTACTAAACATTTCCAATACTGTATTGCTTTAGTGTAATTGTCTTTTTCTGTAGGATGGGTTTTGATGAATCATAATTTTTGGCTATTGACAATATATTCATTAATTCCCCCCAAGAACTTAAAATATCATTTTTAAGAATAGGAAAAATATTATTTATTATTTTCTTACCTGCATAAAATGTTACCTTTAAATGATGACCAATTTTGATCGATTTTTCAATTTCGATGTATCCATTGCACTTGAGAAACATAAAATATATAGTATTATCACCAGAGTAAATATTAATTTTGTTATCGTTTAAAAATTCATCAATACATTTTTTTCTTTTTATTTTCAGTTCTTCGTTGATTTCTTCGAACGAATTGGTTTTATCTTCAGCTTAAAAATTGTTGAGGTCCTCATCGTCCAATTCTTCCATTTTTCTTTTTCGTTTAATTGTTACATCTCTAACTGGCGTAACTTTCGACAGGTATGCTGGTAAGTCTGGAAAAATCATTAGAAATGCACCCTCAGCCAATTTTGGGTATTTTCTTGGATATTCCATTACCTTTCCATTTGTTGATGTTATTTTGTTTGTATAAATAACTGACTGTTTCTCGAAGTGTTTTATACACATTACACTATCCTGATTTGGTACAAAGTCTCTGGGAATAGATTTAATCCATTTTCTTCGCAATTCTTCATCATTTTTGGGGAAACGGAGACAAGTAACATATTCCACGTGTTTATTTGATGTACAGTTAGGCACACTACAATAACGTGGCATCCTGAATTTCTCGAGATAAAAACAGTTTTACATCTTCAAACAGTTTCTTCAAACATTTTTATAGCTTAGTATCTTGTGTAGGGGTGAATGTTTAAGAATAAGAGCTCAGAAATTATCTTGAAATCTGTAAACTATGGAGCATTTTAAAGATATCTACACTGTTAAAATTTATGCAGCATTCTGGCAGGTCATTCGACCGTTTTTTGAAAAAACAGTTTCATAACCATAATTTAACTATATTCTGACCATAAAATGGCCAATAATATGGTCAGAATAGTATTAAATTACGGTTGTGTAACCGTTTTCGGAAAAAACGGTCAAATGACCTGCCAGAATGCTGCAAATTTTTAACAGTGTACCCTCTAACGAAAGCACATCCCTTTGGAATGAAATACCAGGGATGAGACATCCTGAAAACTGACCTCTTCTCCGCTCCCTCCTTTGGTCACGTGACTCCTGATGAGATTCCAAGCTGTCTTAGCCCAATATTCAAGAAAGCCCTGCGCCGATTCACATCGGCGTCGCATCACGGCTAATGCAGCATCATGCATCACGGCTAATGGGGTCCATTTTGCGTACTTGTTATGAATTGTAACATTTTTCTTTTGTAGTTTGTACTCCGACAAAGTTTTTTGTAAAATAAAGGTCTTTTTACGCCCTTTGTTATCTTTTCTTTGCGTCACGGTCACGATGCAATTGCACCGTCACGATCGCGTTTCCGACCCCTAGTTCCTATGTAATTCTTGCTCCTCATGATGTGACATACCCATACGTGCCGTTTGGACATGATCTTTTGAACCACCATGTACAAGAAATGGAATATTTTTTCCAGTGGAATGTATAATTTATTTTCATTAATTAGAGAAGCTTTTTGCCGTTTCGCCGACCTTCACAAACTAGTTGGCAATGCCTTAGAAGGTTCTAAAAGAAAGCACAAGATATGTTAGGTGTGCTACAATGTAGACAAAAAACGCAAAATGACTAGTAATTCATGCATGCCATGTTCAAAAACAATTTGTTCAAACAATTATTTCCAGCAATATCATAAAGATCTGTAATGCAATTTTGAAATTTTTTAATTCAATACGTATGTGAATAATTACATAATAAATAGAATTTATAAATAAATACATGCAATTTATAATTAAATACATGGCATTTATAATTAATAAATGGTACTTATACTTCAAATTATATTTATAATTACTTATTAAACGATATTTTACCCTATGTGCGTCATGGCATCACTACTGATGCCATAGTACTGAAAGGGTTAAAGTTAAATCCAGATAACAACTTTCAGATTTTTTTAGGTTTAAATTTTTTGCATTTAAAAAGGTTCAAAATTTTAACGATCTAATGGTAAATTACTTTACTGGGATTTTTTTCGTATTTCGTAAAATTACAATCTCATACTGTTGATTAGGATTTTTTGTATAAACTTGGTACAGAAAAATTAAATAATTTTTAACTTAAACATAAATATCTTCCCCTAATTTTATACTACGAAATATGAATTATGAAAGCCCACGTCACTCATGACTGACGACGGCTCATGAGGGTGGACCCGATTATAGGATTATTATGTTCTGCCAATTCAATACTATTTTCAGTTGTTACATGTGTGTAAATCCAAAAGGGGGAATATATTCAGTTTTCTTCCGCTTAAACTTAACCCTCCAGCACTCGCGTCGAGTCATGTTGACCATATTAATGGCTTGTTATTTTCATTCTCGAAATAAAAATGCAAAGAGTGAGTTTATAGGGCAAATTTTATATTCAAATTAACGATAATTAAACTTTTTACAAAATGTGAGGTTTTTTTAGGTTTTACTACCTTTTTTAACCACAATGTTTATATTTTAAGTTGTCCGGGCAAAAAATATACGTCACGAGTGCAACAGGGTTAAGATTCCATACAATATAAATGAAAATATGTTGTCACTCAGTTAGTGTACATTTAAATTATCTGCATATCTTTTTTCTCTGATCATCATCAAAAAAGTGAATCTACGACCACAGACCGAATTAACCTTCAGCCGCGCGCGACTTTTACAGTGGGTTACATTTTTAAATTAAGATTGTTTGATTCCCACCAATTTTTTGAAGTAGAAATAGTCACTTTATTTAATTGCAGATTAAATAATGCGAGAAAAAGCCGAATTATACGCTTTTAAATAACTGGGGGGAATCAAGCAATCTTAATTATAAAAAAAGCAGCCCACTGGAACGCGAAAATAGCGTTTATCGCGGGTGGAGGGTTAATAAACCTCATGTTCTATTTCTAAAAAGGCGTAACTTTTCAGATCACACCAATCTTAAAATAAAGAAAATCATTAAGTATCATTAATTAAAAAAATATATTTAATTGATTTTACTGGTCTGTCAAATAACATTTTTTTACAGTAAATACACTATATGGCCAAAGGTGACCAGTCACTTGCGATTTTAGACGTTTTGTTAAATATCTAGAAAAATACATGAGGAATTAACCTGAAACTGCAGGCGAGTAAACAGCATAGTATATGTTATATATTTCCGAGAAGATATTTTTCCCGAAACCCCATAGCGGACCGTCAACAAATAATTGAAAAATGACGAATATATTTTGGATAACCCCGTAAAAACTAATGTAGGCAAAGCATTCACACTCGAGATTATTAATAAGTATCTTATTGTAATGACTGTGTTCATTTTTATGCGGATAGCATGTATACTCGTAGAGAAATTAAAGTTTTTATAAAAACAGTCCCAAATTTTGCCAAGTTTTTTGCTTATAACTTTTAGAGTTCTTAATGTAAAAAACAGTTCTTTTCAGAAAATATGACATATAATATTGTACACGATACTCTGCAATCAGAAATAAAAAATAATAAAAATTGGATGAAAAATGAGCAGGTTTACTAAAAAATGTTTCACTGTGCATGCGCGAAAGCAATAAAAATATAACGTGCATAATATATTAGCAAAGTATATAGAGCAACTTTTGTGAAAGTCTCAAAATCATAGCTTGAAAATTCTGTAAATTATCGTCGATAGAATAAGCTCGAAATCCTTTTTCAAAAACGGAAGCAAAAAGATGAGGGGTTGTATCCAAATATAGTAGTACGTGCAATATTGTGTACGCTATCTTGGCACTAATCAAGAGATACACTGGTTTCCAATAATTAAGGAAAAAGATCAAAAGTAGCGATTACTCAAAACGTTACAAGTAGATTTTAATAAAACTGAGACACAATTTACAACACATAGTAAGGGATAAAATAACATTAAAAGAAATTACCAGACGATTGTGGTGTTTCAGAAATGAATACAATTATAAAATAAACGTCTCAGTTTTGTATAGGAAAATTACCTTTAATATGGAATATGATCACGCCTAGAAGCAATACAGCACATACAGCGAAGTGTGATACTGTCAATTATGCGATCAATAAGTTTTCTGGGAAGTGCGAGCCATTTCTCTTGTAGAGCAGAGACATCTTAAAAAAGCATCCCAAAGATGCTCAAAGGGATTCAAGTTCAGTGATCGTGCTGGCCATTCCATGCGCTGAACTCTTCGGTGCTGAAGATAATCTTCTACGATGTGAACCCTGTGCGGTCTAGCGTTATCATCCTGTAACAGGAAATCTTTACCTATTGCACCGGAATAAGGGTGCACGTAAGCATCAAGAATGTCATCTCTATAGACGTGAGCATTCACAGTTCCACGTGGAAAGACATGGGGGTCTGTACGTCCGCCTAAATAGATACCATCCCAAACACAGACACAGCCTCTTCTATACGAATCTCTTTTACGAATGTTTGATGGATGATAGCGTGTTCCCTGTTCCCTCCAAATCAAAAAATACCTACTATCGCTTCGGGGGCTAAACTGGAAGTCATTTGTGACGAGAACACGCCTCCACTGATCAGCCGCCCAGTGGACATGTTGACGTGCCCAACTTAAACGTTCCCTCCGGTGACATGAGGTGAGCGGCACACAAATATCTGTCCGCATCGCGTAAAGACCTCATTCATGAAGCTTTCTATTCACTGTAGACGTTGATACCAACCTTCCAGTGACTGCAGCAAGGACTGATTTAAGATGAGCTGATGTTGCTGTTCTATTCCTTCGTACACATAACCGGAAATGTCGGTCATCGGTGCTTGTCGTAGCTCTTGCTCGTCCTTCGCTGAAACTTCTGGAGGCCGAACCAGTGGTTTGAAAGTGTTACCAAAGCCTATGAGCAACAGAAGGACTCACATTTAGCCATTTGGCCACCTCTGTCTGACTTTGGCCTACATCCAATCTTCCAATAGCTCTATATCGCAGTTATGCGGTAAAATGATACCTCGAGTTCATACTAATGAATTGACTATCTCACTTTTCTTATCTCATAATCACAGCGGCAACAGCAGCCGTACTCTCTAGCATGCATTTTTATGCTCCGCACATATGACGCAATCCGATTGAAGCGCCATTAATTTGCATTTTATAATTTTAATCAGCATCTTTTAGTTAACAACATATCCAAATTTCATACGGATAGGTTAATTTTTGAAAGAGTTATTGCTCTTTCTGTGATTTTTCCTTAATTTTTGGAAACCAGTGTATTTGATACAACCCCTCATCTTTTAGTTTCTTTTTGGGAACAACGGATTTCGAGCTTATTCTATCGACGATAATTTTCAGAATTTTCAAGCTATGATTTTGAGACTTTCACAAAAGTTGCTCTATATACTTAGCTAATACATTATTAATATTATATTTTGATTGCTTTAGCGCATGCACAGTGAAACATTTTTTAGTACACCTGCTCATTTTTCATCCAATTTTTATTATTTTTTAATTCTGAGTTGCAGATTGTTGTGTACAACGTTGTTTGTCATATTTTCTGTAAAGAACTTTTTTTTATATTAAGAACTCTGCAAATTATAAGCAAAAAACTTGGCGAAATTTTGGACTGTTTTTATAATAACCTGAATTTCTCTACTTGTATACATGCTATCCTCATAAAAATGAACACAGTATATTGAAATAAGCCACTTATTACAATCTCGAGTTTGAACGCTTTTGCTACATTAGTTTTTACAGGGTTATTCAAAAGATATTCGTTCTTTTTCAATTTGTTGGCAGTCTCCTATGGAGTTTCGGGAAAAAATCTTCTCGGAAATATATGACCTATACTATACTGTTTACACACCTGCAGTTTCAGGTTAATTCCTCATGCATTTTTCTAGATATTTAACAAAACGTCTAAAATAGCAAGTGACCGGTCACTTTTGTTCATATAGTGTATGTTCGTTCAAATTACTATTTCAAGAGGGATTTGTTCAATACATTATTATGAATTGCACTGATAACTTAAGTTTCGGTCTACACTATAAATAATTTAAATTATAAATTTATAAAATTTTATTCTAAACGTATTGAAAAAATGTAAAAATTGTGATAAATGTAGCATAACATTGAAATTCCATAATAATAGTTAATGCACTTAGTTAAATATTTAAAATGCATAATATACATTTACTTAAAAGTAATGCAAATATTTTAAGAAGAAGTAAGATAAATTTAACATAGCAAACAGAAGAAGTCAAAAATTACCTTTTCATATAAGATGTAAAAAACTGAAAAAAATATTTTTATGAATTAAAAAAAAATATTTTTAACATGCATGCTTAAGGATGATCAATCTGATTAATCATTTTAAACATTAGAAGTAATTGTAAATATTTTTTATTCCTAGAATAAAAGCGATGAGGAGGTATCATCAAACTGCAGCACTTTATCAAGTTTCCTTGATGACGATGATGATGAAAAAAACTCAAAATCTTTTTTTCCTGATGATTCTAAATTACAAGCTAAGCACTCGACAATTAATTCCCTTAGTCAAGCATCTTCATCAAACCAAGAAATGACAGTGTTAACTCATAGATCATTTATTTCACTTCCCGCAAATATTTTTATGGATACAGAACGTATAAATAATGAGAATTTTAGAAGTATAGTTGCTTCTCATGATGTGAAATCATCCAGTGCAAATTCAGAAAATTATTTAAAGCCGTTAGATCTTACACTGGAAGCAGAAAAATTGAAAGTAAATAAATGCGAAACAGGTGTTAAAAGAAAAGACAGCGTAAATAATCCAGATACACGATTTCCTTTTGACAAAGTAAGAAAACATTTCCCTTTCTCTGATGAAGTACATCCACCAGGAAGAGAGGCTCCTTATACGGCATACAAGAAAACTTTTAGACCTGGAAACCCACCTCCTACCACGGAATGGAACAGTAAAGGTCCTCAAATTGATTTTAAGACACCAGGTTTTGTGCTGCAATCAGAAAAATTGAAGCTACTAAATGAATGTGGCTCAGATGTTGAAAAAGAAGCCGACAAATATAATTTGGATGCGCGGTTTCAATTTAACAGAGTAAAAAATATTTTAAGCCTCCGAGACATTTTTAGAAAAACTTCAAAATCAAAGGTTTCCCCCTGTTCTAGCCCTTTTACTTTAAAAGATGAAATCGTTTCGCCTCCTTCTGAACTAACCAAAGCTGAAAAAAGTGCTGTATATAGTAAACACATCAAATACATTAAATTTGGAAATACTACAGATAAAGAGATAATTGCTCCTCTTCCCTTAAAATGGGACAATGCAATTTCTCAAACACGTTTCAAATCGCATTCTCTTGCATTTGAAGTAGAAAATTTAAAGTCAATAAATAAACTTGAATCGGATTCTCAAAGAGATGATAATGAAAATAACTCAGCTGCATAGTTTCAAAGCAACAAATTCAGCAAATGCTACGTTACTCCTACAAGTGTCGGGCAAATTATAAAACCAGATTTATCCACTTTTTCTAGCATTTCAACTTCAGCTGATAAAGATGCTTCATCATCTTTCACATGTGCATTTGGAAACAATTATTTTCCTCCAACAAAAATAACATTTGATAGATTCGCTTCCAAAATTCTATTTCTATTTGGGCAAAGTATATACGAACGCGTCCTTAAACAAGACTCTGAAAATGAACATATTTCCATTTCAGAGAGAGATAACCTAACTTTTGAAAATGTTGCCTTGAAAGAAAAAGACCAAAACAAATTCGAACGAAATACTAAAGAAGACTTTTCGAAAAATATTTTTATTGGTTGTTCTAAACAATATGAATCTACTCAAGTAAAAAGAAAGTTTATTAACAAAACTCCATTAACTCCATTTACAAAAGAAGAAAATGATGTAGATGTGCTTCAGATATATTGCAGTTTGTTTGCACTTAATAAAGCAAACAATAATTGGGAGGTAAGAGGAAGGGGAATATTGTATTTGAATGACAGGAAAGAAAACGAATCTCTTCATTCATTTATAAAGTTCCATGACAGATTTCAAATACTTTTAAAAGCAAGAGTTTGGTCTGAAATGCCTGTTGTGCAAATTAATGAAAGATGTGTTCAATTTACATCAATTGATCACCAAAGAAAAAACGTTTTTCTTGTTGAATTTGAACCTAAAGATACTGACGCGTTATATAATGCTTTCAACTGGCGCATTTATAAACTTACTTGTAATACCAAAAAGGTAAATACAACCACTGATGATTAAGTATCAAGCTTTTTCAATAATGATGTGAGTTCAAATGCTGCTAATAAAAGATTAAGTTCTTCCATGAATAATGTAAACCCAACCAGTGTAGCAGCTTCAAGTTATTCTACACTATTAGATGTTTCAGACACTCACAAATTTGTTAGCTTCTTTGACAGTAATAACACTGGCAGATTCACTGAGGTTGATGCTCCATCATCACATTTCACCAGAAGGCAGAACTGCAGATTGTATAAACAAAAATGTGGAGTCTTAAGACCTATATTTATAAAAGAGAACTGGATTTATAAGACTCAAAAACTTCCTGAATTAATCATTCAGGTGAAGGAATACTCTTATGCAAACATTTCTAAGTTTCATCTATTGTAGTAAGCTTTAAATAGTGTTTTGAAGTACGAAACTAATTTAAAATATGAAGAGACACCAGAAATTGAAAAATCAAAAATGTTCACGTCACAAAATATTTTTTAAAATATATTAGGCAACCTTGTTGAAGATGATGATGTTTTCTTATATTTAAATAAAACAGTTTAAATATGTCTTTTGCTATTTTTTTTATTTCTAGAAAATATAATTTGTTTCCTATTGAATGTTATTTTTCAATCCTAAGCAAAATAATAATAATAATAATAATTTTTTCTGATAACATTTTATAAAACAGAAGATAATGTAGAAATAATATGGAATAATTAATGTAAAAACGTGATCTTAAAGTATTCTCTTAAAGCGCCAATATCCACCAAATGAAACTATTTACACTTTCATAATTTGATTAAATCTTTATTTCCATGTATTATCATTTATTTTCATTTCTGTACACTCATTTTTATGAATTTGATATGCGTGAAAGGTTTGACTGAAAATGTGCTATAAAATGCTTATTAAGCTGATCATAAAAGGACAGAAACAATGATCTAAGATATAAGAATCTTAACTAAAGTTATACTTTCTAAGAAAGAAAAAAATAAAACATTTTCTCCAATTTTCTCTTAGAAACAGACAAAATTGTTCCATCTCACAAATCAATTATTTTTTCAGCGGGCATATGCACTTAAAAATTTCGCCGGAACATGTCCATGAAGGATTTTTGTGAAAAATATTTACGCTATTACATATACAAAATACTTGATAATTACAGGAGTTGGACAGAAATATGGAAACACCTCGTTAAATCCATGCTTGAACGTAAATGTTGATATTCTACCCAATTCTGTGGGTGGCGCTGTTGTATTTTCCCACTAACGCCACCTGTACAATACACTCAATACGTTGCAAATGTCAGTCGTTGTGTCTAGTTGTGAGCACTTTGCGTCGGAGCTACGTGAACTCGAACTTGAGCAAATTGTTGGGGCTTGTATGGTGAGTGTTTCCGTTACCATGGTAGCCAAAGTTTTCCTGTTTCAAGAGGCACCGTATAGAAGATTTATAACGCATACAGGAAAAGTGAAATCATCATCCGTTAAGTCACAATGTGGACAAAAGTGTGTGTTGGATGATCGTGACAGACGGTCCTTAAAGTTGATTGTGACGAAAAATTAGAAGACGACAGCTGCAAAAGCCACCGCTGAACTAAATGTCGAGCCTGTCAACCCCAAAACAATAAGAAAGGATCTCCGTAAGAATGGACTTTCAGGGCATGATAATATGTTGTTTTTTCTAGGTGTTTCCATATTTTTGTTCAATACCTGTAATAAAAAACGTGTTCGAAAAACAATTACACATATCACTAGTAAAAATTGAATTTTAATTTCGGTTTCATTTGTAGGAACAAAGTTTCTGAAAAATAAGATTCGAAGTAAAAATTGCAACAGCGCGCTCCTAGAAGGAACATTTTGGAAGGAGCTAAATCCATTTAACTTATCTTTGTTAACATTTTTGGGTAGATTTCGTATGAAATACTACCTATTATATTCTCCCCTATGTTGGTATTTCTGAAATATTTTTGCAGATCTACACCGATCATGACCCCTAGAACCCAAAACCACCCTCAGTAAAAAACTTTATATATCACTTTCTTCTGGACACGATAACTTCCACAATTCTGCACAAATCTCTTCCAAACTCATACATAAAATCAAAAGGTATAAAATCTCGGTCAAGTTCGTTAATGGGCAAAATTGAACCAAGGGGATGGAAATAGGGAGGGGGTCTATGAAAAACGAAAAAACGCCATAACTTCTTAAATTTTGTACATATCAAATCAGTTTAAAATTTTTATTACTTCTAAAAATAGGGCAAAAAATTTATGTATCACAGAGTTTTTATAAAATTATGGGCTCAAGTGGCGCAAAAAATAGGGTTTTTGGGAGAAAAAAATTCATAACTTCGTCAATCCTCAAGATATTCAATCCTATTAATTTTATTATAAATCTTCTTAATATTATCTATAACTTTTATATTCACAAGTTTTTGATAGGACCAATTCGTACCGCAAAAAAAAAAAATAAATAAATAAATAAAAACGAAAACAAAAAGGGGGGTTGAAGAAGAAAAAAATCCATAACTCCGTCAATTCATAAGATATAAAATCCCTATGAATTTATCATATATCTTCTTAATATTGTCTAAAACATTTATATGGACAAGTTTCTATAGGACCAATTCTTACAGCAAAAACAAATTAAAAATACATAGCGGTTGAAGACAAAAATCATCTTATTAAGGATGTATTCAAATCCAAACTGCTTATTTTCTTAATCAATTTTAAATTCATTTTTGGCCTGAGATGCCTCCAATTGGCAGATTCTCTTATACAGAAAGTATACCATGTACTGTAATGATCGATTTTTTGATAGAGGTTGAATATATTTCAAAAAATGGTGTCAAAGTGGGCATTTTGAATAGAATTTTCCGAAGCGATTGTGATAGAAACGGAAAATATTGTCCCACTGAGAAAATAATTGTTTATAAATCAAGTTTTAATTAATTGAACGAAAAATAAAAACACAGGTCGCTTATAAATCTCTTCAAAAATCACGTCAGCAAGTTTAATATCTTTTCTTTTAAAAATGGATCTGAAAATGTGCCATAAAATGTAGAGTTGTTGAGCATGGAAAAGTATTTTTTTAATACCGCCTTAACATGATTCTGATAAAACCAGCTATTATATAAAAATGAAATAAAAACTCGTCAAAAGCGGCCAGATAAATTATTTAAAGCGGGTTAATCTCTAATCATTATTGTTGTTGGGGAAATTAGTATACTTAACTTCGAAATCTACCTCCGCCTGTAGGCCGGGCCGACAGGGATATGAATTTGAAGACACAATTGAAGACACAATTGCATTTTTATATGTGTGGATCAAAATATTACCAAACAAATGTTTAATTTTTAATGACGAATAGCAAAATGAATTATTCGTTAAATAATGCGAGCTTTTAGCATAAATTTAATTTTCTCGATATATTTGAGTAATTAGAGAAACGTTGAGGGTTGAAGAGACATAACCTGTAATCGAAACCGAAAAAGTTAATATAGAAGAGAGGATTTCATCTTGTCCAAGCTAAGAGAAATATATTGAAGAAAGTTTTAGTTGACAACATGCATCATAAACAGATAGTCAGTTGACTAACTAACTGGCCGATCAGTTGGCTGACTGCAAACGTGCAAAATTCTGATTCAGAAGCCTAGCATCTGCACTAAGTCAATCTGTATAAGGAGTAAAAGGGAGGCGGAATTGATGTTGGTTAGGATTGACCGACTGAAACCCTAGATGATAAGTTCAATTGATCATCTGGTAAGGTAAGTTCAACAAGTTCAGATCCAAATTTCTAATATGTTATTCACTTTTAATACATTTTTAATTGTTTAAATATTTAATATTAATGTTGTGAATTATCACATTGCTAACAAAGCGTAAACCAACTTAGTGAAAAATGTCCAAGCCGGTAATCGAACCCGGGTCTCTGGAATAGATCTCCAGTGCTCTACCACTAAACCACAAGGACGATGTCCAGCCCGGCATTTCTCACTTATATAAGTCGGTAAGGCTGCAACCGCAGCACAAGATGGAGAAGTCTTCATGAGCACACATTCCTAGCGGCGTAACATGAGACGCAAAACAAAAATGTTTAAATATTTAAATTAATATTTTTAATCACTAAAATAAAATTTTTTGGACATTATGGCGGACAATTGGCAACAAAGCCAGAAGTGATGGCCATTTGTTTAGGGGAACACGAAAAGCGGGGGCATCACTACTCGAGTTGATCTCGTAATTTAGAGCCTTCATCAAGTGACGAAATCTTCACCTGACTATAATTCATGGAGTTGGAGGACTTTGAACCCAGGACGGGTTTTGCATGCACCAGGTGCCATTGGCATACATGACAGATTTAGGCTGGCGGCGATCCTCAAATCCACGACCCCTTCAGCTACTGTGCTCAGAGTTCGATGCTCAACTAACTGTGCCACCCCTGCCCATGTTTGAAAAACTTAAACTTTTTTTCAATAACTAGATACATTTGTGTTTAAATGAAGCGGTTTTGATTTATGGGAAGCGTAGCAATTTATTAAATGTTTAAAATGTATAGCACTATAATTTTATCTACAATATTAGCAACGTAAACAGTTTGAAGTAATTCTCTTTTACAAACATGGTCATATATAATCTTAATGTGCACTAATATTTCTGTTTAAAATATTCGTATAAAATTATTGTAGCTTTTATATTTTATTGAAGTTATTTCTTGAAATCATATTATAATAATTTGTTGTTTTCAGCCTCTGAATAATACATACTATAAAAAACACATATTAAAAAGAAGAACTATCTTAAACAAATCATTTAAACATAAAGGGTAATTTTCATATTAAATTTTAAGTAAAATGTGTTTTTATGTTTTAATTGTTTTTGAATTAATTACTTTTCCAGAATTTCAAGACATTGTTCTGAACTAACAATGAATATTAAAGCATAAGATAATTTATTGGTCAACTCTGCTGTTGGGAGGAGGGGGCCCTCAGATTATTCTAAACCTTACGGTGTAAGAGTGCCGCTCCAATAAGTGCGTATAAGGAAAAATCTGAATGCCTCAAACATTTAAAAGTAATTACAACGAATTGCTGAAAAATATGGAAAAAAGTGAACCGATATTTGTGTCAAGGAAGTCTCACAAATACCATTAATAAAAAATTTCCTTCCTAAAATATTTCTAAAATAAACATACTTATTTCGGATGTTTGAAGTATACTTTAATTTCGTAATACAAAAAGAGTAAAAAATATTAATATTCATCATAGATTATGTTAATTTATAAAAATAAAATAGTAAAAAATTCATAACTTAAATTAAACGAAACGTTTTCCAGACTTCCTGGAAATATTAATAAATTTCAAGTTATGTAAAGGTTGACAGGTGTTACAGAAGTAGGCGGCCTGGCTTTGCTAAATCATTTACAATCTAGCAAAAAAATGGATAGTAAAGTTATTGTGCTCTGAGAGTACTAAGTTTTTTAAATACATAGCATTCAAAATAAATTTTAAAATCACATATTTCGATGTGAATTTTACAAAACTGAAACAATCGTAAGTAAAGTTTTTAACATTTTTTGGCTGCTAATAACAAAAAAAATGCCCTATAATCGAGGCAGACACATCCTAAGATATTGAGTGTTTAACCTAGATTGAATAAAGTAAATGTAATTAACTATCCGTTTCCATTCCTATAAAGTAATCTTTTGTTGAATTCATCAGACAAGAAATTTTTGACCCCTAATACCAAACAAAAACGACAACAAATAACACATACAAAAAGTAACATAAACATTCCCTATTTAAAGTATTTATTTTAAATTTCAACTAGATATTTCTTGAACAAACAAAGAATTATTTCAAATGTTTATTTCTTTTTGCATAAGCGAAGTATCAAACAGATATCTTTTGTTGATGGTAATAATTCGAAAAAGAAAATTTACGGCAATAGACTCTATACGCAAAATTTTTTGCATTAAACTCATTATTTTTCATAAAAGTAATTGTTCTGTTGAAAATAATGTAGCCTAAAAGTAAATTTAATTCTTATGTATATGTGAATATTAAGCATCGTGTACTTTATAATTAATGCTACTTTATCTATAAAAATTTATTTTCATAATTTGTAAAGTTCATTTCATTCAGGCAATTATATAATCAATGGACTACAATCCCTACAGGCATTTTTGATCAAGTTTCTCATTCCAAAGTACAACACTATTTTGTTAGAATAATATAACCAAATAAAATGAAAGTATCTCACCTTTTCAAAAGCAAACATTAATTTTTCATTCAAAGTATCGTTAAAATTTTTCTCCTTGGAAAACACTGTAAGTGCAAACAAAAATATTTTAAAAATGGTAAAAAAACACCAGTATTATTTTAAAAACTTAAACAGCTCTTTACGTAATAGTGGATATTTTGGAAATGTTATATTGTAAAATATCTTAAACTGAACGACAAAATCTGTGCTTCATTGTACTTTTCTTTCTAAAACTAAAGGAAAACCGTATGCCAGTTATTTCCTCATCTGGCTTCTGATGAAAATGAAGCACCTTAACAGAATTCAATATTACAATTACTTCCTCTTACTTTTCAAAAACGTATCTGAAACATTATTAACTTTGTTTCTGAGATTATATATATAAAGTAAAATTCCTTGCGATTAATAGGAATTTAAGAATGTTCCCGTTCATTAAATGTATGCAAATACAAACATGTATACATGATGTATTATTTCATATAAATCTGTACATTTTTACTCAAACGTCCCGCGTGATGATCAAAAATCGCGTAAAACATCAAAAGAAGACCAGGCATTAACTGGGAATAAGATATTGATTGTTTTGTCAACAACTGGCACAGGGCTCCTACGCATCAGGGGATTCAGGGGATTTTAGGCGTTTTAGTACCAGAAAATTCATAAAATACTGGTCGCTATATCTGAAGATAGAAATTTTTTCCATTAAATAAGCCAAATATTGCTTTAGAAAAATTCTAGTAAAAAGTCCTTGAAGCGTACGAATCCTGTGGCATGTAGTGACCATGTAGTATTG
Organism: Maratus speciosus; assembly: GCA_963932465.1. NCBI lineage: Eukaryota > Metazoa > Arthropoda > Arachnida > Araneae > Salticidae > Maratus > Maratus speciosus. The sequence goes on from OZ010787.1 coordinate 218,577,192, forward strand.
AGATGAGCAGAGGTTCTATTTTTTATTTCTCTAATTTTATTAAAAAGCACAAAACAGGATAAAATACAATTAATAATGAAATTATGTGTGATGTATAGTTTAAAAGTACTGTAGTAATGATTTAATTCAGTAACAGTAACCTCTATGCAACTGATTCCCGTTTGTAGGTCTTCAGAGGTCTCCACGCACTGCTCTTTTTGTTTTAAGTGCCATTGCGACCTGCCCTTTTTTAGACGTAAAAAATGAGAATTTATCATTTTCTATGTTTTTTCTTCGCACTTTTTATTTATTTTTTTTTATTTTGCGCTTCTTTTTTTTGCCGAAAAAATATGTAACACTTTCTTCTTTAATTAAGATATTGAAATCTACGCAGGTTACTTTCTGAATAACTAAAAATATTTCAAAAGAAAATATTCTAGAACATTTTCTTCACTGCAGTTTTAATTTTAAATGAAAAGATAAAATATTATTGTAAGTGTTTAAGTTTTCTATTGAAAATATTATTATAAAATCGGTATTCAAGTGTGTTCCACTGTCCCATTTTTGGGTGGTCCAGTGATCTCCTGTAGACATGGAATAAGAAAATACTTCAAAATATTTTAATTTTTTGAATTTTGAATAGCTCTACCAATAAATGTGAGATCTTTGTTTATACTTCAACCTTTTTTTTTCTTCTATAATTCTAACACTTATCTGGGCTAAAAACTCACATTCTGAAGAAGCAAAATTTTACTGTTGTACATAAAAAGAGCAAAATTTTATTTCCATCTTTTTTAAGTTTGAAATAAGAAGCCTCCTTGCGATTTGAAAGAATGTGAGAGTTTTCTTATTTATTTTATGTTTAAATTTATAAAGCTAATGATGATGTAATATTTCACATAAATATTTACATTTTTAGCCAAAGTTCATTTTTGATTATAAACAATCGTGTGAAAGAGAAAAAGGCAATAAGGCAATAACTGGGAATAATATATTGATTGTTTTGTCAACAAATGGCACGTAGTGAGCATGAAATCTTGAGATGGGCAGGGTTTTTTTCTGAAACTTGCCAAATACTACTACAAAACACAAAATATGATAAAATACAATTAATAATGAAATTATGTCTGTTGTATAGAGTAAAAGTACTGTAGTAATGATTTAATTAGTAACAGTAACCCCTATGCAACTCATGTGAGCCAGAGCTAAGAGGGTGTTTCCACATACAGCTCTTTCACTCCTGAAATCTCGGTAACTCTCAAAGTCTAACTATCCCCTAGTGAAGAACAAGTGAGACCTCATCATAGGTTCTTATAATCTGAACTAGGGTAAATTAATTTAACCTTATCCCCGCCGTGAACTGATATCTTAGTTCATTCAGATGTAAGTTACAGGGCAACAGAAGCATTATTTAAATTAATATAATTGTACAGATATGATACACTATAGTAAGATTAAGTTATGATTAATACTGTCAAAAATTATATATTATGTAATTAAATTCCTATATATAATATTTTTTTTTATATCATGTCGAAAAAATTAGCTAGTTTAGCATATTTAAAAAATACTGAGGAAAAAACATTACAATTTTGCCCTTCTCCTCGGAGAAAAGGGGGGGGGGGGCAATTATGCCAGAGTTTCCACATTTTCACAAATTTTTATGTTCATAATTTCTGTCTAATAAATATATGTTTTATGTATTCCATTATTTTAAATATTATTTCAGATTATATTGATAGAATATAATTTGTAATTCCTTTTTGCATGTAGTTTTAAATTTCTTATACGTGTGGCATCTATCATTGCGTCTTAAAAAAATTCCTTGTATGTATATATATATATATGTATGTATGTAAGTGTGTTTGTTTAAGTCATTCAATCCCACAGTAAAAAACAAGTAAGACCTCATCATAGGTTCTTATATTCTGAACTAGGTTTAATTAATTTTACTATGTCAGAGTACGTGTTTATTATATGTTTTATATATTCCATTATTTTTTCGATGAATTAGGATTATATTGATCGAAAATAATTTGTAGTCCTTTATTGCATGTAGATATAAATTTCTTTAAAATGTAGACACTATCCATGAATCTTAAATAAATTTCTTGTAATACATATATATCTATATATGTAAGTTGATCCGTTTGATCATATAAAACAGACATTTCAACCAGAAATTTTCAAATGTACAAAAAAATGATAAAATACATTTAAAAATAAAAATAAATACAGTAGAACCCGATACAACTAAAACCCGGATTTTCAACAAATTTCACATTCAGAAAAAATTCCGTTTGTAAGTCCCCTACCAAATATCATTTTTTGGAATGTGTTTTCATTTTTCATCCATCCCTTGACGAGGAAATTTTTCACTGTGTCAATAAGTGCGCCGAGGTTAGTTTCTTTGTTTTCATTCTCCGTAGTGTTCCTGTTTGGCGATTTTCAGAGGGCTCCGCGCACTGCATTTTTTTGTTTTAAGCACGAGTGCGACCTGTCCTTTTTAGACGTAGATAATGAGGCCTTACCATTTTCTATGTTTTTTTCTTTGCACGCTTTATTTTTTGAAAACTATTTTGTTTTTCTATTTTTCCGCAAAAACACGTAACACTTTTTTCTTAAATTAAGATATTAAAATCTATGCAGGTTAGTTTCTGCATAACTAGAAATATTTCAAAAGAAAATATTATAGAAAATTTTCTTAACAGCACACTGTTAAAAATTTGAGGCATTCTGTCCAGTCATTTGACCGTTTTTTTTTTTAAATTACGGTTTCATAACCACAATTTAAGTATATTCTGGAAATAAAATGGCCAATAATATGCTCAGAATAGTGTTAAATTACGGTTGTGTAACCGTTTTCGATGAAAACGGGTCAAATGACTGGACAGAATGCTGCAAATTTTTAACAGTACACTTTTAATTCTAAACTAAAAGTTGAAACATTGTCGTAAGTGTTTAAGTTTTCTATTGAAAATATTATTATTAAATTGGTATAGAAAGATGGTCCACTGTCCCTCTTTTGGGTTGTCCAGTGATGCCCTGTAGACATGGAATCAGAAAATGTTTCCATTTTTTTTATTTGCTATAAAACCATTTTGGATAGCTTTACCGATAAATGTAAGCATTTTCCTTAAAGTTTAACCTTTTTTCAATAATTCTAAACTTTATTTGGACTAAAAACTGACGTTCTAAAAATGCAAAATTTTACTGTAGAAGCTAAAATGAGCATACTTTTATTCCCATCTTTTTTAGATTGATTTATGAAGTATACACCTTTGCGATTAGATAGAATGTAAGAATTTTCTCATTTATTTTATGTTTAAAAGTATAAAGCGATGCATTATGTAATATTTCACATAAATATTTACGTTTTTAGTCAATGTTCCCACTTGATGATCAAAAATCATATGAAAGAGCAAAAGAAGTTAAGGCATTAACTTGGAATAAGATATTGATATTTTTGTCAAAAAATGGCATGTAGTGAGCATGCAATTTTGAGATAGGCAGGGGTTTTTTCTGAAACTTTCCAAATTCTAGTAAAAAGTTCAAAATATGATAAAATAAAATTAATAATGAAATTATGTGTGTTGTATGGTTTAAAAGTACTGTAGTAATGATTTAATTATTAACAGTAACTCCTATGGAAGTGATGTAAGCCTGTACTAGGAGGGTGTTTCCATATATACCTCTTTCACTTCTGGAATCTAGGTAACTCTCAGACTCTAACAATTTTTCTAGTGAAGAACAAGTGAGACCTCATCAGAGGTTCTTATAATCTGAACTAGGGTAAATTAATTTAACCTTACTACCGCCGTGAACTGATATACCAGTTCATTTAGATGTAGGTTACACTGCAATAGAAGCATTTTTTAAATTAATATAATTGTACAGACATAATGCAGTATAGTAAAATTAATCTGTGATTAATACTCTCAAAAATTATATTCCTGTGTAATTAAATTCCTATATATAGTTAAATGTTTTATGTCATATCGAAAAAATGATCTATTTTAGCATTTTTAAATAATTACTGAGGAAAAAGCATTACAATTTGCCCTTCTCCTCGCCGGTCACGGGGGTAATTATGTCAGAGTTTCCACATCTTCACAACTTTTAATATTCAGAATTCTTGTCTTGAAAAGTACTTCATTAATATATGTTTTATGTATCCCATTATTTTAAATATGGTTGAAGATTATATTGCTCGAATGTAATTTGTAGTCCCATATTCCATTTAATTTTAAGTTTCTTAAGTATGTGGCAAATATCCATGCGTCCTAAATAAATTCCTTATGTATATATATATAGGGTAACTCTAGGATAGATGGCCATAGTTTTAAAAGATTGGAATAAAAATTCTTAGAATGCAAATACAAGAAATATTTATGCATATTTAAAATTATTATACATATACTTTAATATTTTATGCAAAAGGATTTAGGATTATATTGATCGAAAATAATTTGAAGTCTTTTATTGCATGTACATATAAATTTCTTAAATATGTAGACACTATCCATGAATCTTAAATAAATTTCTAATAATATATATATATATATATTTTAATTCGCGTGTAAGTTGGTCAATTTGGCCATATAAAGTACAAATTTAATTTAACCTTATCACCGCCGTGAACTGATATATCAGTTCATTGAGATGTAGGTTACACTGCAATGGGAGCACTTTTTAAATTAATATAATTGTACATACATAATCTAGTAGAGTAAGATTAAGTTGTGATTAATACTCTCAAAAATTCTATTCCTGTTTAATTAAATACCTATACATAATTGAATGTTTTATATCATGTCGAAATAAATATCTATTTTAGCATTTTTAAATAATTACTGAGGAAAAAACATTATAATTTTGTCCTTCTCCTCGGCGGTCACGGGGGTAATTATGTCAGAGTTTCCACATCTTCACAACTTTTAAGATTCAGAATTCTTGTCTTGTAAAGTACTTGATTAATATATGTTTTATGTATTCCATTATTTTAAATATGGTTGAAGATTATATTACTCGCGTATAATTTGTAGTCACATATTACATTTTGCTTTAAGTTTCTTAAGTATGTGGCAACAATCCATGCGTCCTAAATAAATTTCTTGTGAATATATGTATGTGTGCTTAATTGTTAAAGACATTCAATCCCCCAATAAAAAACAAGTGAGACCTCATCATAGGTTCTTATAGTATGAACTAGGTTTAATTAATTTTACTATGTCAGAGTATGTGTTTAATACATGTTTTATATATTCCATTAGTTTTTCGATGAATTAGGATTATATTGATCGAAAATAATTTGTAGTCCTTTATTGCATGTAGATATAAATTTCTTTAAAATGTAGACACTATCCATGAATCTTAAATAAATTTCTTGTAATGCATATCTATATATGTAACTTGATCAGTTTGATCCTATAAAACAGACATTTAAACCAGAAATTTTCAAATGTACAAAAAAATGATAAAATACATTTAAAAATAAAAATAAATGCAGTAGAAATCTGAAAATAAGCCCCACCCGATACAACTACCACCCGGATTTTCAACAAATTTCACATTCAGAAAAAATTCCGTTTCTAAGTCCACTACCAAATATCATTTTTTGGAATGTGTTTTCATTTTTCATCCATCCCTTGACGAGGAATTTTTTCACGGTGTCAATAAGTGCACCGAGGTTAGTTTCTTTGTTTTCATTCTCCGTAGTGTTCCTGTTTGGCGATTTTCACAGGGCTCCGCGCACTGCATTTTTTTGTTTTAAGCACGAGTGCGACCTGTCCTTTTTAGACGTAGATAATGAGGCCTTACCATTTTCTATGTTTTTTTCTTTGCACGCTTTATTTTTTGAAAACTATTTTGTTTTTCTATTTTTCCGCAAAAACACGTAACACTTTTTTCTTAAATTAAGATATTAAAATCTATGCAGGTTAGTTTCTGCATAACTAGAAATATTTCAAAAGAAAATATTATAGAAAATTTTCTTAACAGCACACTGTTAAAAATTTGAGGCATTCTGTCCAGTCATTTGACCGTTTTTTTTTTAATTACGGTTTCATAACCACAATTTAAGTATATTCTGGCCATAAAATGGCCAATAATATGCTCAGAATAGTGTTAAATTACGGCTGTGTAACCGTTTTCGATGAAAACGGGTCAAATGACTGGACAGAATGCCGCAAACTTTTAACAGTACACTTTTAATTCTAAACTAAAAGTTGAAACATTGTCGTAAGTGTTTAAGTTTTCTATTGAAAATATTATTATTAAATTGGTATAGAAAGATGGTCCACTGTCCCTCTTTTGGGTTGTCCAGTGATGCCCTGTAGACATGGAATCAGAAAATGTTTCCATTTTTTTTATTTGCTATAAAACCATTTTGGATAGCTTTACCGATAAATGTAAGCATTTTCCTTAAAGTTTAACCTTTTTTCAATAATTCTAAACTTTATTTGGACTAAAAACTGACGTTCTAAAGATGCAAAATTTTACTGTAGAAGCTAAAATGAGCATACTTTTATTCCCATCTTTTTTAGATTGATTTATGAAGTATACACCTTTGCGATTAGATAGAATGTAAGAATTTTCTCATTTATTTTATGTTTAAAAGTATAAAGCGATGCATTATGTAATATTTCACATAAATATTTACGTTTTTAGTCAATTTTCCCACTTGATGATCAAAAATCATATGAAAGAGCAAAAGAAGTTAAGGCATTAACTTGGAATAAGATATTGATATTTTTGCCAAAAAATGGCATGTAGTGGGCATGCAATTTTGAGATAGGCAGGTTTTTTTTCTGAAACTTTCCAAATTCTAGTAAAATGTTCAAAATATGATAAAATAAAATTAATAATGAAATTATGTGTGTTGTATGGTTTAAAAGTACTGTAGTAATGATTTAATTATTAACAGTAACTCCTATGGAAGTGATGTAAGCCTGTACTAGGAGGGTGTTTCCATATATACCTCTTTCACTTCTGGTATCTAGGTAACTCTCAGACTCTAACAATTTTCCTAGTGAAGAACAAGTGAGACTTCATCATAGGTTCTTATAATCTGAACTAGGGTAAATTAATTTAACCTTACTACCGCCGTGAACTGATATAGCAGTTCATTTAGATGTAGGTTACACTGCAATAGAAGCATTTTTTAAATTAATATAATTGTACAGACATAATGCAGTATAGTAAAATTAATCTGTGATTAATACTCTCAAAAATTATATTCCTGTGTAATTAAATTCCTATATATAGTTAAATGTTTTATGTCATATCGAAAAAATGATCTATTTTAGCATTTTTAAATAATTACTGAGGAAAAAGCATTACAATTTGCCCTTCTCCTCGCCGGTCACGGGGGTAATTATGTCAGAGTTTCCACATCTTCACAACTTTTAATATTCAGAATTCTTGTCTTGAAAAGTACTTCATTAATATATGTTTTATGTATCCCATTATTTTAAATATGGTTGAAGATTATATTGCTCGAATGTAATTTGTAGTCCCATATTCCATTTAATTTTAAGTTTCTTAAGTATGTGGCAAATATCCATGCGTCCTAAATAAATTCCTTATGTATATATATATAGGGTAACTCTAGGATAGATGGCCATAGTTTTAAAAGATTGGAATAAAAATTCTTAGAATGCAAATACAAGAAATATTTATGCATATTTAAAATTATTATACATATACTTTAATATTTTATGCAAAAGGATTTAGGATTATATTGATCGAAAATAATTTGAAGTCTTTTATTGCATGTACATATAAATTTCTTAAATATGTAGACACTATCCATGAATCTTAAATAAATTTCTAATAATATATATATATATATATTTTAATTCGCGTGTAAGTTGGTCAATTTGGCCATATAAAGTACAAATTTAATTTAACCTTATCACCGCCGTGAACTGATATATCAGTTCATTGAGATGTAGGTTACACTGCAATGGGAGCATTTTTTAAATTAATATAATTGTACATACATAATCTAGTAGAGTAAGATTAAGTTGTGATTAATACTCTCAAAAATTCTATTCCTGTTTAATTAAATTCCTATACATAATTAAATGTTTTATATCATGTCGAAATAAATATCTATTTTAGCATTTTTAAATAATTACTGAGGAAAAAACATTATAATTTTGTCCTTCTCCTCGGCGGTCACGGGGGTAATTATGTCAGAGTTTCCACATCTTCACAACTTCTAAGATTCAGAATTCTTGTCTTGTAAAGTACTTGATTAATATATGTTTTATGTATTCCATTATTTTAAATATGGTTGAAGATTATATTACTCGCGTATAATTTGTAGTCACATATTACATTTTGCTTTAAGTTTCTTAAGTATGCGGCAACAATCCATGCGTCCTAAATAAATTTCTTGTGAATATATGTATGTGTGCTTAATTGTTAAAGACATTCAATCCCCCAATAAAAAACAAGTGAGACCTCATCATAGGTTCTTATAGTATGAACTAGGTTTAATTAATTTTACTATGTCAGAGTATGTGTTTAATACATGTTTTATATATTCCATTAGTTTTTCGATGAATTAGGATTATATTGATCGAAAATAATTTGTAGTCCTTTATTGCATGTAGATATAAATTTCTTTAAAATGTAGACACTATCCATGAATCTTAAATAAATTTCTTGTAATGCATATCTATATATGTAACTTGATCAGTTTGATCCTATAAAACAGACATTTAAACCAGAAATTTTCAAATGTACAAAAAAATGATAAAATACATTTAAAAATAAAATAAAATGCAGTAGAAATCTGAAAATAAGCCCCACCCGATACAACTACCACCCGGATTTTCAACAAATTTCACATTCAGAAAAAATTCCGTTTCTAAGTCCACTACCAAATATCATTTTTTGGAATGTGTTTTCATTTTTCATCCATCCCTTGACGAGGAATTTTTTCACGGTGTCAATAAGTGCACCGAGGTTAGTTTCTTTGTTTTCATTCTCCGTAGTGTTCCTGTTTGGCGATTTTCACAGGGCTCCGCGCACTGCATTTTTTTGTTTTAAGCACGAGTGCGACCTGTCCTTCTTAGACGTAGATAATGAGGCCTTACCATTTTCTATGTTTTTTTCTTTGCACGCTTTATTTTTTGAAAACTATTTTGTTTTTCTATTTTTCCGCAAAAACACGTAACACTTTTTTCTTAAATTAAGATATTAAAATCTATGCAGGTTAGTTTCTGCATAACTAGAAATATTTCAAAAGAAAATATTATAGAAAATTTTCTTAACAGCACACTGTTAAAAATTTGAGGCATTCTGTCCAGTCATTTGACCGTTTTTTTTAATTACGGTTTCATAACCACAATTTAAGTATATTCTGGCCATAAAATGGCCAATAATATGCTCAGAATAGTGTTAAATTACGGTTGTGTAACCGTTTTCGATGAAAACGGATCAAATGACTGGACAGAATGCTGCAAATTTTTAACAGTACACTTTTAATTCTAAACTAAAAGTTGAAACATTGTCGTAAGTGTTTAAGTTTTCTATTGAAAATATTATTATTAAATTGGTATAGAAAGATGGTCCACTGTCCCTCTTTTGGGTTGTCCAGTGATGCCCTGTAGACATGGAATCAGAAAATGTTTCCATTTTTTTTATTTGCTATAAAACCATTTTGGATAGCTTTACCGATAAATGTAAGCATTTTCCTTAAAGTTTAACCTTTTTTCAATAATTCTAAACTTTATTTGGACTAAAAACTGACGTTCTAAAGATGCAAAATTTTACTGTAGAAGCTAAAATGAGCATACTTTTATTCCCATCTTTTTTAGATTGATTTATGAAGTATACACCTTTGCGATTAGATAGAATGTAAGAATTTTCTCATTTATTTTATGTTTAAAAGTATAAAGCGATGCATTATGTAATATTTCACATAAATATTTACGTTTTTAGTCAATTTTCCCACTTGATGATCAAAAATCATATGAAAGAGCAAAAGAAGTTAAGGCATTAACTTGGAATAAGATATTGATATTTCTGCCAAAAAATGGCATGTAGTGGGCATGCAATTTTGAGATAGGCAGGTTTTTTTTCTGAAACTTTCCAAATTCTAGTAAAATGTTCAAAATATGATAAAATAAAATTAATAATGAAATTATGTGTGTTGTATGGTTTAAAAGTACTGTAGTAATGATTTAATTATTAACAGTAACTCCTATGGAAGTGATGTAAGCCTGTACTAGGAGGGTGTTTCCATATATACCTCTTTCACTTCTGGTATCTAGGTAACTCTCAGACTCTAACAATTTTCCTAGTGAAGAACAAGTGAGACTTCATCATAGGTTCTTATAATCTGAACTAGGGTAAATTAATTTAACCTTACTACCGCCGTGAACTGATATAGCAGTTCATTTAGATGTAGGTTACACTGCAATAGAAGCATTTTTTAAATTAATATAATTGTACAGACATAATGCAGTATAGTAAAATTAATCTGTGATTAATACTCTCAAAAATTATATTCCTGTGTAATTAAATTCCTATATATAGTTAAATGTTTTATGTCATATCGAAAAAATGATCTATTTTAGCATTTTTAAATAATTACTGAGGAAAAAGCATTACAATTTGCCCTTCTCCTCGCCGGTCACGGGGGTAATTATGTCAGAGTTTCCACATCTTCACAACTTTTAATATTCAGAATTCTTGTCTTGAAAAGTACTTCATTAATATATGTTTTATGTATCCCATTATTTTAAATATGGTTGAAGATTATATTGCTCGAATGTAATTTGTAGTCCCATATTCCATTTAATTTTAAGTTTCTTAAGTATGTGGCAAATATCCATGCGTCCTAAATAAATTCCTTATGTATATATATATAGGGGAACTCTAGGATAGATGGCCATAGTTTTAAAAGATTGGAATAAAAATTCTTAGAATGCAAATACAAGAAATATTTATGCATATTTAAAATTATTATACATATACTTTAATATTTTATGCAAAAGGATTTAGGATTATATTGATCGAAAATAATTTGAAGTCTTTTATTGCATGTACATATAAATTTCTTAAATATGTAGACACTATCCATGAATCTTAAATAAATTTCTAATAATATATATATATATATATTTTAATTCGCGTGTAAGTTGGTCAATTTGGCCATATAAAGTACAAATTTAATTTAACCTTATCACCGCCGTGAACTGATATATCAGTTCATTGAGATGTAGGTTACACTGCAATGGGAGCATTTTTTAAATTAATATAATTGTACATACATAATCTAGTAGAGTAAGATTAAGTTGTGATTAATACTCTCAAAAATTCTATTCCTGTTTAATTAAATTCCTATACATAATTAAATGTTTTATATCATGTCGAAATAAATATCTATTTTAGCATTTTTAAATAATTACTGAGGAAAAAACATTATAATTTTGTCCTTCTCCTCGGCGGTCACGGGGGTAATTATGTCAGAATTTGCACATCTTCACAACTTTTAAGATTCAGAATTCTTGTCTTGTAAAGTACTTGATTAATATATGTTTTATGTATTCCATTATTTTAAATATGGTTGAAGATTATATTACTCGCGTATAATTTGTAGTCACATATTACATTTTGCTTTAAGTTTCTTAAGTATGTGGCAACAATCCATGCGTCCTAAATAAATTTCTTGTGAATATATGTATGTGTGCTTAATTGTTAAAGACATTCAATCCCCCAATAAAAAACAAGTGAGACCTCATCATAGGTTCTTATAGTATAAACTAGGTTTAATTAATTTTACTATGTCAGAGTATGTGTTTAATATATGTTTTATATATTCCATTAGTTTTTCGATGAATTAGGATTATATTGATCGAAAATAATTTGTAGTCCTTTATTGCATGTAGATATAAATTTCTTTAAAATGTAGACACTATCCATGAATCTTAAATAAATTTCTTGTAATGCATATCTATATATGTAACTTGATCAGTTTGATCCTATAAAACAGACATTTAAACCAGAAATTTTCAAATGTACAAAAAAATGATAAAATACATTTAAAAATAAAATAAAATGCAGTAGAAATCTGAAAATAAGCCCCACCCGATACAACTACCACCCGGATTTTCAACAAATTTCACATTCAGAAAAAATCCCGTTTCTAAGTCCACTACCAAATATCATTTTTTGGAATGTGTTTTCATTTTTCATCCATCCCTTGACGAGGAATTTTTTCACGGTGTCAATAAGTGCACCGAGGTTAGTTTCTTTGTTTTCATTCTCCGTAGTGTTCCTGTTTGGCGATTTTCACAGGGCTCCGCGCACTGCATTTTTTTGTTTTAAGCACGAGTGCGACCTGTCCTTCTTAGACGTAGAAAATGAGGCCTTACCATTTTCTATGTTTTTTTCTTTGCACGCTTTATTTTTTGAAAACTATTTTGTTTTTCTATTTTTCCGCAAAAACACGTAACACTTTTTTCTTAAATTAAGATATTAAAATCTATGCAGGTTAGTTTCTGCATAACTAGAAATATTTCAAAAGAAAATATTATAGAAAATTTTCTTAACAGCACACTGTTAAAAATTTGAGGCATTCTGTCCAGTCATTTGACCGTTTTTTTTTTTAATTACGGTTTCATAACCACAATTTAAGTATATTCTGGCCATAAAATGGCCAATAATATGCTCAGAATAGTGTTAAATTACGGTTGTGTAACCGTTTTCGATGAAAACGGGTCAAATGACTGGACAGAATGCTGCAAATTTTTAACAGTACACTTTTAATTCTAAACTAAAAGTTGAAACATTGTCGTAAGTGTTTAAGTTTTCTATTGAAAATATTATTATTAAATTGGTATAGAAAGATGGTCCACTGTCCCTCTTTTGGGTTGTCCAGTGATGCCCTGTAGACATGGAATCAGAAAATGTTTCCATTTTTTTTATTTGCTATAAAACCATTTTGGATAGCTTTACCGATAAATGTAAGCATTTTCCTTAAAGTTTAACCTTTTTTCAATAATTCTAAACTTTATTTGGACTAAAAACTGACGTTCTAAAGATGCAAAATTTTACTGTAGAAGCTAAAATGAGCATACTTTTATTCCCATCTTTTTTAGATTGATTTATGAAGTATACACCTTTGCGATTAGATAGAATGTAAGAATTTTCTCATTTATTTTATGTTTAAAAGTATAAAGCGATGCATTATGTAATATTTCACATAAATATTTACGTTTTTAGTCAATTTTCCCACTTGATGATCAAAAATCATATGAAAGAGCAAAAGAAGTTAAGGCATTAACTTGGAATAAGATATTGATATTTTTGCCAAAAAATGGCATGTAGTGGGCATGCAATTTTGAGATAGGCAGGTTTTTTTTCTGAAACTTTCCAAATTCTAGTAAAATGTTCAAAATATGATAAAATAAAATTAATAATGAAATTATGTGTGTTGTATGGTTTAAAAGTACTGTAGTAATGATTTAATTATTAACAGTAACTCCTATGGAAGTGATGTAAGCCTGTACTAGGAGGGTGTTTCCATATATACCTCTTTCACTTCTGGTATCTAGGTAACTCTCAGACTCTAACAATTTTCCTAGTGAAGAACAAGTGAGACTTCATCATAGGTTCTTATAATCTGAACTAGGGTAAATTAATTTAACCTTACTACCGCCGTGAACTGATATAGCAGTTCATTTAGATGTAGGTTACACTGCAATAGAAGCATTTTTTAAATTAATATAATTGTACAGACATAATGCAGTATAGTAAAATTAATCTGTGATTAATACTCTCAAAAATTATATTCCTGTGTAATTAAATTCCTATATATAGTTAAATGTTTTATGTCATTTCGAAAAAATGATCTATTTTAGCATTTTTAAATAATTACTGAGGAAAAACCATTACAATTTGCCCTTCTCCTCGCCGGTCACGGGGGTAATTATGTCAGAGTTTCCACATCTTCACAACTTTTAATATTCAGAATTCTTGTCTTGAAAAGTACTTCATTAATATATGTTTTATGTATCCCATTATTTTAAATATGGTTGAAGATTATATTGCTCGAATGTAATTTGTAGTCCCATATTCCATTTAATTTTAAGTTTCTTAAGTATGTGGCAAATATCCATGCGTCCTAAATAAATTCCTTATGTATATATATATAGGGTAACTCTAGGATAGATGGCCATAGTTTTAAAAGATTGGAATAAAAATTCTTAGAATGCAAATACAAGAAATATTTATGCATATTTAAAATTATTATACATATACTTTAATATTTTATGCAAAAGGATTTAGGATTATATTGATCGAAAATAATTTGAAGTCTTTTATTGCATGTACATATAAATTTCTTAAATATGTAGACACTATCCATGAATCTTAAATAAATTTCTAATAATATATATATATATATATTTTAATTCGCGTGTAAGTTGGTCAATTTGGCCATATAAAGTACAAATTTAATTTAACCTTATCACCGCCGTGAACTGATATATCAGTTCATTGAGATGTAGGTTACACTGCAATGGGAGCATTTTTTAAATTAATATAATTGTACATACATAATCTAGTAGAGTAAGATTAAGTTGTGATTAATACTCTCAAAAATTCTATTCCTGTTTAATTAAATTCCTATACATAATTAAATGTTTTATATCATGTCGAAATAAATATCTATTTTAGCATTTTTAAATAATTACTGAGGAAAAAACATTATAATTTTGTCCTTCTCCTCGGCGGTCACGGGGGTAATTATGTCAGAGTTTGCACATCTTCACAACTTTTAAGATTCAGAATTCTTGTCTTGTAAAGTACTTGATTAATATATGTTTTATGTATTCCATTATTTTAAATATGGTTGAAGATTATATTACTCGCGTATAATTTGTAGTCACATATTACATTTTGCTTTAAGTTTCTTAAGTATGTGGCAACAATCCATGCGTCCTAAATAAATTTCTTGTGAATATATGTATGTGTGCTTAATTGTTAAAGACATTCAATCCCCCAATAAAAAACAAGTGAGACCTCATCATAGGTTCTTATAGTATAAACTAGGTTTAATTAATTTTACTATGTCAGAGTATGTGTTTAATATATGTTTTATATATTCCATTAGTTTTTCGATGAATTAGGATTATATTGATCGAAAATAATTTGTAGTCCTTTATTGCATGTAGATATAAATTTCTTTAAAATGTAGACACTATCCATGAATCTTAAATAAATTTCTTGTAATGCATATCTATATATGTAACTTGATCAGTTTGATCCTATAAAACAGACATTTAAACCAGAAATTTTCAAATGTACAAAAAAATGATAAAATACATTTAAAAATAAAATAAAATGCAGTAGAAATCTGAAAATAAGCCCCACCCGATACAACTACCACCCGGATTTTCAACAAATTTCACATTCAGAAAAAATCCCGTTTCTAAGTCCACTACCAAATATCATTTTTTGGAATGTGTTTTCATTTTTCATCCATCCCTTGACGAGGAATTTTTTCACGGTGTCAATAAGTGCACCGAGGTTAGTTTCTTTGTTTTCATTCTCCGTAGTGTTCCTGTTTGGCGATTTTCACAGGGCTCCGCGCACTGCATTTTTTTGTTTTAAGCACGAGTGCGACCTGTCCTTCTTAGACGTAGAAAATGAGGCCTTACCATTTTCTATGTTTTTTTCTTTGCACGCTTTATTTTTTGAAAACTATTTTGTTTTTCTATTTTTCCGCAAAAACACGTAACACTTTTTTCTTAAATTAAGATATTAAAATCTATGCAGGTTAGTTTCTGCATAACTAGAAATATTTCAAAAGAAAATATTATAGAAAATTTTCTTAACAGCACACTGTTAAAAATTTGAGGCATTCTGTCCAGTCATTTGACCGTTTTTTTTTTTAATTACGGTTTCATAACCACAATTTAAGTATATTCTGGCCATAAAATGGCCAATAATATGCTCAGAATAGTGTTAAATTACGGTTGTGTAACCGTTTTCGATGAAAACGGGTCAAATGACTGGACAGAATGCTGCAAATTTTTAACAGTACACTTTTAATTCTAAACTAAAAGTTGAAACATTGTCGTAAGTGTTTAAGTTTTCTATTGAAAATATTATTATTAAATTGGTATAGAAAGATGGTCCACTGTCCCTCTTTTGGGTTGTCCAGTGATGCCCTGTAGACATGGAATCAGAAAATGTTTCCATTTTTTTTATTTGCTATAAAACCATTTTGGATAGCTTTACCGATAAATGTAAGCATTTTCCTTAAAGTTTAACCTTTTTTCAATAATTCTAAACTTTATTTGGACTAAAAACTGACGTTCTAAAGATGCAAAATTTTACTGTAGAAGCTAAAATGAGCATACTTTTATTCCCATCTTTTTTAGATTGATTTATGAAGTATACACCTTTGCGATTAGATAGAATGTAAGAATTTTCTCATTTATTTTATGTTTAAAAGTATAAAGCGATGCATTATGTAATATTTCACATAAATATTTACGTTTTTAGTCAATTTTCCCACTTGATGATCAAAAATCATATGAAAGAGCAAAAGAAGTTAAGGCATTAACTTGGAATAAGATATTGATATTTTTGCCAAAAAATGGCATGTAGTGGGCATGCAATTTTGAGATAGGCAGGTTTTTTTTCTGAAACTTTCCAAATTCTAGTAAAATGTTCAAAATATGATAAAATAAAATTAATAATGAAATTATGTGTGTTGTATGGTTTAAAAGTACTGTAGTAATGATTTAATTATTAACAGTAACTCCTATGGAAGTGATGTAAGCCTGTACTAGGAGGGTGTTTCCATATATACCTCTTTCACTTCTGGTATCTAGGTAACTCTCAGACTCTAACAATTTTCCTAGTGAAGAACAAGTGAGACTTCATCATAGGTTCTTATAATCTGAACTAGGGTAAATTAATTTAACCTTACTACCGCCGTGAACTGATATAGCAGTTCATTTAGATGTAGGTTACACTGCAATAGAAGCATTTTTTAAATTAATATAATTGTACAGACATAATGCAGTATAGTAAAATTAATCTGTGATTAATACTCTCAAAAATTATATTCCTGTGTAATTAAATTCCTATATATAGTTAAATGTTTTATGTCATTTCGAAAAAATGATCTATTTTAGCATTTTTAAATAATTACTGAGGAAAAACCATTACAATTTGCCCTTCTCCTCGCCGGTCACGGGGGTAATTATGTCAGAGTTTCCACATCTTCACAACTTTTAATATTCAGAATTCTTGTCTTGAAAAGTACTTCATTAATATATGTTTTATGTATCCCATTATTTTAAATATGGTTGAAGATTATATTGCTCGAATGTAATTTGTAGTCCCATATTCCATTTAATTTTAAGTTTCTTAAGTATGTGGCAAATATCCATGCGTCCTAAATAAATTCCTTATGTATATATATATAGGGTAACTCTAGGATAGATGGCCATAGTTTTAAAAGATTGGAATAAAAATTCTTAGAATGCAAATACAAGAAATATTTATGCATATTTAAAATTATTATACATATACTTTAATATTTTATGCAAAAGGATTTAGGATTATATTGATCGAAAATAATTTGAAGTCTTTTATTGCATGTACATATAAATTTCTTAAATATGTAGACACTATCCATGAATCTTAAATAAATTTCTAATAATATATATATATATATATTTTAATTCGCGTGTAAGTTGGTCAATTTGGCCATATAAAGTACAAATTTAATTTAACCTTATCACCGCCGTGAACTGATATATCAGTTCATTGAGATGTAGGTTACACTGCAATGGGAGCATTTTTTAAATTAATATAATTGTACATACATAATCTAGTAGAGTAAGATTAAGTTGTGATTAATACTCTCAAAAATTCTATTCCTGTTTAATTAAATTCCTATACATAATTAAATGTTTTATATCATGTCGAAATAAATATCTATTTTAGCATTTTTAAATAATTACTGAGGAAAAAACATTATAATTTTGTCCTTCTCCTCGGCGGTCACGGGGGTAATTATGTCAGAGTTTCCACATCTTCACAACTTTTAAGATTCAGAATTCTTGTCTTGTAAAGTACTTGATTAATATATGTTTTATGTATTCCCTTATTTTAAATATGGTTGAAGATTATATTACTCGCGTATAATTTGTAGTCACATATTACATTTTGCTTTAAGTTTCTTAAGTATGCGGCAACAATCCATGCGTCCTAAATAAATTTCTTGTGAATATATGTATGTGTGCTTAATTGTTAAAGACATTCAATCCCCCAATAAAAAACAAGTGAGACCTCATCATAGGTTCTTATAGTATGAACTAGGTTTAATTAATTTTACTATGTCAGAGTATGTGTTTAATACATGTTTTATATATTCCATTAGTTTTTCGATGAATTAGGATTATATTGATCGAAAATAATTTGTAGTCCTTTGTTGCATGTAGATATAAATTTCTTTAAAATGTAGACACTATCCATGAATCTTAAATAAATTTCTTGTAATGCATATCTATATATGTAACTTGATCAGTTTGATCCTATAAAACAGACATTTAAACCAGAAATTTTCAAATGTACAAAAAAATGATAAAATACATTTAAAAATAAAATAAAATGCAGTAGAAATCTGAAAATAAGCCCCACCCGATACAACTACCACCCGGATTTTCAACAAATTTCACATTCAGAAAAAATTCCGTTTCTAAGTCCACTACCAAATATCATTTTTTGGAATGTGTTTTCATTTTTCATCCATCCCTTGACGAGGAATTTTTTCACGGTGTCAATAAGTGCACCGAGGTTAGTTTCTTTGTTTTCATTCTCCGTAGTGTTCCTGTTTGGCGATTTTCACAGGGCTCCGCGCACTGCATTTTTTTTGTTTTAAGCACGAGTGCGACCTGTCCTTCTTAGACGTAGATAATGAGGCCTTACCATTTTCTATGTTTTTTTCTTTGCACGCTTTATTTTTTGAAAACTATTTTGTTTTTTTATTTTTCCGCAAAAACACGTAACACTTTTTTCTTAAATTAAGATATTAAAATCTATGCAGGTTAGTTTCTGCATGACTAGAAATATTTCAAAAGAAAATATTATAGAAAATTTTCTTAACAGCACACTGTTAAAAATTTGAGGCATTCTGTCCAGTCATTTGACCGTTTTTATTTTAATTACGGTTTCATAACCACAATTTAAGTATATTCTGGCCATAAAATGGCCAATAATATGCTCAGAATAGTGTTAAATTACGGTTGTGTAACCGTTTTCGATGAAAACGGGTCAAATGACTGGACAGAATGCTGCAAATTTTTAACAGTACACTTTTAATTCTAAACTAAAAGTTGAAACATTGTCGTAAGTGTTTAAGTTTTCTATTGAAAATATTATTATTAAATTGGTATAGAAAGATGCTGCACTGTCCCTCTTATGGGTTGTCCAGTGATGCCCTGTAGACATGGAATCAGAAAATGTTTCCATTTTTTTTATTTGCTATAAAACCATTTTGGATAGCTTTACCGATAAATGTAAGCATTTTCCTTAAAGTTTAACCTTTTTTCAATAATTCTAAACTTTATTTGGACTAAAAACTGACGTTCTAAAGATGCAAAATTTTACTGTAGAAGCTAAAATGAGCATACTTTTATTCCCATCTTTTTTAGATTGATTTATGAAGTATACACCTTTGCGATTAGATAGAATGTAAGAATTTTCTCATTTATTTTATGTTTAAAAGTATAAAGCGATGCATTATGTAATATTTCACATAAATATTTACGTTTTTAGTCAATGTTCCCACTTGATGATCAAAAATCATATGAAAGAGCAAAAGAAGTTAAGGCATTAACTTGGAATAAGATATTGATATTTTTGCCAAAAAATGGCATGTGTTGAGCATGCAATTTTGAGATAGGCAGGGGTTTTTTCTGAAACTTTCCAAATTCTAGTAAAAAGTTCAAAATATGATAAAATAAAATTAATAATGAATTTATGTGTGTTGTATGGTTTAAAAGTACTGTAGTAATGATTTAATTATTAACAGTAACTCCTATGGAAGTGATGTAAGCCTGTACTAGGAGGGTGTTTCCATATATACCTCTTTCACTTCTGGTATCTAGGTAACTCTCAGACTCTAACAATTTTCCTAGTGAAGAACAAGTGAGACCTCATCATAGGTTCTTATAATCTGAACTAGGGTAAATTAATTTAACCTTACTACCGCCGTGAACTGATATAGCAGTTCATTTAGATGTAGGTTACACTGCAATAGAAGCATTTTTTAAATTAATATAATTGTACAGACATAATGCAGTATAGTAAAATTAATTTGTGATTAATACTCTCAAAAATTATATTCCTGTGCAATTAAATTCCTATATATAGTTAAATGTTTTATGTCATATCGAAAAAATGATCTATTTTAGCATTTTTAAATAATTACTGAGGAAAAAGCATTACAATTTGCCCTTCTCCTCTCCGATCACGAGGGTAATTATGTCAGAGTTTCCACATCTTCACAACTTTTAATATTCAGAATTCTTGTCTTGAAAAGTACTTCATTAATATATGTTTTATGTATCCCATTATTTTAAATATGGTTGAAGATTATATTGCTCGAATAAAATTTGTAGTCCCATATTCCATTTAATTTTAAGTTTCTTAAGTATGTGGCAAATATCCATGCGTCCTAAATAAATTCTTTATGTATATATATATAGGGTAACTCTAGGATAGATGGCCATAGTTTTAAAAGATTGGAATAAAAATTCTTAGAATGCAAATACAAGAAATATTTATGCATATTTAAAATTATTATACATATACTTTAATATTTTATGCAAAAGGATTTAGGATTATATTGATCGAAAATAATTTGAAGTCTTTTATTGCATGTACATATAAATTTCTTAAATATGTAGACACTATCCATGAATCTTAAATAAATTTCTAATAATATATATATATATATATTTTAATTCGCGTGTAAGTTGGTCAATTTGGCCATATAAAGTACAAATTTAATTTAACCTTATCACCGCCGTGAACTGATATATCAGTTCATTGAGATGTAGGTTACACTGCAATGGGAGCATTTTTTAAATTAATATAATTGTACATACATAATCTAGTAGAGTAAGATTAAGTTGTGATTAATACTCTCAAAAATTCTATTCCTGTTTAATTAAATTCCTATACATAATTAAATGTTTTATATCAAGTCGAAATAAATATCTATTTTCATATTTTTAAATAATTACTGAGGAAAAAACATTATAATTTTGTCCTTCTCCTCGGCGGTCACGGGGGTAATTATGTCAGAGTTTACACATCTTCACAACTTTTAAGATTCAGAATTCTTGTCTTGTAAAGTACTTGATTAATATATGTTTTATGTATTCCATTATTTTAAATATGGTTGAAGATTATATTACTCGCATATAATTTGTAGTCACATATTACATTTTGCTTTAAGTTTCTTAAGTATGTGGCAACAATCCATGCGTCCTAAATAAATTTCTTGTGTATATATGTATGTGTGCTTAATTGTTAAAGACATTCAATCCCCCAATAAAAAACAAGTGAGACCTCATCATAGGTTCTTATAGTATGAACTAGGTTTAATTAATTTTACTATGTCAGAGTATGTGTTTAATACATGTTTTATATATTCCATTAGTTTTTCGATGAATTAGGATTATATTGATCGAAAATAATTTGTAGTCCTTTATTGCATGTAGATATAAATTTCTTTAAAATGTAGACACTATCCATGAATCTTAAATAAATTTCTTGTAATGCATATCTATATATGTAACTTGATCAGTTTGATCCTATAAAACAGACATTTAAACCAGAAATTTTCAAATGTACAAAAAAATGATAAAATACATTTAAAATTAAAAATAAATACAGTAGAAATCTGAAAATAAGCCCCAACCGATACAACTACCACCCGGATTTTCAACAAATTTCACATTCAGAAAAAATTCCGTTTGTAAGTCCCCTACCAAATATCATTTTTTGGAATGTGTTTTCATTTTTCATCCATCCCTTGACGAGGAATTTTTTCACGGTGTCAATAAGTGCACCGAGGTTAGTTTCTTTGTTTTCATTCTCCGTAGTGTTTCTGTTTGGCGATTTTCACAGGGCTCCGCGCACTGCATTTTTTTGTTTTAAGCACGAGTGCGACCTGTCCTTTTTAGACGTAGATAATGAGGCCTTACAATTTTCTATGTTTTTTTCTTTGCACGCTTTATTTTTTGAAAACTATTTTGTTTTTCTATTTTTCCGCAAAAACACGTAACACTTTTTTCTTAAATTAAGATATTAAAATCTATGCAGGTTACGCAAAACTAGAAATATTTCAAAAGAAAATATTATAGAAAATTTTCTTAACAGCACACCGTTAAAAATTTGAGGCATTCTTTCCAGTCATTTGACCGTTTTTTTTTTTTTTTAATTACGGTTTCATAACCACAATTTAAGTATATTCTGGCCATAAAATGGCCAATAATATGCTCAGAATAGTGTTAAATTACGGTTGTGTAACCGTTTTCGATGAAAACGGGTCAAATGACTGGACAGAATGCTGCAAATTTTTAACAGTACACTTTTAATTCTAAACTAAAAGTTGAAACATTGTCGTAAGTGTTTAAGTTTTCTATTGAAAATATTATTATTAAATTGGTATAGAAAGATGCTGCACTGTCCCTCTTATGGGTTGTCCAGTGATGCCCTGTAGACATGGAATCAGAAAATGTTTCCATTTTTTTTATTTGCTATAAAACCATTTTGGATAGCTTTACCGATAAATGTAAGCATTTTCCTTAAAGTTTAACCTTTTTTCAATAATTCTAAACTTTATTTGGACTAAAAACTGACGTTCTAAAGATGCAAAATTTTACTGTAGAAGCTAAAATGAGCATACTTTTATTCCCATCTTTTTTAGATTGATTTATGAAGTATACACCTTTGCGATTAGATAGAATGTAAGAATTTTCTCATTTATTTTATGTTTAAAAGTATAAAGCGATGCATTATGTAATATTTCACATAAATATTTACGTTTTTAGTCAATGTTCCCACTTGATGATCAAAAATCATATGAAAGAGCAAAAGAAGTTAAGGCATTAACTTGGAATAAGATATTGATATTTTTGCCAAAAAATGGCATGTGTTGAGCATGCAATTTTGAGATAGGCAGGGGTTTTTTCTGAAACTTTCCAAATTCTAGTAAAAAGTTCAAAATATGATAAAATAAAATTAATAATGAATTTATGTGTGTTGTATGGTTTAAAAGTACTGTAGTAATGATTTAATTATTAACAGTAACTCCTATGGAAGTGATGTAAGCCTGTACTAGGAGGGTGTTTCCATATATACCTCTTTCACTTCTGGTATCTAGGTAACTCTCAGACTCTAACAATTTTCCTAGTGAAGAACAAGTGAGACCTCATCATAGGTTCTTATAATCTGAACTAGGGTAAATTAATTTAACCTTACTACCGCCGTGAACTGATATAGCAGTTCATTTAGATGTAGGTTACACTGCAATAGAAGCATTTTTTAAATTAATATAATTGTACAGACATAATGCAGTATAGTAAAATTAATTTGTGATTAATACTCTCAAAAATTATATTCCTGTGCAATTAAATTCCTATATATAGTTAAATGTTTTATGTCATATCGAAAAAATGATCTATTTTAGCATTTTTAAATAATTACTGAGGAAAAAGCATTACAATTTGCCCTTCTCCTCGGCGATCACGAGGGTAATTATGTCAGAGTTTCCACATCTTCACAACTTTTAATATTCAGAATTCTTGTCTTGAAAAGTACTTCATTAATATATGTTTTATGTATCCCATTATTTTAAATATGGTTGAAGATTATATTGCTCGAATAAAATTTGTAGTCCCATATTCCATTTAATTTTAAGTTTCTTAAGTATGTGGCAAATATCCATGCGTCCTAAATAAATTCCTTATGTATATATATATAGGGTAACTCTAGGATAGATGGCCATAGTTTTAAAAGATTGGAATAAAAATTCTTAGAATGCAAATACAAGAAATATTTATGCATATTTAAAATTATTATACATATACTTTAATATTTTATGCAAAAGGATTTAGGATTATATTGATCGAAAATAATTTGAAGTCTTTTATTGCATGTACATATAAATTTCTTAAATATGTAGACACTATCCATGAATCTTAAATAAATTTCTAATAATATATATATATATATTTTAATTCGCGTGTAAGTTGGTCAATTTGGCCATATAAAGTACAAATTTAATTTAACCTTATCACCGCCGTGAACTGATATATCAGTTCATTGAGATGTAGGTTACACTGCAATGGGAGCATTTTTTAAATTAATATAATTGTACATACATAATCTAGTAGAGTAAGATTAAGATGTGATTAATACTCTCAAAAATTCTATTCCTGTTTAATTAAATTCCTATACATAATTGAATGTTTTATATCAAGTCGAAATAAATATCTATTTTCATATTTTTAAATAATTACTGAGGAAAAAACATTATAATTTTGTCCTTCTCCTCGGCGGTCACGGGGGTAATTATGTCAGAGTTTACACATCTTCACAACTTTTAAGATTCAGAATTCTTGTCTTGTAAAGTACTTGATTAATATATGTTTTATGTATTCCATTATTTTAAATATGGTTGAAGATTATATTACTCGCATATAATTTGTAGTCACATATTACATTTTGCTTTAAGTTTCTTAAGTATGTGGCAACAATCCATGCGTCCTAAATAAATTTCTTGTGTATATATGTATGTGTGCTTAATTGTTAAAGACATTCAATCCCCCAATAAAAAACAAGTGAGACCTCATCATAGGTTCTTATAGTATGAACTAGGTTTAATTAATTTTACTATGTCAGAGTATGTGTTTAATACATGTTTTATATATTCCATTAGTTTTTCGATGAATTAGGATTATATTGATCGAAAATAATTTGTAGTCCTTTATTGCATGTAGATATAAATTTCTTTAAAATGTAGACACTATCCATGAATCTTAAATAAATTTCTTGTAATGCATATCTATATATGTAACTTGATCAGTTTGATCCTATAAAACAGACATTTAAACCAGAAATTTTCAAATGTACAAAAAAATGATAAAATACATTTAAAAATAAAAATAAATGCAGTAGAAATCTGAAAATAAGCCCCACCCGATACAACTACCACCCGGATTTTCAACAAATTTCACATTCAGAAAAAATTCCGTTTCTAAGTCCACTACCAAATATCATTTTTTGGAATGTGTTTTCATTTTTCATCCATCCCTTGACGAGGAATTTTTTCACGGTGTCAATAAGTGCACCGAGGTTAGTTTCTTTGTTTTAATTCTCCGTAGTGTTCCTGTTTGGCGATTTTCACAGGGCTCCGCGCACTGCATTTTTTTGTTTTAAGCACGAGTGCGACCTGTCCTTTTTAGACGTAGATAATGAGGCCTTACCATTTTCTATGTTTTTTTCTTTGCACGCTTTATTTTTTGAAAACTATTTTGTTTTTATATTTTTCCGCAAAAACACGTAACACTTTTTTCTTAAATTAAGATATTAAAATCTATGCAGGTTAGTTTCTGCATAACTAGAAATATTTCAAAAGAAAATATTATAGAAAATTTTCTTAACAGCACACTGTTAAAAATTTGAGGCATTCTGTCCAGTCATTTGACCGTTTTTTTTTTTTAAATTACGGTTTCATAACCACAATTTAAGTATATTCTGGCCATAAAATGGCCAATAATATGCTCAGAATAGTGTTAAATTACGGTTGTGTAACCGTTTTCGATGAAAACGGGTCAAATGACTGGACAGAATGCTGCAAATTTTTAACAGTACACTTTTAATTCTAAACTAAAAGTTGAAACATTGTCGTAAGTGTTTAAGTTTTCTATTGAAAATAATATTATTAAATTGGTATAGAAAGATGGTCCACTGTCCCTCTTTTGGGTTGTCCAGTGATGCCCTGTAGACATGGAATCAGAAAATGTTTCCATTTTTTTTATTTGCTATAAAACCATTTTGGATAGCTTTACCGATAAATGTAAGCATTTTCCTTAAAGTTTAACCTTTTTTCAATAATTCTAAACTTTATTTGGACTAAAAACTGACGTTCTAAAGATGCAAAATTTTACTGTAGAAGCTAAAATGAGCATACTTTTATTCCCATCTTTTTTAGATTGATTTATGAAGTATACACCTTTGCGATTAGATAGAATGTAAGAATTTTCTCATTTATTTTATGTTTAAAAGTATAAAGCGATGCATTATGTAATATTTCACATAAATATTTACGTTTTTAGTCAATTTTCCCACTTGATGATGAAAAATCATATGAAAGAGCAAAAGAAGTTAAGGCATTAACTTGGAATAAGATATTGATATTTTTGCCAAAAAATGGCATGTAGTGGGCATGCAATTTTGAGATAGGCAGGGTTTTTTTCTGAAACTTTCCAAATTCTAGTAAAATGTTCAAAATATGATAAAATAAAATTAATAATGAAATTATGTGTGTTGTATGGTTTAAAAGTACTGTAGTAATGATTTAATTATTAACAGTAACTCCTATGGAAGTGATGTAAGCCTGTACTAGGAGGGTGTTTCCATATATACCTCTTTCACTTCTGGTATCTAGGTAACTCTCAGACTCTAACAATTTTCCTAGTGAAGAACAAGTGAGACTTCATCATAGGTTCTTATAATCTGAACTAGGGTAAATTAATTTAACCTTACTACCGCCGTGAACTGATATAGCAGTTCATTTAGATGTAGGTTACACTGCAATAGAAGCATTTTTTAAATTAATATAATTGTACAGACATAATGCAGTATAGTAAAATTAATTTGTGATTAATACTCTCAAAAATTATATTCCTGTGTAATTAAATTCCTATATATAGTTAAATGTTTTATGTCATATCGAAAAAATGATCTATTTTAGCATTTTTAAATAATTACTGAGGAAAAAGCATTACAATTTGCCCTTCTCCTCGCCGGTCACGGGGGTAATTATGTCAGAGTTTCCACATCTTCACAACTTTTAATATTCAGAATTCTTGTCTTGAAAAGTACTTCATTAATATATGTTTTATGTATCCCATTATTTTAAATATGGTTGAAGATTATATTGCTCGAATGTAATTTGTAGTCCCATATTCCATTTAATTTTAAGTTTCTTAAGTATGTGGCAAATATCCATGCGTCCTAAATAAATTCCTTATGTATATATATATAGGGTAACTCTAGGATAGATGGCCATAGTTTTAAAAGATTGGAATAAAAATTCTTAGAATGCAAATACAAGAAATATTTATGCATATTTAAAATTATTATACATATACTTTAATATTTTATGCAAAAGGATTTAGGATTATATTGATCGAAAATAATTTGAAGTCTTTTATTGCATGTACATATAAATTTCTTAAATATGTAGACACTATCCATGAATCTTAAATAAATTTCTAATAATATATATATATATATATTTTAATTCGCGTGTAAGTTGGTCAATTTGGCCATATAAACTACAAATTTAATTTAACCTTATCACCGCCGTGAACTGATATATCAGTTCATTGAGATGTAGGTTACACTGCAATGGGAGCATTTTTTAAATTAATATAATTGTACATACATAATCTAGTAGAGTAAGATTAAGTTGTGATTAATACTCTCAAAAATTCTATTCCTGTTTAATTAAATTCCTATACATAATTAAATGTTTTATATCATGTCGAAATAAATATCTATTTTAGCATTTTTAAATAATTACTGAGGAAAAAACATTATAATTTTGTCCTTCTCCTCGGCGGTCACGGGGGTAATTATGTCAGACTTTCCACATCTTCACAACTTTTAAGATTCAGAATTCTTGTCTTGTAAAGTACTTGATTAATATATGTTTTATGTATTCCATTATTTTAAATATGGTTGAAGATTATATTACTCGCGTATAATTTGTAGTCACATATTACATTTTGCTTTAAGTTTCTTAAGTATGTGGCAACAATCCATGCGTCCTAAATAAATTTCTTGTGAATATATGTATGTGTGCTTAATTGTTAAAGACATTCAATCCCCCAATAAAAAACAAGTGAGACCTCATCATAGGTTCTTATAGTATGAACTAGGTTTAATTAATTTTACTATGTCAGAGTATGTGTTTAATACATGTTTTATATATTCCATTAGTTTTTCGATGAATTAGGATTATATTGATCGAAAATAATTTGTAGTCCTTTATTGCATGTAGATATAAATTTCTTTAAAATATAGACACTATCCATGAATCTTAAATAAATTTCTTGTAATGCATATCTATATATGTAACTTGATCAGTTTGATCCTATAAAACAGACATTTAAACCAGAAATTTTCAAATGTACAAAAAAATGATAAAATACATTTAAAAATAAAAATAAATGCAGTAGAAATCTGAAAATAAGCCCCACCCGATACAACTACCACCCGGATTTTCAACAAATTTCACATTCAGAAAAAATTCCGTTTCTAAGTCCACTACCAAATATCATTTTTTGGAATGTGTTTTCATTTTTCATCCATCCCTTGACGAGGAATTTTTTCACGGTGTCAATAAGTGCACCGAGGTTAGTTTCTTTGTTTTCATTCTCCGTAGTGTTCCTGTTTGGCGATTTTCACAGGGCTCCGCGCACTGCATTTTTTTGTTTTAAGCACGAGTGCGACCTGTCCTTTTTAGACGTAGATAATGAGGCCTTACCATTTTCTATGTTTTTTTCTTTGCACGCTTTATTTTTTGAAAACTATTTTGTTTTTATATTTTTCCGCAAAAACACGTAACACTTTTTTCTTAAATTAAGATATTAAAATCTATGCAGGTTAGTTTCTGCATAACTAGAAATATTTCAAAAGAAAATATTATAGAAAATTTTCTTAACAGCACACTGTTAAAAATTTGAGGCATTCTGTCCAGTCATTTGACCGTTTTTTTTTTTTTTTAAATTACGGTTTCATAACCACAATTTAAGTATATTCTGGCCATAAAATAGCCAATAATATGCTCAGAATAGTGTTAAATTACGGTTGTGTAACCGTTTTCGATGAAAACGGGTCAAATGACTGGACAGAATGCTGCAAATTTTTAACAGTACACTTTTAATTCTAAACTAAAAGTTGAAACATTGTCGTAAGTGTTTAAGTTTTCTATTGAAAATATTATTATTAAATTGGTATAGAAAGATGGTCCACTGTCCCTCTTTTGGGTTGTCCAGTGATGCCCTGTAGACATGGAATCAGAAAATGTTTCCAAATATTTTATTTGCTATAAAACCATTTTGGATAGCTTTACCGATAAATGTAAGCATTTTCCTTAAAGTTTAACCTTTTTTCAATAATTCTAAACTTTATTTGTACTAAAAACTGACGTTCTAAAGATGCAAAATTTTACTGTAGAAGCTAAAATGAGCATAATTTTATTCCCATATTTTTTAGATTGATTTATGAAGTATACACCTTTGCGATTAGATAGAATGTAAGAATTTTCTCATTTATTTTATGTTTAAAAGTATAAAGCGATGCATTATGTAATATTTCACATAAATATTTACGTTTTTAGTCAATGTTCCCACTTGATGATCAAAAATCATATGAAAGAGCAAAAGAAGTTAAGGCATTAACTTCGAATAAGATATTGATATTTTTGCCAAAAAATGGCATGTAGTGAGCATGCAATTTTGAGATAGGCAGGGGTTTTTTCTGAAACTTTCCAAATTCTAGTAAAAAGTTCAAAATATGATAAAATAAAATTAATAATGAAATTATGTGTGTTGTATGGTTTAAAAGTACTGTAGTAATGATTTAATTATTAACAGTAACTCCTATGGAAGTGATGTAAGCCTGTACTAGGAGGGTGTTTCCATATATACCCCTTTCACTTCTGGAATCTAGGTAACTCTCAGACTCTAACAATTTTCCTAGTGAAGAACAAGTGAGACCTCATCATAGGTTCTTATAATCTGAACTAGGGTAAATTAATTTAACCTTACTACCGCCGTGAACTGATATAGCAGTTCATTTAGATGTAGGTTACACTGCAATAGAAGCATTTTTTAAATTAATATAATTGTGCAGACATAATGCAGTATAGTAAAATTAATTTGTGATTAATATTCTCAAAAATTATATTCCTGTGTAATTAAATTCCTATATATAGTTAATTTTTTTATATCATATCGAAAAAATGATCTATTTTAGCATTTTTGAATAATTACTGAGGAAAAAGCATTACAATTTGCCTTTCTCCTCGGCGGTCACGGGGGTAATTATGTCAGAGTTTCCACATCTTCACAACTTTTAATATTCAGAATTCTTGTCTTGAAAAGTACTTCATTAATATATGTTTTATGTATCCCATTATTTTAAATATGGTTGAAGATTATATTGCTCGAATGTAATTTGTAGTCCCATATTCCATTTAATTTTAAGTTTCTTAAGTATGTGGCAAATATCCATGCGTCCTAAATAAATTCCTTATGTATATATATATAGGGTAACTCTAGGTAAGATGGCCATAGTTTTAAAAGATTGGAATAAAAATTCTTAGAATGCAAATACAAGAAATATTTATGCATATTTAAAATTATTAAACATATACTTTAATATTTTATGCAAAAGGATTTAGGATTATATTGATCGAAAATAATTTGAAGTCTTTTATTGCATGTACATATAAATTTCTTAAATATGTAGACACTATCCATGAATCTTAAATAAATTTCTAATAATATATATATATATATTTTAATTCGCGTGTAAGTTGGTCAATTTGGCCATATAAAGTACAAATTTAATTTAACCTTATCACCGCCGTGAACTGATATATCAGTTCATTGAGATGTAGGTTACACTGCAATGGGAGCATTTTTTAAATTAATATAATTGTACATACATAATCTAGTAGAGTAAGATTAAGTTGTGATTAATACTCTCAAAAATTCTATTCCTGTTTAACTAAATTCCTATACATAATTAAATGTTTTATATCATGTCGAAATAAATATCTATTTTAGCATTTTTAAATAATTACTGAGGAAAAAACATTATAATTTTGTCCTTCTCCTCGGCGGTCACGGGGGTAATTATGTCAGAGTTTACACATCTTCACAACTTTTAAGATTCAGAATTCTTGTCTTGTAAAGTACTTGATTAATATATGTTTTATGTATTCCATTATTTTAAATATGGTTGAAGATTATATTACTCGCATATAATTTGTAGTCACATATTACATTTTGCTTTAAGTTTCTTAAGTATGTGGCAACAATCCATGCGTCCTAAATAAATTTCTTGTGAATATATGTATGTGTGCTTAATTGTTAAAGACATTCAATCCCCCAATAAAAAACAAGTGAGACCTCATCATAGGTTCTTATAGTATGAACTAGGTTTAATTAATTTTACTATGTCAGAGTATGTGTTTAATTCATGTTTTATATATTCCATTACTTTTTCGATGAATTAGGATTATATTGATCGAAAATAATTTGTAGTCCTTTATTGCATGTAGATATAAATTTCTTTAAAATGTAGACACTATCCATGAATCTTAAATAAATTTCTTGTAATGCATATCTATATATGTAACTTGATCAGTTTGATCCTATAAAACAGACATTTAAACCAGAAATTTTCAAATGTACAAAAAAATGATAAAATACATTTAAAAATAAAATAAAATGCAGTAGAAATCTGAAAATAAGCCCCACCCGATACAACTACCACCCGGATTTTCAACAAATTTCACATTCAGAAAAAATTCCGTTTCTAAGTCCACTACCAAATATCATTTTTTGGAATGTGTTTTCATTTTTCATCCATCCCTTGACGAGGAATTTTTTCACGGTGTCAATAAGTGCACCGAGGTTAGTTTCTTTGTTTTCATTCTCCGTAGTGTTCCTGTTTGGCGATTTTCACAGGGCTCCGCGCACTGCATTTTTTTGTTTTAAGCACGAGTGCGACCTGTCCTTTTTAGACGTAGATAATGAGGCCTTACCATTTTCTATGTTTTTTCTTTGCACGCTTTATTTTTTGAAAACTATTTTGTTTTTATATTTTTCCGCAAAAACACGTAACACTTTTTTCTTAAATTAAGATATTAAAATCTATGCAGGTTAGTTTCTGCATAACTAGAAATATTTCAAAAGAAAATATTATAGAAAATTTTCTTAACAGCACACTGTTAAAAATTTGAGGCATTCTGTCCAGTCATTTGACCGTTTTTTTTTTTTTAAATTACGGTTTCATAACCACAATTTAAGTATATTCTGGCCATAAAATAGCCAATAATATGCTCAGAATAGTGTTAAATTACGGTTGTGTAACCGTTTTCGATGAAAACGGGTCAAATGACTGGACAGAATGCTGCAAATTTTTAACAGTACACTTTTAATTCTAAACTAAAAGTTGAAACATTGTCGTAAGTGTTTAAGTTTTCTATTGAAAATATTATTATTAAATTGGTATAGAAAGATGGTCCACTGTCCCTCTTTTGGGTTGTCCAGTGATGCCCTGTAGACATGGAATCAGAAAATGTTTCCATTTTTAGGTAGCTTTCTTTACAAAAAAGCTACCTATTGCAGCCGTTCGGAGGAAAGCGATTTCAAAACATTTTGGTATATTTTCATCGATCATGACCCCCAGACCCCGAAACCACCCTCCGTTCAAAATTGATATATATATATATATATATATATATCTGACCTATGTCACACTGTAACTCCCGTAATTATGAACCGATTTCGATGTAATTTGGTGTGTACATAGTACATACCAATGTCTCGACCGAGTTCGTTGGCCAGTTTCATCCGCCATTTTGTTTCAAAATGGCGGCCATTTAAAAATTTTTTAAAAATTTAAAATTTGAAATGTGGTACCAAAAAATTGAAAATGGAAAAATATTTTTTTCTTATGTATTTGACCTTTATACAAAGATTCCGGAGCAGTTTTTGTTTCGTCTATATCTTAAAAAATGGCTGAGTTATAGCATTTTGAATTTCTAGCGTGGCTGACATTTTGAAACGTCCTGAATTTTGTCACGCGATAAAAGGCGTATTTATGAACCGATTTGGATGTAACTTCGTTTATACATAGTACATACCAATGTCTCGACCGGGTTCGTTGGCCAGCTTCACCCGCCATCTTGTTTAAAAATGGCGACCTCTTAAATTTTTAAGAAAAATTTAAATTTGAAATGTGGTACCAAAAATTGAAAATTGAAAAAATATTTTCTTCTTATGTGTTTGACCTTGATAAAAAGATTCGGGAGCAGTTTTTGTTTCGTCTATATCTTAAGAAATGGCTGAGTTATAGCATTTTGAATTTCTAGCGTGGCTGACATTTTGAAACGTCCTGATTTTTCTCACGTAATAACAGGCGTATTTATGAACAGACTTGGATGTACCTTGGTGTGTACATAGTACATACAAATATCTCGACCGAGTTCGTTGGCCAGCTTCATCCGCCATCTTGTTTCAAAATGGCGGCCATTTAAAAAAATTAAAAAAATAAAAAAATTTAAATGAGATACCAAAAAATTGGAAAATGAAAAAGATTTTTTTTTTGTATGTGTTTGACCTTAATACAAAGATTCCGGAACAGTTTTTCTTTCGTCTATATCTAAAAAAAGAAATGGCTGAGTAATAGCATTTTGAATTTCTCTTGTGGCTGACATTTTAAAACGACCTGATTTTTGTCACGCGATAACAGGCGTATTTATGAACCTATTTTGATGTAACTTGGTCTGTACATAGTACATACCAATGTCTCGACCGAGTTCGTTGGTCAGCTTCATTCGCCATCTTGTTTCAAAAGGTTTGCCATCTAAAAAAAATTAAATTTAAAATTCTAAATGAGGTATTAAAAAATTGGAAAATGAAAAAGATTTTTTTTATGTGTTTGGCCTTGATACACATATTCCGGAGCAGTTTTTGTTTCTGAAAATTTGTTCTTTTGTTGATATCTTAAAAAATGGTTGATTTATAGCACTTTGAATTTCTAGCATGGCTAACATTTTGAAACGATCTTGTATTTGTCACGGGATAACACACGTATTCGCCTATTTCGATGTAAGAAGGCATGTGGATAGTATACATCAACACCTCGACCAAGTTCGCTGGCCAGATTCATCAGCCATCTTGTTTCAAAATGGCGGCCATTAAATAAAAATATATATATATATTTAAAGTGAGGTGCAAAAAAATTAGAAATTGAAAAGGGTTTCTTTCTTAAGTATTTGATCTTGATATAAAGATTCAGGAGCATTTTTTGTTTGTCTTTACCTTAAAAAATGGCTCAGATATAGCAGTTTCAATTTCTATTGTGGGTGACATTTTGAAAAATCTGATTTTTTGCATGCGACAGCACTCCTATATATTAACCGACTCCGATGTGAGTGAGCATGTGCACAGCAATTACTAAGGTCTCGACCAAGTTCACTGCTTAGCCTCATCCACCATGTTGTCTTAAAATGACAGGCACTTTCAGAAATTGCCGAATTTGGCAGCCAAATATAAGTTAGTTTAAAGAAAAGCAGCTTGGATAAACCTGACTAATTTCGCTAAATTCTCATTCATTATATTGATAAAAATTAGTATTGAATCTCCTATATTCGGTTTCCACTAAATTGAGCTTCGTGTGTTTGCATGATATAAGTTGGCTTTTTTTAAATAAGGATTATGAAAGCTACCTCTTCCTCCCGGCACTGGCCGGAAGGACTTTTTTTATTTGCTATAAAACCATTTTGGATAGCTTTACCGATAAATGTAAGCATTTTCCTTAAAGTTTAACCTTTTTTCAATAATTCTAAACTTTATTTGGACTAAAAACTGACGTTCTAAAGATGCAAAATTTTACTGTAGAAGCTAAAATGAGCATACTTTTATTCCCATCTTTTTTAGATTGATTTATGAAGTATACACCTTTGCGATTAGATAGAATGTAAGAATTTTCTCATTTATTTTATGTTTAAAAGTATAAAGCGATGCATTATGTAATATTTCACATAAATATTTACGTTTTTAGTCAATTTTCCCACTTGATGATGAAAAATCATATGAAAGAGCAAAAGAAGTTAAGGCATTAACTTGGAATAAGATATTGATATTTTTGCCAAAAAATGGCATGTAGTGGGCATGCAATTTTGAGATAGGCAGGGTTTTTTTCTGAAACTTTCCAAATTCTAGTAAAATGTTCAAAATATGATAAAATAAAATTAATAATGAAATTATGTGTTGTATGGTTTAAAAGTACTGTAGTAATGATTTAATTATTAACAGTAACTCCTATGGAAGTGATGTAAGCCTGTACTAGGAGGGTGTTTCCATATATACCTCTTTCACTTCTGGTATCTAGGTAACTCTCAGACTCTAACAATTTTCCTAGTGAAGAACAAGTGAGACTTCATCATAGGTTCTTATAATCTGAACTAGGGTAAATTAATTTAACCTTACTACCGCCGTGAACTGATATAGCAGTTCATTTAGATGTAGGTTACACTGCAATAGAAGCATTTTTTAAATTAATATAATTGTACAGACATAATGCAGTATAGTAAAATTAATTTGTGATTAATACTCTCAAAAATTATATTCCTGTGTAATTAAATTCCTATATATAGTTAAATGTTTTATGTCATATCGAAAAAATGATCTATTTTAGCATTTTTAAATAATTACTGAGGAAAAAGCATTACAATTTGCCCTTCTCCTCGCCGGTCACGGGGGTAATTATGTCAGAGTTTCCACATCTTCACAACTTTTAATATTCAGAATTCTTGTCTTGAAAAGTACTTCATTAATATATGTTTTATGTATCCCATTATTTTAAATATGGTTGAAGATTATATTGCTCGAATGTAATTTGTAGTCCCATATTCCATTTAATTTTAAGTTTCTTAAGTATGTGGCAAATATCCATGCGTCCTAAATAAATTCCTTATGTATATATATATAGGGTAACTCTAGGATAGATGGCCATAGTTTTAAAAGATTGGAATAAAAATTCTTAGAATGCAAATACAAGAAATATTTATGCATATTTAAAATTATTATACATATACTTTAATATTTTATGCAAAAGGATTTAGGATTATATTGATCGAAAATAATTTGAAGTCTTTTATTGCATGTACATATAAATTTCTTAAATATGTAGACACTATCCATGAATCTTAAATAAATTTCTAATAATATATATATATATATATTTTAATTCGCGTGTAAGTTGGTCAATTTGGCCATATAAAGTACAAATTTAATTTAACCTTATCACCGCCGTGAACTGATATATCAGTTCATTGAGATGTAGGTTACACTGCAATGGGAGCATTTTTTAAATTAATATAATTGTACATACATAATCTAGTAGAGTAAGATTAAGTTGTGATTAATACTCTCAAAAATTCTATTCCTGTTTAATTAAATTCCTATACATAATTGAATGTTTTATATCAAGTCGAAATAAATATCTATTTTCATATTTTTAAATAATTACTGAGGAAAAAACATTATAATTTTGTCCTTCTCCTCGGCGGTCACGGGGGTAATTATGTCAGAGTTTACACATCTTCACAACTTTTAAGATTCAGAATTCTTGTCTTGTAAAGTACTTGATTAATATATGTTTTATGTATTCCATTATTTTAAATATGGTTGAAGATTATATTACTCGCATATAATTTGTAGTCACATATTACATTTTGCTTTAAGTTTCTTAAGTATGTGGCAACAATCCATGCGTCCTAAATAAATTTCTTGTGAATATATGTATGTGTGCTTAATTGTTAAAGACATTCAATCCCCCAATAAAAAACAAGTGAGACCTCATCATAGGTTCTTATAGTATGAACTAGGTTTAATTAATTTTACTATGTCAGAGTATGTGTTTAATACATGTTTTATATATTCCATTAGTTTTTCGATGAATTAGGATTATATTGATCGAAAATAATTTGTAGTCCTTTATTGCATGTAGATATAAATTTCTTTAAAATGTAGACACTATCCATGAATCTTAAATAAATTTCTTGTAATGCATATCTATATATGTAACTTGATCAGTTTGATCCTATAAAACAGACATTTAAACCAGAAATTTTCAAATGTACAAAAAAATGATAAAATACATTTAAAAATAAAAATAAATGCAGTAGAAATCTGAAAATAAGCCCCACCCGATACAACTACCACCCGGATTTTCAACAAATTTCACATTCAGAAAAAATTCCGTTTCTAAGTCCACTACCAAATATCATTTTTTGGAATGTGTTTTCATTTTTCATCCATCCCTTGACGAGGAATTTTTTCACGGTGTCAATAAGTGCACCGAGGTTAGTTTCTTTGTTTTCATTCTCCGTAGTGTTCCTGTTTGGCGATTTTCACAGGGCTCCGCGCACTGCATTTTTTTGTTTTAAGCACGCGTGCGACTTGTCCTTTTTAGACGTAGATAATGAGGCCTTACCATTTTCTATGTTTTTTTCTTTGCACGCTTTATTTTTTGAAAACTATTTTGTTTTTCTATTTTTCCGCAAAAACACGTAACACTTTTTTCTTAAATTAAGATATTAAAATCTATGCAGGTTAGTTTCTGCATAACTAGAAATATTTCAAAAGAAAATATTATAGAAAATTTTCTTAACAGCACACTGTTAAAAATTTGAGGCATTCTGTCCAGTCAATTGACCGTTTTTTTTTTTAATTACGGTTCCATAACCACAATTTAAGTATATTCTGGCCATAAAATGGCCAATAATATGCTCAGAATAGTGTTAAATTACGGTTGTGTAACCGTTTTCGATGAAAACGGGTCAAATGACTGGACAGAATGCTGCAAATTTTTAACAGTACACTTTTAATTCTAAACTAAAAGTTGAAACATTGTCGTAAGTGTTTAAGTTTTCTATTGAAAATATTATTATTAAATTGGTATAGAAAGATGGTCCACTGTACCTCTTTTGGGTTGTCCAGTGATGCCCTGTAGACATGGAATCAGAAAATGTTTCCAAATGTTTTATTTGCTATAAAACCATTTTGGATAGCTTTACCGATAAATGTAAGCATTTTCCTTAAAGTTTAACCTTTTTTCAATAATTCTAAACTTTATTTGGACTAAAAACTGACGTTCTAAAGATGCAAAATTTTACTGTAGAAGCTAAAATGAGCATACTTTTATTCCCATCTTTTTTAGATTGATTTATGAAGTATACACCTTTGCGATTAGATAGAATGTAAGAATTTTCTCATTTATTTTATGTTTAAAAGTATAAAGCGATGCATTATGTAATATTTCACATAAATATTTACGTTTTTAGTCAATTTTCCCACTTGATGATGAAAAATCATATGAAAGAGCAAAAGAAGTTAAGGCATTAACTTGGAATAAGATATTGATATTTTTGCCAAAAAATGGCATGTAGTGGGCATGCAATTTTGAGATAGGCAGGGTTTCTTTTCTGAAACTTTCCAAATTCTAGTAAAATGTTCAAAATATGATAAAATAAAATTAATAATGAAATTATGTGTGTTGTATGGTTTAAAAGTACTGTAGTAATGATTTAATTATTAACAGTAACTCCTATGGAAGTGATGTAAGCCTGTACTAGGAGGGTGTTTCCATATATACCTCTTTCACTTCTGGTATCTAGGTAACTCTCAGACTCTAACAATTTTCCTAGTGAAGAACAAGTGAGACTTCATCATAGGTTCTTATAATCTGAACTAGGGTAAAT
This sequence comes from Maratus speciosus, assembly GCA_963932465.1. Classification (NCBI taxonomy): domain Eukaryota; kingdom Metazoa; phylum Arthropoda; class Arachnida; order Araneae; family Salticidae; genus Maratus; species Maratus speciosus. Next base: position 218,616,022 of record OZ010787.1, read on the forward strand.
TAATTTAACCTTACTACCGCCGTGAACTGATATAGCAGTTCATTTAGATGTAGGTTACACTGCAATAGAAGCATTTTTTAAATTAATATAATTGTACAGACATAATGCAGTATAGTAAAATTAATTTGTGATTAATACTCTCAAAAATTATATTCCTGTGTAATTAAATTCCTATATATAGTTAAATGTTTTATGTCATATCGAAAAAATGATCTATTTTAGCATTTTTAAATAATTACTGAGGAAAAAGCATTACAATTTGCCCTTCTCCTCGCCGGTCACGGCGGTAATTATGTCAGAGTTTACACATCTTCACAACTTTTAAGATTCAGAATTCTTGTCTTGTAAAGTACTTGATTAATATATGTTTTATGTATTCCATTATTTTAAATATGGTTGAAGATTATATTACTCGCATATAATTTGTAGTCACATATTACATTTTGCTTTAAGTTTCTTAAGTATGTGGCAACAATCCATGCGTCCTAAATAAATTTCTTGTGTATATATGTATGTGTGCTTAATTGTTAAAGACATTCAATCCCCCAATAAAAAACAAGTGAGACCTCATCATAGGTTCTTATAGTATGAACTAGGTTTAATTAATTTTACTATGTCAGAGTATGTGTTTAATACATGTTTTATATATTCCATTAGTTTTTCGATGAATTAGGATTATATTGATCGAAAATAATTTGTAGTCCTTTATTGCATGTAGATATAAATTTCTTTAAAATGTAGACACTATCCATGAATCTTAAATAAATTTCTTGTAATGCATATCTATATATGTAACTTGATCAGTTTGATCCTATAAAACAGACATTTAAACCAGAAATTTTCAAATGTACAAAAAAATGATAAAATACATTTAAAAATAAAAATAAATGCAGTAGAAATCTGAAAATAAGCCCCACCCGATACAACTACCACCCGGATTTTCAACAAATTTCACATTCAGAAAAAATTCCGTTTCTAAGTCCACTACCAAATATCATTTTTTGGAATGTGTTTTCATTTTTCATCCATCCCTTGACGAGGAATTTTTTCACGGTGTCAATAAGTGCACCGAGGTTAGTTTCTTTGTTTTCATTCTCCGTAGTGTTCCTGTTTGGCGATTTTCACAGGGCTCCGCGCACTGCATTTTTTTGTTTTAAGCACGCGTGCGACTTGTCCTTTTTAGACGTAGATAATGAGGCCTTACCATTTTCTATGTTTTTTTCTTTGCACGCTTTATTTTTTGAAAACTATTTTGTTTTTCTATTTTTCCGCAAAAACACGTAACACTTTTTTCTTAAATTAAGATATTAAAATCTATGCAGGTTAGTTTCTGCATAACTAGAAATATTTCAAAAGAAAATATTATAGAAAATTTTCTTAACAGCACACTGTTAAAAATTTGAGGCATTCTGTCCAGTCAATTGACCGTTTTTTTTTTAATTACGGTTCCATAACCACAATTTAAGTATATTCTGGCCATAAAATGGCCAATAATATGCTCAGAATAGTGTTAAATTACGGTTGTGTAACCGTTTTCGATGAAAACGGGTCAAATGACTGGACAGAATGCTGCAAATTTTTAACAGTACACTTTTAATTCTAAACTAAAAGTTGAAACATTGTCGTAAGTGTTTAAGTTTTCTATTGAAAATATTATTATTAAATTGGTATAGAAAGATGGTCCACTGTACCTCTTTTGGGTTGTCCAGTGATGCCCTGTAGACATGGAATCAGAAAATGTTTCCAAATGTTTTATTTGCTATAAAACCATTTTGGATAGCTTTACCGATAAATGTAAGCATTTTCCTTAAAGTTTAACCTTTTTTCAATAATTCTAAACTTTATTTGGACTAAAAACTGACGTTCTAAAGATGCAAAATTTTACTGTAGAAGCTAAAATGAGCATACTTTTATTCCCATCTTTTTTAGATTGATTTATGAAGTATACACCTTTGCGATTAGATAGAATGTAAGAATTTTCTCATTTATTTTATGTTTAAAAGTATAAAGCGATGCATTATGTAATATTTCACATAAATATTTACGTTTTTAGTCAATTTTCCCACTTGATGATGAAAAATCATATGAAAGAGCAAAAGAAGTTAAGGCATTAACTTGGAATAAGATATTGATATTTTTGCCAAAAAATGGCATGTAGTGGGCATGCAATTTTGAGATAGGCAGGGTTTCTTTTCTGAAACTTTGCAAATTCTAGTAAAATGTTCAAAATATGATAAAATAAAATTAATAATGAAATTATGTGTGTTGTATGGTTTAAAAGTACTGTAGTAATGATTTAATTATTAACAGTAACTCCTATGGAAGTGATGTAAGCCTGTACTAGGAGGGTGTTTCCATATATACCTCTTTCACTTCTGGTATCTAGGTAACTCTCAGACTCTAACAATTTTCCTAGTGAAGAACAAGTGAGACTTCATCATAGGTTCTTATAATCTGATCTAGGGTAAATTAATTTAACCTTACTACCGCCGTGAACTGATATAGCAGTTCATTTAGATGTAGGTTACACTGCAATAGAAGCATTTTTTAAATTAATATAATTGTACAGACATAATGCAGTATAGTAAAATTAATTTGTGATTAATACTCTCAAAAATTATATTCCTGTGTAATTAAATTCCTATATATAGTTAAATGTTTTATGTCATATCGAAAAAATGATCTATTTTAGCATTTTTAAATAATTACTGAGGAAAAAGCATTACAATTTGCCCTTCTCCTCGCCGGTCACGGCGGTAATTATGTCAGAGTTTCCACATCTTCACAACTTTTAATATTCAGAATTCTTGTCTTGAAAAGTACTTCATTAATATATGTTTTATGTATTCCATTATTTTAAATATGGTTGAAGATTATATTGCTCGAATGTAATTTGTAGTCCCATATTCCATTTAATTTTAAGTTTCTTAAGTATGTGGCAAATATCCATGCGTCCTAAATAAATTCCTTATGTATATATATATAGGGTAACTCTAGGATAGATGGCCATAGTTTTAAAAGATTGGAATAAAAATTCTTAGAATGCAAATACAAGAAATATTTATGCATATTTAAAATTATTATACATATACTTTAATATTTTATGCAAAAGGATTTAGGATTATATTGATAGAATGTAATTTGAAGTCTTTTATTGCATGCACATATAAATTTCTTAAATATGTAGACACTATCCATGAATCTTAAATAAATTTCTAATAATATATATATATATATTTTAATTCGCGTGTAAGTTGGTCAATTTGGCCATATAAAGTACAAATTTAATTTAACCTTATCACCGCCGTGAACTGATATATCAGTTCATTGAGATGTAGGTTACACTGCAATGGGAGCATTTTTTAAATTAATATAATTGCACATACATAATCTAGTAGAGTAAGATTAAGTTGTGATTAATACTCTCAAAAATTCTATTCCTGTTTAATTAAATACCTATACATAATTGAATGTTTTATATCATGTCGAAATAAATATCTATTTTCATATTTTTAAATAATTACTGAGGAAAAAACATTATAATTTTGTCCTTCTCCTCGGCGGTCACGGGGGTAATTATGTCAGAGTTTACACATCTTCACAACTTTTAAGATTCAGAATTCTTGTCTTGTAAAGTACTTGATTAATATATGTTTTAGGTATTCCATTATTTTAAATATGGTTGAAGATTATATTACTCGCATATAATTTGTAGTCACATATTACATTTTGCTTTAAGTTTCTTAAGTATGTGGCAACAATCCATGCGTCCTAAATAAATTTCTTGTGTATATATGTATGTGTGCTTAATTGTTAAAGACATTCAATCCCCCCAATATAAAACAAGTGAGACCTCATCATAGGTTCTTATAGTATGAACTAGGTTTAATTAATTTTACTATGTCAGAGTGTGTGTTTAATACATGTTTTATATATTCCATTAGTTTTTCGATGAATTAGGATTATATTGATCGAAAATAATTTGTAGTCCTTTATTGCATGTAGATATAAATTTCTTTAAAATGTAGACACTATCCATGAATCTTAAATAAATTTCTTGTAATGCATATCTATATATGTAACTTGATCAGTTTGATCCTATAAAACAGGCATTTAAACCAGAAATTTTCAAATGTACAAAAAAATGATAAAATACATTTAAAAATAAAAATAAATACAGTAGAAATCTGAAAATAAGCCCCAAACGATACAACTACCACCCGGATTTTCAACAAATTTCACATTCAGAAAAAATTCCGTTTGTAAGTCCCCTACCAAATATCATTTTTTGGAATGTGTTTTCATTTTTCATCCATCCCTTGACGAGGAATTTTTTCACGGTGTCAATAAGTGCACCGAGGTTAGTTTCTTTGTTTTCATTCTCCGTAGTGTTCCTGTTTGGCGATTTTCACAGGGCTCCGCGCACTGCATTTTTTTGTTTTAAGCACGAGTGCGACCTGTCCTTTTTAGACGTAGATAATGAGGCCTTACCATTTTCTATGTTTTTTTCTTTGCACGCTTTATTTTTTGAAAACTATTTTGTTTTTGTATTTTTCCGCAAAAACACGTAACACTTTTTTCTTAAATTAAGATATTAAAATCTATGCAGGTTACGCAAAACTAGAAATATTTCAAAAGAAAATATTATAGAAAATTTTCTTAACAGCACACTGTTAAAAATTTGAGGCATTCTTTCCAGTCATTTGACCGGTTTTTTTTTTTTAATTACGGTTTCATAACCACAATTTAAGTATATTCTGGCCATAAAATGGCCAATAATATGCTCAGAATAGTGTTAAATTACGGTTGTGTAACCGTTTTCGATGAAAACGGGTGAAATGACTGGACAGAGTGCTGCAAATTTTTAACAGTACACTTTTAATTCTAAACTAAAAGTTGAAACATTGTCGTAAGTGTTTAAGTTTTCTATTGAAAATATTATTATTAAATTGGTATAGAAAGATGGTCCACTGTCCCTCTTTTGGGTTGTCCAGTGATGCCCTGTAGACATGGAATCAGAAAATGTTTCCATTTTTTTTATTTGCTATAAAACCATTTTGGATAGCTTTACCGATAAATGTAAGCATTTTCCTTAAAGTTTAACCTTTTTTCAATAATTCTAAACTTTATTTGGACTAAAAACTGACGTTCTAAAGATGCAAAATTTTACTGTAGAAGCTAAAATGAGCATACTTTTATTCCCATCTTTTTTAGATTGATTTATGAAGTATACACCTTTGCGATTAGATAGAATGTAAGAATTTTCTCATTTATTTTATGTTTAAAAGTATAAAGCGATGCATTATGTAATATTTCACATAAATATTTACGTTTTTAGTCAATGTTCCCACATGATGATCAAAAATCATATGAAAGAGCAAAAGAAGTTAAGGCATTAACTTGGAATAAGATATTGATATTTTTGCCAAAAAATGGCATGTAGTGAGCATGCAATTTTGAGATAGGCAGGGGTTTTTTCTGAAACTTTCCAAATTCTAGTAAAAAGTTCAAAATATGATAAAATAAAATTAATAATGAAATTATGTGTGTTGTATGGTTTAAAAGTACTGTAGTAATGATTTAATTATTAACAGTAACTCCTATGGAAGTGATGTAAGCCTGTACTAGGAGGGTGTTTCCATATATACCTCTTTCACTTCTGGAATCTAGGTAACTCTCAGACTCTAACAATTTTCCTAGTGAAGAACAAGTGAGACCTCATCATAGGTTCTTATAATCTGAACTAGGGTAAATTAATTTAACCTTACTACCGCCGTGAACTGATATAGCAGTTCATTTAGATGTAGGTTACACTGCAATAGAAGCATTTTTTAAATTAATATAATTGTACAGACATAATGCAGTATAGTAAAATTAATTTGTGATTAATATTCTCAAAAATTATATTCCTGTGTAATTAAATTCCTATATATAGTTAATTTTTTTATGTCATATCGAAAAAATGATTTATTTTAGCATTTTTGAATAATTACTGAGGAAAAAGCATTACAATTTGCCTTTCTCCTCGGCGGTCACGGGGGTAATTATGTCAGAGTTTCCACAACTTCACAACTTTTAATATTCAGAATTCTTGTCTTGAAAAGTACTTCATTAATATATGTTTTATGTATTCCATTATTTTAAATATGGTTGAAGATTATATTGCTCGAATGTAATTTGTAGTCCCATATTCCATTTAATTTTAAGTTTCTTAAGTATGTGGCAAATATCCATGCGTCCTAAATAAATTCCTTATGTATATATATATAGGGTAACTCTAGGATAGATGGCCATAGTTTTAAAAGATTGGAATAAAAATTCTTAGAATGCAAATACAAGAAATATTTATGCATATTTAAAATTATTATACATATACTTTAATATTTTATGCAAAAGGATTTAGGATTATATTGATAGAATATAATTTGAAGTCTTTTATTGCATGCACATATAAATTTCTTAAATATGTAGACACTATCCATGAATCTTAAATAAATTTCTAATAATATATATATATATATTTTAATTCGCGTGTAAGTTGGTCAATTTGGCCATATAAAGTACAAATTTAATTTAACCTTATCACCGCCGTGAACTGATATATCAGTTCATTGAGATGTAGGTTACACTGCAATGGGAGCATTTTTTAAATTAATATAATTGCACATACATAATCTAGTAGAGTAAGATTAAGTTGTGATTAATACTCTCAAAAATTCTATTCCTGTTTAATTAAATTCCTATACATAATTGAATGTTTTATATCATGTCGAAATAAATATCTATTTTCATATTTTTAAATAATTACTGAGGAAAAAACATTATAATTTTGTCCTTCTCCTCGGCGGTCACGGGGGTAATTATGTCAGAGTTTACACATCTTCACAACTTTTAAGATTCAGAATTCTTGTCTTGTAAAGTACTTGATTAATATATGTTTTAGGTATTCCATTATTTTAAATATGGTTGAAGATTATATTACTCGCATATAATTTGTAGTCACATATTACATTTTGCTTTAAGTTTCTTAAGTATGTGGCAACAATCCATGCGTCCTAAATAAATTTCTTGTGTATATATGTATGTGTGCTTAATTGTTAAAGACATTCAATCCCCCAATATAAAACAAGTGAGACCTCATCATAGGTTCTTATAGTATGAACTAGGTTTAATTAATTTTACTATGTCAGAGTATGTGTTTAATACATGTTTTATATATTCCATTAGTTTTTCGATGAATTAGGATTATATTGATCGAAAATAATTTGTAGTCCTTTATTGCATGTAGATATAAATTTCTTTAAAATGTAGACACTATCCATGAATCTTAAATAAATTTCTTGTAATGCATATCTATATATGTAACTTGATCAGTTTGATCCTATAAAACAGGCATTTAAACCAGAAATTTTCAAATGTACAAAAAAATGATAAAATACATTTAAAAATAAAAATAAATACAGTAGAAATCTGAAAATAAGCCCCAACCGATACAACTACCACCCGGATTTTCAACAAATTTCACATTCAGAAAAAATTCCGTTTGTAAGTCCCCTACCAAATATCATTTTTTGGAATGTGTTTTCATTTTTCATCCATCCCTTGACGAGGAATTTTTTCACGGTGTCAATAAGTGCACCGAGGTTAGTTTCTTTGTTTTCATTCTCCGTAGTGTTCCTGTTTGGCGATTTTCACAGGGCTCCGCGCACTGCATTTTTTGTTTTAAGCACGAGTGCGACCTGTCCTTTTTAGACGTAGATAATGAGGCCTTACCATTTTCTATGTTTTTTTCTTTGCACGCTTTATTTTTTGAAAACTATTTTGTTTTTGTATTTTTCCGCAAAAACACGTAACACTTTTTTCTTAAATTAAGATATTAAAATCTATGCAGGTTACGCAAAACTAGAAATATTTCAAAAGAAAATATTATAGAAAATTTTCTTAACAGCACACTGTTAAAAATTTGAGGCATTCTGTCCAGTCATTTGACCGTTTTTTTTTTTTTAATTACGGTTTCATAACCACAATTTAAGTATATTCTGGCCATAAAATGGCCAATAATATGCTCAGAATAGTGTTAAATTACGGTTGTGTAACCGTTTTCGATGAAAACGGGTGAAATGACTGGACAGAGTGCTGCAAATTTTTAACAGTACACTTTTAATTCTAAACTAAAAGTTGAAACATTGTCGTAAGTGTTTAAGTTTTCTATTGAAAATATTATTATTAAATTGGTATAGAAAGATGGTCCACTGTCCCTCTTTTGGGTTGTCCAGTGATGCCCTGTAGACATGGAATCAGAAAATGTTTCCATTTTTTTTATTTGCTATAAAACCATTTTGGATAGCTTTACCGATAAATGTAAGTATTTTCCTTAAAGTTTAACCTTTTTTCAATAATTCTAAACTTTATTTGGACTAAAAACTGACGTTCTAAAGATGCAAAATTTTACTGTAGAAGCTAAAATGAGCATACTTTTATTCCCATCTTTTTTAGATTGATTTATGAAGTATACACCTTTGCGATTAGATAGAATGTAAGAATTTTCTCATTTATTTTATGTTTAAAAGTATAAAGCGATGCATTATGTAATATTTCACATAAATATTTACGTTTTTAGTCAATGTTCCCACTTGATGATCAAAAATCATATGAAAGAGCAAAAGAAGTTAAGGCATTAACTTGGAATAAGATATTGATATTTTTGCCAAAAAATGGCATGTAGTGAGCATGCAATTTTGAGATAGGCAGGGGTTTTTTCTGAAACTTTCCAAATTCTAGTAAAAAGTTCAAAATATGATAAAATAAAATTAATAATGAAATTATGTGTGTTGTATGGTTTAAAAGTACTGTAGTAATGATTTAATTATTAACAGTAACTCCTATGGAAGTGATGTAAGCCTGTACTAGGAGGGTGTTTCCATATATACCTCTTTCACTTCTGGAATCTAGGTAACTCTCAGACTCTAACAATTTTCCTAGTGAAGAACAAGTGAGACCTCATCATAGGTTCTTATAATCTGAACTAGGGTAAATTAATTTAACCTTACTACCGCCGTGAACTGATATAGCAGTTCATTTAGATGTAGGTTACACTGCAATAGAAGCATTTTTTAAATTAATATAATTGTACAGACATAATGCAGTATAGTAAAATTCATTTGTGATTAATATTCTCAAAAATTATATTCCTGTGTAATTAAATTCCTATATATAGTTAATTTTTGTATGTCATATCGAAAAAATGATTTATTTTAGCATTTTTGAATAATTACTGAGGAAAAAGCATTACAATTTGCCTTTCTCCTCGGCGGTCACGGGGGTAATTATGTCAGAGTTTCCACATCTTCACAACTTTTAATATTCAGAATTCTTGTCTTGAAAAGTACTTCATTAATATATGTTTTATGTATTCCATTATTTTAAATATGGTTGAAGATTATATTGCTCGAATGTAATTTGTAGTCCCATATTCCATTTAATTTTAAGTTTCTTAAGTATGTGGCAAATATCCATGCGTCCTAAATAAATTCCTTATGTATATATATATAGGGTAACTCTAGGATAGATGGCCATAGTTTTAAAAGATTGGAATAAAAATTCTTAGAATGCAAATACAAGAAATATTTATGCATATTTAAAATTATTATACATATACTTTAATATTTTATGCAAAAGGATTTAGGATTATATTGATAGAATATAATTTGAAGTCTTTTATTGCATGCACATATAAATTTCTTAAATATGTAGACACTATCCATGAATCTTAAATAAATTTCTAATAATATATATATATATATTTTAATTCGCGTGTAAGTTGGTCAATTTGGCCATATAAAGTACAAATTTAATTTAACCTTATCACCGCCGTGAACTGATATATCAGTTCATTGAGATGTAGGTTACACTGCAATGGGAGCACTTTTTAAATTAATATAATATTACATACATAATCTAGTAGAGTAAGATTAAGTTGTGATTAATACTCTCAAAAATTCTATTCCTGTTTAATTAAATTCCTATACATAATTAAATGTTTTATATCATGTCGAAATGAATATCTATTTTAGCATTTTTAAATAATTACTGAGGAAAAAACATTATAATTTTGTCCTTCTCCTCGGCGGTCACGGGGGTAATTATGTCAGAGTTTCCACATCTTCACAACTTTTAAGATTCAGAATTCTTGTCTTGTAAAGTACTTGATTAATATATGTTTTATGTATTCCATTATTTTAAATATGGTTGAAGATTATATTACTCGCATATAATTTGTAGTCACATATTACATTTTGCTTTAAGTTTCTTAAGTATGTGGCAACAATCCATGCGTCCTAAATAAATTTCTTGTCTATATATGTATGTGTGCTTAATTGTTAAAGACATTCAATCCCCCAATAAAAAACAAGTGAGACCTCATCATAGGTTCTTATAGTTTGAACTAGGTTTAATTAATTTTACTATGTCAGAGTATGTGTTTAATACATGTTTTATATATTCCATTAGTTTTTCGATGAATTAGGATTATATTGATCGAAAATAATTTGTAGTCCTTTATTGCATGTAGATATAAATTTCTTTAAAATGTAGACACTATCCATGAATCTTAAATAAATTTCTTGTAATGCATATCTATATATGTAACTTGATCAGTTTGATCCTATAAAACAGACATTTAAACCAGAAATTTTCAAATGTACAAAAAAATGATAAAATACATTTAAAAATAAAAATAAATACAGTAGAAATCTGAAAATAAGCCCCACCCCACACAACTACCACCCGGATTTTTAACAAATTTCACATTCAGAAAAAATTCCGTTTGTAAGTCCCCTACCAAATATCATTTTTTGGAATGTGTTTTCATTTTTCATCCATCCCTTGACGAGGAATATTTTCACGGTGTCAATATGTGCACCGAGGTTAGTTTCTTTGTTTTCATTCTCCGTAGTGTTCCTGTTTGGCGATTTTCACAGGGCTCCGCGCACTGCATTTTTTTGTTTTAAGCACGAGTGCGACCTGCCCTTTTTAGACGTAGCTAATGAGGCCTTACCATTTTCTATGTTTTTTTCTTTGCACGCTTTATTTTTTGAAAACTATTTTGTTTTTCTATTTTTCCGCAAAAACACGTAACACTTTTTTCTTAAATTAAGATATTAAAATCTATGCAGGTTAGTTTCTGCATAACTAGAAATATTTCAAAAGAAAATATTATAGAAAATTTTCTTAACAGCACACTGTTAAAAATTTGAGGCATTCTGTCCAGTCATTTGACCGTTTTTTTTTTTTAATTACGGTTTCATAACGACAATTTAAGTATATTCTGGCCATAAAATGGCCAATAATATGCTCAGAATAGTGTTAAATTACGGTTGTGTAAGCGTTTTCGATGAAAACGGGTCAAATGACTGGACAGAATGCTGCAAATTTTTAACAGTACACTTTTAATTCTAAACTAAAAGTTGAAACATTGTCGTAAGTGTTTAAGTTTTCTATTGAAAATATTATTATTAAATTGGTATAGAAAGATGGTCCACTGTCCCTCTTTTGGGTTGTCCAGTGATGCCCTGTAGACATGGAATCAGAAAATGTTTCCAAATTTTTTATTTGCTATAAAACCATTTTGGATAGCTTTACCGATAAATGTAAGCATTTTCCTTAAAGTTTAACCTTTTTTCAATAATTCTAAACTTTATTTGGACTAAAAACTGACGTTCTAAAGATGCAAAATTTTACTGTAGAAGCTAAAATGAGCATAATTTTATTCCCATCTTTTTTAGATTGATTTATGAAGTATACACCTTTGCGATTAGATAGAATGTAAGAATTTTCTCATTTATTTTATGTTTAAAAGTATAAAGCGATGCATTATGTAATATTTCACATAAATATTTACGTTTTTAGTCAATGTTCCCACTTGATGATCAAAAATCATATGAAAGAGCAAAAGAAGTTAAGGCATTAACTTGGAATAAGATATTGATATTTTTGCCAAAAAATGGCATGTAGTGAGCATGCAATTTTGAGATAGGCAGGGGTTTTTTCTGAAACTTTCCAAATTCTAGTAAAAAGTTCAAAATATGATAAAATAAAATTAATAATGAAATTATGTGTGTTGTATGGTTTAAAAGTACTGTAGTAATGATTTAATTATTAACAGTAACTCCTATGGAAGTGATGTAAGCCTGTACTAGGAGGGTGTTTCCATATATACCTCTTTCACTTCTGGAATCTAGGTAACTCTCAGACTCTAACAATTTTCCTAATGAAGAACAAGTGAGACCTCATCATAGGTTCTTATAATCTGAACTAGGGTAAATTAATTTAACCTTACTACCGCCGTGAACTGATATAGCAGTTCATTTAGATGTAGGTTACACTGCAATAGAAGCCTTTTTGAAATTAATATAATTGTACAGACATAATGCAGTATAGTAAAATTCATTTGTGATTAATATTCTCAAAAATTATATTCCTGTGTAATTAAATTCCTATATATAGTTAATTTTTGTATGTCATATCGAAAAAATGATTTATTTTAGCATTTTTGAATAATTACTGAGGAAAAAGCATTACAATTTGCCTTTCTCCTCGGCGGTCACGGGGGTAATTATGTCAGAGTTTCCACATCTTCACAACTTTTAATATTCAGAATTCTTGTCTTGAAAAGTACTTCATTAATATATGTTTTATGTATTCCATTATTTTAAATATGGTTGAAGATTATATTGCTCGAATGTAATTTGTAGTCCCATATTCCATTTATTTTTAAGTTTCTTAAGTATGTGGCAAATATCCATGCGTCCTAAATAAATTCCTTATGTATATATATATAGGGTAACTCTAGGATAGATGGCCATAGTTTTAAAAGATTGGAATAAAAATTCTTAGAATGCAAATACAAGAAATATTTATGCATATTTAAAATTATTATACATATACTTTAATATTTTATGCAAAAGGATTTAGGATTATATTGATAGAATATAATTTGAAGTCTTTTATTGCATGCACATATAAATTTCTTAAATATGTAGACACTATCCATGAATCTTAAATAAATTTCTAATAATATATATATATATATTTTAATTCGCGTGTAAGTTGGTCAATTTGGCCATATAAAGTACAAATTTAATTTAACCTTATCACCGCCGTGAACTGATATATCAGTTCATTGAGATGTAGGTTACACTGCAATGGGAGCATTTTTTAAATTAATATAATTGCACATACATAATCTAGTAGAGTAAGATTAAGTTGTGATTAATACTCTCAAAAATTCTATTCCTGTTTAATTAAATTCCTACACATAATTGAATGTTTTATATCATGTCGAAATAAATATCTATTTTCATATTTTTAAATAATTACTGAGGAAAAAACATTATAATTTTGTCCTTCTCCTCGGCGGTCACGGGGGTAATTATGTCAGAGTTTACACATCTTCACAACTTTTAAGATTCAGAATTCTTGTCTTGTAAAGTACTTGATTAATATATGTTTTAGGTATTCCATTATTTTAAATATGGTTGAAGATTATATTACTCGGATATAATTTGTAGTCACATATTACATTTTGCTTTAAGTTTCTTAAGTATGTGGCAACAATCCATGCGTCCTAAATAAATTTCTTGTGTATATATGTATGTGTGCTTAATTGTTAAAGACATTCAATCCCCCAATAAAAAACAAGTGAGACCTCATCATAGGTTCTTATAGTATGAACTAGGTTTAATTAATTTTACTATGTCAGAGTATGTGTTTAATACATGTTTTATATATTCCATTAGTTTTTCGATGAATTAGGATTATATTGATCGAAAATAATTTGTAGTCCTTTATTGCATGTAGATATAAATTTCTTTAAAATGTAGACACTATCCATGAATCTTAAATAAATTTCTTGTAATGCATATCTATATATGTAACTTGATCAGTTTGATCCTATAAAACAGACATTTAAACCAGAAATTTTCAAATGTACAAAAAAATGATAAAATACATTTAAAAATAAAAATAAATACAGTAGAAATCTGAAAATAAGCCCCAACCGATACAACTACCACCCGGATTTTCAACAAATTTCACATTCAGAAAAAATTCCGTTTGTAAGTCCCCTACCAAATATCATTTTTTGGAATGTGTTTTCATTTTTCATCCATCCCTTGACGAGGAATTTTTTCACGGTGTCAATAAGTGCACCGAGGTTAGTTTCTTTGTTTTCATTCTCCGTAGTGTTCCTGTTTGGCGATTTTCACAGGGCTCCGCGCACTGCATTTTTTTGTTTTAAGCACGAGTGCGACCTGTCCTTTTTAGACGTAGATAATGAGGCCTTACCATTTTCTATGTTTTCTTCTTTGCACGCTTTATTTTTTGAAAACTATTTTGTTTTTGTATTTTTCCGCAAAAACACGTAACACTTTTTTCTTAAATTAAGATATTAAAATCTATGCAGGTTACGCAAACTAGAAATATTTCAAAAGAAAATATTATAGAAAATTTTCTTAACAGCACACTGTTAAAAATTTGAGGCATTCTTTCCAGTCATTTGACCGTTTTTTTTTTTTAATTACGGTTTCATAACCACAATTTAAGTATATTCTGGCCATAAAATGGCCAATAATATACTCAGAATAGTGTTAAATTACGGTTGTGTAACCGTTTTCGATGAAAACGGGTCAAATGACTGGACAGAATGCTGCAAATTTTTAACAGTACACTTTTAATTCTAAACTAAAAGTTGAAACATTGTCGTAAGTGTTTAAGTTTTCTATTGAAAATATTATTATTAAATTGGTATAGAAAGATGGTCCACTGTCCCTCTTTTGGGTTGTCCAGTGATGCCCTGTAGACATGGAATCAGAAAATGTTTCCATTTTTTTTATTTGCTATAAAACCATTTTGGATAGCTTTACCGATAAATGTAAGCATTTTCCTTAAAGTTTAACCTTTTTTCAATAATTCTAAACTTTATTTGGACTAAAAACTGACGTTCTAAAGATGCAAAATTTTACTGTAGAAGCTAAAATGAGCATACTTTTATTCCCATCTTTTTTAGATTGATTTATGAAGTATACACCTTTGCGATTAGATAGAATGTAAGAATTTTCTCATTTATTTTATGTTTAAAAGTATAAAGCGATGCATTATGTAATATTTCACATAAATATTTACGTTTTTAGTCAATGTTCCCACTTGATAATCAAAAATCATATGAAAGAGCAAAAGAAGTTAAGGCATTAACTTGGAATAAGATATTGATATTTTTGCCAAAAAATGGCATGTAGTGGGCATGCAATTTTGAGATAGGCAGAGTTTTTTTCTGAAACTTTTCAAATTCTAGTAAAAAGTTCAAAATATGATAAAATAAAATTAATAATGAAATTATGTGTGTTGTATGGTTTAAAAGTACTGTAGTAATGATTTAATTATTAACAGTAACTCCTGTGGAAGTGATGTAAGCCTGTACTAGGAGGGTGTTTCCATATATACCTCTTTCACTTCTGGTATCTAGGTAACTCTCAGACTCTAATTATTTTCCTAGTGAAGAACAAGTGAGTCCTCATCATAGGTTCTTATAATCTGAACTAGGGTAAATTAATTTAACCTTACTACCGCTGTGAACTGATATAGCAGTTCATTTAGATGTAGGTTACACTGCAATAGAAGCATTTTTTAAATTAATATAATTGTACAGACATAATGCAGTATAGTAAAATTAATTTGTGATTAATACTCTCAAAAATTATATTCCTGTGTAATTAAATTCCTATATATAGTTAAATGTTTTATGTCATATCGAAAAAATGATCTATTTTAGCATTTTTAAATAATTACTGAGGAAAAAGCATTACAATTTGTCCTTCTCCTCGGCGGTCACGGGGGTAATTATGTCAGAGTTTCCACATCTTCACAACTTTTAATATTCAGAATTCTTGTCCTGAAAAGTACTTCATTAATATATGTTTTATGTATCGCATTATTTTAAATATGGTTGAAGATTATATTGCTCGAATGTAATTTGTAGTCCCATATTCCATTTAATTTTAAGTTTCTTAAGTATGTGGCAAATTATCCATGCGTCCTAAATAAATTCCTTATGTATATATATATAGGGTAACTCTAGGATAGATGGCCATAGTTTTAAAAGATTGGAATAAAAATTCTTAGAATGCAAATACAAGAAATATTTATGCATATTTAAAATTATTATACATATACATTAATATTTTATGCAAAAGGATTTAGGATTATATTGATCGAAAATAATTTGAAGCCTTTTATTGCATGTACATATAAATTTCTTAAATATGTAGACACTATCCATGAATCTTAAATAAATTTCTAATAATATATATATATATATATTTTAATTCGCGTGTAAGTTGGTCAATTTGGCCATATAAAGTACAAATTTAATTTAACCTTATCACCGCCGTGAACTGATATATCAGTTCATTGAGATGTAGGTTACACTGCAATGGGAGCACTTTTTAAATTAATATAATATTACATACATAATCTAGTAGAGTAAGATTAAGTTGTGATTAATACTCTCAAAAATTCTATTCCTGTTTAATTAAATTCCTATACATAATTAAATGTTTTATATCATGTCGAAATGAATATCTATTTTAGCATTTTTAAATAATTACTGAGGAAAAAACATTATAATTTTGTCCTTCTCCTCGGCGGTCACGGGGGTAATTATGTCAGAGTTTCCACATCTTCACAACTTTTAAGATTCAGAATTCTTGTCTTGTAAAGTACTTGATTAATATATGTTTTATGTATTCCATTATTTTAAATATGGTTGAAGATTATATTACTCGCATATAATTTGTAGTCACATATTACATTTTGCTTTAAGTTTCTTAAGTATGTGGCAACAATCCATGCGTCCTAAATAAATTTCTTGTCTATATATGTATGTGTGCTTAATTGTTAAAGACATTCAATCCCCCAATAAAAAACAAGTGAGACCTCATCATAGGTTCTTATAGTATGAACTAGGTTTAATTAATTTTACTATGTCAGAGTATGTGTTTAATACATGTTTTATATATTCCATTAGTTTTTCGATGAATTAGGATTATATTGATCGAAAATAATTTGTAGTCCTTTATTGCATGTAGATATAAATTTCTTTAAAATGTAGACACTATCCATGAATCTTAAATAAATTTCTTGTAATGCATATCTATATATGTAACTTGATCAGTTTGATCCTATAAAACAGACATTTAAACCAGAAATTTTCAAATGTACAAAAAAATGATAAAATACATTTAAAAATAAAAATAAATACAGTAGAAATCTGAAAATAAGCCCCAACCGATACAACTACCACCCGGATTTTCAACAAATTTCACATTCAGAAAAAATTCCGTTTGTAAGTCCCCTACCAAATATCATTTTTTGGAATGTGTTTTCATTTTTCATCCATCCCTTGACGAGGAATTTTTTCACGGTGTCAATAAGTGCACCGAGGTTAGTTTCTTTGTTTTCATTCTCCGTAGTGTTCCTGTTTGGCGATTTTCACAGGGCTCCGCGCACTGCATTTTTTTGTTTTAAGCACGAGTGCGACCTGTCCTTTTTATACGTAGATAATGAGGCCTTACCATTTTCTATGTTTTCTTCTTTGCACGCTTTATTTTTTGAAAACTATTTTGTTTTTGTATTTTTCCGCAAAAACACGTAACACTTTTTTCTTAAATTAAGATATTAAAATCTATGCAGGTTACGCAAAACTAGAAATATTTCAAAAGAAAATATTATAGAAAATTTTCTTAACAGCACACTGTTAAAAATTTGAGGCATTCTTTCCAGTCATTTGACCGTTTTTTTTTTTTTTAATTACGGTTTCATAACCACAATTTAAGTATATTCTGGCCAAAAAATGGCCAATAATATACTCAGAATAGTGTTAAAATACGGTTGTGTAACCGTTTTCGATGAAAACGGGTCAAATGACTGGACAGAATGCTGCAAATTTTTAACAGTACACTTTTAATTCTAAACTAAAAGTTGAAACATTGTCGTAAGTGTTTAAGTTTTCTATTGAAAATATTATTATTAAATTGGTATAGAAAGATGGTCCACTGTCCCTCTTTTGGGTTGTCCAGTGATGCCCTGTAGACATGGAATCAGAAAATGTTTCCATTTTTTTTATTTGCTATAAAACCATTTTGGATAGCTTTACCGATAAATGTAAGCATTTTCCTTAAAGTTTAACCTTTTTTCAATAATTCTAAACTTTATTTGGACTAAAAACTGACGTTCTAAAGATGCAAAATTTTACTGTAGAAGCTAAAATGAGCATACTTTTATTCCCATCTTTTTTAGATTGATTTATGAAGTATACACCTTTGCGATTAGATAGAATGTAAGAATTTTCTCATTTATTTTATGTTTAAAAGTATAAAGCGATGCATTATGTAATATTTCACATAAATATTTACGTTTTTAGTCAATGTTCCCACTTGATAATCAAAAATCATATGAAAGAGCAAAAGAAGTTAAGGCATTAACTTGGAATAAGATATTGATATTTTTGCCAAAAAATGGCATGTAGTGGGCATGCAATTTTGAGATAGGCAGAGTTTTTTTCTGAAACTTTCCAAATTCTAGTAAAAAGTTCAAAATATGATAAAATAAAATTAATAATGAAATTATGTGTGTTGTATGGTTTAAAAGTACTGTAGTAATGATTTAATTATTAACAGTAACTCCTGTGGAAGTGATGTAAGCCTGTACTAGGAGGGTGTTTCCATATATACCTCTTTCACTTCTGGTATCTAGGTAACTCTCAGACTCTAATTATTTTCCTAGTGAAGAACAAGTGAGTCCTCATCATAGGTTCTTATAATCTGAACTAGGGTAAATTAATTTAACCTTACTACCGCTGTGAACTGATATAGAAGTTCATTTAGATGTAGGTTACACTGCAATAGAAGCATTTTTTAAATTAATATAATTGTACAGACATAATGCAGTATAGTAAAATTAATTTGTGATTAATACTCTCAAAAATTATATTCCTGTGTAATTAAATTCCTATATATAGTTAAATGTTTTATGTCATATCGAAAAAATGATCTATTTTAGCATTTTTAAATAATTACTGAGGAAAAAGCATTACAATTTGCCCTTCTCCTCGGCGGTCACGGGGGTAATTATGTCAGAGTTTCCACATCTTCACAACTTTTAATATTCAGAATTCTTGTCCTGAAAAGTACTTCATTAATATATGTTTTATGTATCGCATTATTTTAAATATGGTTGAAGATTATATTGCTCGAATGTAATTTGTAGTCCCATATTCCATTTAATTTTAAGTTTCTTAAGTATGTGGCAAATTATCCATGCGTCCTAAATAAATTCCTTATGTATATATATATAGGGTAACTCTAGGATAGATGGCCATAGTTTTAAAAGATTGGAATAAAAATTCTTAGAATGCAAATACAAGAAATATTTATGCATATTTAAAATTATTATACATATACATTAATATTTTATGCAAAAGGATTTAGGATTATATTGATCGAAAATAATTTGAAGCCTTTTATTGCATGTACATATAAATTTCTTAAATATGTAGACACTATCCATGAATCTTAAATAAATTTCTAATAATATATATATATATATATTTTAATTCGCGTGTAAGTTGGTCAATTTGGCCATATAAAGTACAAATTTAATTTAACCTTATCACCGCCGTGAACTGATATATCAGTTCATTGAGATGTAGGTTACTCTGCAATGGGAGCACTTTTTAAATTAATATAATATTACATACATAATCTAGTAGAGTAAGATTAAGTTGTGATTAATACTCTCAAAAATTCTATTCCTGTTTAATTAAATTCCTATACATAATTAAATGTTTTATATCATGTCGAAATGAATATCTATTTTAGCATTTTTAAATAATTACTGAGGAAAAAACATTATAATTTTGTCCTTCTCCTCGGCGGTCACGGGGGTAATTATGTCAGAGTTTCCACATCTTCACAACTTTTAAGATTCAGAATTCTTGTCTTGTAAAGTACTTGATTAATATATGTTTTATGTATTCCATTATTTTAAATATGGTTGAAGATTATATTACTCGCATATAATTTGTAGTCACATATTACATTTTGCTTTAAGTTTCTTAAGTATGTGGCAACAATCCATGCGTCCTAAATAAATTTCTTGTCTATATATGTATGTGTGCTTAATTGTTAAAGACATTCAATCCCCCAATAAAAAACAAGTGAGACCTCATCATAGGTTCTTATAGTTTGAACTAGGTTTAATTAATTTTACTATGTCAGAGTATGTGTTTAATACATGTTTTATATATTCCATTAGTTTTTCGATGAATTAGGATTATATTGATCGAAAATAATTTGTAGTCCTTTATTGCATGTAGATATAAATTTCTTTAAAATGTAGACACTATCCATGAATCTTAAATAAATTTCTTGTAATGCATATCTATATATGTAACTTGATCAGTTTGATCCTATAAAACAGACATTTAAACCAGAAATTTTCAAATGTACAAAAAAATGATAAAATACATTTAAAAATAAAAATAAATACAGTAGAAATCTGAAAATAAGCCCCAACCGATACAACTACCACCCGGATTTTCAACAAATTTCACATTCAGAAAAAATTCCGTTTGTAAGTCCCCTACCAAATATCATTTTTTGGAATGTGTTTTCATTTTTCATCCATCCCTTGACGAGGAATTTTTTCACGGTGTCAATAAGTGCACCGAGGTTAGTTTCTTTGTTTTCATTCTCCGTAGTGTTCCTGTTTGGCGATTTTCACAGGGCTCCGCGCACTGCATTTTTTTGTTTTAAGCACGAGTGCGACCTGTCCTTTTTAGACGTAGATAATGAGGCCTTACCATTTTCTATGTTTTCTTCTTTGCACGCTTTATTTTTTGAAAACTATTTTGTTTTTGTATTTTTCCGCAAAAACACGTAACACTTTTTTCTTAAATTAAGATATTAAAATCTATGCAGGTTACGCAAACTAGAAATATTTCAAAAGAAAATATTATAGAAAATTTTCTTAACAGCACACTGTTAAAAATTTGAGGCATTCTTTCCAGTCATTTGACCGTTTTTTTTTTTTAATTACGGTTTCATAACCACAATTTAAGTATATTCTGGCCATAAAATGGCCAATAATATACTCAGAATAGTGTTAAATTACGGTTGTGTAACCGTTTTCGATGAAAACGGGTCAAATGACTGGACAGAATGCTGCAAATTTTTAACAGTACACTTTTAATTCTAAACTAAAAGTTGAAACATTGTCGTAAGTGTTTAAGTTTTCTATTGAAAATATTATTATTAAATTGGTATAGAAAGATGGTCCACTGTCCCTCTTTTGGGTTGTCCAGTGATGCCCTGTAGACATGGAATCAGAAAATGTTTCCATTTTTTTTATTTGCTATAAAACCATTTTGGATAGCTTTACCGATAAATGTAAGCATTTTCCTTAAAGTTTAACCTTTTTTCAATAATTCTAAACTTTATTTGGACTAAAAACTGACGTTCTAAAGATGCAAAATTTTACTGTAGAAGCTAAAATGAGCATACTTTTATTCCCATCTTTTTTAGATTGATTTATGAAGTATACACCTTTGCGATTAGATAGAATGTAAGAATTTTCTCATTTATTTTATGTTTAAAAGTATAAAGCGATGCATTATGTAATATTTCACATAAATATTTACGTTTTTAGTCAATGTTCCCACTTGATAATCAAAAATCATATGAAAGAGCAAAAGAAGTTAAGGCATTAACTTGGAATAAGATATTGATATTTTTGCCAAAAAATGGCATGTAGTGGGCATGCAATTTTGAGATAGGCAGAGTTTTTTTCTGAAACTTTTCAAATTCTAGTAAAAAGTTCAAAATATGATAAAATAAAATTAATAATGAAATTATGTGTGTTGTATGGTTTAAAAGTACTGTAGTAATGATTTAATTATTAACAGTAACTCCTGTGGAAGTGATGTAAGCCTGTACTAGGAGGGTGTTTCCATATATACCTCTTTCACTTCTGGTATCTAGGTAACTCTCAGACTCTAATTATTTTCCTAGTGAAGAACAAGTGAGTCCTCATCATAGGTTCTTATAATCTGAACTAGGGTAAATTAATTTAACCTTACTACCGCTGTGAACTGATATAGCAGTTCATTTAGATGTAGGTTACACTGCAATAGAAGCATTTTTTAAATTAATATAATTGTACAGACATAATGCAGTATAGTAAAATTAATTTGTGATTAATACTCTCAAAAATTATATTCCTGTGTAATTAAATTCCTATATATAGTTAAATGTTTTATGTCATATCGAAAAAATGATCTATTTTAGCATTTTTAAATAATTACTGAGGAAAAAGCATTACAATTTGTCCTTCTCCTCGGCGGTCACGGGGGTAATTATGTCAGAGTTTCCACATCTTCACAACTTTTAATATTCAGAATTCTTGTCCTGAAAAGTACTTCATTAATATATGTTTTATGTATCGCATTATTTTAAATATGGTTGAAGATTATATTGCTCGAATGTAATTTGTAGTCCCATATTCCATTTAATTTTAAGTTTCTTAAGTATGTGGCAAATTATCCATGCGTCCTAAATAAATTCCTTATGTATATATATATAGGGTAACTCTAGGATAGATGGCCATAGTTTTAAAAGATTGGAATAAAAATTCTTAGAATGCAAATACAAGAAATATTTATGCATATTTAAAATTATTATACATATACATTAATATTTTATGCAAAAGGATTTAGGATTATATTGATCGAAAATAATTTGAAGCCTTTTATTGCATGTACATATAAATTTCTTAAATATGTAGACACTATCCATGAATCTTAAATAAATTTCTAATAATATATATATATATATATTTTTAATTCGCGTGTAAGTTGGTCAATTTGGCCATATAAAGTACAAATTTAATTTAACCTTATCACCGCCGTGAACTGATATATCAGTTCATTGAGATGTAGGTTACACTGCAATGGGAGCACTTTTTAAATTAATATAATATTACATACATAATCTAGTAGAGTAAGATTAAGTTGTGATTAATACTCTCAAAAATTCTATTCCTGTTTAATTAAATTCCTATACATAATTAAATGTTTTATATCATGTCGAAATGAATATCTATTTTAGCATTTTTAAATAATTACTGAGGAAAAAACATTATAATTTTGTCCTTCTCCTCGGCGGTCACGGGGGTAATTATGTCAGAGTTTCCACATCTTCACAACTTTTAAGATTCAGAATTCTTGTCTTGTAAAGTACTTGATTAATATATGTTTTATGTATTCCATTATTTTAAATATGGTTGAAGATTATATTACTCGCATATAATTTGTAGTCACATATTACATTTTGCTTTAAGTTTCTTAAGTATGTGGCAACAATCCATGCGTCCTAAATAAATTTCTTGTCTATATATGTATGTGTGCTTAATTGTTAAAGACATTCAATCCCCCAATAAAAAACAAGTGAGACCTCATCATAGGTTCTTATAGTTTGAACTAGGTTTAATTAATTTTACTATGTCAGAGTATGTGTTTAATACATGTTTTATATATTCCATTAGTTTTTCGATGAATTAGGATTATATTGATCGAAAATAATTTGTAGTCCTTTATTGCATGTAGATATAAATTTCTTTAAAATGTAGACACTATCCATGAATCTTAAATAAATTTCTTGTAATGCATATCTATATATGTAACTTGATCAGTTTGATCCTATAAAACAGACATTTAAACCAGAAATTTTCAAATGTACAAAAAAATGATAAAATACATTTAAAAATAAAAATAAATACAGTAGAAATCTGAAAATAAGCCTCACCCCACACAACTACCACCCGGATTTTTAACAAATTTCACATTCAGAAAAAATTCCGTTTGTAAGTCCCCTACCAAATATCATTTTTTGGAATGTGTTTTCATTTTTCATCCATCCCTTGACGAGGAATATTTTCACGGTGTCAATATGTGCACCGAGGTTAGTTTCTTTGTTTTCATTCTCCGTTGTGTTCCTGTTTGGCGATTTTCACAGGGCTCCGCGCACTGCATTTTTTTGTTTTAAGCACGAGTGCGACCTGCCCTTTTTAGACGTAGCTAATGAGGCCTTACCATTTTCTATATTTTTTTCTTTGCACGCTTTATTTTTTGAAAACTATTTTGTTTTTCTATTTTTCCGCAAAAACACGTAACACTTTTTTCTTAAATTAAGATATTAAAATCTATGCAGGTTAGTTTCTGCATAACTAGAAATATTTCAAAAGAAAATATTATAGAAAATTTTCTTAACAGCACACTGTTAAAAATTTGAGGCATTCTGTCCAGTCATTTGACCGTTTTTTTTTTTTTAATTACGGTTTCATAACGACAATTTAAGTATATTCTGGCCATAAAATGGCCAATAATATGCTCAGAATAGTGTTAAATTACGGTTGTGTAAGCGTTTTCGATGAAAACGGGTCAAATGACTGGACAGAATGCTGCAAATTTTTAACAGTACACTTTTAATTCTAAACTAAAAGTTGAAACATTGTCGTAAGTGTTTAAGTTTTCTATTGAAAATATTATTATTAAATTGGTATAGAAAGATGGTCCACTGTCCCTCTTTTGGGTTGTCCAGTGATGCCCTGTAGACATGGAATCAGAAAATGTTTCCAAATTTTTTATTTGCTATAAAACCATTTTGGATAGCTTTACCGATAAATGTAAGCATTTTCCTTAACCTTCCGTCTACCAGACGGGTCCATTGGACCCGACATGTACATTCAAAATATTTATTCAAACCAGAAATTTCTTCAAAACAAACTAAATGTATAAATCAGACAATAATAAGTTAAATAAACAAATTAAATAGTTTTAAGTAAAAATTCTGGTGTAGAATGTTTTTATAAAACTTGAGTAAAATTTCCGGTAGTTCTAGGGTTAAAGTTTAACCTTTTTTCAATAATTCTAAACTTTATTTGGACTAAAAACTGACGTTCTAAAGATGCAAAATTTTACTGTAGAAGCTAAAATGAGCATAATTTTATTCCCATCTTTTTTAGATTGATTTATGAAGTATACACCTTTGCGATTAGATAGAATGTAAGAATTTTCTCATTTATTTTATGTTTAAAAGTATAAAGCGATGCATTATGTAATATTTCACATAAATATTTACGTTTTTAGTCAATGTTCCCACTTGATGATCAAAAATCATATGAAAGAGCAAAAGAAGTTAAGGCATTAACTTGGAATAAGATATTGATATTTTTGCCAAAAAATGGCATGTAGTGAGCATGCAATTTTGAGATAGGCAGGGTTTTTTTCTGAAACTTTCCAAATTCTAGTAAAAAGTTCAAAATATGATAAAATAAAATTAATAATGAAATTATGTGTGTTGTATGGTTTAAAAGTACTGTAGTAATGATTTAATTATTAACAGTAACTCCTATGGAAGTGATGTAAGCCTGTACTAGAAGGGTGTTTCCATATATACCTCTTTCACTTCTGGAATCTAGGTAACTCTCAGACTCTAACAATTTTCCTAATGAAGAACAAGTGAGACCTCATCATAGGTTCTTATAATCTGAACTAGGGTAAATTAATTTAACCTTACTACCGCCGTGAACTGATATAGCAGTTCATTTAGATGTAGGTTACACTGCAATAGAAGCATTTTTTATATTAATATAATTGTGCAGACATAATGCAGTATAGTAAAATTAATTTGTGATTAATATTCTCAAAAATTATATTCCTGTGTAATTAAATTCCTATATATAGTTAATTTTTTTATGTCATATCGAAAAAATGATCTAGTTTAGCATTTTTGAATAATTACTGAGGAAAAAGCATTGCAATTTGCCTTTCTCCTCGGCGGTCACGGGGGTAATTATGTCAGAGTTTCCACATCTTCACAACTTTTAATATTCAGAATTCTTGTCTTGAAAAGTACTTCATTAATATATGTTTTATGTATCCCATTATTTTAAATATGGTTGAAGATTATATTGCTCGAATGTAATTTGTAGTCCCATATTCCATTTAATTTTAAGTTTCTTAAGTATGTGGCAAATATCCATGCGTCCTAAATAAATTCCTTATGTATATATATATAGGGTAACTCTAGGATAGATGGCCATAGTTTTAAAATATTGGAATAAAAATTCTTAGAATGCAAATACAAGAAATATTTATACATATTTAAAATTATTATACATATACTTTAATATTTTATGCAAAAGGATTTAGGATTATATTGATCGAAAATAATTTGAAGCCTTTTATTGCATGTACATATAAATTTCTTAAATATGTAGACACTATCCATGAATCTTAAATAAATTTCTAATAATATATATATATATATATTTTAATTCGCGTGTAAGTTGGTCAATTTGGCCATATAAAGTACAAATTTAATTTAACCTTATCACCGCCGTGAACTGATATATCAGTTCATTGAGATGTAGGTTACACTGCAATGGGAGCACTTTTTAAATTAATATAATATTACATACATAATCTAGTAGAGTAAGATTAAGTTGTGATTAATACTCTCAAAAATTCTATTCCTGTTTAATTAAATTCCTATACATAATTAAATGTTTTATATCATGTCGAAATGAATATCTATTTTAGCATTTTTAAATAATTACTGAGGAAAAAACATTATAATTTTGTCCTTCTCCTCGGCGGTCACGGGGGTAATTATGTCAGAGTTTCCACATCTTCACAACTTTTAAGATTCAGAATTCTTGTCTTGTAAAGTACTTGATTAATATATGTTTTAAGTATTCCATTATTTTAAATATGGTTGAAGATTATATTACTCGCATATAATTTGTAGTCACATATTACATTTTGCTTTAAGTTTCTTAAGTATGTGGCAACAATCCATGCGTCCTAAATAAATTTCTTGTCTATATATGTATGTGTGCTTAATTGTTAAAGACATTCAATCCCCCAATAAAAAACAAGTGAGACCTCATCATAGGTTCTTATAGTTTGAACTAGGTTTAATTAATTTTACTATGTCAGAGTATGTGTTTAATACATGTTTTATATATTCCATTAGTTTTTCGATGAATTAGGATTATATTGATCGAAAATAATTTGTAGTCCTTTATTGCATGTAGATATAAATTTCTTTAAAATGTAGACACTATCCATGAATCTTAAATAAATTTCTTGTAATGCATATCTATATATGTAACTTGATCAGTTTGATCCTATAAAACAGACATTTAAACCAGAAATTTTCAAATGTACAAAAAAATGATAAAATACATTTAAAAATAAAAATAAATACAGTAGAAATCTGAAAATAAGCCCCACCCCACACAACTACCACCCGGATTTTTAACAAATTTCACATTCAGAAAAAATTCCGTTTGTAAGTCCCCTACCAAATATCATTTTTTGGAATGTGTTTTCATTTTTCATCCATCCCTTGACGAGGAATATTTTCACGGTGTCAATAAGTGCACCGAGGTTAGTTTCTTTGTTTTCATTCTCCGTAGTGTTCCTGTTTGGCGATTTTCACAGGGCTCCGCGCACTGCATTTTTTTGTTTTAAGCACGAGTGCGACCTGCCCTTTTTAGACGTAGCTAATGAGGCCTTACCATTTTCTATGTTTTTTTCTTTGCACGCTTTATTTTTTGAAAACTATTTTGTTTTTCTATTTTTCCGCAAAAACACGTAACACTTTTTTCTTAAATTAAGATATTAAAATCTATGCAGGTTAGTTTCTGCATAACTAGAAATATTTCAAAAGAAAATATTATAGAAAATTTTCTTAACAGCACACTGTTAAAAATTTGAGGCATTCTGTCCAGTCATTTGACCGTTTTTTTTTTTTAATTACGGTTTCATAACCACAATTTAAGTATATTCTGGCCATAAAATGGCCAATAATATGCTCAGAATAGTGTTAAATTACGGTTGTGTAAGCGTTTTCGATGAAAACGGGTCAAATGACTGGACAGAATGCTGCAAATTTTTAACAGTACACTTTTAATTCTAAACTAAAAGTTGAAACATTGTCGTAAGTGTTTAAGTTTTCTATTGAAAATATTATTATTAAATTGGTATAGAAAGATGGTCCACTGTCCCTCTTTTGGGTTGTCCAGTGATGCCCTGTAGACATGGAATCAGAAAATGTTTCCAAATTTTTTATTTGCTATAAAACCATTTTGGATAGCTTTACCGATAAATGTAAGCATTTTCCTTAAAGTTTAACCTTTTTTCAATAATTCTAAACTTTATTTGGACTAAAAACTGACGTTCTAAAGATGCAAAATTTTACTGTAGAAGCTAAAATGAGCATAATTTTATTCCCATCTTTTTTAGATTGATTTATGAAGTATACACCTTTGCGATTAGATAGAATGTAAGAATTTTCTCATTTATTTTATGTTTAAAAGTATAAAGCGATGCATTATGTAATATTTCACATAAATATTTACGTTTTTAGTCAATGTTCCCACTTGATGATCAAAAATCATATGAAAGAGCAAAAGAAGTTAAGGCATTAACTTGGAATAAGATATTGATATTTTTGCCAAAAAATGGCATGTAGTGAGCATGCAATTTTGAGATAGGCAGGGGTTTTTTCTGAAACTTTCCAAATTCTAGTAAAAAGTTCAAAATATGATAAAATAAAATTAATAATGAAATTATGTGTGTTGTATGGTTTAAAAGTACTGTAGTAATGATTTAATTATTAACAGTAACTCCTATGGAAGTGATGTAAGCCTGTACTAGGAGGGTGTTTCCATATATACCTCTTTCACTTCTGGAATCTAGGTAACTCTCAGACTCTAACAATTTTCCTAATGAAGAACAAGTGAGACCTCATCATAGGTTCTTATAATCTGAACTAGGGTAAATTAATTTAAACTTACTACCGCCGTGAACTGATATAGCAGTTCATTTAGATGTGGGTTACACTGCAATAGAAGCATTTTTTAAATTAATATAATTGTGCAGACATAATGCAGTATAGTAAAATTAATTTGTGATTAATATTCTCAAAAATTATATTCCTGTGTAATTAAATTCCTATATATAGTTAATTTTTTTATGTCATATCGAAAAAATGATCTATTTTAGCATTTTTGAATAATTACTGAGGAAAAAGCATTGCAATTTGCCTTTCTCCTCGGCGGTCACGGGGGTAATTATGTCAGAGTTTCCACATCTTCACAACTTTTAATATTCAGAATTCTTGTCTTGAAAAGTACTTCATTAATATATGTTTTATGTATCCCATTATTTTAAATATGGTTGAAGATTATATTGCTCGAATGTAATTTGTAGTCCCATATTCCATTTAATTTTAAGTTTCTTAAGTATGTGGCAAATATCCATGCGTCCTAAATAAATTCCTTATGTATATATATATAGGGTAACTCTAGGATAGATGGCCATAGTTTTAAAAGATTGGAATAAAAATTCTTAGAATGCAAATACAAGAAATATTTATGCATATTTAAAATTATTATACATATACTTTAATATTTTATGCAAAAGGATTTAGGATTATATTGATAGAATACAATTTGAAGCCTTTTATTGCATGTACATATAAATTTCTTAAATATGTAGACACTATACATGAATCTTAAATAAATTTCTAATAATATATATATATATATTTTAATTCGCGTGTAAGTTGGTCAATTTGGCCATATAAAGTACAAATTTAATTTAACCTTATCACCGCCGTGAACTGATATATCAGTTCATTGAGATGTAGGTTACACTGCAATGGGAGCATTTTTTAAATTAATATAATTGTACATACATAATCTAGTAGAGTAAGATTTAGTTGTGATTAATACTCTCAAAAATTCTATTCCTGTTTAATTAAATTCCTATACATAATTGAATGTTTTATATCATGTCGAAATAAATATCTATTTTCATGTTTTTAAATAATTACTGAGGAAAAAACATTATAATTTTGTCCTTCTCCTCGGCGGTCACGGGGGTAATTATGTCAGAGTTTACACATCTTCACAACTTTTAAGATTCAGAATTCTTGTCTTGTAAAGTACTTGATTAATATATGTTTTATGTATTCCATTATTTTAAATATGGTTGAAGATTATATTACTCGCATATAATTTGTAGTCACATATTACATTTTGCTTTAAGTTTCTTAAGTATGTGGCAACAATCCATGCGTCCTAAATAAATTTCTTGTGTATATATGTATGTGTGCTTAATTGTTAAAGACATTCAATCCCCCAATAAAAAACAAGTGAGACCTCATCATAGGTTCTTATAGTATGAACTAGGTTTAATTAATTTTACTATGTCAGAGTATGTGTTTAATACATGTTTTATATATTCCATTAGTTTTTCGATGAATTAGGATTATATTGATCGAAAATAATTTGTAGTCCTTTATTGCATGTAGATATAAATTTCTTTAAAATGTTGACACTATCCATGAATCTTAAATAAATTTCTTGTAATGCATATCTAGATATGTAACTTGATCAGTTTGATCCTATAAAACAGACATTTAATCCAGAAATTTTCAAATGTACAAAAAAATGATAAAATACATTTAAAAATAAAAATAAATACAGTAGAAATCTGAAAATAAGCCCCACCCGATACAACTACCACCCGATACAACTACCACCCGATACAACTACCACCCGGATTTTCAACAAATTTCACATTCAGAAAAAATTCCGTTTGTAAGTCCCCTACCAAATATCATTTTTTGGAATGTGTTTTCATTTTTCCACCATCCTTTGACGAGGAATTTTTTCATGGTGTCAATAAGTGCACCGAGGTTAGTTTCTTTGTTTTCATTCTCCGTAGTGTTCCTGTTTGGCGATTTTCACAGGGCTCCGCGCACTGCATTTTTTTGTTTTAAGCACGAGCGCGACCTGTCCTTTTTAGACGTAGATAATGAGGCCTTACCATTTTCTATGTTTTTTTCTTTGCACGCTTTATTTTTTGAAAACTATTTTGTTTTTCTATTTTTCCGCAAAAACACGTAACACTTTTTTCTTAAATTAAGATATTAAAATCTATGCAGGTTAGTTTCTGCATAACTAGAAATATTTCAAAAGAAAATATTATAGAAAATTTTCTTAACAGCACACTGTTAAAAATTTGAGGCATTCTGTCCAGTCATTTGACCGTTTTTTTTTTAATTACGGTTTCATAACCACAATTCAAGTATATTCTGGCCATAAAATGGCCAATAATATGCCCAGAATGGTGTTAAATTACGGTTGTGTAACCGTTTTCGATGAAAACGGGTCAAATGACTGGACAGAATGCTGCAAATTTTTAACAGTACACTTTTAATTCTAAACTAAAAGTTGAAACATTGTCGTAAGTGTTTAAGTTTTCTATTGAAAATATTATTATTAAATTGGTATAGAAAGATGGTCCACTGTCCCTCTTTTGGGTTGTCCAGTGATGCCCTGTAGACATGGAATCAGAAAATGTTTCCATTTTTTTTATTTGCTATAAAACCATTTTGGATAGCTTTACCGATAAATGTAAGCATTTTCCTTAAAGTTTAACCTTTTTTCAATAATTCTAAACTTTTTTTGGACTAAAAACTGACGTTCTACAGATGCAAAATTTTACTGTAGAAGCTAAAATGAGCATACTTTTATTCCCATCTTTTTTAGATTGATTTATGAAGTATACACCTTTGCGATTAGATAGAATGTAAGAATTTTCTCATTTATTTTATGTTTAAAAGTATAAAGCGATGCATTATGTAATATTTCCCATAAATATTTACGTTTTTAGTCAATTTTTACACTTGATGATCAAAAATCATATGAAAGAGCAAAAGAAGTTAAGGCATTAACTTGGAATAAGATATTGATATTTTTTCCAAAAAATGGCATGTAGTGGGCATGCAATTTTGAGATAGGCAGGGTTTTTTTCTGAAACTTTCCAAATTCTAGTAAAATGTTCAAAATATGATAAAATAAAATTAATAATGAAATTATGTGTGTTGTATGGTTTAAAAGTACTGTAGTAATGATTTAATTATTAACAGTAACTCCTGTGGAAGTGATGTAAGCCTGTACTAGGAGGGTGTTTCCATATATACCTCTTTCACTTCTGGTATCTAGGTAACTCTCAGACTCTAATTATTTTCCTAGTGAAGAATAAGTGAGACCTCATCATAGGTTCTTATAATCTGAACTAGGGTAAATTAATTTAACCTTACTACCGCCGTGAACTGATATAGCAGTTCATTTAGATGTAGGTTACACTGCAATAGAAGCATTTTTTAAATTAATATAATTGTACAGACATAATGCAGTATAGTAAAATTAATTTGTGATTAATACTCTCAAAAATTATATTCCTGTGTAATTAAATTCCTATATATAGTTAAATGTTTTATGTCATATCGAAAAAATGATCTATTTTAGCATTTTTAAATAATTACTGAGGAAAAAGCATTACAATTTCCCCTTCTCCTCGGCGGTCACGGGGGTAATTATGTCAGAGTTTCCACATCTTAACAACTTTTAATATTCAGAATTCTTGTCTTGAAAAGTACTTCATTAATATATGTTTTATGATCCCATTATTTTAAATATGGTTGAAGATTATATTGCTCGAATGTAATTTGTAGTCCCATATTCCATTTAATTTTATGTTTCTTAAGTATGTGGCAAATATCCATGCGTCCTAAATAAATTCCTTATGTATATATATATAGGGTAACTCTAGGATAGATGGCCATAGTTTTAAAAGATTGGAATAAAAATTCTTAGAATGCAAATACAAGAAATATTTATGCATATTTAAAATTATTATACATATACTTTAATATTTTATGCAAAAGGATTTAGGATTATATTGATCGAAAATAATTTGAAGTCTTTTATTGCATGTACATATAAATTTCTTAAATATGTAGACACTATCCATGAATCTTAAATAAATTTCTAATAATATATATATATATATTTTTTAATTCGCGTGTAAGTTGGTCAATTTGGCCATATAAAGTACAAATTTAATTTAACCTTATCACCGCCGTGAACTGATATATCAGTTCATTGAGATGTAGGTTACACTGCAATGGGAGCATTTTTTAAATTAATATAATTGTACATACATAATCTAGTAGAGTAAGATTAAGTTGTGATTAATACTCTCAAAAATTCTATTCCTGTTTAATTAAATTCCTATACATAATTAAATGTTTTATATCATGTCGAAATGAATATCTATTTTAGCATTTTTAAATAATTACTGAGGAAAAAACATTATAATTTTGTCCTTCTCCTCGGCGGTCACGGGGGTAATTATGTCAGAGTTTCCACATCTTCACAACTTTTAAGATTCAGAATTCTTGTCTTGTAAAGTACTTGATTAATATATGTTTTATGTATTCCATTATTTTAAATATGGTTGAAGATTATATTACTCGCATATAATTTGTAGTCACATATTACATTTTGCTTTAAGTTTCTTAAGTATGTGGCAACAATCCATGCGTCCTAAATAAATTTCTTGTGTATATATGTATGTGTGCTTAATTGTTAAAGACATTCAATCCCCCAATAAAAAACAAGTGAGACCTCATCATAGGTTCTTATAGTATGAACTAGGTTTAATTAATTTTACTATGTCAGAGTATGTGTTTAATACATGTTTTATATATTCCATTAGTTTTTCGATGAATTAGGATTATATTGATCGAAAATAATTTGTAGTCCTTTATTGTATGTAGATATAAATTTCTTTAAAATGTAGGCACTATCCATGAATCTTAAATAAATTTCTTGTAATGCATATCTATATATGTAACTTGATCAGTTTGATCCTATAAAACAGACATTTAAACCAGAAATTTTCAAATGTACAAAAAAATGATAAAATACATTTAAAAATAAAAATAAATACAGTAGAAATCTGAAAATAAGCCCCAACCGATACAACTACCACCCGGATTTTCAACAAATTTCACATTCAGAAAAAATTCCGTTTGTAAGTCCCCTACCAAATATCATTTTTTGGAATGTGTTTTCATTTTTCATCCATCCCTTGACGAGGAATTTTTTCACGGTGTCAATAAGTGCACCGAGGTTAGTTTCTTTGTTTTCATTCTCCGTAGTGTTCCTGTTTGGCGATTTTCACAGGGCTCCGCGCACTGCATTTTTTTGTTTTAAGCACGAGTGCGACCTGTCCTTTTTAGACGTAGATAATGAGGCCTTACCATTTTCTATGTTTTTTTCTTTGCACGCTTTATTTTTTGAAAACTATTTTGTTTTTGTATTTTTCCGCAAAAACACGTAACACTTTTTTCTTAAATTAAGATATTAAAATCTATGCAGGTTACGCAAAACTAGAAATATTTCAAAAGAAAATATTATAGAAAATTTTCTTAACAGCACACTGTTAAAAATTTGAGGCATTCTGTCCAGTCATTTGACCGTTTTTTTTTTTTTTAAATTACGGTTTCATAACCACAATTTAAGTATATTCTGGCCATAAAATGGCCAATAATATGCTCAGAATAGTGTTAAATTACGGTTGTGTAACCGTTTTCGATGAAAACGGGTCAAATGACTGGACAGAATACTGCAAATTTTAACAGTACACTTTTAATTCTAAACTAAAAGTTGAAACATTGTCGTAAGTGTTTAAGTTTTCTATTGAAAATATTATTATTAAATTGGTATAGAAAGATGGTCCACTGTCCCTCTTTTGGGTTGTCCAGTGATGCCCTGTAGACATGGAATCAGAAAATGTTTCCAAATTTTTTATTTGCTATAAAACCATTTTGGATAGCTTTACCGATAAATGTAAGCATTTTCCTTAAAGTTTAACCTTTTTTCAATAATTCTAAACTTTATTTGGACTAAAAACTGACGTTCTAAAGATGCAAAATTTTACTGTAGAAGCTAAAATGAGCATAATTTTATTCCCATCTTTTTTAGATTGATTTATGAAGTATACACCTTTGCGATTAGATAGAATGTAAGAATTTTCTCATTTATTTTATGTTTAAAAGTATAAAGCGATGCATTATGTAATATTTCACATAAATATTTACGTTTTTAGTCAATGTTCCCACTTGATGATTAAAAATCATATGAAAGAGCAAAAGAAGTTAAGGCATTAACTTGGAATAAGATATTGATATTTTTGCCAAAAAATGGCATGTGTTGAGCATGCAATTTTGAGATAGGCAGGGGTTTTTTCTGAAACTTTCCAAATTCTAGTAAAAAGTTCAAAATATGATAAAATAAAATTAATAATGAAATTATGTGTGTTGTATGGTTTAAAAGTACTGTAGTAATGATTTAATTATTAACAGTAACTCCTATGGAAGTGATGTAAGCCTGTACTAGGAGGGTGTTTCCATATATACCTCTTTCACTTCTGGTATCTAGGTAACTCTCAGACTCTAACAATTTTCCTAGTGAAGAACAAGTGAGACCTCATCATAGGTTCTTATAATCTGAACTAGGGTAAATTAATTTAACCTTACTACCGCCGTGAACTGATATAGCAGTTCATTTAGATGTAGGTTACACTGCAATAGAAGCATTTTTTAAATTAATATAATTGTACAGACATAATGCAGTATAGTAAAATTAATTTGTGATTATTACTCTCAAAAATTATATTCCTGTGTAATTAAATTCCTATATATAGTTAAATGTTTTATGTCATATCGAAAAAATGATCTATTTTAGCATTTTTAAATAATTACTGAGGAAAAAGCATTACAATTTGCCCTTCTCCTCGGCGGTCACGGGGGTAATTATGTCAGAGTTTCCACATCTTCACAACTTTTAATATTCAGAATTCTTGTCTTGAAAAGTATTTCATTAATATATGTTTTATGTATCCCATTATTTTAAATATGGTTGAAGATTATATTGCTCGAATGTAATTTGTAGTCCCATATTCCATTTAATTTTAAGTTTCTTAAGTATGTGGCAAATATCCATGCGTCCTCAATAAATTCCTTATGTATATATATATAGGGTAACTCTAGGATAGGTGGCCATAGTTTTAAATGATTGGAATAAAAATTCTTAGAATGCAAATACAAGAAATATTTATGCATATTTAAAATTATTATACATATACTTTAATATTTTATGCAAAAGGATTTAGGATTATATTGATAGAATATAATTTGAAGTCTTTTATTGCATGTACATATAAATCTCTTAAATATGTAGACACTATCCATGAATCTTAAATAAATTTCTAATAATATATATATATATATTTTAATTCGCGTGTAAGTTGGTCAATTTGGCCATATAAAGTACAAATTTAATTTAACCTTATCACCGCCGTGAACTGATATATCAGTTCATTGAGATGTAGGTTACACTGCAATGGGAGCATTTTTTAAATTAATATAATTGGACATACATAATCTAGTAGAGTAAGATTAAGTTGTGATTAATACTCTCAAAAATTCTATTCCTGTTTAATTAAATTCCTATACATAATTGAATGTTTTATATCAAGTCGAAATAAATATCTATTTTCATATTTTTAAATAATTACTGAGGAAAATACATTATAATTTTGTCCTTCTCCTCGGCGGTCACGGGGGTAATTATGTCAGAGTTTACACATCTTCACAACTTTTAAGATTCAGAATTCTTGTCTTGTAAAGTACTTGATTAATATATGTTTTATGTATTCCATTATTTTAAATATGGTTGAAGATTATATTACTCGCATATAATTTGTAGTCACATATTACATTTTGCTTTAAGTTTCTTAAGTATGTGGCAACAATCCATGCGTCCTAAATAAATTTCGTGTGTATATATGTATGTGTGCTTAATTGTTAAAGACATTCAATCCCCCAATAAAAAACAAGTGAGACCTCATCATAGGTTCTTATAGTATGAACTAGGTTTAATTAATTTTACTATGTCAGAGTATGTGTTTAATACATGTTTTATATATTCCATTAGTTTTTCGATGAATTAGGATTATATTGATCGAAAATAATTTGTAGTCCTTTATTGCATGTAGATATAAATTTCTTTAAAATGTAGACACTATCCATGAATCTTAAATAAATTTCTTGTAATGCATATCTATATATGTAACTTGATCAGTTTGATCCTATAAAACAGACATTTAAACCAGAAATTTTCAAATGTACAAAAAAATGATAAAATACATTTAAAAATAAAAATAAATACAGTAGAAATCTGAAAATAAGCCCCAACCGATACAACTACCACCCGGATTTTCAACAAATTTCACATTCAGAAAAAATTCCGTTTGTAAGTCCCCTACCAAATATCATTTTTTGGAATGTGTTTTCATTTTTCATCCATCCCTTGACGAGGAATTTTTTCACGGTGTCAATAAGTGCACCGAGGTTAGTTTCTTTGTTTTCATTCTCCGTAGTGTTCCTGTTTGGCGATTTTCACAGGGCTCCGCGCACTGCATTTTTTTGTTTTAAGCACGAGTGCGACCTGTCCTTTTTAGACGTAGATAATGAGGCCTTACCATTTTCTATGTTTTCTTCTTTGCACGCTTTATTTTTTGAAAACTATTTTGTTTTTGTATTTTTCCGCAAAAACACGTAACACTTTTTTCTTAAATTAAGATATTAAAATCTATGCAGGTTACGCAAAACTAGAGATATTTCAAAAGAAAATATTATAGAAAATTTTCTTAACAGCACACTGTTAAAAATTTGAGGCATTCTGTCCAGTCATTTGACCGTTTTTTTTTTTTTTTAATTACGGTTTCATAACCACAATTTAAGTATATTCTGGCCATAAAATGGCCAATAATATGCTCAGAATAGTGTTAAATTACGGTTGTGTAACCGTTTTCGATGAAAACGGGTCAAATGACTGGACAGAATACTGCAAATTTTTAACAGTACACTTTTAATTCTAAACTAAAAGTTGAAACATTGTCGTAAGTGTTTAAGTTTTCTATTGAAAATATTATTATTAAATTGGTATAGAAAGATGGTCCACTGTCCCTCTTTTGGGTTGTCCAGTGATGCCCTGTAGACATGGAATCAGAAAATGTTTCCAAATTTTTTATTTGCTATAAAACCATTTTGGATAGCTTTACCGATAAATGTAAGCACTTTCCTTAAAGTTTAACCTTTTTTCAATAATTCTAAACTTTATTTGGACTAAAAACTGACGTTCTAATGATGCAAAATTTTACTGTAGAAGCTAAAATGAGCATAATTTTATTCCCATCTTTTTTAGATTGATTTATGAAGTATACACCTTTGCGATTAGATAGAATGTAAGAATTTTCTCATTTATTTTATGTTTAAAAGTATAAAGCGATGCATTATGTAATATTTCACATAAATATTTACGTTTTTAGTCAATGTTCCCACTTGATGATTAAAAATCATATGAAAGAGCAAAAGAAGTTAAGGCATTAACTTGGAATAAGATATTGATATTTTTGCCAAAAAATGGCATGTGTTGAGCATGCAATTTTGAGATAGGCAGTGGTTTTTTCTGAAACTTTCCAAATTCTAGTAAAAAGTTCAAAATATGATAAAATAAAATTAATAATGAAATTATGTGTTTTGTATGGTTTAAAAGTACTGTAGTAATGATATAATTATTAACAGTAACTCCTATGGAAGTGATGTAAGCCTGTACTAGGAGGGTGTTTCCATATATACCTCTTTCACTTCTGGTATCTAGGTAACTCTCAGACTCTAACAATTTTCCTAGTGAAGAACAAGTGAGACCTCATCATAGGTTATTATAATCTGAACTAGGGTAAATTAATTTAACCTTACTACCGCCGTGAACTGATATAGCAGTTCATTTAGATGTAGGTTACACT
This sequence comes from Maratus speciosus, assembly GCA_963932465.1. NCBI lineage: Eukaryota > Metazoa > Arthropoda > Arachnida > Araneae > Salticidae > Maratus > Maratus speciosus. Next base: position 218,654,930 of record OZ010787.1, read on the forward strand.
GCAATAGAAGCATTTTTTAAATTAATATAATTGTACAGACATAATGCAGTATAGTAAAATTAATTTGTGATTAATACTCTCAAAAATTATATTCCTGTGTAATTAAATTCCTATATATAGTTAAATGTTTTATGTCATATCGAAAAAATGATCTATTTTAGCATTTTTGAATAATTACTGAGGAAAAAGCATTACAATTTGCCTTTCTCCTCGGCGGTCACGGGGGTAATTATGTCAGAGTTTCCACATCTTCACAACTTTTAATATTCAGAATTCTTGTCTTGAAAAGTATTTCATTAATATATGTTTTATGTATCCCATTATTTTAAATATGGTTGAAGATTATATTGCTCGAATGTAATTTGTAGTCCCATATTCCATTTAATTTTAAGTTTCTTAAGTATGTGGCAAATATCCATGCGTCCTCAATAAATTCCTTATGTATATATATATAGGGTAACTCTAGGATAGATGGCCATAGTTTTAAAAGATTGGAATAAAAATTCTTAGAATGCAAATACAAGAAATATTTATGCATATTTAAAATTATTATACATATACTTTAATATTTTATGCAAAAGGATTTAGGATTATATTGATAGAATATAATTTGAAGCCTTTTATTGCATGCACATATAAATTTCTTAAATATGTAGACACTATCCATGAATCTTAAATAAATTTCTAATAATATATATATATTTTTTTAATTCGCGTGTAAGTTGGTCAATTTGGCCATATAAAGTACAAATTTAATTTAACCTTATCACCGCCGTGAACTGATATATCAGTTCATTGAGATGTAGGTTACACTGCAATGGGAGCATTTTTTAAATTAATATAATTGCACATACATAATCTAGTAGAGTAAGATTAAGTTGTGATTAATACTCTCAAAAATTCTATTCCTGTTTAATTAAATTCCTATACATAATTGAATGTTTTATATCATGTCGAAATAAATATCTATTTTCATATTTTTAAATAATTACTGAGGAAAAAAAATTATAATTTTGTCCTTCTCCTCGGCGGTCACGGGGGTAATTATGTCAGAGTTTACACATCTTCACAACTTTTAAGATTCAGAATTCTTGTCTTGTAAAGTACTTGATTAATATATGTTTTATGTATTCCATTATTTTAAATATGGTTGAAGATTATATTACTCGCATATAATTTGTAGTCACATATTACATTTTGCTTTAAGTTTCTTAAGTATGTGGCAACAATCCATGCGTCCTAAATAAATTTCTTGTGTATATATGTATGTGTGCTTAATTGTTAAAGACATTCAATCCCCCAATAAAAAACAAGTGAGACCTCATCATAGGTTCTTATAGTATGAACTAGGTTTAATTAATTTTACTATGTCAGAGTATGTGTTTAATACATGTTTTATATATTCCATTAGTTTTTCGATGAATTAGGATTATATTGATCGAAAATAATTTGTAGTCCTTTATTGCATGTAGATATAAATTTCTTTAAAATGTAGACACTATCCATGAATCTTAAATAAATTTCTTGTAATGCATATCTATATATGTAACTTGATCAGTTTGATCCTATAAAACAGACATTTAAACCAGAAATTTTCAAATGTACAAAAAAATGATAAAATACATTTAAAAATAAAAATAAATACAGTAGAAATCTGAAAATAAGCCCCAACCGATACAACTACCACCCGGATTTTCAACAAATTTCACATTCAGAAAAAATTCCGTTTGTAAGTCCCCTACCAAATATCATTTTTTGGAATGTGTTTTCATTTTTCATCCATCCCTTGACGAGGAATTTTTTCACGGTGTCAATAAGTGCACCGAGGTTAGTTTCTTTGTTTTCATTCTCCGTAGTGTTCCTGTTTGGCGATTTTCACAGGGCTCCGCGCACTGCATTTTTTTGTTTTAAGCACGAGTGCGACCTGTCCTTTTTAGACGTAGATAATGAGGCCTTACCATTTTCTATGTTTTTTTCTTTGCACGCTTTATTTTTTGAAAACTATTTTGTTTTTGTATTTTTCCGCAAAAACACGTAACACTTTTTTCTTAAATTAAGATATTAAAATCTATGCAGGTTAGTTTCTGCATAACTAGAAATATTTCAAAAGAAAATATTATAGAAAATTTTCTTAACAGCACACTGTTAAAAATTTGAGGCATTCTGTCCAGTCATTTGACAGTTTTTTTTTTTTAATTACGGTTTCATAACCACAATTTAAGCATATTCTGGCCATAAAATGGCCAATAATATGCTCAGAATAGTGTTAAATTACGGTTGTGTAAACGTTTTCGATGAAAACGGGTCAAATGACTGGACAGAATGCTGCAAATTTTTAACAGTACACTTTTAATTCTAAACTAAAAGTTGAAACATTGTCGTAAGTGTTTAAGTTTTCTATTGAAAATATTATTATTAAATTGGTATAGAAAGATGGTCCACTGTCCCTCTTTTGGGTTGTCCAGTGATGCCCTGTAGACATGGAATCAGAAAATGTTTCCAAATTTTTTATTTGCTATAAAACCATTTTGGATAGCTTTACCGATAAATGTAAGCATTTTCCTTAAAGTTTAACCTTTTTTCAATAATTCTAAACTTTATTTGGACTAAAAACTGACGTTCTAAAGATGCAAAATTTTACTGTAGAAGCTAAAATGAGCATACTTTTATTCCCATCTTTTTTAGATTGATTTATGAAGTATACACCTTTGCGATTAGATAGAATGTAAGAATTTTCTCATTTATTTTATGTTTAAAAGTATAAAGCGATGCATTATGTAATATTTCACATAAATATTTACGTTTTTAGTCAATGTTCCCACTTGATGATCAAAAATCATATGAAAGAGCAAAAGTAGTTAAGGCATTAACTTGGGATAAGATATTGATATTTTTGCCAAAAAATGGCATGTAGTGAGCATGCAATTTTGAGATAGGCAGGGTTTTTTTCTGAAACTTTCCAAATTCTAGTAAAAAGTTCAAAATATGATAAAATAAAATTAATAATGAAATTATGTGTGTTGTATGGTTTAAAAGTACTGTAGTAATGATTTAATTATTAACAGTAACTCCTATGGAAGTGATGTAAGCCTGTACTAGGAGGGTGTTTCCATATATACCTCTTTCACTTCTGGAATCTAGGTAACTCTCAGACTCTAACAATTTTCCTAGTGAAGAACTAGTGAGACCTCATCATAGGATCTTATAATCTGAACTAGGGTAAATTAATTTAACCTTACTACCGCCGTGAACTGATATAGCAGTTCATTTAGATGTAGGTTACACTGCAATAGAAGCATTTTTTAAATTAATATAATTGTACAGACATAATGCAGTATAGTAAAATTAATTTGTGATTAATACTCTCAAAAATTATATTCCTGTGCAATTAAATTCCTATATATAGTTAAATGTTTTATGTCATATCGAAAAAATGATCTATTTTAGCATTTTTAAATAATTACTGAGGAAAAAGCATTACAATTTGCCCTTCTCCTCGGTGGTCACGGGGGTAATTATGTCAGAGTTTCCACATCTTCACAAATTTAATATTCAGAATTCTTGTCTAGAAAAGTACTTCATTAATATATGTTTTATGTATCCCATTATTTTAAATATGGTTGAAGATTATATTGCTCGAATGTAATTTGTAGTCCCATATTCCATTTAATTTTAAGTTTCTTAAGTATGTGGCAAATATCCATGCGTCCTAAATAAATTCCTTATGTATATATATATAGGGTAACTCTAGGATAGATGGCCATAGTTTTAAAAGATTGGAATAAAAATTCTTAGAATGCAAATACAAGAAATATTTATGCATATTTAAAATTATTATACATATACTTTAATATTTTATGCAAAAGGATTTAGGATTATATTGATAGAATATAATTTGAAGCCTTTTATTGCATGCACATATAAATTTCTTAAATATGTAGACACTATCCATGAATCTTAAATAAATTTCTAATAATATATATATATTTTTTTTAATTCGCGTGTAAGTTGGTCAATTTGGCCATATAAAGTACAAATTTAATTTAACCTTATCACCGCCGTGAACTGATATATCAGTTCATTGAGATGTAGGTTACACTGCAATGGGAGCATTTTTTAAATTAATATAATTGCACATACATAATCTAGTAGAGTAAGATTAAGTTGTGATTAATACTCTCAAAAATTCTATTCCTGTTTAATTAAATTCCTATACATAATTGAATGTTTTATATCATGTCGAAATAAATATCTATTTTCATATTTTTAAATAATTACTGAGGAAAAAACATTATAATTTTGTCCTTCTCCTCGGCGGTCACGGGGGTAATTATGTCAGAGTTTACACATCTTCACAACTTTTAAGATTCAGAATTCTTGTCTTGTAAAGTACTTAATTAATATATGTTTTATGTATTCCATTATTTTAAATATGGTTGAAGATTATATTACTCGCATATAATTTGTAGTCACATATTACATTTTGCTTTAAGTTTCTTAAGTATGTGGCAACAATCCATGCGTCCTAAATAAATTTCTTGTGTATATATGTATGTGTGCTTAATTGTTAAAGACATTCAATCCCCCAATAAAAAACAAGTGAGACCTCATCATAGGTTCTTATAGTATGAACTAGGTTTAATTAATTTTACTATGTCAGAGTATGTGTTTAATACATGTTTTATATATTCCATTAGTTTTTCGATGAATTAGGATTATATTGATCGAAAATAATTTGTAGTCCTTTATTGCATGTAGATATAAATTTCTTTAAAATGTAGACACTATCCATGAATCTTAAATAAATTTCTTGTAATGCATATCTATATATGTAACTTGATCAGTTTGATCCTATAAAACAGACATTTAAACCAGAAATTTTCAAATGTACAAAAAAATGATAAAATACATTTAAAAATAAAAATAAATACAGTAGAAATCTGAAAATAAGCCCCAACCGATACAACTACCACCCGGATTTTCAACAAATTTCACATTCAGAAAAAATTCCGTTTGTAAGTCCCCTACCAAATATCATTTTTTGGAATGTGTTTTCATTTTTCATCCATCCCTTGACGAGGAATTTTTTCACGGTGTCAATAAGTGCACCGAGGTTAGTTTCTTTGTTTTCATTCTCCGTAGTGTTCCTGTTTGGCGATTTTCACAGGGCTCCGCGCACTGCATTTTTTTGTTTTAAGCACGAGTGCGACCTGTCCTTTTTAGACGTAGATAATGAGGCCTTACCATTTTCTATGTTTTTTTCTTTGCACGCTTTATTTTTTGAAAACTATTTTGTTTTTGTATTTTTCCGCAAAAACACGTAACACTTTTTTCTTAAATTAAGATATTAAAATCTATGCAGGTTAGTTTCTGCATAACTAGAAATATTTCAAAAGAAAATATTATAGAAAATTTTCTTAACAGCACACTGTTAAAAATTTGAGGCATTCTGTCCAGTCATTTGACCGTTTTTTTTTTTTTTAAATTACGGTTTCATAACCACAATTTAAGCATATTCTGGCCATAAAATGGCCGATAATATGCTCAGAATAGTTTTAAATTACGGTTGTGTAACCGTTTTCAATGAAAACGGGTCAAATGACTGGACAGAATGCTGCAAATTTTTAACAGTACACTTTTAATTCTAAACTAAAAGTTGAAACATTGTCGTAAGTGTTTAAGTTTTCTATTGAAAATATTATTATTAAATTGGTATAGAAAGATGGTCCACTGTCCCTCTTTTGGGTTGTCCAGTGATGCCCTGTAGACATGGAATCAGAAAATGTTTCCAAATTTTTTATTTGCTATAAAACCATTTTGGATAGCTTTACCGATAAATGTAAGCATTTTCCTTAAAGTTTAACCTTTTTTCAATAATTCTAAACTTTATTTGGACTAAAAACTGACGTTCTAAAGATGCAAAATTTTACTGTAGAAGCTAAAATGAGCATACTTTTATTCCCATCTTTTTTAGATTGATTTATGAAGTATACACCTTTGCGATTAGATAGAATGTAAGAATTTTCTCATTTATTTTATGTTTAAAAGTATAAAGCGATGCATTATGTAATATTTCACATAAATATTTACGTTTTTAGTCAATGTTCCCACTTGATGATCAAAAATCATATGAAAGAGCAAAAGTAGTTAAGGCATTAACTTGGGATAAGATATTGATATTTTTGCCAAAAAATGGCATGTAGTGAGCATGCAATTTTGAGATAGGCAGGGTTTTTTTCTGAAACTTTCCAAATTCTAGTAAAAAGTTCAAAATATGATAAAATAAAATTAATAATGAAATTATGTGTGTTGTATGGTTTAAAAGTACTGTAGTAATGATTTAATTATTAACAGTAACTCCTATGGAAGTGATGTAAGCCTGTACTAGGAGGGTGTTTCCATATATACCTCTTTCACTTCTGGAATCTAGGTAACTCTCAGACTCTAACAATTTTCCTAGTGAAGAACTAGTGAGACCTCATCATAGGATCTTATAATCTGAACTAGGGTAAATTAATTTAACCTTACTACCGCCGTGAACTGATATAGCAGTTCATTTAGATGTAGGTTACACTGCAATAGAAGCATTTTTTAAATTAATATAATTGTACAGACATAATGCAGTATAGTAAAATTAATTTGTGATTAATACTCTCAAAAATTATATTCCTGTGCAATTAAATTCCTATATATAGTTAAATGTTTTATGTCATATCGAAAAAATGATCTATTTTAGCATTTTTAAATAATTACTGAGGAAAAAGCATTACAATTTGCCCTTCTCCTCGGCGGTCACGGGGGTAATTATGTCAGAGTTTCCACATCTTCACAAATTTAATATTCAGAATTCTTGTCTAGAAAAGTACTTCATTAATATATGTTTTATGTATCCCATTATTTTAAATATGGTTGAAGATTATATTGCTCGAATGTAATTTGTAGTCCCATATTCCATTTAATTTTAAGTTTCTTAAGTATGTGGCAAATATCCATGCGTCCTAAATAAATTCCTTATGTATATATATATATAGGGTAACTCTAGGATAGATGGCCATAGTTTTAAAAGATTGGAATAAAAATTCTTAGAATGCAAATACAAGAAATATTTATGCATATTTAAAATTATTATACATATACTTTAATATTTTATGCAAAAGGATTTAGGATTATATTGATCGAAAATAATTTGAAGTCTTTTATTGCATGTACATATAAATTTCTTAAATATGTAGACACTATCCATGAATCTTAAATAAATTTCTAATAATATATATATATATATATTTTAATTCGCGTGTAAGTTGGTCAATTTGGCCATATAAAGTACAAATTTAATTTAACCTTATCACCGCCGTGAACTGATATATCAGTTCATTGAGATGTAGGTTACACTGCAATGGGAGCATTTTTTAAATTAATATAATTGTACATACATAATCTAGTAGAGTAAGATTAAGTTGTGATTAATACTCTCAAAAATTCTATTCCTGTTTAACTAAATTCCTATACATAATTAAATGTTTTATATCATGTCGAAATAAATATCTATTTTAGCATTTTTAAATAATTACTGAGGAAAAAACATTATAATTTTGTCCTTCTCCTCGGCGGTCACGGGGGTAATTTTGTCAGAGTTTACACATCTTCACAACTTTTAAGATTCAGAATTCTTGTCTTGTAAAGTACTTAATTAATATATGTTTTATGTATTCCATTATTTTAAATATGGTTGAAGATTATATTACTCGCATATAATTTGTAGTCACATATTACATTTTGCTTTAAGTTTCTTAAGTATGTGGCAACAATCCATGCGTCCTAAATAAATTTCTTGTGTATATATGTATGTGTGCTTAATTGTTAAAGACATTCAATCCCCCAATAAAAAACAAGTGAGACCTCATCATAGGTTCTTATAGTATGAACTAGGTTTAATTAATTTTACTATGTCAGAGTATGTGTTTAATACATGTTTTATATATTCCATTAGTTTTTCGATGAATTAGGATTATATTGATCGAAAATAATTTGTAGTCCTTTATTGCATGTAGATATAAATTTCTTTAAAATGTAGACACTATCCATGAATCTTAAATAAATTTCTTGTAATGCATATCTATATATGTAACTTGATCAGTTTGATCCTATAAAACAGACATTTAAACCAGAAATTTTCAAATGTACAAAAAAATGATAAAATACATTTAAAAATAAAAATAAATACAGTAGAAATCTGAAAATAAGCCCCAACCGATACAACTACCACCCGGATTTTCAACAAATTTCACATTCAGAAAAAATTCCGTTTGTAAGTCCCCTACCAAATATCATTTTTTGGAATGTGTTTTCATTTTTCATCCATCCCTTGACGAGGAATTTTTTCACGGTGTCAATAAGTGCACCGAGGTTAGTTTCTTTGTTTTCATTCTCCGTAGTGTTCCTGTTTGGCGATTTTCACAGGGCTCCGCGCACTGCATTTTTTTGTTTTAAGCACGAGTGCGACCTGTCCTTTTTAGACGTAGATAATGAGGCCTTACCATTTTCTATGTTTTTTTCTTTGCACGCTTTATTTTTTGAAAACTATTTTGTTTTTGTATTTTTCCGCAAAAACACGTAACACTTTTTTCTTAAATTAAGATATTAAAATCTATGCAGGTTAGTTTCTGCATAACTAGAAATATTTCAAAAGAAAATATTATAGAAAATTTTCTTAACAGCACACTGTTAAAAATTTGAGGCATTCTGTCCAGTCATTTGACCGTTTTTTTTTTTTTTAAATTACGGTTTCATAACCACAATTTAAGCATATTCTGGCCATAAAATGGCCGATAATATGCTCAGAATAGTTTTAAATTACGGTTGTGTAACCGTTTTCAATGAAAACGGGTCAAATGACTGGACAGAATGCTGCAAATTTTTAACAGTACACTTTTAATTCTAAACTAAAAGTTGAAACATTGTCGTAAGTGTTTAAGTTTTCTATTGAAAATATTATTATTAAATTGGTATAGAAAGATGGTCCACTGTCCCTCTTTTGGGTTGTCCAGTGATGCCCTGTAGACATGGAATCAGAAAATGTTTCCAAATTTTTTATTTGCTATAAAACCATTTTGGATAGCTTTACCGATAAATGTAAGCATTTTCCTTAAAGTTTAACCTTTTTTCAATAATTCTAAACTTTATTTGGACTAAAAACTGACGTTCTAAAGATGCAAAATTTTACTGTAGAAGCTAAAATGAGCATACTTTTATTCCCATCTTTTTTAGATTGATTTATGAAGTATACACCTTTGCGATTAGATAGAATGTAAGAATTTTCTCATTTATTTTATGTTTAAAAGTATAAAGCGATGCATTATGTAATATTTCACATAAATATTTACGTTTTTAGTCAATGTTCCCACTTGATGATCAAAAATCATATGAAAGAGCAAAAGTAGTTAAGGCATTAACTTGGGATAAGATATTGATATTTTTGCCAAAAAATGGCATGTAGTGAGCATGCAATTTTGAGATAGGCAGGGTTTTTTTCTGAAACTTTCCAAATTCTAGTAAAAAGTTCAAAATATGATAAAATAAAATTAATAATGAAATTATGTGTGTTGTATGGTTTAAAAGTACTGTAGTAATGATTTAATTATTAACAGTAACTCCTATGGAAGTGATGTAAGCCTGTACTAGGAGGGTGTTTCCATATATACCTCTTTCACTTCTGGAATCTAGGTAACTCTCAGACTCTAACAATTTTCCTAGTGAAGAACTAGTGAGACCTCATCATAGGATCTTATAATCTGAACTAGGGTAAATTAATTTAACCTTACTACCGCCGTGAACTGATATAGCAGTTCATTTAGATGTAGGTTACACTGCAATAGAAGCATTTTTTAAATTAATATAATTGTACAGACATAATGCAGTATAGTAAAATTAATTTGTGATTAATACTCTCAAAAATTATATTCCTGTGCAATTAAATTCCTATATATAGTTAAATGTTTTATGTCATATCGAAAAAATGATCTATTTTAGCATTTTTAAATAATTACTGAGGAAAAAGCATTACAATTTGCCCTTCTCCTCGGCGGTCACGGGGGTAATTATGTCAGAGTTTCCACATCTTCACAAATTTAATATTCAGAATTCTTGTCTAGAAAAGTACTTCATTAATATATGTTTTATGTATCCCATTATTTTAAATATGGTTGAAGATTATATTGCTCGAATGTAATTTGTAGTCCCATATTCCATTTAATTTTAAGTTTCTTAAGTATGTGGCAAATATCCATGCGTCCTAAATAAATTCCTTATGTATATATATATATAGGGTAACTCTAGGATAGATGGCCATAGTTTTAAAAGATTGGAATAAAAATTCTTAGAATGCAAATACAAGAAATATTTATGCATATTTAAAATTATTATACATATACTTTAATATTTTATGCAAAAGGATTTAGGATTATATTGATCGAAAATAATTTGAAGTCTTTTATTGCATGTACATATAAATTTCTTAAATATGTAGACACTATCCATGAATCTTAAATAAATTTCTAATAATATATATATATATATTTTTTAATTCGCGTGTAAGTTGGTCAATTTGGCCATATAAAGTACAAATTTAATTTAACCTTATCACCGCCGTGAACTGATATATCAGTTCATTGAGATGTAGGTTACACTGCAATGGGAGCATTTTTTAAATTAATATAATTGTACATACATAATCTAGTAGAGTAAGATTAAGTTGTGATTAATACTCTCAAAAATTCTATTCCTGTTTAACTAAATTCCTATACATAATTAAATGTTTTATATCATGTCGAAATAAATATCTATTTTAGCATTTTTAAATAATTACTGAGGAAAAAACATTATAATTTTGTCCTTCTCCTCGGCGGTCACGGGGGTAATTTTGTCAGAGTTTACACATCTTCACAACTTTTAAGATTCAGAATTCTTGTCTTGTAAAGTACTTAATTAATATATGTTTTATGTATTCCATTATTTTAAATATGGTTGAAGATTATATTACTCGCATATAATTTGTAGTCACATATTACATTTTGCTTTAAGTTTCTTAAGTATGTGGCAACAATCCATGCGTCCTAAATAAATTTCTTGTGTATATATGTATGTGTGCTTAATTGTTAAAGACATTCAATCCCCCAATAAAAAACAAGTGAGACCTCATCATAGGTTCTTATAGTATGAACTAGGTTTAATTAATTTTACTATGTCAGAGTATGTGTTTAATACATGTTTTATATATTCCATTAGTTTTTCGATGAATTAGGATTATATTGATCGAAAATAATTTGTAGTCCTTTATTGCATGTAGATATAAATTTCTTTAAAATGTAGACACTATCCATGAATCTTAAATAAATTTCTTGTAATGCATATCTATATATGTAACTTGATCAGTTTGATCCTATAAAACAGACATTTAAACCAGAAATTTTCAAATGTACAAAAAAATGATAAAATACATTTAAAAATAAAAATAAATACAGTAGAAATCTGAAAATAAGCCCCAACCGATACAACTACCACCCGGATTTTCAACAAATTTCACATTCAGAAAAAATTCCGTTTGTAAGTCCCCTACCAAATATCATTTTTTGGAATGTGTTTTCATTTTTCATCCATCCCTTGACGAGGAATTTTTTCACGGTGTCAATAAGTGCACCGAGGTTAGTTTCTTTGTTTTCATTCTCCGTAGTGTTCCTGTTTGGCGATTTTCACAGGGCTCCGCGCACTGCATTTTTTTGTTTTAAGCACGAGTGCGACCTGTCCTTTTTAGACGTAGATAATGAGGCCTTACCATTTTCTATGTTTTTTTCTTTGCACGCTTTATTTTTTGAAAACTATTTTGTTTTTGTATTTTTCCGCAAAAACACGTAACACTTTTTTCTTAAATTAAGATATTAAAATCTATGCAGGTTAGTTTCTGCATAACTAGAAATATTTCAAAAGAAAATATTATAGAAAATTTTCTTAACAGCACACTGTTAAAAATTTGAGGCATTCTGTCCAGTCATTTGACCGTTTTTTTTTTTTTTTAAATTACGGTTTCATAACCACAATTTAAGCATATTCTGGCCATAAAATGGCCGATAATATGCTCAGAATAGTTTTAAATTACGGTTGTGTAACCGTTTTCAATGAAAACGGGTCAAATGACTGGACAGAATGCTGCAAATTTTTAACAGTACACTTTTAATTCTAAACTAAAAGTTGAAACATTGTCGTAAGTGTTTAAGTTTTCTATTGAAAATATTATTATTAAATTGGTATAGAAAGATGGTCCACTGTCCCTCTTTTGGGTTGTCCAGTGATGCCCTGTAGACATGGAATCAGAAAATGTTTCCAAATTTTTTATTTGCTATAAAACCATTTTGGATAGCTTTACCGATAAATGTAAGCATTTTCCTTAAAGTTTAACCTTTTTTCAATAATTCTAAACTTTATTTGGACTAAAAACTGACGTTCTAAAGATGCAAAATTTTACTGTAGAAGCTAAAATGAGCATACTTTTATTCCCATCTTTTTTAGATTGATTTATGAAGTATACACCTTTGCGATTAGATAGAATGTAAGAATTTTCTCATTTATTTTATGTTTAAAAGTATAAAGCGATGCATTATGTAATATTTCACATAAATATTTACGTTTTTAGTCAATGTTCCCACTTGATGATCAAAAATCATATGAAAGAGCAAAAGTAGTTAAGGCATTAACTTGGGATAAGATATTGATATTTTTGCCAAAAAATGGCATGTAGTGAGCATGCAATTTTGAGATAGGCAGGGTTTTTTTCTGAAACTTTCCAAATTCTAGTAAAAAGTTCAAAATATGATAAAATAAAATTAATAATGAAATTATGTGTGTTGTATGGTTTAAAAGTACTGTAGTAATGATTTAATTATTAACAGTAACTCCTATGGAAGTGATGTAAGCCTGTACTAGGAGGGTGTTTCCATATATACCTCTTTCACTTCTGGAATCTAGGTAACTCTCAGACTCTAACAATTTTCCTAGTGAAGAACTAGTGAGACCTCATCATAGGATCTTATAATCTGAACTAGGGTAAATTAATTTAACCTTACTACCGCCGTGAACTGATATAGCAGTTCATTTAGATGTAGGTTACACTGCAATAGAAGCATTTTTTAAATTAATATAATTGTACAGACATAATGCAGTATAGTAAAATTAATTTGTGATTAATACTCTCAAAAATTATATTCCTGTGCAATTAAATTCCTATATATAGTTAAATGTTTTATGTCATATCGAAAAAATGATCTATTTTAGCATTTTTAAATAATTACTGAGGAAAAAGCATTACAATTTGCCCTTCTCCTCGGCGGTCACGGGGGTAATTATGTCAGAGTTTCCACATCTTCACAAATTTAATATTCAGAATTCTTGTCTAGAAAAGTACTTCATTAATATATGTTTTATGTATCCCATTATTTTAAATATGGTTGAAGATTATATTGCTCGAATGTAATTTGTAGTCCCATATTCCATTTAATTTTAAGTTTCTTAAGTATGTGGCAAATATCCATGCGTCCTAAATAAATTCCTTATGTATATATATATATAGGGTAACTCTAGGATAGATGGCCATAGTTTTAAAAGATTGGAATAAAAATTCTTAGAATGCAAATACAAGAAATATTTATGCATATTTAAAATTATTATACATATACTTTAATATTTTATGCAAAAGGATTTAGGATTATATTGATCGAAAATAATTTGAAGTCTTTTATTGCATGTACATATAAATTTCTTAAATATGTAGACACTATCCATGAATCTTAAATAAATTTCTAATAATATATATATATATATTTTTTAATTCGCGTGTAAGTTGGTCAATTTGGCCATATAAAGTACAAATTTAATTTAACCTTATCACCGCCGTGAACTGATATATCAGTTCATTGAGATGTAGGTTACACTGCAATGGGAGCATTTTTTAAATTAATATAATTGTACATACATAATCTAGTAGAGTAAGATTAAGTTGTGATTAATACTCTCAAAAATTCTATTCCTGTTTAACTAAATTCCTATACATAATTAAATGTTTTATATCATGTCGAAATAAATATCTATTTTAGCATTTTTAAATAATTACTGAGGAAAAAACATTATAATTTTGTCCTTCTCCTCGGCGGTCACGGGGGTAATTATGTCAGAATTTCCACATCTTCACAACTTTTAAGATTCAGAATTCTTGTCTTGTAAAGTACTTGATTAATATATGTTTTATGTATTCCATTATTTTAAATATGGTTGAAGATTATATTACTCGCATATAATTTGTAGTCACATATTACATTTTGCTTTAAGTTTCTTAAGTATGTGGCAACAATCCATGCGTCCTAAATAAATTTCTTGTGTATATATGTACGTGTGCTTAATTGTTAAAGACATTCAATCCCCCAATAAAAAACAAGTGAGACCTCATCATAGGTTCTTATACTATGAACTAGGTTTAATTAATTTTACTATGTCAGAGTATGTGTTTAATACATGTTTTATATATTCCATTAGTTTTTCGATGAATTAGGATTATATTGATCGAAAATAATTTGTAGTCCTTTATTGCATGTAGATATAAATTTCTTTAAAATGTAGACACTATCCATGAATCTTAAATAAATTTCTTGTAATGCATATCTATATATGTAACTTGATCAGTTTGATCCTATAAAACAGACATTTAAACCAGAAATTTTCAAATGTACAAAAAAATGATAAAATACATTTAAAAATAAAAATAAATACAGTAGAAATCTGAAAATAAGCCCCACCCGATACAACTACCACCCGATACAACTACCACCCGGATTTTCAACAAATTTCACATTCAGAAAAAATTCCGTTTGTAAGTCCCCTACCAAATATCATTTTTTGGAATGTGTTTTCATTTTTCCACCATCCTTTGACGAGGAATTTTTTCATGGTGTCAATAAGTGCACCGAGGTTAGTTTCTTTGTTTTCATTCTCCGTAGTGTTCCTGTTTGGCGATTTTCACAGGGCTCCGCGCTCTGCATTTTTTTGTTTTAAGCACGAGTGCGACCTGTCCTTTTTAGACGTAGATAATGAGGCCTTACCATTTTCCATGTTTTTTTCTTTGCACGCTTTATTTTTTGAAAACTATTTTGTTTTTCTATTTTTCCGCAAAAACACGTAACACTTTTTTCTTTAATTAAGATATTAAAATCTATGCAGGTTAGTTTCTGCATAACTAGAAATATTTCAAAAGAAAATATTATAGAAAATTTTCTTAACAGCACACTGTTAAAAATTTGTGGCATTCTGTCCAGTCATTTGACCGTTTTTATTTTTAATTACGGTTTCATAACCTAAATTTAAGTATATTCTGGCAATAAAATGGCCAATAATATGCTCAGAATAGTGTTAAATTACGGTTGTGTAACCGTTTTCGATAAAAACGGGTCAAATGACTGGACAGAATGCTGCAAATGTTTAACAGTACACTTTTAATTCTAAACTAAAAGTTGAAACATTGTCGTAAGTGTTTAAGTTTTCTATTGAAAATATTATTATTAAATTGGTATAGAAAGATGGTCCACTGTCCCTCTTTTGGGTTGTCCAGTGATGCCCTGTAGACATGGAATCAGAAAATGTTTCCATTTTTTTTATTTGCTATAAAATCATTTTGGATAGCTTTACCGATAAATGTAAGCATTTTCCTTAAAGTTTAACCTTTTTTCAATAATTCTAAACTTTATTTGGACTAAAAACTGACGTTCTAAAGATGCAAAATTTTACTGTAGAAGCTAAAATGAGCATACTTTTATTCCCATCTTTTTTAGATTGATTTATGAAGTATACACCTTTGCGATTAAAAAGAATGTAAGAATTTTCTAATTTATTTTATGTTTAAAAGCATAAAGCGATGCATTATGTAATATTTCACATAAATATTTACCTTTTTAGTCAATGTTCCCACTTGATGATCAAAAATCATATGAAAGAGCAAAAGAAGTTAAGGCATTAACTTGGAATAAAATATTGATATTTTTGCCAAAAAATGGCATGTAGTGAGCATGCAATTTTGAGATAGGCAGGGGTTTTTTCTGAAACTTTCCAAATTCTAGTAAAAAGTTCAAAATATGATAAAATAAAATTAATAATGAAATTATTTGTGTTGTATGGTTTAATAGTACTGTAGTAATGATTTAATTATTAACAGTAACTCCTATGGAAGTGATGTAAGCCTAGGAGGGTGTTTCCATATATACCTCTTTCACTTCTGGAATCTAGGTAACTCTCAGACTCTAACAATTTTCCTAGTGAAGAACAAGTGAGACCTCATCATAGGTTCTTATAATCTGAACTAGGGTAAATTAATTTAACCTTACTACCGCCGTGAACTGATATAGCAGTTCATTTAGATGTAGGTTACACTGCAATAGAAGCATTTTTTAAATTAATATAATTGTACAGACATAATGCAGTATAGTAAAATTAATTTGTGATTAATACTCTCAAAAACTATATTCCTGTGTAATTAAATTCCTATATATAGTTAAATGTTTTATGTCATATCGAAAAAATGATCTATTTTAGCATTTTTAAATAATTACTGAGGAAAAAGCATTACAATTTGCCCTTCTCCTCGGCGGTCACGGGGGTAATTATGTCAGAGTTTCCACATCTTCACAACTTTTAATATTCAGAATTCTTGTCTTGAAAAGTACTTCATTAATATATGTTTTATGTATCCCATTATTTTAAATATGGTTGAAGATTATATTGCTCGAATGTAATTTGTAGTCCCATATTCCATTTAATTTTAAGTTTCTTAAGTATGTGGCAAATATCCATGCGTCCTAAATAAATTCCTTATGTATATATATATATATATATATATAGGGTAACTCTAGGATAGATGGCCATAGTTTTTAAATATTGGAATAAAAATTCTTAGAATGCAAATACAAGAAATATTTATGCATATTTAAAATTATTATACATATACTTTTAATATTTTAAGCAAAAAAATAAATAAATATTCAAAACAAAAATTGTTAAACAACACTGAAAATAGAATGGCAGATGGCCATCTCTCCTTAAAGCCGAGGAGAGATTGCCATCCAGTACAATAAAAAAAGTGAAGTTAAATAGCAAAAAAAAAATTAGTTGATCATGAAAAATATACAGCAATTTGTAAGGATACAGTTACATGATGGAAAATGAGTGAATCAATCTCGAATAAAGAAAATTTGAAGTATAATTTCAATCCTTCCCTTTTCGAAAAAAAAAAATTGTTCCAAAAATTGCCGCTAGGGCATTTTGTGGCACTGCTGTAGCTTACAATAACAAGAATCATCATAGAACATGGTTATCAAAGAAAAATGCAAATGTTGTGCGATGACAGCGCCAGAAATAGGGGCTATAAAAGCAAGTAGTAGACAGCTCCGACAAATAAACTCAGCTGAAGTAAACGAGCTCCAGTGGACATGCCTCTCACGTTACCGGAACGTGCGTTACTGGTGAAGCTGTATTATATGAATCAATGTAATGCATCGCAGCTCTTCGGGAATTTCGAACCAGAAAAAGATTACGAAAGGGGCCTTTATCGCTGAATAGTCTTAAGAAAATGATTAATAAGTTCGAGGAAACGGGGTCAGTGGCCATTTGCGCTGGGAGAAGTCGTAAACAAGTATCAGAAGATGTAATAACTGATGTGACAACTGCAATTGTCGAAAGATCGCAGGGAACCAGTGCTGGTAATATCAGCGTCCGGGGTGTAGCTCGACAATTGGACATGAATTATTCCACGGTATGGAAAGTTTTGTGGCGCGTTATTGAATTTTACCCCTACAAAATCAGCCGCTTGCACGAACTAAAACCAAGTGATTATGATAAGCGAGTGACATTCTTTCTATTGTTTCTTGCCAGGGTAGAAATTGATGATGCTTTCCCATGTCACATTCTGTGGGGAGATGAGTGCCATTTTTATCTCAATGGGTCCGTAAACACACAAAATAGCCGAATTTGGGCTTCTGAGCAACCCCACACCGTGCATGAAATCCCATTAAATTCCCAAAAGTCACTGTTTGGTGTGGTTTCACAGACGAATTCGTGATTGGGCGATTCTTTTTTGAGACCATCACTCCGAAAGGACCCGAAACGTGCACCATAAATGCAGAAAGGTACCACGAAATGCGGCAAACTTTTGTTATTCCACAACTTCAGCGAAGAAACCGTCTCCAACAGACAATCTTTATGCAGGATGGTGCTCCGCGACGCATTAGTAATAAGGTAAAGCAGCTGTTGCGCCAAAACTTGACTGATGATAGGGTCATAAGTCGGAATTTTCCCATTGCATGGCCGCCTCGTTCCCCTGACCTAGCGGCATGCGATTTTTGGCTCTGGGGTTATTTGAAACCTCAAGTTTATGTAGGTGGTGAATCAAATTTGTCTATTAAAGGACAACATAACAAAGACAGTGCGGAATATTCCTCGTGATATGTTACGTACGGCTGTGGAGAACGTTGTGCACAGAATGCACGGTGTTATTTCTGAGAACGGTGCTCACATTGAAAGTGGTCTAATTCCTCACCGGGGAAGTTAAAGTAGTAAATAAACATTAATGTAACTGTACGATTGTATGTGTTAGTATTTTTCTTTTCTCACATTTTATACATTGAAAAGCGCCACAAAATGCCCTAGCGGCGATTTTTGGAACTAATTTTTTTTTTCACGGAATCTTTTTTCCCATGTCTTGATTAGTCTAAATACCAAAATTGGTGCCATTTCGGCTATTAGATCGCGCTATAGGGCGCTCCAAACAATGTCACTTTAAAAAACATCTCCCTGTATATATAATATACGAACTGCAAATCATTCACATACCTAAGTCAAAAAAAAATTCAACCACTAAATAAAATAAACATTAAAATTACACTTACTTTTTATAATCGAAAAATACAACTACACGTCGCAATAAATAAACTCGTGTAACTATTTCATACGAACAAAGTTTACGTTGCGATCTATGATCCAGTTTTTGAAATATTTAGACTGGCCATCTCTCTCTATGGCTAGAGTTAAACTATATGTATGTGTTCTTAATTGTTTAAGTCATTCAATCCCCTATAAAAAAACAAGCGAGACCTCTCAGAGAAATTATCAGAGAAATATCAGAGAATTATCTCAGAATTTCCACATCTTCACAACTTTTAAGATTCAGAATTTTTGTCTTGTAAAGTACTTGATTAATGTATGTTTTATGTATTCCATTATTTTAAATATGGTTGAAGATTATATTGCTCGAATATAATTTGTAGTCACATATTACATTTTCCTTTAAGTTTTTTAAGTATGTGGCAACAATCCATGCGTCCTAAATAAATTTCTTGTGTATATATGTATGTGTGCTTAATTGTTAAAGACATTCGATCCCCCAATAAAAAACAAGTGAGACCTCATCATAAGTTCTTATAGTATGAACTAGGTTTAATTAATTTTACTATGTCAGAGTACGTGTTTAATACATGTTTTATATATTGCATTATTTTTTCGATGAATTAGGATTATATTGATCGAAAATAATTTGTAGTCCTTTATTGCATGTAGATATAAATTTCTTAAATATGTAGACACTTTCCATGAATCTTAAATAAATTTCTTTTAATGTATATATATATATATATATATATATATATATATATATATATATATATATATATATATATATATATATATATATATATATATATATATATGTATGTATATATATATATATATATATATATATATATATATGTAAATTGATCAATTTGAATATATAAAACACAAATTTAAATCTGTTACAAATGCACGAAAAATGATAAAATATATTTAATAATAAAAATACATGCAGTAAAATTCTTAAAATAAGCCTAGTACTCTATGCCTAGTTAACAAGTTTAAATGATATATATGTGTAATGTAATGTCCAGTAACATTATAAAAGCAATAAATGTCAAATTGTTAAAAACATACTAATTTCAGGGGTCACAGGACAAAAAATTTGGAAAAAATAAAAAAAGACCATTTTCAACATTTAATGTATTAAAATGTATATGACTTTAAAACATGATGAAATATATGTATGTTCTTTCATTTCATGTACTTAAAAAATTGCAAGATAGAGAATTGGTATTTATAGGGGGCTCGAAACTGTTAGACATTTGTCGAACAGAAAATTAGCATAACAGTTTGCAGGATTATAAAATAAATATTGCAACTAGAATGAATATTTTAGTACTTACTTATACTTCAGATTGTAATAATTACCCTGAACTTAAGTAAATTTGTATTTAAAGCATTTTTATATTTTTAATGCAATGTTGCATTTAGCTAATACAAAATTTTGAAAATTTCAACAGTATAATCACATAAAAAAATATTTTTTTGAACAGTAAAAAGGAATTTTTCGGTTCAGTTTATACAAACTAACATGAAATATATGTTTTGAAAATTTCATGAAAAAATATTCAGAAGTTTTTGTGGTATCCTGCGCGCTATGCCTAGAAAACGATATTTGGAAAAAAACGACTTCAAAGTTTCGGAAACGCCGCTTCAGCTGTTGAGCGAGTATAATTCTAAAAACCGTAACTTCTGTTTTAATGGGAATTTCAAGGAAACAATTATATCAAAATGTTCAGAAAAGATAGGAGTTTAACATCTAAAAAAATTAAAATTTCTAAAATTTTGAAGCTTTAAGAGTCCTGCGACCACTTAACCCTTTTCGGCGCAGACTAATTCTGTTTATAAATTTATGAAATAATGGACTGACACCGGAATTTATAAACGAATTTATTAGAAAATATGAACTTGCTTATTTTCAAGTACATTATAAAAAGAAATTTTTAATTAAATATTCTTGGTGCCGTTTGTCTGTTTTGGAATTAAAATTAGGTGTGATTTTTTTAAGGACACTGAACACGAAAGGTTTAATTAGAATGATTCACATAAATACTGTGAGATTCACGACTAGTTTGCATTGGGTGTTGCCTCGAGTGACTTTAAAAGTTAATTAAAACTTATCTGGAAAAACGCGGCACTGACCAAGGCGATGTTGCAACTTTGCGACCTTCTGTCGAAGCGCGCTTAGCACAATGCCAAATTTAAACTTTGAAAAAAGGTTTTGATTTAGCTACACCGTAGACATATAGGTTATTTCTAGGCTGAATTTAGTTTTATGAAATGCCAAATGAAGTTTAATTATGCATTGCTTTTATTGTCAGTACCGAATTAAGTTCATCATAAACAGATTAGGATAATATTAAAAAATGAGTTATACAGAATAGCTATATTTGATATTATTTAGGTTCCATATCTCTTTGAACTTTCATGATATATCCATTTACACTTTTCTAATATATACTGTTATACCCAACCCTACCTTGTATAGTTTTTACAAAGTCTTAGTATTATTTTAGCAACGTTTTTTTTTTTTTATAATACAATTACAAATTCATATATTTATTCTACGGAACCCTCTGTGCGGAATTAATACTCGCACTTGACCGTTTATTTTTTTTAAATTGGTTTATGAAGTATACAGTATTGCGTTTAGAAAGAATGTAAGAATTTTCTCATTTATTTTATGTTTAAAATTATAAAGCGATACATGTTGTAATATGTCACATAAATATTTACATTTTTAGTCAATGTTTCCACTTGATCATCAAAAATCGTGTGAAAGAGCAAAAGAAGATAAGGCATTAACTGGGAATAAGATATTGATTGTTTTGTCAAAAAATGGCATATATTGAGCATGTAGTCTTGAGATAGGTAAGGTTTCTTTCTGAAACTTGCCAAATACTCCAACAAAGGACAAAATATAATAAAATACAATTAATAATGAAATTATGTGTGTTGTATAGTTTAAAAGTACTGTAGTAATCATTTAATTATTAACAATAACACCTCACATACACCTCTTTCACTTCTGGAATCATGGTAAGTCTCAGACTCTAACTATTTTTCCACTGACGAACAAATGAGACATCATCATAGGTTCTTATAATCTGAACTAGGGTACATTAATTTGATTGAGATTATATTGCTCGAATATAATTTGTAGTCCCATATTGCATTTTGTTTTAAGTTTCTTAAATATGTGGCAACTATCCATGCGTCCTAAATAAATTTCTTGTGTATATATGTATGTGTGCTTAATTGTTAAAGGCATTCAATCCCCCAATAAAAAACAAGTGAGACCTCATCATAGGTTCTTATAGTATGAACTAGGTTTAATTAATTTTACTATGCCAGACTACGTGTTTAATACATGGTTTATATATTCCATTATTTTTTCGGTGAATTAGGATTATACTGATCGAAAATAATTTGTAGCCCTTTATTGCATGTAGATATAAATTTCTTAAATATGTAGACACTTCGCATGAATCTTAAATAAATTTCTTTTAATATATATAAATATATATGTAAGTTGATCAATTTTAACATATAAAACACAAATTTAAATCTGTTACAAATGCACATAAAATGATAAAATATATTTAATAGTAAAAATGCATGCAGAAAAATTCTTAAAATAAACCCCCACCCGATATAACTACCTCCCGAATTTTCAACAAATTTCATATTTAAAAAATTTTCCATTTGTAAGTCCTCGTACCAAAATTCTTTTCTTGGAATGTGTTTTCATCCATCCATTGACAAGGATTTTTTTCCCAGTGGGAATACGTGCGCCAAGTTTAGTTTTTTTTTTTTTTTTTTCATTCTCCGTAGTGTTCTCTTTTGACGATTTTTTGAGGGCTCCACGCACTGCTTATTTTGTTTTAAGTACGAGAGCGACCTGCCCTTTCAAAGACGTATAAGATGAGACCTTATCTTTTTCTATAATTTTTCTTCGCACTCTGTATTTTTGAAAACTATTTTGTGTTTGTCTTTTTTTCGGAAAAACGTGTAACATCTTTTTGTTTGATTAAGATATTAACCCTTCGCGCTACGGCGTCTCTTACACAAATTTTATTCGACTGGCACCACTTTTTTAAAAGAAGTTTCCCTCAAGAACACAATTTCAAAAACGCTCTGATTAAATAAGGTAAATTTTATTTTCCTTTATTACTGGTACCAAAAACAAATTTTTCAAAGAAAGATGATGTCTCCGTAGCGGAGCCAACGGAGTGGCAAGGGTTAAAATATATGCAAGTTATTTTCTGCATAACTGGAAATATTTCAAAAGAAAATATTGTAGAACATTTTCAACTGCAGTTTTAATTTTAAATGGAAAGTCGCAATACTGTTGTAAGAAAGTCTTCTATTGAAAATATTATTATGAAATCGGTATAAAAGTGTTGTCCACAGTCCCATTTTTGGATTGTCCGGTGATCCCCTGTAAACATAGAATAAGAAAATGTTTCAAAATATTTTATTTGGTATAAAACACTTTTGGATAGTTTTACCAGTAAATGTGAGCCTTTTGTTTAAACTTTAATCTTTTTTTTTTCTTTTTTAATTCTAATCTTTATTTGGACTAAAATTTGCTATTCTAAAGATGCAAAATTTACTATTGTAGATAAAAAGAGCAAAATTTTCTTCCAATCTTTTTTGAGTTTCGTATATGAAATGTACTCCCGTTTGATTAGAAAGAATGTAAGAATTTTCTCATTAATTTTATTTTTACAATTATAAAGCGATACATGATGTAATATTTCCCATACATATTTACATTTTTCGTCAAAGTTCCCACTCGATGATAAAAAATCATGTGATTAAGAAAAAGAAGGTATGAATAATGGTATATAATGATATATAGGTATATAATGAATAATGAAAAAGAATAATGAATAATGAATAATGAATAATGAGTAATGAATAATGAATAATGAAAAAGAAGGTATGAATACTGAATAATGGTATATAATGGTATATAGGTGTATAATGAAAAATATAATTATGTGTGTTGTATAGAGTAAAAGTACTGTAGTAATGATTTAATTAGTAACAGTAACCCTTATGCATCTGATGTGAGCCTGAGCTAAGAGGGTGCTTCCACATACACCTCTTTTACTCCTGGAATCTAGGTAACTCTCAGACTCTAACAATCCCCTAGTGAAGAACAAGTGAAACCTCATCATATGTTCTAATAATCTGAACTGCGGTAAAAGAATTTAACCTTATCACCTCCATGAACTGATATGTCAGTTCATTCAATATAGGTTACACTGTAATAGAAGCATTATTTAAATTAATATAATTGTCCAGTATAGTAAGATTAAGTTGTGATTAATACTCTCAAAAATTATATTCCTATGAAATTAAATTCCTATATATAATTAATTTTTTATATCATGTCGAAAATATGTTCTATTTTAGCATGTTTAAAAAATTACTGAGGGAAAAACATTACAATTTTGCCCTTCTCCTCGGCGGTCAGGAGGCTAATTATGTCAATGTTTCCAAATCTTCACGACATTTTATGGTCATAATTCTTGTCTTGTAAATTACTTGAATAATATATGTTTTATGTATTCCATTATTTTAAATATGGTTTAAGATTATATTACTCGAATATAATTTGTAGTACATTATTGCATATAGATTTAAATTTCTTAAATATTTGCCATCTGTCCATGCGTCCAAAATAAATTCCTTGTATACAATATATATATATATATATATATATAGTTAAAATAGTCCTAACTCTGTTTCACCATCCAGTCATGCTGCAGTTATGCTTCCTAGTATGTAATTTAGGTATTATGCTCTATTAATTTTTAATATCCTGTGTGAGGTGTATCTTCTTTTTATCTCTTGGATTTTTATTATCTATTTTCTGTTATTTTTGCGTTATAAGGAGCTACATTTTGTCATTTTAGGCTTAATGCCGACAACATTGGATGAAATAACGCATCTTCTATGAATGAACTCACAAGCTCCTCTGAAGATTCTGTGAGTTATTCATAGTTTCTTATTTTACATACTGGTTTCCTATGTTCATTTCTAATTCATCATTAGCACTTTACCAATTTATTCATTTATTTGTGATTTCAATTTTATTATATATATATATATATATATATATATACACTATATGGCCAAAGGTGACCGGTCACTTGCAATTTTTGACGTTTTGTTAAATATCTAGAAAAATACATCAGGAATCAACCTGAAACTGCAGATGTGTAAACAATATAGTATAGGTCATATATTCCCGCGAAGATTTTTTTCCCGAAACCCCGTAAAGGACCGCTAACAAATTGAAAAATAACGAATATTTTTTGGATAACCCTGTAATAACTAATGGAGCAAAAGCGTGTAAACTCGAGATTATTAATAAATGGCTTCTTGTAATATACTGTGTTCATTTTTATGAGGATAGCATGTATACTCGTAGAGAAATTAAGGTTTTTATAACAACAGTCCTAAATTTCGTCAAGTTTTTTGCTTATAATTTGCAGAGTTCTAATATACAAAAAAACGTTCTTTTCAGAAAATATGACGAACAACATTGTACACAACACCCTGCAATCAGAATGAAAAAATAATAAAAATTGGATGAAAAAGGAGCATGTTTACTAAAAAATGTTTCACTGCGCATGCGTGAATGCTATCAAAATATAATGTGGATAATATGTTAGCTAAGTGTATAGAGCAACTTTTGTAAAAGTCTCAAAAGCATAGTTTGAAAAGTCTGATAATAATCGTTTATAAAATAAGCTCAAAATCCATTGTTCCCAAAAGGAAGCAAAAACATAAGGGGTTGTAGCCATATATCCATTGATTAGTGCCAATTTAGCATACAAAATACTGCACGTAATACTGTATTTGGATACAATCCCTCATCTTTTTGCTTCATTTTGGGAACAACGGATTTTGAGCTTATTCTATAAACGATTATTATCAGACTTTTCAAACTATATTTTTGAGACTTTTACAAAAGTTGCTCTATACATTTAGCTAACACATTATGCACATTATATTTTGATTGCATTCGCGCATGCGCAGTGAAACATTTTCTAGTAAACCTGCTCATTTTTCATCCAATTTTTATTATTTTTTTCATTCTGATTGCGGGGTATTGTGTACAATGTTGTTCGTCATATTTTCTGAAAAGGACTTTTTTTTATATTAAGAACTCTGCAAATTATAAGCAAAAAAACTTGGCGAAATTTGGGACTGCTGTTATAAAAACATTAATTTCTCTACTAGTATACATGCTATCCTCATAAAAATGAACACAGTATATTACAATAAGCGACTTATTAATAATCTCGAGTTTAAACGCTTTTGCACCATTAGTTTTTACAGGGTTATCCAAAAGATATTCGTTCTTTTTCAAATTTTTGACGGTCCCCTATGGGGTTTCGGGAACAAATCTTCGCGGAAATATATGACCTATACTTTACTGTTTACACAACAGCATTTTCAGGTTAATTCGTCGTGTATTTTTCTAGATATTTAACAAACGTCAAAAATCGCAGGTGACCGGTCACCTTTGGCCATATAGTGTATATATATATATATAATAAAAATTTCTTAAATATATAGGCACTATCCATGAATCTTAAATAAATTTTTGTAATATATATATTTGTAAGTTTATCAATTTGATTATATGAAACACAACTTTAAATCAGTTACAAATGCACGAAAAATGATAAAATATATTTAAAAATAAAAATACATACCGGAAAATTCTGAATATGAATGTAAGTCCCCACCCGATATAATTACCTCCCGAATTTTCAACAAATTTCATATTTACAAAAAATTCCGTTTGTAAGTCCCCCAACCAAAAATTTTTTTTTGGAATGTGTTTTCATCCATCCCTTGACAAGGATTTTTTTCACGGTGTCAATGCGTGCGTCAAGGTTAGTTTCTTTGTTTTCATTCTCCGTAGTCTTCCCGTTTGAGGATTTTTAGAAGACTCCACGCACTGCCTTTTTTATTTTAAGTACGAGTACAATCTGTCATATTTAGACGTACAAAATGAGATCTTATCATTTTCTATGTTTTTTCTTCGCATTCATTATTTTTGAAAAATATTTTGCGTTTTTTTTTTTTTTTTGCCGAAAAAAGCACGTAATTTTTTTTTCTTTAATTCAGCTATCAAAATCTATGCAGGTTACTTTCTGCATAACTAGATATATTTCGAAATAAAATATACCAGAACATTTTCTTAACTGCAGTTTTAATTTTAAATGAAAAGTCGAAAGTTTGTTGTAAGTGTTTAAATTTTCTATTGCATATATCATTAGTAAATCAGTATAAAAGGGTATTCCACTGTACCAATTTTGGGTACTCCAGTGATTCCCTGTAGACATGGAATCAGAAAATGTTTCAAAATATTTTATTTGATATAGAACCATTATGGATAGCTTTACCAATAAATGTGGGCTTTTCCATTAAAATTTAACCTTTTTTTCTATAATTCTAAATTTTATTTGGACTAAAAACTGGCATTCCAAAGATGCAAAATTTTACTGTTGAAGCTAAAAATAGTAAAATTTTATTCCTATGTTTTTTGAGTTTGGTATAAGAAGTATACTCCCTTGAGATTAGAAAGAATGTAAGAATTTTCTCATTTATTTTATGTTTACAATTATAAAGCTATACATGATGTAATATTTAACATAAATATTTACATTTTTATTCAAAGTTCTCACTTGATGATCAAAAATTATGTGAAAGAGCAAAAGAAGATAAGGCATTAACTGGGAATAAGATATTGATTGTTTTGTCAAAATATGGCACGTTGTGAGCATATGTCGTCTTGAGATGGGCAGGTTTTTTTTCTGAAACTTTCCTAATTCTACTACAAAGCACAAAACATCATAAAATACAATTAATAATTAAATTATATATGTTGTATGGTTTAAAGGACTGTAGTAATGATTTAATTATTAACGGTAACCCCTATGGAACTGATTTAAGCCGGTGCTAAGAAGGTGTTTCCACATACATCTCTTTCACTTCTGGAATCTAGATAACTCTCAGACTCTACCAATTCTCCTCGTGAATAACAACTGAGACCTCATCATAGGTTTTTATAATCTGAACTAGGGTAAATTAATTTAATCTTACCACCGCCATGAACTGATATATCAGTTCAATGAAATGTAGATCACACTGCAATAGAAGCATTTTTTAATTAATATAATTGTAAAAGCATAATCCAGTATAGTAAGATTAAGTTGGGTTTAATACTCTCAAAAATTATATTTCTATGTAATTAAATTCCTATATATAATTAATTTTTTTATATCATGTCGAAAATTTTTTCTATTTTAGCATGTTTAAAAAATTACCGAGTAAAAAACATTACAATTTTGTCCTTCCTCTCGGTAGTCAGGGTGTTAAGTATGTCAGAGTTTCCACATCTTCACGACTTTTAATGTTCAGAATTCTTGTCTTGTAATGTACTTGATTAATATATGTTTTATGTATTCCATTATTTTAAATAGGGTTTAAGATTGTATTGCTCCAATATAATTTGTAGTCCCTTATTGCATGTAGATTTAAGTTTCTTAA
Organism: Maratus speciosus; assembly: GCA_963932465.1. Taxonomy (NCBI): domain Eukaryota; kingdom Metazoa; phylum Arthropoda; class Arachnida; order Araneae; family Salticidae; genus Maratus; species Maratus speciosus. The sequence continues at coordinate 218,683,484 of OZ010787.1, forward strand.
ATATGTAACAACTATGCATGCGTCCGAAAACAATTCCTTGTATATATATGTGTGTTTGTTTAAGTCAACCAATCCCCCCAGTAAAGAACAAGCGAGACCACATCATAGGTTCTTATAATCTGAACGAGGTTAAATTAATTTAATTATGTCAAAGTACTTCAATATTATATATATTATATAATCCGTTACTTTTTCGATGTTACTTTTCGACTTTATAGTCTTAAATGACTATATTGATAGAAAATAATTTATAGTCTTTTATTGCATCCAGATTTAACATTCTTAAATATGTAGCCTCTATCCATGAATCTCAAATAAATTTCTTGTATATACATATACACATATATATCATCGTGAAACTATTCTCTTGGTTATATTGGTCGTTAGAGTACAGGAGAAAGAAAAAATGTCAGCTTTTAGCTTTTTTCTCACAGAAAACGACTGATTTTGTTTATATAATTGAATTCTGTACTCTTGATAACGTAATTCAATATATAAGCTTTTCAATTATTTTTATCGAAATCCATATTCTTCTTTTTTTCTCCATTATTAATTCTTGTTATATACTACAAGGGACTTTATTTTATACACGGCAGCTAGTTTATTATGTTTTTGGTATCCATTCGGCGTGTTGAGGACACTGTATTTTTGTAAATTCATTCATACTATCACAATTATTGAAGGTGGTCAGTAATGTTTAATTAATTATTATATATATATAGCTGTATATACAGCGTATTTCAGCGCAGTTACAAAGTTTCAGTAGAGATAGAGTACACCTTGACGGTTACAAATCACATAGCAATGCATGATCGGAAACGCTTTCCTGGCGTGATAGTGTCGACACAAAACACAAGAAAGGAACGACACGAACAGTGTAAGAAAAAATGTTTATTATTCTTAGTACCGCAAAAATGCTATATCGCCTTGGACTGGTAAATGGTGCTACATAAACCGGAGTGTCAGAGACGTTTCCCGTGCACGCATGTTGCGGCCCGCTCGCTGTGAAGATTTATTTCGCATACCGACAGATTGGAAGTTGGATGGTACGTTACAAACTTCACTTGCATGACTCCTTTTATGACTGTACGTCAAGGCACTGGTCTACGAAAGCCCGAATAACAGTGCTGAGGAATTTGTAACGCGCATCTTGGCAGCTGCTGGGGAAGTCCAGGACACACCCGGAATTTTCGAGAACATTAGATCTTCCACCCGCCGCAGATATGAGGCCTGCATCACGCCCGGGGATCGTAATTTCCAACACCTTTTTTCATGACGATCGTTTTCTCATTTTGTTCTTATTTCATAATTTTTTGCTGTACTACAAATAATAAACATGTTTTTTCATCCTCTTCGTGTCCTTTCTTTCTTGTGTATTTGTCGTCAGTTACGCGCTAGGAAAGCGTTTACGACCATACATTGCTATGTTATTTTCCAGCCTAAAGTGTACTTTATCTCTCCTGAAACTTTGCAAACACTGTGCCGAAACACCCTGTATATATGTAAGTCGATCAATTTGACCAAATAAATTTAAATCATAAATTTAAATCAGTTACAAAAGCACAGAAAATGATAAGATAGATTTAATAATAAAAATACATACTGAAAAATTCTGAAAATAAGCCCTTACCCGATATAATTGCTTCCCGAATTTTCAGCAAATTTCATTTTTAGAAAACAGTCCGTTTTTAAGTCCCCCTCTCAAGCATCTTTTGATGGAATTGTGTTTTCATACATTCCTTGACGAGGAAATTTTTTATGGTGTGAATACGTGCTCCAAGGTTAGTTTCTTTGTTTACATGCTCAGTAGTGTTCCTGTTTCACGATTTTCAGAGGGCTCAACGCACTGCTTTTTTTTTAAGTGCCAGTGCCCTTTTTAGACGTAGAAAATAAGACCTAATTCTTTTCAATGTTTTTTGTTTTTTTTTTAATATTTTGCCTTTTTTATGGAAAAACACGTAACAGTTTTATCTTTAATTGAAAAATTAAAGTCTTTGCAGTTTACTTTCTACATAACTAAAAATATTTCAAAAGAAAATATTCTATAACATTTTCTTAACTGCAGCTTTAATTTTAAATGAAAAATCGAAAGAATGTTGTGAATGTTTAGGTTTTCTATTGAAAATATTATTATTAAATCGGTATAAAAGTGTGGTCCACTGTGCCCCTTTTTGGGTGGTCGAGTGATCCCCTATAGACATAGAATAAGAAAATGCTTCAAAATATTTTATTTGATATAAAACAGCAAATTTTGGGTAGCTTTGCAAATAATTGTGGGCCTCTTATTTAAACTTTAATCGCATTTTTTCTTCTATAATTCTAACCTTTATTTCCACAAAAAACTGAGATTTTAAAGATGTAAAATTTTATTGTTGTATTTAAAAAGAGCAAAATTTTATTTCCATCTTTTTTTAGCTTCTATATGTAGTACACTCCCTTGCGATTAGAAAGAATGTAAGAGTTTTTTCATTTATTTTATGTTTACAAATATAAATTGATACGTGATGTAATATTTCACATAAATATTTACATTGCTACTCAATGTTCTTACTTTATGATCAAAAATGATGTGAAAGAGCAAAAGAAGGTAAGGCATTAACTGGGAATAAGATATTGATTGTTTTATCAACAAACGGCATGTAGTGAGCATGTAATTTTGAGATGGGCAGGGTTTTTTTTCTGAAATATGCCAAATTTTATTACAAGCTCGAAACAATATAAAATATAATTAATAATGAAATTATGTGTGTTGTATCGTTTTAAAGTGCTGCAGTAATGATTTAAGTAGCAACAGTAACCCCTATGCAACTGAAGTGAGCCTGTGATAGAAGGGTGTTTCCAAATACACCTCTTTCACTTCTGGAATCTAGGTAACTCTGAGACCCTAACAATTCCCTAGTGAAGAACAAATGAGACCTCATCATAGGTTCTTATAATCTGTACTAGGGTAAATTAATTTAACATTATCACTGCCGTGAACTGATATAGCAATTCAGTGAGATTTATGTTACACAGCAATAGAAGCATTATTTAAATTAATAATTTCTACAGATATAATCCAGTGTAGTAAGATTAAGTTATGATTAATACTCTCAAAGGTTATATTCCTATGTAATTAAATTCGTATATACAATTAAATATTTTACATCATGTCAAAAAAAAAACAATCTATTTTAGTATTTTTTAAAAATAACTGAGAAAAAAACATTCAATTTTGCCTATTTGCTCGGCGGTTAGGGTGTTAATTACGCCAGAGTTTCCACATGTTTACAACATATATTTTTCATAATTCTTGACTTGTAAAGTATTTGATATATATATATTTTATGTATTCCTTTATTTTTTCGATGATATAAGAATATATTGATCGAATATAATTTGTAGTCCTTTATTGGATGTAGATTTAAATTTCTTAAATGTGTAGCTACTGTCCATGAATCTTAATGTTGTTTCTTGTAATATTTACAGGGTGTTTGTTCAGTAGATGAATGCACTTCGCTGGCTTGAATCGTGATTCTCCGCACGGATTTCGAGCAACATACGTCGCTACACCATTGCGGAGCTTGCCGACATGCATTTCATCTATGGGATTGCGCAAGCAAATGGAGCGGCTGCTCGCACTCCACCCCGGCCATTTATACATTCCCTCCCCCCATTTTGGTTCAGTTGACCGGCGGTGCTTAGGCATCCCGGTCACAAAATTCTTACCCCAGTTTTATAGTTAATTTTGAAGTTGATTGTTTGTTTTTAGCATTTAATTTTAATCTTAACTTGTCCCCATTTTCGATCACTGTCAGTGCCAAAATGCAATTTGCATTAGCGGTGTTCTTTCGATGTCTAGTAACACAAAGCCTTTTTAAAGGCTATATGGTTTGTGTGAAAGTCGGGAGACCCGCGACCTGTAATGCGCACTAGGCTTGACATCAAAATTAGTGAGCTATGTGGCCCCCTTTTTTTTATAAGTTCTTAGAAAGGTTAGTTAGGCTTGGCTACTTTATGCTATAGCTTTCTGTGCTCGTTGGTACCCTACTGTCTTTGCATTTTCCGTTTTTTGACGACGCCAGTTGGTGAAGTGACATCGAAGTATAGGGCAACCAAAAAATTCTTGGATGCCTTATGCGCCCCTTTTTTCTGGAGGTTATATTTAACCTCGTGCTTCCAACTCTGGAATGGCCCTCGGGACTCCACCAGAGCTTCCAAATTATACTTTTAGGCCGTGCATTGTTTCGAAATTCATTCTTAGTTCGTATTCATATTTAGTTGGAGGTTACGCGCGGCGGCGTTGCACGCCGCGTCGGCACTCCTTAAGCACCGCGATGTCATGTCAAAGGATGTACATGAAACGATTCCCAGGTAGGAAGCTGCCGAACTGCCGAATATTTCAGCATTTTCACCAAGGAGTTTTGCGCAAATGGATCATTTTATGCTTCGAGTCATGATACGGGCACTGAAGATATTGCAGAATTCCAGCAATGGAAGAAACAGTATTACACACAGTACAGGATAGTCCTTCGACAAGCTCGAGAGCTGTTGGACGTGCGTTATTTGTGAGCCATTTTCTTGCGCAGCCCCATTCATTAAACGAATGTCAGCGAAATCCGCATTGGTGTAACGCAGCGTGCTGCTCGAAATCCGTACGGGAATAACGATCAATTCAGCAAAGCACTTTCATCCGCCGATCTTAACTGTGCCCTCTACTGCCTCAACGCTGCAATTTCGCACCCACATTCCTATACGAAATCTGGTTATTTAGGTCACCTCTACCTGCCTTTACATTTCTCAAATATAGTTTTGAAACACCTTGTATAAATGTAAGTCGATCAATACCATATAAAACATAAATTTAATTCAGTTACAAAAGCAAAAATAATGATAAAATATATTTAATAATAAAAACATATACCGTAAAATTCAAAAAATAAGCCCCCACCCGATATAAACCACCTCCTCAATTTTCAACAAATTTCATTTTTCTAAAAAATTTTGTTTGTAAGTCCCCTGCCAAAAATATTTTGTTGGAATGTGTTTTCATTCATCCCTTGACGATGAAATGTTTTACTTTGTCAATACGGGCGCCAAGGTTAGTTTCATTGTTTTCATGCTCCGTAGTGTTCTCGATCTCTTTTGGTGTTTTTCAGAGAGCACCGCGCACTGCTCTTTTTGTTTTAAGTGCCATTGCGACTTGCTCATTTTAGACGCATAAAATGAGACCTGATCCTTTTCTAAGTTTTTTCTTTTCACTCTTTATTTTTTGGAAAATATTTTGCTATTCTTCTTTTTAGAAAAACAAGTGACATTTTTAACTTTTATGAAAAAATTAAAATCTAAGCATCTAACGTTCTACGTAACTGAACCTATTATCCATCCAAAGCTGATGATCTGATTCTGATAACGTTTGACTTTCAACTTCATAGAGTTGAATAAACAAAGCAACGAGTGGCTAAGATAGCAAAACGCGAGGACCCACAGCTTTAGAAATCCCCGTTGCAGCTGAGAAGGTGCACGAGCATGGATGCATTGCTATTTCTGTACTTTGTTAATAAAGTGATATGCATATTTTAAACAAATATTTATTTCCATATTTTAATGCCTATTCAACAAGTTTTTTACTAATACCATACTTAAGGGCCTGCATTTTAATCAGAACCAAGACCATGCACTCACTGTACATTCCTGTGTCTGGGCTACAGTAGGACACCACATGGGACATAGCGAAAGGTAAGTTACAAAATAAATAAATATTTAATGCGCAAAGTACTTAATTGGAAATCTTTAGCCATATATTTCAATGCACAGAATTAAATATTTGTTTGCCTTTACATGCATAAAAACATTTATGATAATTTTTGTGTAGAGTGACTCTGTAAGTATAAATATATCTACCAATGATTTACATAGCTATCTAATTTTAAATGAAAATTAGTTAGCATGCGTTAAACAGTATGCAAATAAATTAATTTTAAAAATAATTTTCTATGCAATATCTTGATGACATCAGTTAAAGAAATTTAAACAGTATAGAGTTAGACTTAGCTATTTATGATTTAACTTGCATAATAGGGATAGGGTAGCCGAATTTGGACCACTTCACTTATTTTTAGGTGTAACACACTTCATTTTTGGAATATCAGCAAAATGTCACTGCACGTGGTCAATCTATTCATCTACGAACTAAATAAATCTTTAGAACATTTTTTTTTTTTAAATCTTAAATTTTATTTTAATTTGAAAGAATTGTCAAAAGTGGTCCAAATTCAGTGACTGGTAGCCTAACTTGGACTCCCAGTCTCCTAAATTGGACCAAACAATATTAGGCAGTTTTAATAAGTAGGGAATATAACTAATTTTATTAAAAGCAAATTTTGCGATTCATGAAACAATCAAACAAAATAACATCAATGAAATATAATGAAATCAAATGTCTGAAAGTAAGAGAAATTGTTTTAAATCAAAATGAATTCGAAATGTAAACTAAAGTTATAAGTAATTAAGAATAGAAATATGGAACTAATTGCCTGTTACTTGAATATCATGAAGTGAAGCAAGGCTTACACATGAATTTCTTTTGTTCATTTTTTTAATCCAGCGCACACAACATGGAACCAAATTTGGCAAACACTGAATCATTTCTGCTATTTTATTTTTCTTACAAATTAGGCAAAACCAATCATCACCGTCTTGTTATTTCTGTATCTTGATATTTTTAGATCCTGTATCATTAGACATTTTTTCCCACAGAAGATTTCTTTACTTCATATCTGTAGTTCTTCCCTTCCATCATTTTATTTCCAATTGAATTACGCCTATTTTTTAAAACTTGATTTTCCAATTGTTTTTGTGCTTTGTGCTTTTTGTAATTTTTTTGTACTTTCATTTCAAGGTTTACTTTATGTGGCGATGATGTTAACACAGCTGTATTTTTGTCTCCCTCTGCAACGTTACTTAACTGATTTTGGCAAGGAATATAACATTTATAATGAATCATTGGCTTTTGGGAGTTTTTGTAGCTGCAGCCTTCTTGCTATTTTCTTCAATCTCTTCACAACTGACTCTTTTCTTTTCATTTTTGTACTTTTCATTTAACCTTTCCGTTTCCTTTTTAACTTTTACTGTTACTGGTGGGTTTTTTTTTTCAGACTGTCTGTTTGTGTTATTTTGATCATATATTTTTACTCTCTTAGTTTTAGTATGTTTCATGATAACTGGCTCTGACTCCGAAATCTCACTAGAAGGAGAATCAGCGGATCTATCTGCAGTGCCTATCTCATCGTCAGAAACGAGTGCAGAAAAAGCTGCAAAATGATGACTTTTAACATTATGTCAAATAACATTAGACCAAATGCCGCTTCCTTTAAAAACTTGGATGGCGGTTTCAACAGATATATAAAATAGACATACAAAAGTTATAGAAAAAAAAAATTGAAAAACTTTTATGGGCAGAGTAATCCGGTCTAAAATATTTTTAAAAAATGTTCAAAGCGTATAGCCCTTGAAATTTATTACTTACTTTTCAAATTTATGATCGTATATCTGGTCTAATTAATACAACTCAAATTGCTCCAATTAACCCATTAACCGCCGAAACTAAAATATAAAGATTTTAAATTTTTTTCCTGAAAAACGTTTGCCACCACAAATTTTGAAAGGTAAATTTTGCATTATTTAATGCACAATGTTGCTGTTATTAAATAAGGAAAAATTATTAATTAAAATTTAGTGGTAGCTTGATAGTAAATTTAAGCATGTGAATTTATTTTTACTGTTGCGTCAACGCAACACCAGCGAGTAATGGGTTAAGGCAACTGCGGCATCTTTTAAAACATATAATCTCAAGACTAAGGACTAAAACGAAAGCAAACAAATCCGCTTGAAAAATATGCGCAATACACACATGAATTTAGATATGTATATGAAACTATAACAACTTACATTAGTTTCAAAGTATTTTCTTGCTTTTAGTAGAAAAAAATAAGATCAAAACAGGTGATTTTAGTTTTTTTAATTATCTGTAAACACGACACGTGGAAGGCGAGTGATTCTTCTACTAACAAATGACGACATTCGGATGAGTTAGCTTTCAGCAGTAGATGGCGTCTCTTTCTGTTATTAACGGCAGAATTGCAGCGGTTCATTTAAAGCGGCGGTCCAAATATGGCTACTCACCCCTAATTATATTCTTAAAAAAACGAAGAAAAAGAAAAGAGTAAATAAATAAAAGACTAAATATTTTTTTTTCCGTTTAATATGAATTAGTAGCCTTATTCTTCAAGATATTAAAATTATGCAGACCACAAAATTATTTTTTATTTTTATATTTCGTAACAAAATATTCTAGAATATTTTCTTCACTGTATCTTTAATTTTAAATGAAAAGTCGAAACATTTTTGTAACTGTTTAAGTTTTTTATTGAAAATTTCATTTTTAAATCTGAATAAAAGTGTGATCCGCTGTGTCCATTTGTGGTTGGTCCAGAGATCCACTGAACACAGGTAATATAAAAATGTTCGAAAATATTTTATTTGATATTTGAACTAAAATCTAACATTCTAAAGATATAAAATTTTATTCTTGCAGCTAAAAAGAGCAAAATTTTATTCTCATCTTTTCTGAGCCTGATATATGAAGTGCAATCCCTGGCGATCAGTAAGAATGTAAGAATCTACTCATTTATTTTATGTTTACAATTATAAAGTGATACATGATGTAATATTTCATATACATATTTACGTTTTTACTCAAAATTACAACTTAAAGATAAAAAATCATGTGAACAAGGCATTATTTCGGAAAAAGATATTGATTGTTTTGTCAACAAATGGCATGTAGCGATATCTTGAAAGGGGCAGGGGTTCCTTTTTTCTGAAACATGCCAAATTCTGTTACAAAAGCCCAAAACATGTTAAAATAAATTAATAACGAAGTTATTATGTGTTGTATAATTTGTATGTTTGCATGTCCCATTTTCAAAAGAAAGGTTCGTGAATATCAAATTATAACGATAGTTAATTATATGGATACGCGTATCCACCATCACCCCACCTGTAAAGAAACAATTTAAAATTTATAAAATTAAATTTCTTTAGAGATTAATAGAATCATATTTTTATATTATATATTTATAATTTATTTAAAATAAAAAAAATTTTACTTAATTTTAACTGAAATATGATTAAAAATAATTATTAACATTACATTAAAGACGCTAGATGATTATTATCGATATTCTGTTGAGCTGATTTAGAATTATAATATTTCTGTTGATTTAATGTGAAATAATGTGGATCTAAGATATAAAATATGCAATTTTTCTACATGGTTACTTTTGGTAATCTCCGATAGATGGTAGCACTACTAATTATTTCTACTTCTATGAGTAGAGATTGTGAAAACGGATGGACATTTTTTATTTTTTGAAGTTTCGGTAGATGGCAGCATTAAATAATTATTTATTCAGTTCTAGAATAATTATGCAGCCACAATTTATTATATTATTTATTTTATTTACTACCTGTTTATTTTAAACATCAACGTAATTTTGTCCTTTTTAGTAATAATTTACTCCCGGAATCTTCAATTAGCATATAAAATAATTTTTAATATTTAGACTATTTACGTTAATTATAAATATTATATTTATAATAGTGTTAATATTATCTGCAAGGTTTGATGATTTGAAACCGTATGGATTCGCTTTCAACTGTGACCATTTAATTAAGCGGGATTTACGCTGTGTTAAATAGGATACATCTCTGGGATTTTGATATGGTCATAGAAATTCTCTTACTGTGTAAGTTTTTAATTTACATGTTTCAATTTGGTTCATGTTGTTCATTATTACGGGTCTTGCATTGATTAATTATTTATTTCATTCAATTTATATGGCATGATAAATTTATACTTTTAGGTAGCTTTCATTACAAAAAGCTACCTATTGCAGCCGTTCGGATGAAAGCGATTTCAAAAAAGTTTGGTATATTTTCATCGATCACGACCCCCAGACCCCGAAACCACCCTCCGTTCAAAAATTAATATATATATCCACACACACACACACACACACACACACACACACACACACATATACATGTATATATATATATATATATATATATATATATGATCTTTGTCCCACTATAACTCTCGTATTTATGAACCGATGATTTGGATGTAACTTCGTGTATACATAGTGCATACCAATTCTTAATTGAAAATTGAAAAATATTTTTTTCTTATGTGTTTGACCTTGATACAAAGATTCCGGAGCATTTTTTGTTTCGTCTATATCTTAAAAAATGTCTGAGTTATATCACTTTGAATTTCTAGCTTGGCTGACATGTATGAAACGACCGGATTTTTCTCACGAGATAACAGGCGTATTTATGAATCGATTTAGATGTACATTGGTGTATACATAATACTTACCAATTTCTCGACCGAGTTCGTTGGCCAGATTCATCCGCCATCTTGTTTCAAAATGGCGGCCATTTAATTTTTTTTAATTTAAAATTTGAAATGTGGTACCAAAAAATTCAATATTGAAAAATATTTTTTTCTTATGTGTTTGACCTTGATACAAAGATTCCGGAGCAGTTATTGTTTCGTCTATATCATAAAAAATGTCTGAGTTATAACACTTTGAATTTCTAGCGTGGCTGACATTTTGAAACGACCTGATTTTTGTCACACGATAACACGCTTATTTATGAACCGATTTTTATGTACCTTGATGTATACATAATACGTACCAATGTCTCGACCGAGTTCGTTGGTCAGCTTCATCCGCCATCTTGTTTCAAAACGGAAGCCATTTAATTTTTTTTTTTATTTAAAATTTAAAATGAGGTACCAAAAATTGGAAAATGAAAAGATTTTTCTTTGTATGTGTTTGACCTTAACACAAAGATTCCGGAACAGTTTTTGTTTCGTCTATATCTAAAAAAAAGTCCTTCCGTCCAGTGCCGGGAGGAAGAGGAAGCTTCAATATTCCTGATTTTTAAAAAGCCAGCTTATATTATTCAAACACACAAAGCTCAATTTAGTGGAAACCGATTATAGGAGATTCAATACTAATATATATTAATACTAAATCATTATGAATGAGAATTTCGCGAAATTAGTCAGCTTTATCCAAGCTGCTTTTATTTAAAGTAACTTATATTTGGTTGCCAAATTCGGCGATATCTTGAAGTGCCTGCCGTTTTATGACAACATGGTGGATGAGGCTAACCAATGAACTTGGTCGAGACCTTAGTAATTCCTGTGCACATACTCACTCACATCGGAATCGGTTGATATATACGAGAACTGTCGCAGGCAAAAAATCAGAATTTTCAAAATGTCAGCCACATTAGAAATTCAAACTGCTATATCTGAGCCATTTTTAGGGTTTCGTTCATCTCACGAAACCCTATTCGTCTCGCTCCTCTCTCTGTCTGTCTGTCTGTCTGTCTGTCTGTCCGTCTGTCCGTCACAGAGCCCGTTCTCAGAAACTATACATGTTAGAGACTTGAAATTTTGGGTACTTATAGCTGAACACCTCACATCAAACAACAAATCATAAAATTTTGAAAAAGTTGGTAATTAACCGAATTACGGGCTAATTAACTTCTAAAATTAACCAATCCACCTTTTTAACGCAAATTCAAACGGACTTTCTCGAAATCATCCGTGTTTCTCCTAAGGGTTGCCAGTAAAATCAGCCGAATGCACGGTTACCACGGAGGAAATTAAGCCGAAAAATTAAGTGGAGATTTTAAAGCGAAATCGTATATCAGAAAATATTGGTGCGAGAAATTTGTAAATGGAATAGACAGAAGCAGAAAAAAATCTACTTTCATTTGGTATAAAGTTCACATTTCTGCGATCTGTATAAGTTAAAATATCCACTAAAAATCGATCGATAAAAATTTAATTTCTTTAATTGGAAAGACAAGGAAATAAAAAGATTTCAATTCGGCGGGAAAGCAGGGAGACATGACGACGCTGCGGTTTTCCATAATAGCATATTTTAATACGAAATTTTAACTTTTTAAATATTAAATTTTTGATTAAATTTTTTGGCATCCCGATGTCAAATTCTCGCTGATTTCATTGATACCCATATCTAAGTCCTATCTTAATTACAAGCTGAAATATTAATTATTATTTAATTAATCGGTTTATTCCTATCAAATGCATCGATTAAAATGAAGAGACGCTTATTTAACCACGAATTAAATTAGGAAATCTAATAATTTGCCTGGGCTTTTTGAACAGCGATATGAGATAAGTATAACTCATTCATCATCAGAAAGTTTACTTCATACCACTATTTTCTAATAGTAATTTCAGGAAATATTTTGAATTATTTGGTTAAGACCGCCACTCAGTCTGTTTGAAACTTTAAGATAGTTTATAACACATAGAAAAAAGTGTAAAAAAGAATGGAGTGTGATATTTCGAGGAGGGCGGGAGGGGGGGGGGGAGCTAGAATTATTTTTAAAATCTTAGCGTTTGTTACCGCAGCAAATATTTTAAATTCTTGTTTAAGACCGCCACCATCCCGACCCATCTATCTACGGAAAGATTGCGTAAAGGAGTTTCGTTCAGATATGCTTTTGTTAAGAATAGAGTGCATTCCCTGGTGGTGGAATGTGGAACTAACATAACGCGATTTTGTTAAAATTAGGAAGTCTAACAAGTCGATCTGTTTGAAACTTTAAGATATTTTATAACACATAAGATAAAGTGTAGAAAAAGAATGACACGCGAAATTCCGGGGAGGTGTGTGTGTGTGTGGGGGGGGGGGGGGCGCTAGATTTCTATTTAAAAAATTAGCGTTTCTGACCGCTTTAGGTGACTTTTTGAGGGAGTCCTGAGATATATGCTACTTATTTAATATAAAATTGTCTAAAGTTTAGTTACCACTATTTCCTAATAGTAATTTCAGCAAATATCTTAATTTCTTATTAAGACCGCCACCACCTCGAGTAACATATCTACTTATAGGTTGTTTAACGGAGTTTCCTTCCGATACAGTTTTGTTAAGAATAGAGTGCGCTCCCTGGTGGTGGAATGTGGAACTAACATTTTTGTTAAACTAGAATTATTTTTAAAATCTTAGCGTTTGTTACCGCAGCAAATATTTTAAATTCTTGTTTAAAACCGCCACCATCCCGACCCATCTATCTACGGAAAGATTGCGTAAAGGAGTTTCGTTCAGATATGCTTTTGTTAAGAATAGAGTGCATTCCCTGGTGGTGGAATGTGGAACTAACATAACGCGATTTTGTTAAAATTAGGAAGTCTAACAAGTCGATCTGTTTGAAACTTTAAGATATTTTATAACACATAAGATAAAGTGTAAGAAAAAATGACACGCGAAATTCCGGGGAGGGGGGGGGCGCTAGATTTCTATTTAAAAAATTAGCGTTTCTGACCGCTTTAGGTGACTTTTTGAGGGAGTCCTGAGATATATGCTACTTATTTAATATAAAATTGTCTAAAGTTTAGTTACCACTATTTCCTAATAGTAATTTCAGCAAATATCTTAATTTCTTATTAAGACCGCCACCACCTCGAGTAACATATCTACTTATAGGTTGTTTAACGGAGTTTCCTTCCGATACAGTTTTGTTAAGAATAGAGTGCGCTCCCTGGTGGTGGAATGTGGAACTAACATTTTTGTTAAAATTAGGAAATATAACAAGGCGATCTGTTTGAAATTTTACGATAGTTTATAACACATTAGAAAAAGTTTATAAAAAATGGCGCGTGAAATTTCGGGAAGGTGGGGAGAGGGGGAGGGGCAAAATATTTCTTTTTTGTTTCATACCGTTTCAGGTGCGTTTTTTGATGGAATCCTCAGATACATGCTACTTATACTTATTAAATATAAATATGTCAAAAGTTAAATTACCACTATTTCCGAATAGTAATTTCAACAATTATCTTAAATTCTTGCTGAAGACCGCCAACCCCCCGAGTAACATATCTACTAATGGGTTGTGTAAAGGAGTTTCGTTCAGATACGCTTTTGTTAAGAATACAGTGCGCTCCCTGGTGGTGGAATGTGGAATTAACAGACTGCGATTTCATTTAAAGTAGGAAATCTAACAATTCAATCTGTTTTAAACTTTAAGATACTTTATAACACACGATAATAAATTATAAAGAAGAAGGGCGCGTCGCATTTCGAGGAGGGGGGGGGGTTGAGGGAGGTGCGCGAACAAAATTAGGAAATATAACTGGACGATCTGTTTGAAACTTTAATATGGCTTATAAAACATAACATAAATTTATAAAATCAGGCCGCGTCAAAAATCATGGTGACCATCTGCCCACTCCCCCCCCCCCCAAGGGAGGCACTTTTCTAAATTTGGCAGATACCCGTCATTTGATATATCGTAGCATTTTTTGGGGGGGGGGCGAACAAAATTAGGAAATATAACAAGGCGAATATGTTTGAAACTTTAACATAGTTTAGGATGCGTTTGCCAAAATTTAGAAGGTATTCCATGGCAATAAATGTACTGGACGTTTTGAAAGAAAGTGTTTTGAAAGGAATATTAAACGAAACCCTTTGTGCGATGTATGATCACACTTACCCACTTGTTTAAGATAAAGGCAAAACAAAAAATGCTCCGGAATTCTTATATCAAGGTCAAATACTTGAAAAAGAAACCTTTTTCAATTTCTAGTTTTTTTTACACCTTACTTTAAATATAATTTTTTATTTTATTTACTGGCCGCCATTTTGAAACAAGATGGCTGATAAAGCTGACCAGCGAACTTGGGCAAGACATTGCTATATACTATCCACATGCCTTCTTACATCGAAGTAGGTTAATAAATACACGTGTTATCGCGTGACAAATATCAGATCCTTTCAAAATGTCAGCCGTGCTAGAAATTCAAAGTGCTATAATTCAACCATTTTTTAAGATATAGACGACACAAAAACTGCTCCGGAATCTTTGTATCAAGGTCAAACACATAAAAAAAATATTTTTCCTTTTCCAATTTCTTGACACTTCATTTTAAATTTTAAATTTAATTTTTTTTAAATGGCAGCCATTTTGAAACAAGTTGGCGAATGAAACTCGCCAACAAACTCGGTCGAGATATTGGTATGTACTATGTCTACACCATGGTACATTCAAATCGGTTTATAAGTAGGCCAGTTATCGAGTGACAAAATCAGGTCCTTTCAAAATGTCAGCCACGCTAGAAATTCAAAGTGCTATAACTCAGCCGTTTTTTAAGATATAAACAAAACAAAAACTCCTCCGGAATCTTTGTATCAAGGTCAAACACATAAGAAAAATATATTTTTAATTTTCAATTTTTTGGTACCACATTTCAAATTTAAACTTCTTTTTTTAATTTAAATGGTCGCCATTTTGAAACAAAACGGCGGATGAAGCTGGCCAACGAAGTCGGACGAGACATTGGTATGTATACTATGTATACACCAAGGTACATCCAAATCGATTCATAAATACGCCTGTTATTGCGTGACAAAAATCGGGACGTTTCAAAATGTCAGCCACGCTAGAAATTCAAAGTGCTATAACGCAGCCATTTTTAAAAATATAAACGAAACAAAACCTGCTCCGAAATCTTTGTATCAAGGTCAAACACATAAGAAAAAAATATATTTCAATTTTCAATTTTTTGGTACCACATTTCAAATTTTAATTAAAAAAAAAATTAAATGACCGCCATTTTGAAACAATATGGTGGATGAAGCTGGCCAGCGAGCTCGGTCGAGACATTGGTATGTACTATGTATACACGAAGTTTCATCCAAATCGGTTCAATAATATGAGTTACAGTGTGACAAAGATCAGATATATCTACAGTAATCTATACTTCTATACTCCTATTATAAAGAGGAAAAAATTGTTTATTTGTAGGAGGTAAGCTCTGGAACTACCGAACCGATTCCAAAAGTAATGATATCAAAATGATGGTGTTAGTCCAACTTAGAACATAGGCTATATCTTATGTCGGTGCCACTACCCCAAAGGGGGTGTAAGAGCAAAAAACGTTCTAAAAATGCAATTTTAGCGTTACTGAAGGGCCTAAAAATATGAAATTTTGAATATTAGTTACTTATAAGATATAAATGATGTCTAAGAACAGTTCTTAAACAATTCGAAATTTAAAAGGGGTGAAAATGCACAAAAAGCGTTCTAAAAAACGTTCTAAATGGTAGTTTCTACACAATCTCAGGAAATACCAAGCCGATTTAACAAAATTTTGGTGTCATAATGATGGTGAGAACGCTTGCTCCAAGATAGGCTATGTTTTATGTCGGTGTCACTAACCCAAAGGGGGTGCAGGAGCAAAAAACGTTCTAAAAATGCGATTTTAGCGTTACTGAAGGGCCTAGAAATATGAAATTTTGAATATTAGTTACTTATAAGATATAAATGATGTCTAAGAACAGTTCTTAAACAATTCGAAATTTAAAAGGGGTGAAAATGCACAAAAAGCGTTCTAAAAAACGTTCTAAATGGTAGTTTCTACACAATCTCAGGCAATACCAAGCCGATTTAAAAAATATTGGTGTCATAATGATGGTGAGAACGCTTGCTCCAAGATAGGCTATGTTTTATGTCGTTGTCACTACCCCAAAGGGGGTGCAGGAGCAAAAAACGTTCTAAAAATGCGATTTTAGCGTTACTGAAGGGCCTAGAAATATGAAATTTTGAATATTAGTTACTTATAAGATATAAATAATTTCTAAGAACAGTTCTTAAACAATTCGAAATTTAAAAGGGGTGAAAATGCACAAAAAGCGTTCTAAAAAACGTTCTAAATGGTAGTTTCTACACAATCTCAGGAAATACCAAGCCGATTTAAAAAATATTGGTGTCATAATGATGGTGACAACGCTTGCTCCAAGATAGGCTATGTTTTATGTCGGTGTCACTACCCCAAAGGGGTGTAAAGATCTGAACTATATCAGATTCGCCATATAGGAAGAACTAATGCTTTTCTAAAACAGAGTAAAAATATGTTAAAGTCCAGTAAGACGCACGGCAAGATGAAAGATACTACTCAGTCACCATCGCTCTTGGACATTTGACAATCGGTGACAGTTTGCTAATGCTAAAGAGCAGCCGGCACTTTTTTGATCTTTGAGCGTGGGAAGAGAACTCACATACGTTCTCACGAGAGCATATGATCGCAGGATCCACATGCAAAAGAGGAGTTTCTTAAGGTGTCCACTCAGGAGACAACAGTAAAGGCCCCTGGGAGGTTCTTAAAAAGAACGGACAGCTAGTGGCTGAGAAACTCACTATTGTTTTTAGAGGAAGATAATTGAGAGATATATACGAGAGGATGCGGAGGAGAGAGATTAGATTTTGGCTGGAGTTGGAAGAGCGACTTTTGGAGCGGAAGATTTTGAAGGCCGAAAGGGCCGGACTTTACGATCCCTCATACCGGGGAAGGATACCCGAATCAGCGGCGACAGGGCACCAGGGTGCCGTCGCGGGAAAAGGAGGTCTTTATCTCGGAGACAAGACCAGCGCTTTCCGTTCAAGTGATGCAATGCCTGTGGACTAAATAGACTAGCTGCCACCTTCTCATAGACACTATTTCTGTTACATAAACTTTGTTCAACAAATTTTACATTGTTGTGTACATAGCAACTTATCATTACTCCAGAATATTTTTTACTGTGTTATAAAATAAATTTTATGTTATCATATTCTAAGAGAATATAATTTGCTAAGCCTTCGAAGATAACACCCTCGACCATCGCTACCGCCTTCTTAGGACACGGCACAACTGGTGGCAGCCAACGAAACGAACTTTTATGTGCAAAAAATAGTACAGATGAGATTGTTAGCAGTCTGTGATTAAAAACAAAAGAGAGGTGAGCATCGAGCAGCAGGACAACGTCATAGCCGCAACACTGCGAAGGAGCCAACAGTCCAGCGACCCAGGAGAGAGCAAAGGGACATCCAGGAGATCCACCTAAAGCCAGACGCAGAGAGCCGACAACCGACAGACTCCCTCGGAAAGGCCTGACCCTGACGCAAAGAGAGTGACTGATACTTCAACGGCAGCACACTGGTCAAAGCAACTGTGACGGGACCTCAACACAACAGAGCAGGTAGGCTCATTATTTTTTTGAATGGCTCTCAAATTTTGTTTTAGTAGAATTTAAATGTTTTAAATTCAGGATCTAAAATTGTGAGATAGTAAAATTGTTGTAATTTGTAAAGTAAACATTAAGATAAGGGCATCAAGCCAAGTATAACAGAGGCAAATTCATAGGCATTTAAGATAGCTCAAGCTAGGGAGCAGATTAAAATCTGGTTTATATTCGAAACGAATACAAAGGAAAACTTTGTTTCTAAGAAAGTAAGCGGAGAAAATTTTCAGGGGAGATTGCAGTAGCGAGCCGAAAAAAAAAAAAAAGGCTCAGGGGAACAGTTTTTTTAAATTAGAGATGCAAGTAGTGTAATATTACATGTAAATTGTGAGGAAAATTAATTTATGTTAGTTAAACTACTGAATAAAGATATTTTCTAGAAATTTATCGTCAGGACACTGATTACACTGGTCACGGTTTGCAAAGAAGTGCTCAGATTTGAAAAATTTGAAAAGTTTATTCGAAATATATGTGTGCAATTTCTATAAGATTTTACTATATATTGTGTTTTATCCTGTGTGTATAGGGACTTTAAACAGAAAAAATTATTTTGCACATTGGTTATTTTTAACAAAAGGGGAAGGTATCCAAAAAATTTCACAGATATTGTAAATTTATACTTTATATCCTGTATTTGTATTCAAAATTTGTTTATGTAAACATATTTTATAGTGTTAATTGACAGGCTTTAAATTCTCCGAGGAAATTATTGGTGTAAATTATTGAAATTGTGTTAAAAATAAGGCTTCATTATGACAAGGGTGACCGCATTAAAACATTGCAGAAAGATTGATCTACAGAATTTAGCAGCAGAATTGGGTGTAGCACTTGAGAATGGGGATACAATACAAATAATCATCCAAAAAATTGAGCAATCAGATAGCTACGACGAGGACCTTGCGCTAACGCAAGCCAAATATATTGTACAAGATAGAGAAGACTATATAGCTAGGGAAAAAGACCGCGAAAAGGCAGAAAAAGACCGCGAGAAGGCAGAAAGGGACCGCGAAAAGGAACAGTTAGAATTAGAAAGAGCTAAATTAGACAACGCAGACAGACAGAAAGAAAGAGAATTCAAACTAGAAGAATTAAGATTAACGCAAGGCACAGAGAGAAGCAGCTCAAGCGCGAGCAATCGTTCTGATAGAGGCCCAAAATTAAACATAAAATCTATTATGCATTCGTTCGACCCAGACAAATCAGACATAACTTTATTTTTAAATTTATTTGAGAGACAGGCAGAAAGATCGGGGATCGAATCAGATGATCTAGTAACTCATCTTTTAGCTTTATTGCCCATAGAAATTTCAGAATTAATTTTACGAGAACCGTCTAACAGCGTGGACAATTTTGCTCACGTGAAAAAAATTCTCTTAGAACGATATAGGTTAACAGCAGAAGCCTATCGTTTAAAATTAATGAGGCATCAAAAAAATACAAACACCCCATGGAAAGACCTAATCTTCGAATTAAATAGTTTTCAAGACGGGTGGCTTGATGGATTGGGCATCAAAACCTTAGAGGAGCTAAAAGACCTGCTTATAACGGAACAAATTAAACGAAGAGTGCCGATCGAAACTAAAAATCATTTTATCGATTCGTGGGCAGAGTATAAAAAACCAGACAAACTCGCAAAAGATTTGGACGGGTATGAAGCAATAATTGGCGCGACGTCCTGGAAAGGCTATGCCAGACACCCCGCGGAAAAAAGATTCGAGAAACCGAGATATGCGGGAAAAGACAGCGAAAAATGGTCCGATCGCCCAAATTACGATGAAAGGGACCCGAGGAAAAATGCCGATAATAAATTTAATTGGCGGGAGAAAAATGACGATAGGGAAAGGCAAAAAGTTTTCGAAAAAACAAAACAAAGCACTTGCTTTCAATGCGGAAGTCCAAAACATAGGATACGAGACTGTCCAGATGTAAAAAGATCGGAAAAAGAAATAAGCACGGCACATCATGTTAGGTGTAGTACGAAATTAGATAAAGGTTTCGAACCATATTTAAGTAAGGGAAAGATAAATGGAGTAGAAATTACAATGTTACGTGATACCGGAACTATGGACGATTTATGTCCAAGAAGATTCATTAATAAAGGGCAATTAAACGGAGAAATCAAGTGGTTAAGACAACCTCTGGACAGGGAACTTCAACAGCTTCCGGTTGTGGAAATAAAGTTAGAATTAGCGGATAAAACGGTGATAACAACTAAAGCACTTATCACAGACAACGAGTCAGATTTGGATTACTATATCCTTGGAAATAGAACACAAGAATTAATCAATTCGTATGAGCGTAAAAAAACTAAACAGCCGGCCAGAGAAAACAAAACCAATAGCATTCGAAACTTTCAACGGAGCATTCAAGGGGTGAGTCAATCACAAGAGATTAGTCCGGAAAACGTCACGGCAGTCTATGAGTTGAACGTGAGCGAAAAGGAGGAACCAATTTCTTTACAACTGCTCGCACAGGAGTCGAATGAGAATGACAAAATACCGTTTGAAAATGAAACTTATAGCTTAAGGAAAAAAAGTAAGACGGATTGTAAAAATGCACAAAACATAGTCAAGTCGCGTGAGGAATCGATCTCCAGGTCAGAAAACTTTCGAGGCGATAGGGATTTGGAAAAACAAACGGGCGTTACGGAAAAGGATTATAACGGTAATCCGAAAAACAGAATAGCGACGCATTCGTCAAACTTGGAGAAAGAGGGGAGAACAAAAGACAGTGTTCTAAAACGAAATAAAAGAAAAGTCTACGGGTCAGAAAACCAAGAGAAACAGCTGTTAGGTGAGGTCAAAAACTTAAGGATTAAAAGAAACTCAGACACACACATAACTCGCGAAGACAAGAAGTCAAAAATACCGGTAAAAGTCATACAAAATAGGCAAAGTACTGGACAAGGAAAGCTGTTCAGAGATTCATCTCAGATAGAAGGGATTAAAATGAGGGAACAGCAGGTTAAGTCGCAGGACGTCAATAAAAATGTCAGAAGGGAGAGTGAAAACTCAGTTAAAAATAAAAAGTGCGAATTACAGAATTTATGCAAAACAGTAGAAAAGGATTTTAAACCCGGGAAACAAATACTAGATTTAGGAACAAACGGTCAACAAAATGAAACTGATAGTTGGGAAGACATTACGAAAGGGAAAGAAAAAATAGCAAGGGTGGACGAACTTATAGAGATCCCCAAAAATAAAAAACAGGCTAAAGCAAATAAAGCGAAACGTGCTAGAAAAATTAATACGAAAATGAAAAGTAATAAAGGATTAAAGGTCTGGAAAATTGCTGGTCAAGGAGAAAAGTTTAACACTCATAATTCCATGAATAGATTGAAAAGGCGAAAATGGAAAGGAATTGGCAACAGGAAAACTTGACAAAAAAGCACGAACATAGATTTAGAAGCCAAAATCAGGGTAAAAATAAACAAAAATCCGAGAAAGCCAACGGTAGTTAAAATAACGGAGATAAATACATTGTCAAAATCTAAAAGGGAAACAGAAAACAGGAAAGAGTCAGATAAAAACAAGGAAATTGATCAAAAAGAAACCAGTGAAAGGCAAGAGGATCGGCAAAATTCAGAGAGGCATTCGACAAATAAACGAAAGAATACGAGAAAAGAACGGAACTACGAGAATAGTTGCCATAAAAAAATTAAAGAGCTGCACTGATAAAAAGAGTTTAATAGAAACGGATATCAGTGCTCTTTCATCTAGGAATAGCAAAAACAAAATGACTCGTAAACCGCTCAAAAGGGCACATACTTTGCAACCTGACCAATATGCCAGAGTACAAAGGCCACGGAAGGACATTGTCCAAATAGATTTTTTGAGTAGGGCAGAGTAATCTTGAAAAAAAAAAGAAAAGAAAACTGTATATAGTATGCTATCATTCCTTTTAATGTTTGAAAAAATAATATAATGAGAAGTGTTTTGAAATAGAATAAAGTGTAAAATATTATATAGAGTGTATAATGAATACTTTTTTTGGAGGGGCAGGCAGGCAAATAAAGTTTTTTCTTTTTTTCTTTTTTTTGCATGTGAGCCATTCATATAAATTTTGAGTCACCTTTCTCTTTTCCAGAATATTTCGTCCTGCGGCCAAAATATTCTTTTAAAAGGAGGGGGGGGGGGTGGTTGTAAAGATCTGAACTATATCAGATTCGCCATATAGGAAGAACTAATGCTTTTCTAAAACAGAGTAAAAATATGTTAAAGTCCAGTTAAACGCACGGCAAGATGAAAGATACTACTCAGTCACCATCGCTCTTGGACATTTGACAATCGGTGACAGTTTGCTAATGCTAAAGAGCAGCCGGCACTTTTTTGATCTTTGAGCGTGGGAAGAGAACTCACATACGTTCTCACGAGAGCATATGATCGCAGGATCCACGTGCAAAAGAGGAGTTTCTTAAGGTGTCCACTCAGGAGACAACAGTAAAGGCACCTGGGAGGTTCTTAAAAAGAACGGACAGTTAGTGGCTGAGAAACTCACTATTGTTTTTAGAGGAAGATAATTGAGAGATATATACGAGAGGATGCGGAGGAGAGAGATTAGATTTTGGCTGGAGTTGGAAGAGCGACTTTTGGAGCGGAAGATTTTGAAGGCCGAAAGGGCCGGACTTTACGATCACTCATACCGGGGAAGGATACCCGAATCAGCGGCGACAGGGCACCAGGGTGCCGTCGCGGGAAAAGGAGGTCTTTATCTCGGAGACAAGACCAGCGCTTTCCGTTCAAGTGATGCAATGCCTGTGGACTAAATAGACTAGCTGCCACCTTCTCATAGACATTATTTCTGTTACATAAACTTTGTTCAACAAATTTTACATTGTTGTGTACATGGCAACTTATCATTACTCCAGAATATTTTTTACTGTGTTATAAAATAAATTTTATGTTATCATATTCTAAGAGAATATAATTTGCTAAGCCTTCGAAGATAACACCCTCGACCATCGCTACCGCCTTCTTAGGACACGGCACAGGGGGTATAGGAGCAAAAAACGTTCAAAAAATGCAATTTTAGCGTTACTGAAGGACCTAGAAATATAAAATTTTGAATATTAGTTACTTATAAGATATAAATAATGTCTAAGAACACTTCTTAAACAATTCGAAATTTAAAAGGGGTGAAAATGCACAAAAAGCGTTCTAAAAAACGTTCTAAATGGTAGTTTCTACACAATCTCAGGAAATACCAAACCGATTTAAAAAATATTGGTGTCATAATGATGGTGACAACGCTTTCTCCAAGATAGGCTATGTTTTATGTCGGTACCACTACCCCAAAGGGGGTGTAGGAGCAAAAAACGTTCTAAAAATTCGATTTTAGCGTTACTGAAGGGCATAGAAACATAAAATTTGGAATATTAGTTACTTATAAGATATAAATAATGTCTAAGAACATTTCTTAAAAAATTCGCAATTTAAAAGGGGTGAAAATGCGCGAAAAGAGTTCTAAAAAACCTTCTAAATGGCGATTCCTACGCAATTTCAGAAAGTACCCAACACATTTCAAAAGTAATGGTTGGAAATTAATTATGACAGCTCTTGCTGCAACATATGCTCTATATGATGTCAGTGTCACTACCACCTAGAGGTTGCAGAAGCAAAAAACGTTCTAAATTGCGATTTTTGTGTTACTGAAGAGCTTAGAATACTGAAATTAGGCAGGGCAGTTATTTATAAGATACAAATGATCTCTAAGTACATATGAAACCGATTTAAAACAGAATGATTGCAAATTGATGGTGATGAACCTGCTCAAACGTAAGCTATATTATAAATATAAAATTTTGAATATTAGTTACTTATAAGATATAAATGATGTCTAAGAAAAGTTCTTAAACAATTCGAAATTTAAAAGGGGTGAAAATGCACAAAAAGCGTTCTAAAAAACGTTCTAAATGGTAGTTTCAACACAATCTCAGGAAATACCAAACCGATTTAAAAAATATTGATGTCAAAATGATGGTGACAACGCTTGCTCCAAGATAGGCTATGTTTTATGTCGGTGTCACTACCCCAAAAGGGGGTGCAGGAGCAAAAAACGTTCTGAAAATGCGATTTATGTATTACTAAAGGGCCTAGAAATTTGAAAATTGAAATATTTGCTACTTATTAGATATAAAGGATTTCTAAGAACAGTTCCTAAACAATTCGAAATTTGAAAGGGGTGAAAATGCGCGAAAATCGTTCTAAAAAACGTTCTAAATGGTGGTTTCTACACAATCTCAGGAAATACCAAACCGATTTAAAAAATAATGGTGTCAAAATAAGGGTGTCAAAATGACGGTGACAACCCTTGCTCCTCCTACATAAGCTATGTTTTATGTCGGTGCCACTACCCGAAAGCGGATGCAGGAGAAAAAAAACGTTCTAAAAATGCGATTTTTGCTTTACCGAAGGGCCTAGAAATATGAAATTTGAAATATTAGCTACTTATTAGATATAAAGGATTTCTAAGAACAGTTCTTGAACAATTCGAAATTTAAAAGGGGTGAAAATGCGCGAAAAGCGTTCTAAAAAACGTTCTAATGGTGGTGTTTGCACAATCTCAGGAAATACCAAACCGATCTAAAAAATAATGGCGTCAAAATGATGGTGACAACTCTTGCTCCAACATAGGCGATGTTTTATGTCGGTGCCACTGCCCCAAAGGGGGTGCAGGAGAAAAACGTTCTCAATTGCGGCTTTTGCGTTACGGAAGGGCCTAGAATCGTGAAATTTGGAATGGTAGTTAGTTATAAGATATCAATGATCTCCAAGGACATTTCCTAAAAAAATCGAAATTTAAAACGGGGTCAAAATGAGCAAAAAGCTTTGTAAAAAATTCTAAATTGTGATTTCTATGCAATCTCAGGAAGTACTGCATCGATTTGAATTATAATGGTGTAAAAATGATGGTGACAGATCTTGCTCCATGATAGGCTATATTTTATATCTGTTTCCACTACCCCAGAGGAGATGTAGGAGCAAAATGCGCGAAAAGCGTTCTAAAAACGTTCTAAATGCCGATTTGTCGGCAATATCTCAGGAAGAATGAATCTGATTTCAAACGTAATGGTAGGAAATTGATGCTGACAGCCTCTGCTCTAACACAGACGCTATTTTGTGTCGGTATCACAATCACCAAGACGTTGCAGGAGCAAAAAAGCGTTCTAAATTTCGATTTTTGTGATCGGTAGGGGCTAGCAACTTAAAATTAGGCAAGGTGCATATTTATTAGATATAAATGATCTTTAAGAACAGTTTCGAAAAAATTGGAAATTTAAAAAGGGGTGAAAATGCGCGAAAAGCGTCCTAAAAACGTTCTAAATTGCGATTTCTACTCAATGTAAGAAAATACCAAAGCTATTTCAAAAGTAATGATTGCAAATCAATGGTGACAGTTCCTGCTATAACATAGGTTATATTTTATGTTGCTGTCACTACCATCTCAGGGTTGCAAAAGCAAAACATGTTCTAATTTGCGTTTTTTGCACAACTGAGGGGTCTAACACTCTGAAGTATGGCATGGTATTTACTTACAAGATGCAACTGCTTTCTAAGAACAGTCGAAAGAAAATTCCAAATTTAAAAAAATGAAGTGAGTGAAAAACGTTATAAATTACAATTTTTAAGCAAACTTATAAATTACCAAACCAATTAAAAAAATAATGATGACAAATTTTGGTGATAGAACCTGCTCAAACATAAGCTATATTTTATGTCTGTTCCACTACCACCAGAGGGTTAAAGGAGCTAAAAACTTTCTAAATTGCGATTTCTGTGATACTGAAAAGGCTAGAAACTTTAAATATGACATGGTAGTTACTTATAAAATATAAATGCACTCGAAGGTACGTCGAAAATAAATTCGAATTAAAAAGGAGTGAAGCGAAGGGGAGGTGCGAAAAGCATTCTAAAAAAGTTCTAAATTACGATTCTATGCAATTTCAGGGAATATAAACCGATTATAAAAGTAATAGTTGCGAATCAATGGTAACAGTCTCTGATCCTATACAGGCTATATTTTATGCCGGGGATTCTACCACTTGGGGTTCACAGGAACAACAAACGTTCTAAAAAGGGGCTTTAAAAGCTTTTTAAATTACGTTTCTGTGGAATATTAGGAAATAACAAACCGATCTCAAAATTAATGTTGGCAAATTAATGGTGACAGTTCCTGTTTCAACATAGCCCTTTATGCTGAGAGAGGTGGTAGGACTTGGAATTTGCATGATGGTTAATTTTAAGATGTAAGAAGATGGTTTCTAAAAAATTCAAAACTTCAAATGAATACTGAAATGAGCGTATTAATTGAGCATAAAAGTTTCAAAATATTTTCTAAATTATCATTTATTTAGTTTTATTTCATTTTATTAATTTCAGTCTCATTTCTGCCTAATGCAGTGTAATAATGATGTTTAATCAAACTGTGTTTTAAATAGTAATTTTTTAATTATTCCTAAAAGTAATAAGTACCTTTTAATAGAAAAAACTTTTAATAAAATAAAATATTACCTTTTAATAAAATAAAAATTTAGTTAGTACCTTTTAATAAAAATTAGACATATAAATATCACTTGGCATATTTCAAATATTACGCGAGCAAAGCCGCGGTGTTTGCTAGTAATAATATTATAAAGAGGTAAAAATTGTTTATTTGTAGGAGGTAAGCTCTGGAACTACCGAACCGATTCCAAAAGTAATGGTATCAAAATGATGGTGTTAGTCCAACTTAGAACATAGGCTATATCTTCTGTCCGTGCCAATCGCTAAAAGGGGGTGCAGGAGCAAAAAACGTTCTAAAAATGCGATTTTTGTGTTACTGAAAGGTCTAGAAACATGAAATTTGGTATGGTAGTTACTTATAAGATACTAAGGATCTCTAAGGGCATTTCTTAAAAAAATCTAAATTAAAAAGGGATGAAAACACGTGAAAAGCGTTCTAAAAAAAGTTCTAAATGGCGATTTTTACGCAATTTCCGGAAGTACCAAACCGATTTAAAAAATAATGGTGTCAAAAGTATGGTGACAACACTTGCTTCAACATAGGCTATATTTTATGTCGGTGCCACTACCCCTAAAGGGGGTGCAGGAGCAAAAAACGTTCGAAATTGCGATTTTTGTGTTACTGAAAGGTCCAGATACATGCAATTTGCCATGATAGTTACTTATTAGATATAAATGATCTCTAAGAACATTTCTTAAAAAATTCCAAATTTAAAAAAGGCGAAAATGCGGTAAAAGTGTTCTGCAAAAACGTTCTAAATGGCGATTTTTACGCAATCTCAAGAAGTATCAAACCGATTTCAAAAACAATGGTATCAAAATAATGGTGACAACCCTTGCTCCAATATAGGCTACATTTTATGTCGGTGCCAGTACCCCTTAAGGGGATGCAGGAGCAAAAAACGTTCGAAATTGCGATTTTTGTGTTACTGAAGGGCTCAGATACATCGAATTTGGAATGGTAGTTACTTATAAGATATAAATGATCTCTAAGAACATTTCTTATAAAATTCGAAATTTAAGAGGGGTGAAAATGCGCGAAAAGAGTTCTTAAAAACGCTCTAAATGGCGATTTTTATGCAATCTCAAGAAGTACCAAACCGATTTCAAAAAATAATGGGGTCAAAATGATGGTGACAACCCTTGCTCTAATATAGGCTATATTTTATGTCGGTGCTACTACCTCTAAAGGGGGTGCAGGAGCAAAAAAGTTCGAAATTGCAATTTTTGTGTTACTGAAGGGTCCAGATACATGCAATTTGTCATGATAGTTACTTATTAAATATAAATGATCTCTAAGAACATTTCTTAAAAAATTCCAAATTTAAAAGGAGCGAAAATGCGCAAAAAGTGTTTTGCAAAAATGTTCTAAATGGCTATTTTTACGCAGCCTCAAGAAGTACCAAACCGATTTCAAAAATAATGGTATCAATATAATGGTGACAACCCTTGCTCCAATATAGGCTACATTTTATGTCGGTGCCAGTACCCCTTAAGGGGATGCAGGAGCAAAAAACGTTCGAAATTGCGATTTTTGTGTTTCTGAAGGGCTCAGATACATCGAATTTGGAATGGTAGTTACTTATTAGATATAAATGATCTCTAAGAACATTTCTTAAAAAATTCCAAATTTAAAAGGGGCGAAAATGCGCAAAAAGTGTTCTGCAAAAACGTTCTAATAGGCGATTTTTACGCAATCTCAAGAAGTACCAAACCGATTTCAAAAATAATGGTATCAAAATGATGCTGACAACCCTTGTTCCAATATAGGCTACATTTTATGTCGGTGGCACTGCCCCTAAAGGGGATGCAGGAGCAAAAAACGTTCGAAATTGCAATTTTTGTGTTACTGAAGGGCTCAGATACATGGAATTTGGAATGGTAGTTACTTATAAGATATAAATTATCTCTAAGAGCATTTCTTAAAAAATTTGAAATTTAAAAGCGGTGAAAATGCGCAAAAAGTGTTCTAAAAAACGTTCTAAATGGCGATTTCTGCGCAATCTCAGAAAGTACCCAACCTATTTTAAAAGTAATGGTTGGAAATTGATGACGACAGTACTTGCTCCAAAATAGGCTGTATTTCATGTCGGTGTCACTACCATCTATGGGTTGCAGAAGCAAAAAACGTTCTAAATTGAGATTTTTGTGTTACTGAAGGGCCTAGAATTCTGAAATTAGGCAGGGCAGTTATTTATAAGATACAAAAGATCTCTAAGAACATTTACTGAAAATCGAAATTTAAAAGGGGTGAAAATGAGCGAAAAGCGTTCTAAAAAACTTTCTAAATTGCGATTTCTACGCAATCTCAGGAAGTACTAAACCGATTTAAAAAATAATGGTGTGAAAACGATAATGACAGCACTCGCTCCAACATTGTACTTCATGTCGGTGCTATTACCCAAAAGGGGATGAAGGAGCAAAAAACGATCTAAATTGCGTTTTTTGTAATACTGCAGGGGCTAGCAACTTGAAATTAGGCATGGTAATTACTTATAAGATATGTGATCTCTAAGAACATTTCGAAATTTAAAAGGGGTGAAAATGGACGAAAAACGTTCTAAATTGCGATTTCTACACAATCTCAGAAAGTACCAAAGCGATTTCAAAAGTAATGGTTGTAAATTGTTGATGACAGCCCTTGCTCCAATATAGGATCTATTTCATGTCAGCGTCACTACCATCTTGCGGTTGCATTTTAAAAAACGTTCTAAATTGTGATTTTTGTGATACTAAAGGAGCTAGCAACTTGAAATTTGGCATGGTAATTACTTATGAGATGTAAATACTCTCATAGAAGACTTCTTTAAAAATTTGAAATTTAAAAGGGATGAAAATGAACGAAAAGCGTTCTAAAATCCTTCTAAATAGCAATTTCTACGCAATCTCAGGAAATATCAACCAATTTCAGAAGTAATGATTTCAAATTGATGGTGACAGCCCCCGCTCCAACATAGCCTATGTTTTACGTTGATTACGTACTACCACCTTGGGGTTACAGGAGCAAAAAATGTTCGAAATTGCGGTTTTTGTGTTACTGAGGGGGTCTAACATTTTAAACTTGGAATGGTAATTAGTTCAAAGATGCAAATACTTTCTAAGAATTGTCGAAAGAAAATTCCAAATTTAAAAGGATGAAGTGAGCGAAAAGTGTTCTATAAGCGTTCTAAATTACTATTTTTATGCAATTGTATGAAATACGAAACCCATTTCAAACATAATGGTTGCAAATTGATGGTGATAGAACCTGCTCAAACATAAGCTATATTTTATGTCGAGGGTTGCAGGAGCAAAAAACTTTCTAAATTGCAATTTCTGCGGTACTGAAGAGGCTAGAAACTTTAAATGTAGCACGGTAGTTACTTATAAAATATAAATGTCCTTAAAGAACAGTCGAAAATAAATTCGAAATTAAAAAGAAGTCAGGCGAAGGGAAGAAGCGAAAAGCATTCTAAAAGAGTCCTAAATTACGATTTCTATGGAATCTCAGGATATAATAAGCCGATTACAGAAGTTATTGGTTACGAATCAAGAGTGATAGTCCCTGATCCTATACGTGTAATATTTTATGCCGGTGTTACTACCACCTGGTTGGCAGGAACAAAAAGAAAGCCTTTAAAAACATCTAAATTCATTTCCTATAGAACATTAGGAAGTACCAACCGATTTCAAGATTAATGTTGGCAAATTAATGATGACAGACTCTGTTTCAACATTTTTCGAGACATTCTATTTCAACTCTGTTTTGGCATTTTATGTTTGTGCCACTAACACCAGAGAAGTAGTATACTGTTAGACAAGAAGCTTGGAATTTGACTTGATGGTTAATTTTAAGATGTAAAAGTGTTAAGATGGTTTTTAAAAAATTCAAAACTGGGTATGAAATGAGCATAAAAGTCTCAAAATACTTTTTAATTATCATTTAATTGGAATTAGTTTTAGTTCTTCTTATTAATAAAAATCTCATTTCTGTCTATTGCACTTTTATAATGAAGTTTAGTCAAACTGTGGCTTAATTTTTAATTTTTGAATTATTTCAAAAAGCGTTCTTCTAATAAAAATTAGTCATGCAAATATCACTTGGCATATTTCAACTATTACGCGAGCAAAGCCGCCGGGTTTGCTAGTATATATATATCAACATTTGAATGGAGGGTGGTTTCGGGGTCTGGGGGTCATGATCGATGAAAATATACCAAAATTTTTTGAAATCGCTTTCCTCCGAACGGCTGCAATAGGTAGATTTTTGTAATGAAAGCTACCCAAAATGGCTGAGTTGTGACATTTTGAATTTCTATAGTAGCTGATATTTTGAAACGACCTGATTTTTGTCACGCGAAAACAGGAGTATTTATGAACCGATTTGGATGTAACTTGGTGTGTACATAGTACATACCAATGTTTCGACCGAGTTCGTTGGCCAGCTTCATTCGCCATCTTGTTTTTAAAGGGCTGCCATTAAAAAAAATTTTAATTTTAAATTTTAAATGAGGTATCAAAAATTGAAAAATGAAAAAGATTTTTTTTTTGTTTGACCTTGATACAAAGATCCCGGAGCAGTTTTTGTTTCGTATATATCTTAAAAAATGGTGGAAATATAGCACTTTGAATATCTAGCATGGCTGACATTTTGAAACGATCTGATATTTCTCACGTGATAACACGCGTATTTATTAACCTATTTCGATGTAAGAAGGCATGTGGATAGTACAGGGTGATCTTTTTAAAGTGACAGTGTTTGAAGCGCCCTGCAGCGCAATGTAATAGCCGAAATGGCACCAAACTTCGTATTTAGACTAATCCATACATGGGAAAAAGGATTCCGTGAAAACATTTTAGTTCCAAAAATCGCCGGTAGGGCATTTTGTGGCGCTTTGCAATGTATAAAATGTGAGAAAAGAAAAATACTAACACATACAATCGTACAGTTAAATTATTAATGTTTATTTACTACATTAACTTCCCCGGTGAGGAATTAGACCACCTTCAATGTGAGCACCGTTCTCAGAAATAACACCGTGCATTCTATGCACAACGTTCCCCACAGCCGTACGTAACATATCACGAGGAATATTCCGCACTGTCTTTGTTATGTTGTCCTTTAGAATAGACAAATTTGATACTCCACCAACATAAACTTGAGATTTTAAATAACCCCTGTTTCAAAAATCGCATGGCGTGAGGTCAGGGGAACGAGGCGGCCTTGCAACTGGAAAACTCCGACTTATGACTCTATCATCAGTGAAGTTTTGGCGCAACAGCTGATTTACCTTATTACTAATGTGTGGCGGAGCACCATCCTACATAAAAATTGTCTCTTGGAGACGGTTTCTTCACTGAAGTTGTGGAATAACAAAAGTTTGCAGCATTTCGTGGTACCTTTCTGCATTTATGATGCACGTTTCGGGTCCTTTCGGAGTGATGGTCTCAAAAAAGAATGGCCCAATTACGAATTCGGCTGTGAAACCACACCAAACAGTGACTTTTGGGGAATTTAATGTGATTTCATGCACGGTGTGGGTCTCCTCTGAAGCCCTAATTCGGCTATTTTGTGTGTTTACGGACCCATTGAGATAAAAATGGCACTCAACTCCCCACAGAATGTGCCATGGGAAAGCATCATCAATTTCTACCCTGGCAAGAAACGATAGAGCGAATGTCACTCGCTTATCATAATCACTTGTTTTTAGTTCGTGCAAGCGGCTGATTTTGTATGGGTAAAATACAATAACGCGCCGCAAAACTCTCCATACCGTGGAATAATTCATGTCCAATTTTCGAGCTACACCCCGGGCGCTGCTAGTACCAGCACTGGTTCCCTGCGATCTTTCGACAATTGCAGTTGCCACATCAGTTATTACATCATCTGATACTTGTTTACGTCCTCTCCCAGCGCGAATGGTCAGTGACCCCGTTTCCTCGAACTTCTTAAACATTTTCTTAAGACAATTCAGTGATAAAGGCCACTTTCGTAATTTTTTTCTGGTTCTAAACTCCCGAAGAGCTGCGGATGAATTACATTGATTCATATAATACAGCTTCATCAGTAACGCACGTTCCGGTAACGTGAGAGGCATGCCCACTGGAGCTCGTTTACTTCAGCTGAGATTATTTGTCGGAGCTGTCTACTACTTGCTTTTATAGCCCCTATTACTGGCGCTGTCATCGGACAACATTTGCATTTTTCTTTGATACCCGTGTTTTATGCTAATTCTCGTTATTGTAAGCTACAGCAGCGCCAGAAAATGCCCTAGCGGCGATTTTTTGAACTAAATTTTTTTTTACGGAATCCTTTTTCCCATGTCTTGATTAGTCTAAATACCAAGTTTGGTGCCATTTCGGCTATTAGATTCCGCTACAGGGCGCTCCAAACACTGTAGTTTTAAAAAAAATCACCCTGTATATCGTAATGTCTCGACCAAGTTCGCTGGCCAGCTTCATCAGCTATCTTGTTTCAAAATGGAGCCATTAAATTAAATAAAAAATTATATTTAAAGTGAGGTACAAAAAAAATAGAAATTGAAAAAGGTTTCTTTCTTAAGTATTGACCATTATATAAGGATTCCGGAGCATTTTTGTTTTGTCTTTATCTTAAAAAATGGCTCCGATATAGCAGTTTCAATTTCTAATGTGGGTTACATTTTGAAAAATCTTGTTTTTGCCCGCGACAGCACTTGTATATATCAACCGATTCCGATGTGAGTGAGCATGTGCACAGGAATTACTAAGGTCTCGACCAAGTTCACTCGTTAGCCTCATCCACCATGTTGTTCTAAAATGGCAGGAACTTCAAGATATCACCAAATTTGGCAACCAAATATAAGTTACTTTAAATAAAAGCAGCTTGTATAAAGCTGACTAATTTCGGGAAATTCTCATTCATAATGATTTAGTATTGTAAAAATTAGTGTTGAATCTCCTATAATCGGTTTCCACTAAATTGAGCTTCGTGTGTTTGAATAATATAAGCTTGCTTTTTAAAAATCAGGAATATGAAAGCTACCTCTTCCTCCCGGCACTGGCCGTAAGGACTTTTTGGATTATAGTCGATTGTGTACATAAAGGAATTCAATTTTTAGCTTATAGCTGGATTCTTTTACAGAAATCGACTATGTACTGCTTATACTTGTATTTCATGTAGCCCTAATGAAGTGAAATGCAATAGGAGTTTCCTGATACATCCATCCAATTGATTTTTTATTTGTTTATTAGACGTCTTTTAATGTTTCAATATTATTTCGCTGGTTATTTTTATCTTTCGTCTTTAACTGGTTATTGCATGAAATTTGATGGCTTTTCATATGTTTTAAATGGATTAATCGTCCGCAATATGCTATTGAATTAGTGTTATTGTACTTGATTTTGTATTACAAGTCATAGGCTCCATTTTTATTTTGTATAATGTCAGTGTAATGTATGGAAGCTAAATTTATTAATTTTGTTTTATTAAATGGAAATAAATGATGAATTGTAGTTATAAAATGGTTATATATATATATATATATATATATATATATATATATAATTTTCTTCGAAAATGGTAAAATTGATAAAGAGATATGGCAGACTATTTTCCTTTAATAGCTTTAAATTATGGATTAATTTTTCTTTTTTCATTTCATGTTTAGGGTCGGTCAAAAATTATTTTGTCGAATTCGGGCATGGCATAAATCGACTCTTGCAAGTATGTAGTAACAACTAAGAGTTACGTAAAAAAATGGTTTAAATGGTTTAGGAAATTCGTGTAAATCCTAATATCGATTTCCTTGAAACTTTAAATTTTATTGTACTATGAGATAAAACACCTTTAATTATTTAATTAGTGATATCTTGGCCCTTTCTCAATGTAAGTATGAATTTAATGATTAAATATTTTTTTTACATTATCAAGACTTTTTTTGTGATTGGGCTAGTCGCTAATGATAAAATAACGCACTCCTCGTTATCAGCTATTTCTCAAATTTTCATTTCTTGCTACATTTTTCTTGATAATATTGTGTTTTAGTTTGAAATTTAAAGGTTTGTTTCTTGACATAGGTCGGAGACTGCGTTCGATCTATGTACGCAATGATGTTTTCTTCCAAACGACTAAAATACAAGCTAATGAGAAAAATAAAGTGTGGTATTTATAAATATCCGCAGAATTCGATACACGTGTGCACTTAAAACATTCATACACGAAAGGTTTGTCCATTATTTATTTATTTCCTTATACATACATTCAACACGAAGAATAGAGACTGCAAAATAGAGTATCCATTTAAGATGGAATCACAAGGAACCTTTTTCGACAGGTTTCAGTCTTGGCAGGTACAATTTTTTTTATTGTACTGTTTTATCCGTGAAAACGAAATGTTTCCGTTTAAATCCTGATTAAGTTCAATACTGTGCTTGTCCCGCTTTTATCGATACTAGAACTAGCAATAGTAGTTATAAGAAATTTCATGAATGTTAATCTTGTGCTGTGTGGGAATTCATTTTTTAAATAAATCAAACATAACATACTGTAAGAGTTAATTTAAATGTTCACAGAAGTTTCTGATACATTGTAATGCCTGTCCGGGGTGGTCGCCTTGCTTGCAACCACCAACAAAGATATGTCCTTCCAAAGATTTTTTCCATATGTCCAAAGATTGTTACTTCACAATATTCAGAGCTTTAACAGAAAAAATGCATATGTCCTCCCTCTTATTTATTCTACACATTAATTAATTTCATAATAATTTAAAGAAATTAAAAAATTTATCACACTGATATACCTACACATGGCTACTTTGGTCACCATTGTTGGTAAAGGAAAAAGAAAGTTGTCAATCAATAGGAATTAAACACAGGAGTGATAAAGATGTAAATGCCTACTGTTAATTGATATGCATGAATTTATATTTAGGAACTATATTGAAATTTGAGCTAACCTTTAAATTTTCAATAGGAACACTTAACTTTAAATTAATTTTAACTTCTTAAGTAATTTTAATCCTCGTTGGAATATAAACAAAATATTATATTTTTTCTCCGAGTAGTTTTATTTAAATCTCGATAATGTTTAGGGGGGGGGGATGTATGGTATATATCCGTGATCGTATATTTTTTATAAGTACATGATTTCATTTTGTAGAGAGCTCCCTAAAATCGGGTTTTTGAAAAATAATTAATATTTCTGAAATTAATCGTAAAAAGGTCATGAAAGTTTGTACTGAGGCTGAATGAAACACGTAGGTCTTTTTTATTGTATCAAATATGGGAAATATTATTGGAAATTTTAATGTTTGTGTTTATTTAAATATACAGGGTGTCCCAAAAATTACTGAGGGATTTTAAAATTCAATAACTTGCAAACGGTGACAGATATTTAAAAAATTCTTGCAGGAGGGTTATGTAAGATGTCAGAAGTTTTTTTACTGTGATTCTTGATTTTAGTTCAAATTTCAAACAATATATGGCGCTGACAACGATTGACGCTCAGTCGAAGCCGAAACTGACGTCAATCAACACTGATGTGAAGGAAGGAGATTAAGGCTATGGAGTGGGCCTCATTCGCCAGTAGAACCTTGCTCTTAGGGCCCGATTCTGAACTCAATGGAGTGCGTTGTTGCCATGGAAACAATAAATTCTTCGATAATGAAAATACAGCGTTAAGAACTGGGCATGAATTTAAGAAGTAGTATTCGAGTTTGCAGGCGATTTTACATTGATGAAGTTTTATTTTCCCGGATTAAATTACTTTTTATGGTCCGATTTAAAGAATATCTTATGCATCGTATTTTTAAAATATGTGAAGAGATTTAGTATTTTTTGTTGTTGTTAAAAATTCCTTAACTTTTGTTACATCCTAATAAATTTTAGATCTTTTAAGGGGTTTCAGGACAGGACTCTTAAAATTGGAAAAAAATGAAAAAAAAAAAAAGATCACTTTCAACATTTAATATTTTAAAATGCATATGATTTAAAACACAAATTTAATTGGGATGAAAGATATAAGTATGTTCTTTCCTTTCATGTATTTAAAAAAAAAGTTGCAGAATTATTTATAGGGGGCTCCAAACTGTCAGATATTTGTCGAGCAGAAAATTGGTATGACAGCTTACGCGCAGGATTAAAAATAAATTTTGTCACTAAAATTACTTTTTTGTGTCTAATTATACTTTAGATTACAATAATTACCCTGAACCCAAATAAATTTTTATTTAAAGATAAATTTGTATTTAAAGCATTTTTATATTTTTAATACAAAGTTGTATTCAGCTAATATAAAATTTTGAAAATTTCAACAGTATAATCACCTAAAAAAATGTTTTTTGAACAATAAAAAGGAAATTTTAGGTTCAGTATTTACAGACTGAAACATATTTTTTTTTTAATTTCATGAAAAAATATTCATAAGTTTTGAGATATCCTGCGTGTTATGCCCAAAAACGTCATTTGGAGAAAAATGAGTTCAAATCTTCAAAAATGCCGCTTTAGCTATTGCGCGGGTATAATTCTAAAAATCCCTGCCGGCCCGGCCTACAGGCGGAGGTAGATTTCGAAGCTTAGTATATAAATTTCACCAAAAAAAAAAAAAAAAAAAGAAAACAAAAATCATGATTAGAGATAAACCTACACTCTAAATAAAAAGGAGTGACTATTCACTCCGGAGGAGTGAATAGTCACTCTATCGCAGAGTCAAAATATGCCCAACCTCTTTAGAGTGACTATTCACTCTGAGCAAAAGTGAAATTTTTGACCCTCTGAAAGACTGAATAATCACTCCTGGAAAGTGAATATTCACTCTAAACAGGGGTGGATAAACACTTTTTCGGAGAAGTGACTATTCACTCTTGCTAAAGGAGTGCGGTTTTTCCCCCCTGGTAGGAGTGAATAGTCACTCTTTCATAAAAGTGAATGTTCATTTTTTATGTAGTCGTTTTTTTTTTTTTTTTTTGTTTTTGTTTTTTTTTCCTCTTCTATGGTCATTTTAAAAGAATCACATCTTTTACAGCATGCAATGAAAATAGATACAAGCGTAGTAAAGATTGGAATAAAATACTTTATTAGCAATATTTATTTAATTCATAGTTTGTAACACTAATTGAACTTTAAGGGAAAAATTCAGTTAAAGTTACATACGAATTTAAATTAGATTACTAATAGTAATAAACTAAAATATTTTATTCCAATCTTATCCTCTGTGTTTGCTTTTATTGCATGCCCTATAAAGATATTACTTTTAAAGTTTTATTAATAACTTTTTAATCAGCGGATGTTATATGTTTAACAATGTTCGATTTGATTTTAATTTTCTCTTTAAATATAAAACCGTACTTTTTCTTTAAATTATTGCTATTTTTGCAAAGTCCTACTGTTCTAAAATATTTTTAATTTTTCCATTTAAAAAACAATACTTATAAACTCACATCTTTTTAAAATAAGTTCTAAGCATGATTTAAATATTAAGAATGTATATATATATTTTATCCGCTGTCATTTGCTTTTGTTTTATTTAATATGAACATGGAGTCTAAAGTTAAACTTTTAAGTTCTCTGGAATATGTATATATTTTTCTTTTAAACATATTCCTTAACTTAATCATGATTTCTAATTTTCGTCCGTCATTGCTGAAAAATGAAATTAATACAATACTTATTAATGAAATGACGCAATAAGCCATGTTTAATTTAATTTTTTTTATTCGCGTAGATATTGTATTTTGTGAATATGAGCAAAATAGATTTTATATGTTTTATAGGAAAAGATTGACCTCGGAAATAGAAACAAGTTGGAAATTGCTCGTCAAACGTGGCAAATGAGGTGCATTCGTACTATAACTAATTTTATAAATATTTTTTGCACCGCATATTGTGCTGAATGTATATTTTGGTGAACTTTATAAGTGCATATCAATTTCATTCTGTTCAAAAGACTGTAACATCATTAAATTGCACTTGAAATAATTTTTTCCCATTGACCTTAAAGTTAACGGAAAGCTTTTGACTCCCTGTAATTAAACAGTACATCCGATTTTCATAAAATCTGAAACGACTCGACAAAATTTTGCAACAATTAAATAGGGTAGATGTGCCAGTAATGGACACTCTTAAGGAATTTCTTTTAAAATTATTTTTTCATTAATAGTTGTAATTATTACATTCCAGTTTTTTCCATATTATATTAATCTATCAACAATATTTAACCATTCTTATAGTCTCATTTCCCAATGTGAATCAAAATTTAATTTTAAATAACAGAAATATACCAAAACACCCAAAAGCCCAGTAATGGACACCCTCTGGCCCAGTAATGGACACCCCATAAAAAGTAATAAATATAATTGATTTTATGACTGTATTTAGAGCTAGAATTTAATGAAAACATACTAATGAAACAAAATGGTTATTTTCAAATAAATTTAACAATAAGGAT
Source organism: Maratus speciosus (assembly GCA_963932465.1). Classification (NCBI taxonomy): domain Eukaryota; kingdom Metazoa; phylum Arthropoda; class Arachnida; order Araneae; family Salticidae; genus Maratus; species Maratus speciosus. The sequence continues at coordinate 218,722,540 of OZ010787.1, forward strand.
ACCAGTAATTAATAAAATATTTGTGATGATCATTTACTGTTTGCATCAATTATTGTAATTATCAGACGATCAATGTTTTAATTATTTTAGATGGATAGTTTAAGATACTAAATATCAGGCAATTACAGCTATGAAATTATTGAAACAGTGGGGGATTTAAAAGGTAATAATAATAAAAAAAAGTTTTGGAATGTTAGTGATGTTTAGTTTTGTCTCGCTATTTTTAACAATTAATCTTCCAGAGACTACTTGATGTATCATTTATAATAATTAATATTGCAAATATGAAAGAAATGATATTGTGAGTTGAATATTTTAAATTCTAAGTAAAATAATTTCAAAATAAAACTGTAGAACTGATGTTTGAGGCCACTGATCTGCAGATTTACCAGTTTCATGAATATTGCCTATAAATTAAGGAATGCTACTTTTTTCCCCTTCTTTTTCTTTCTTTTCAGATAAGAATAACCAAACATTTAACACAGAAAATAGATTTTTAATAGCTTCTGTAACTTAATTTCTTTTATTTAAAAGGAGAGGTATTAAGCCCTATGACCCCGTCTTTGGCTGTGCTCTTAAACAATATTTTCTACTACCTAGCTGGTTTGATTGCCAGATTTTAAAATAGCAAAGTATATATACATAAAAAAAGAATAAAATATTGAAATTTTATTAATCACATAAACTAACTTAAAAGCAGCTATTTAAAAAGTTTTGGTGGAAAATGACTAATTAACCATTCTAGTAATAGACACCCTCTCTTAAAACCTTAAAAATAAATGAAATTTCGTAAATGACCGTTAGTATATAAAAGTCTAAGTTTTCAATTGCTACTCAAACAAAAGCATTCAAATTTTGCAAGAAAATAAATAATATATAAATTAATTAAACGAAGCCAGCTCTTAGCCTCTTCATTAAGATTTTCACAGAAAAACAGCAAAACTTTGAAACATTATTTTCTACTTCCTAATTGGTTTGATTAAAAGTGTCAACAATAACCCAGTTTTATAAAACATGCAAGGGGAAATTATAAAAAAATTAATTAAAGTTAAATATTTATTACTTATTTTTTTATGAACCAAAAACATCAAAGGGTGACCATTACTGGCATATCCACCCTATTTAAAATTTCAGACCATTCGGAAGGCTGTAACAACATTAATATGCACTTGCAATAATTTTTCCCATTGGCCGTAATGTAACAGGAAAAATTTGACTGTCCCTGTAATTAAACTATACATCCGATTTTCATAAAATTTGAAATGACGCGACAGAATTATACAACAATTATATATTTTAAATTTCAAACGATTGGGTTGGGTAGTTTTTGCGCTGTTATATGCGGGCAGACGGACAGACAGACAGACTGAACGACGACTATAGGTGCTACGTATTTATATAACTACGAACGCACCTAAAAAGCAATTTTTATTTTTTTATATCATTAAATAGTTTAAACGTTTGTCTTTCCAACGATGTGTCACACATGTTTATATATATATATAAATAAGTGTTGAAATTATTGATTCTTACTAAGAGTACTTCACAGCTTAATGGCAATAAATCTTTAATCGACTTTTTCTCAAAACTTGGATTTTTCATGTTTATGTTCCTTTTTAGGTGCGTTCGTAATTATATAAATACGTAGCCCCTATTTTCGTCGTTTAGTCTGTCTGTCAGTGTTGATTTCAGGGGGTGGCCCGGGGGGGGGGCATTTCCCCTCCGGAAGATTTGAGATTTTGTGTTTTCAATGGTCAAAAAGTGCAATTCCCCCCCCCCCGGAACTCTATAATGCCCCCCCCCCTCCGGAACCACAGAAATCCCTCCCGGAGATAAGGGTCTGAATTCAACACCCGCATATAACAGAGCAAAAACTACCCAACCGAATGGTCTGAAATTTTAAATATATAATTGATGTAAACTTTTGTCGAGTCATTTCAAATTTCATAAAAATCGGATGTATAGTTTAATTACAGGGACAATCAAAAGTTTTCCGTTACATTACGGCCAACGGAAATAAATTATTGCAAGTACATTTTAATGATGTTACAGCCTTCCGAATGATCTAAAATTTTAAATGTATATTTGTTGCAAAATTCTGTAGACTCATTTCAAATTTCAGGAAAATCGGATGCATAGTTTAATTGCAAGGACAGTCAAAAGTTTCCCGTTACATGACGGCCAATGGGAAAAAAAATATTTTAAGTGCATTTTAATGATGTTACAGCCTTTCAGAACAGAATGAAATGGATATGCACTTATGTATTGCACTAAAATATACATTCAGTACTATATGCGGTGAAAAAAATATTTCTAAAACTAGTTATAGTACGAACGCACCTCATTTGCCACGTTTGGTGAGCAATTTCCAACTTGTTTCAATATCTATTAAACATAAGAACTCGGATTTTTTTTAATACTTATACTATGTTATATTGTATACACAGGGATTTAATGATTTGTTGAGAATTATTTATTTTAGGCAGTGAAATCTTACCAAAAAGTGCTAATTTAAAAATGACTTTCAATAAATAATTAATTTTGAATTTTACTTAGAACGAAAATGGTCTGTTAAAATACGTAAAACATGTTATTCAAACTACTCTAAAAAATCTAGACCTCTATCTTTCACCATTTCTGAGAAAAATGTACATAAAGTTGGTGAATTTAACATGGCGGAGATATGGCTTTCCCGGTCCCCTTAAAACAATTACATTTCAGTCCTCTACATGAAGAAATCTCACAATCACTTTAGAACGAAAATGGTCAGTTAAAAAACGTAAAGAATGTTATTAAACTACTCTAAAAAATCTAGACCTCTATCTTTCACCATTTCTGAGAAAAAGGTACATAAATTTGGTGAATTTAACATGGCGGAGATACGGCTTTCCCGGTCCCCTTAAAACAATTACATTTCAGATCGCTACATGAAGAAATCTCACAATCACTTATGAATACTCCACGATCAATCTTTTGCTATACAAACATACAACTATTTAGCTCATAATCTGGACATTCCACATATCTACATGGATAAATGCTTAAAATTAAACAGACTTACCTTCAATTTATGCATTCCAAAGAATAATTTTAATGATATCCTAATCTGTTAATCGTAAAATGGCGGACGAAAAAGTGATCATTTTTCTTATCTTTAACGGGTGTCGTCGCCTTGCTGCTCTGATTGGTTAATAAGCAATGCACACGTAAGTCACTCTTCTTTCAGGAGTGAGACATCTCACTCCTTTCTAGAGAGTGGAAAACTCCACTCTTTAAGGAGTGTATTTTTATAAAACTCACTCCAAAAAGAGTAAAAATGCCTGTCACTCTTTCAAAAAGTGAACTTTTCACTCCTCCCAATTTTAGAGTGTACTTTAACAATTTATTCTGGTCGCTTTTGACGAATTTTTATTTCATTGTTATATAATAGCTGGTTTTATCAGAATCATGTTAAGGCGGTATTCAAAAAAATACTTTTCCATGCTCAATAACTCGAAATTTTCTGGCACATTTTCAGATTCATTTTTAATAGAAAAAATATAAAACTTTCTGACGTGATTTTTGAAGAGATTTATAAGCGATCTGTGTTTTTATTGTTCGTTCAATTAATTAAAATTTGATTTATAAACAATTAATTTCTCAGTAGGACAATATTTTTCGTTTCTAACACAAACGCTTCGGGAAATTTTTTTCAAAATGCCCACTTTGACATAATCTTTTGAAATATATTCTACCTTTATCAAATAATCGATCATTCGGTACAGTATATAGTTTCTGAATAAGAGAATCTACCAATTGGATGCGTCTGAGAGCAAAAATGAATTTAAAAATGAGTAAGAAAATAAACAGTTTGGATTTGAATACACCCTTAATAAGATGATTTTTTTTCTTCAACAGGTATGTATTTTTAATTTGTTTTTGCTGTAAGAATTGGTCCTATCAAAATCTTGTCTGTATATATGTTGCAGACAATATTAAGAAGATATATGATAAAATCATGGGGATTTTATATCTTGTGAATTGACGGATTTATGAATTTTTTCCTTCTTCAACCCCCCTTTTTGTTTTTGTTTTTGTTTTCGTTTTTATTTTATTTTTTTCGGTACGAATTGATCCTATCAAAAACTTGTTAATATAAAAGTTGTAGATAATATTCAGGAGATTCATAATAAAATTAATTGTATTCAATATCTGGAGAATTGACGAAGTTATGAATTTTTTCCCCCTAAAAACTTATTTTTTGCGCCCATTGAGCCCATTTTTAATTTTATCAAAAATCTATGATACATAAATTTTTGGACCTATTTTTAGAAGTAATAAAAACTTTAAACTGATTTTATATGTACAAAAATTAAGAAGTTATAGGGTTTTTTTCGGTTTTCACAAAACCCCTTCCTATTTCCATCCCCTTGGTCCGATTTTGCCCATTAACAAACTTGACCGAGATTTTATGCCCTTGATTTTATGTATCAGTTTAGAAGAGATTTGTGCAGAATTGTGAAAGTTATCGTGTCCAAAAGAAAGTTATATATATATATATATATATAGATAGATAGATAGATAGATAGATAGACAAAGGATTTTACTCAGGGTGGTTTTGGGTTCTAGGGGTCATGATCGGTGTAGATCTGCAAAACTTTTTCAGAAATTCCAACATAGGGAGAATGTAATAGGTAGTATTTCATACGAAATCTACCTAAAAACCATAACTTCCGTTCTAATCGGAATTTCAAGGATATAATTATATCAAAATGTTCAGAAAATATAGTACACTGGTCATCAAAATTAAAGGATAAAGAGAAAAAATATGTTCTCTAAGTTAATGTTACAACCAATACCCAATGCTGCAATTATTTATGTTAATTAAATACTGTTGAACTCAAAATTGCACTTCCTCGCATATGTTAGCGTCGGCAATATGCAAATTAGATGATTGACAATGTGGTGCGCAATGGGCGTATGTTGGAATTATGGTCTGTAGTGTTGCTTAAAGTGAATGTGGTGTCTGATTGTGAGTGTGATCAGTATTCATTAGTTATGGCTCAAAGGCATCATTTAAGTTAAGGTCAAAGGCGGCGAATAGTTGGTAGAATCGAGGAAGGTCAAAAGCAAATGGAGGTCACCCAATATTTGAATATCCCTCAAAGTGTTATATCAAGAGCTTCGAGCCTCTTTTTCAGCACTGGATCCGTTGATAGACAGCCTGGTTAAGGTAAACCAAGAGCAACAACTGCATCCGAAGACCGTTTTTTGTCATTGTGGCTCAAAGAAACCGCGAAGCTACTGTAAGAGATTTGGTTTCTGACCTCCAGGCTGCCACAAGAACTTCAATTAGCCGTTCTACTGCTGCGCGAAGGCTTAACAAGGATAGACTGTATGCGAGAAAACCAAAAGTTTGCGCCCCACTTACTCCAGCTTCCAAAGGGGCCCATTTAAACTGTTGCTGTCGTCATGTTCAATGGAGCCAAGAAGACTGGGGTCGAACGGGATATTTTACGGTCAAGGGAAGAACAAGTTGCGTCTACCTTCATCTCTCCAGATCAAAACACGTCTAGAATCAGTGTTCAGATTATACCTGGAATCGTCAGTAAACAATAATTGAGCCCAGTCTTGATGCCTCCTTTGAACTTGACAAGGGCAACAGCTTAAATGGGCCCCTTTGGGAGCTGGAGAGTGAGGGACACAAACTATTGGTTTTCTCGCATCGAGTCCACTCTTGTTATGCCTTCGTGCGGCAGTAGAATGGTTAATTCGAGTTCCTGCGACAGCCTGAATGCCTCAAATCAAGTGTCTGGTAGTCGCTTCGCGGTTTCTTCGAGCCACAATAACAAAAAACGGTCTTCTGATACAGTTGTTGCTCTTGGTCTCCCATGACCAGGCTGTCTATCAACGGATACAGCGCTTAAAAAGCACCTAGAAGATCTTGATGTGACACTTTGAGGGATATTCAAATCTTGGGCGACCGCCATTTGTTTTTGAAGTTCCTCGATTCTACCAATTATTCGCCACTTTTGAGCTTAACTTACATTATGCCTTTGAGCTATAACTAATTAATACTGGTCACATTCAGACGTCACATTCCCTTTAAACAACATTACAGACCAGAATTCCAACATACTTCCATTGCACACCATTGTCAATCATCTAATTTGCATATTTCCGACACTAACATATGCGCGGAAGTGCAATTTTGAGTTCAGTAGTAATTAATTAACATAAATATTTACAGCATTTGGCATTGGTTGCAACATTAACTTAGTTAGCATATTTTTTCTCATTGTCCTTTAATTTTGATGACCAGTGCAGTTTAACATCTAAAAAAATTAAAATTTCGAAAATTTGAAGCTTTAAGAGTCCTGAGACCCCTTAAGGGAGTTCGTAAGTAGGTTTTTATGAATGTTCGATAATAATCGTTAAAATGGTTAATAGTATATTGTTGTTCAAAATAACTATTTAAAAACAAATATTAGAAGTTACCTTGTATAACCCTTTTGAATAGGGTATTATATCGTTACATTAAAATTAAAAAAATAAATGCTAGTTAATTAAAAAAATATTGACAGTTTGATATTAAAATATTGTACTACATGCAGCTTCATCTTGATGTTTGATAAAATAAAACTAGTAAATATTTTTTATCTGCATCCTTTTTAAATTGTAAAAATGTGTTAAAAGAATTCTTGGAGTTTGGATTTTTACGCTTTGGCAACTCTTTCTACACACAAATGCTAATATGCGTATATTTTTAATAATAAAGATATCAATGATATATAATGTGATAAACTAAGTTCAAATTAAACTTGACAAGAGTCTAAAACTTAGTAGTACTTAAATTATGGAAGGCCACAAACAAATATTTATTGAAATTTTTATCTTGATATAAATTAAGGCCGTATTTCTAATAGCACATTTGTTGGAATGCAATTGTAATTTTAAAGCTCTTTAGTTTATATATATTTTTTAAAAATTCATGAATCGTAATAATCAGGGCTTGGCAAATGCGGTCGCCATTTTTTACCAATATTTTTTTTACTCGACGATCAAAATTTATAATCTGACGGTTTTTGCAGTGTTAACGAAAGAAAACAGTGTAAATGGCATTTTCCATATCATAAACAGAAAACGACACTCTCTGCTGCTCTAGCCAGCATGTCTAACATGTCATGTCATGTGATTAGAATGTGGGGAGAGGTTGGGTCGTTCTTACGGGTTGATACAACAATCAAAGTATTGATTTAATACAACAATCTAATGATTGATATAATACAACAATCTAAGGATTCATTTAATACAACAATCTAAGGATTGATTTAATACAACAATGAAATCGCTAAGGATAAGTACCTCCCCCCCTCCAAAAAATGCCCTTCTGATTTTCAGTGGAATTTTTTTCATTTACTATGGAGGATAATTCAAACTCTAAACACGTATAATTATAGAATATTCTTCATTAAATAAAGTTATTATTTTAATATTTAAAAATCTCTCTCAATCCCCCTCACCCTGGGCCACTACTACCAAATTTCCGCCTGAAAAACTGTAAACAGAACCCTCTTGTGAAAAACATTGGTAAACAACCCGTAAGAACGACCCATCCTCTCCCACATTCTAATCGCATGACATAGCATGCTAGCTGGCTAGAGCAGCAAAGAATGTCGTTTTCTGTGCATGATATGGAAAATGCCATTTACACTTTGTTCTTTCGTTAACACTACAAAAACCGTCAGATTAAAAATCCTGGTGGTCGAGTAAAAAATATCGGTCCCAAGTGGTGACCGCATTTGCCAAGCCCTGATTATTACGATTCATGATTTTTTTTAAAATGTATATAAAGTAAAATTTTTAAAATTACAATTACATTCCAACAAAAAGTGCTATTAGGTCTTAATTTATATAAAGATAAAAATTTCAATAAAAATTTGTTTGTGGCCTTCAATAATTTAAATACTACTAAGTTTTAGACTCGTGTCAAGTTTAATTTGAACTTAGTTTATCACATTAGATATCATTCATATCTTTATTATTAAAAAATATATGCATATTAGAATTTGTGTATAGAAAGAGTTTCCAAACCGTAAAAATTCTAACTCCAAGAATTCTTTTAACACATTTTTACAATTTAAATAGTAGATATAGATAAAAAATATTTACTAGTTTTATTTTATCAAACATCAAGATGAAGCTGCAAGCAGTACAATATTTTTATATCAAACTGTCAATTTTTTTTTTTTTATTAGCTAGCATTTATTTCATTTTTTTTTTATTTTAATGCAACGATATAATACCCCTATTCAAAAGGGTTAAACAAGATAAATTCTAATATTTGTTTTTAAGTAGTTATTTTGAACAACAATATACTAGTAACCATTTTCACGATTATTATCCAACATTCATAAAAACCTACAGATGAACTTCCTTAAAAGATCTAAAATTTATTAGAATGTAATAAAAGTTATGAAATTTTTAACAACAACAAAAATTTCTAAATCTCTTCACCTAGTTTTAAAATACGATGCATAAAATATTCTTTTAATCAGACCATAAAAAGTAATTTAATCCGGGAAAATAAAACTTCATCAATGTAAAATTGCCTGCAAACTCGAATACTACTTCTTAAATTCATGCCCAGTTCTTAATGCTTTATTCCACTATCGAAGAATTTGTTGTTTCCATGGCAACAACGCACTCCATTGAAATCATACCGAATGAGTTCAGAATCGGGCCCTAAGAGCAAGATTGTGCTGGCGAATGAGAACCACCCCATAGCCTTAATCTCCTTCCTTGGCATCCATGCGGAGTGACGTCAGTTTAGGCCTCGACTGATTGTCAACCGCTGTCAGCGCCATCTATTGTTTGAAATTCGAACTAAAATTAAGAATCACAGTTAAAAAACTCCTAATATCATACATAACCCTCCTGCAAGAATTTTTTAAATATCTGCCACCGTTTGCAAGTTATTGAATTTTAAAATCCATCAGTCTTTTTTGGGACACCCGGTATATACAGCTTTCTAAGAAAACGTATATATATGAAATAAAAACATATATTACTTCAAATGACTGGTACTGAACCTTTCCTTTTCTTCTACAAGAAACGATCATTAAACATTCTATTGAAGAATCAAAACAGAATTGAATATATGGAACCAAATAAACATATAAAGCCCAGTAGCGTAGTGGTCAGCGCGCCTGTCTGCCACGCTACAGGTCGCGAGTTCGGCTCCCGGCTGTGCAAGGTTTACTCAACCTTTCATCCCTTCGAGGTCGATAAAATGAGTACCAAGCTTGCTTAGGAACTAAACACCGAGGGTCTCGCGTTGGGCTGACCACCCGGCCGGGGCACATGCTGCATAGCACCTTTGGGCCCAGGGTCAAGTAAACAGAGTTGGATACTGTAGGTCCTTATCCTTCATGGATCGTACAGGCACAGGTTTAGTTTTTAAAAAACCATATACTTTCATTTGAACTATGATAAAAAAGTTTTATTTTTTCTGTATTGTTCAAATAAATTTTAAATCAAATTAAAAGAATTGCAAAATTTATTGTGTTGTTTAAAATAAGTTCTATTCCACAGGTGCAGTTTTAACTCCTAAGTCAACCAAGGGACTTTACTTGATCATAGAACAATATGAAAAAAAAGCAAACACAAATTTAAGCCAAAAGAATCTATATCCTCGAAAGGTAAACTTCATATGTGGGATTAACTGTTATGGAGTAAGCATTTGTGCATCTCAAATTACAAAACTGAGAAGCACAACGCTTATTTCATGACAGTATTCCATACAATCTTCTTGCCATCAGACAAAGTTATTCTTCGTGGATTGCATTAAAAAAAAGGTAACTTACTGTTATATTTTTCGAATGATCGTATTTCGATCACAATTATTTCATCATCACTAACATTTTTTTCCTTTTTATCCTTTTCTATTTCTACTTGTATTATACTGAGTATACTTGTATTATACATTCCATAATACAGGGTGTTCATAAAAGAAAGTCCCAGTTATAAATTTTAATAATATCAACTGTAAACTTTGTAGAGTGTTAGTTCAAGGTCACAAATAAAGAGTAACTCAAACAGTTTTAGATAAGCGCATGAACGAGTACTGCTTGTTATTTACTCGCTATTAGTGCCACATACGCAAAATGGCGACTCCTGAGCGTAAAGCGTTTTGTGTTTTGCAATTTGCTAATGATCGTATTCACCATCTACTCCAACCTACAAAAACCTAGGTCGAACGCTCAAATCGTAGTCAGCATTAATCTGATTGGACTTCGCATTGATCAGGCCCAATCAGGTTTATCGTGAATTTAATTTGAGCGTTTGACCGAGGTTTACTAGTTTGGGGTAAATAATGAATACGAGAGTAAGAGTGAATCTGTAATTTCGGTTCAACTTGCGTTTTGTTTAAAATTTAATTGTGATCACCCTGTGGCAAAAACACATAAAATTGAAGCGGCTATTGCTTCTATCACTCTGGACTTGTTAACCGAAGTGTGGGACCTTCAATTTGATGTATAATTTCTTGTAAGTTGTCTAAATTAAACTGTTATAATATACCATTGAAACTGGGACATTTTTTTATTGAATGTCCCAGAATTTTCCTGAATTTTCCTGTATAAAACTTCTATCTTAGAGCGTGGAAATATCTCAAACAGAATTCCATTTACTAATTTATTTAACAAAAAGCATCAATACATATTAATAGCATGTCCTTAAATGTTTTATTTTTTATTTCAGTTCTAGAAAATTAAATACCATTAACCCTTTATCTACTGCATTATGATCTACTGCAATTTTTTTCATGTAATTTTTTTTTTTTTTAGTTACTACAATGAAAATTAAAGGATAAACATAAAAAAAAACACTCACCCGTGAGAAATTTAATTAATTAAAGGTAATTAATTAAAGTGGTACTTTAAAGTACCGTGACTAAAATATCGTAACAGAAAACCCACAAGGTATTTTAAATGGCAACAGAATTGTGGTAAAATATTTTCGATTTCATAAGTGTGTGAAATATAGCCTTTTTCATATTTACAAATAAATTTTTTGCAAGTTCCGGTGCAAATCATTTATTTCAACACTTTAGCATTGAAAATGCTTTGCCTTGAACGGGTTAAAAAACTATTTTTTTTAAGTTACGATCTTGTTAGCAGTCCTTTAGTTATGCGACGTCTATATTCCAGTGACAACATATTCTCTCTCATCACCACACATTCGACATATGAATTTATATATGCCATTTCTAGCATAGCAAAAAAGAACCGGTGCCGCAACTTTTTCGATTTCCTATGAAAAACAATAATGAAACAGAAAAGAAATAGTAGGAAAATTATTACTACACTACATTTTAGTAACTACATTTTAAAGCAGATGAAAACGATGGATAACTACACAGACCAAAAGCAAACAAGGTTTCTCCAACACCCAGTGTTACTGACGGTACTTATAAGTACCACCGAGTAATTCAACTGTCGAATCAAATACATACACCGTTCACCTAAAATAGCTAGTCAAATTGTATTCTAAGAGCATAATAAACACATAACAAAATCCAACACTTATCTTATATCCTTTACTGAGTTTGCAGCAATAAAAAGACGAGCGTGAAAATCTGTACAAAATATCGGCACAAACACATCGACTCTTTCAAAGATACCCTCCTTCCTCGCTAAAATAACAAACCTAGACCTATTGCTGCCATGTATCCGGATAAGTGGGGTTAAAAGAATGTTTTTGCAAAATACCATTAGAATATTAGTAATATTCACTATGGGATGAAAGTTTAAAGTGAGTGGTACTTACAAGTATCGTCAGTAGATAAAGGGTTAACAGATTTTGTTCATTCTATGCTAAAACGCCGATCCATTTATTACTGTTTTAAATCTGTAATCAAGAACTTTCATAAAAGAAAATTAAACCAAACGAACAAAACAGTTATTTTTTCTATAATTTGGAGGTAAAGGAAATTTTGAAAACAAGAAAATATGCGAGTTTTTTTTTTCTTAAATCTGTTAAACGAAATGAACTTTTCATTTTCATTTAATCTAATTACCTGCGTACACTTTTTATCTGCCCATTGCCGATTAAAATCAAACTTTATACATGTTGCATTGATTTTGGATTTTGTATAACTCATTTAAAGCAATATTATACAGTCGTGGAAAAAAAAAAAAGTAAACACCCCTACTAACTCGTCAACAAATTATCGTAGACGAAAGTTACTGGTACCGAACGCTTGGAAATAAAGTCTACTTTTAAATGTAGTATATAAACTTTGCTTAGGGGGCCATCTACATATTAAAACGACCCAAAATTTCATTTTTTTTCAATGGTAATACCCAATTTTAACGAGATATATCAAATCTTTGGTTCAAACTATGCATAAACATCAAATTTCAAGTCATTTGAATGAAAAGTTTTTGAATTATAAAAATTCAAAATTTAGTGCTTCTAATGTTAAATTACATTTTCATATTTTTATTAATATCTCCTGAAATTATACTCCTAATGTGCTAATTTTTTGTATAGCAATTTTTTTCCACGACTGTACATTAAGTTCCTTATTTACATAAAAAAGAAAAGAACAATCGAAAATTTCATCTACAATTTAGCATGATAATTTAAATGTAATTTTGATTTGAATAAAATATTATATTATTAATAACGAAACTTCTTTGATTATATACTTATTCAGTTTTACATTTTTTTTAAAATCCATAACATGTACGGAAGATAGACCGCTGCTCCATTTCAATAAATTCGTTCACCATTCCACTTCAAAAGCCCATGACCATTTCTATACTTTTTGCCCACGCATGACATTCTCATCATATGTACAAACATAATATTTCAAACAACAAGTTTCTTTTATTCTGTTTGGTAACGAATAACTGTTCTCATTTTTTGCAGTGACGACTCTTTCAGTATTTTCGTAATTTGAAAACAGCAGCTATATGAAAACCGCTTGCATCCCATGTCAGCTCCTTTGTACTATCAATTGCATAAGAAGTACTATCTGTTGATTTTGCTATGTTCTGTGCGTGTCTCCTAAACCCTTATTACATTACGGTAACCGCATTTAATCGCGCATTTATCAGACTTATTTTAGCCACTTTTGGGATATCAGAATTAGATGGTGCTAAAAATACGCGAGTCATTTTTCTGAAGGATTGCTTTATATTATTTTTTCTAATATCTAGTGTTTTAAAAGAATAACTATATATTAAATAAATGTAACATTTTAATAATTAATATTAAATAAAATTAATTATAGTTGAAACATTATTCTCGCTCCTTAGATCCTCGTTTAATCTTTTCTATGCCTTTATTTTTTTTCTTATCTTTTGCATTTTCTTGTGTTTTGTATTTCAATTCATATTCACTTTGGTAACAATATTACATAAACAAATTTCAGAACACATTGGCTAGAATTAAGAAAGAAATGCGCCATTTACCACTATCAAAAAGCACCCTCTAACCCTTTACGTTTGAGTTGAGTTCTGAACATCCATTCAAAGCAAGGGAGAATTATGTGAGAAAAAAATAAATATTTAAAAAAACACAATGCCGGATTTTCGAGGTTATACTGCACATTATAAATTAATCCTCTATTTTAAATCCTCTATATTAAATTCTTCCCCTCCTAAATTTTATGATAACCTCTCATACCATTCTTTGGTCCTCCAGCACACAATTTGTCATATGGAATATATTTTGTACACTGAAAAAAATGGGTTCTCAAAATCAAGTAAAAAGTATTCTATTTTAAACACGTCACATACTCAAAATAGCTCCAATTCAAATATACTCAAAATTGAAAAACTCATGTACTCCTTTTTGATTCCATGGTTGTGTTCAAATATGAATCGCGATTTACAGCCCCCCTGAACCTACAAATTAAAGTAAAAATGTCCTACCATTTATTTCCCGCTCAAAATTATTAACAAAAAGCATTTAATTGATTATTTATTAAGAAAAATAGAAAATTATCATCAAGATATCCAAATCGAATATTTTATGATAAAAGCATTATTTGCAAGCAATATTCAAATTATTTAAAATACTGTGCATAATTTAATATTTACATTAACAAAGATCTTTTATGCCGCCATGAATGAAATAAACCATTACAGAGTACAAAATTGTCGTTTTGTTTGGGTTTGACAACATGAGATGTATCAAAATTGAGAAAGCATAAGTTCATTTTTGATCCATACATACTCAACTCGATGTGAGTATATCGATTTACTCATTTTTGAGTACTTTATTATTTTTTCAGTGTAACTACTGGTGGCGCACGGTGGGTGATTTACCGATTCTAGCCGGCCAAAAGTCGATTTTTAAAAGTTTATCCTAGCGTAATTTATTTTTTGTCTGTTATAGTTCAATAGTCAGGGCGTTGTACCCTGCTATTTTTTTTATATAAGTATAATTGTATGATCCATAGACTAGTGCAAAGTTGGTGCTTCTTAGTTGGGAATGAATCAATCAATTTCAGCATAGTTTTTTAATCTGTTACTTGAAGCGGAATAAAATATACTGCTAGATTATGGAAACTTCCAAACAAATTATCGACTTTATTTTATTGGATTTATGTGCATAAATTTTGCACATATCAGCTGTTATTTCATATTTAATGTCGCAAAAAACTCTATATTTTTTTTAACAATTTTTTAGTTTTAATATAGAAAAAGTTATATGATAAAGCACGATTAATCTCAATTTTTGATATGTAGTTTAGATTATTACCTTTTCATTCCAATTTAATTTGTCCGCCCTTAGGTGCCTCCCCAGTTTTTAGAATTGTTCTTAGCTTATTAAGTCTAAATAAAAAAATTTGAAATTTTTGTTCAAGTACCATTTTCTTTTTATCAAAGACATCAGAATTTAAATAAGCCACATAAATAAACTTTTGAAATATTATGCTACGGCAACAAGATATAAAATTAAACGAAAATGTGAATTTGATCGAAAACGTTTTGTTTATAGAAGAAATCACAATGAAGAGTACATGACGCTTTGCAAGTGCGAAATGTTTAAATTTGTGACCAAATTTGGAAAAAAAGGTTCCAGTTGTATGTCGATATCTCAGGGCAAATTGATATAAAATATATTACTTCGCTTCAAATTTTTAGTGGTTACAAAATTGAACCAGACAAATTCCCGTAATTCAGATTTGATAATATGCAAAACATAATGTAAACACTTTCCCATGATATCTTATGATTTCCATTCTTTACAAAGGGTTCCTCTGTGCAGAGACAAATATAAATATCCAACAGAATGTACAACAAAGCAATTTTCATTAAAGCTGTCGAATATTTGTTCCGTATCTTAAATTTTAGAAAAAGAAATTTTAGGATTTGTTATAATAATAAGAATATAGTTTTATCACATTAGCTTCCATACAGCTAAGAAAGTACCATTAAAATTATCAAGAAGAACATAAAATCATGTGTCAATCAGATTATTAGTCTTTTTTCAACGAATTCTGACTACTATAATAAAACTTTATAGCTTAAGAACGTAAAAAACAATATCTAAGTAATAATTTGTAAAACATATAACACGTTTAAAAACACAATTTCAACCAAAGTCGAAAAAAAAAAACTGAAAATTTTTTACATCCCTCTATATGAACTATAGATTTATCATATAATTCGCATTATGCTAAAATTTAGAACAGTTAGGGAAACGCATAGCACAGTTGAATATTCCCCGTCAGCAATTTCCGTCAATAACGGAAATGCATTTCAGATGTTTTGTGCAGCCCTGTATATGATTTATAGAATTTATACACACTATATAGTGTGCAATTTTAAAAAAGTGTCCCACAACTGAAAACGTACTTCGATCAATTATTGTTCATAGAGAAATATAACTGATTTATTTTGTGTGCCCCTGTATATGAAAGATGAATGGCACATCATATTCAATAGTAAGGATCTTATAGAGCACCTTGGTGCTATATATCAATTTAAATACTTTTGAAATAGCATAACATGAGCAAAATACACCACAAACAATTTTTCTCCATAGACCGTAATGTAACATAATTCTTTTTAGTGTCCCTGTAAATTATCGATAAATGCCATCCATACCATATTCCATAGAAATCATCTTGAAGTGCACTTCATAGATATGTAAATAAATTTCAAAGTGTTTGAAATTATGTATCATCATTAAAAACCACTGCAGTCGATTATTCCCCATAGGCCGTAATGTAATGAAATTCTTTTTAATGTCCCTGTAATGAAATTATGACTGCTATACGCTACATTTTGCAATACCTAACATTCAATAGTGAATATCAATAACAAATTTCATTTTCATGGCGAGATATTCACGTCAAAAATAATTTGTGCCAGATAGAATCGATAAATCACCCACCGTGCGGCGGTGAAATGGGGAAAATAGGGAGACAGTATCCCACTCCCCATCCAATAAAACATATTATACAGGGGTGACGGCCAGGGGCGGATCCAGAGACTCGTTTTTTTTTGGGGGGGGGGGCGATACCGTATGATATATAATCAACACAGTCATAGTTTCTATTTGTTAAATCATTCCTTGCAGTTAATTATTATGTGAATATGAAATAATTAATGCTATTTAAAATTACTATAGAGTATCGATTATCCGACGTTCAATTAACCGACACACTTGGTTACCAACCCTCTTATTATATAATTAGTGTAAATGCCCGTCCTAGGACGGTGGGTAAAAATTGTGTTTTTCACTTAAAGCTTGAAAAACTGGTAAAAAAAATAATTGACAACATGGAAGCATTTAGATGAGCAAAGTTCGGATAGTTTATGTTCTAATAAACACACAATTAGCATTTACAATATTTCTGGGTAAACCAGGTTTTCCGGCTAAAATACTACTATAACAAAATTAAGATTTCTTAATAAAACAAAAATTTAATAAACATGCAATAAAAGTGCGTAATTAAAACAGTCTGCTGCAACTATTGAAATAATACTATTTTTTTAATAACACTTTGAAATTGTATTTTATCGTTTACCCCTCCAAATTTTTTAAAATATGTATATTGATTAATAAATAAGTATCTCGGGTTGAATCCCAACCGTCAAATCCCCTAAGCTTCTGTCCTCCTGATGCAAAGCTATAAATCAAAAATTATTAATTTTACTTTTCGTATAAATATTAATTTTTTACTTTTAAAATATGGGATATGTTTTTTTTTTCTTTTTTTAAGTTTAAATTTACATACACTTGTATATAGAAAAGGAAAATATAAGTAATATGTAATTTAAAAGTAAGTTACAAAATAATAAGCCTAAAATATTTAAATTGATTACTTTTTTAAAAGAAAGTCAGTTTTATCAATTTTTTGCAGGAAAAAAAAGGATATTTTTTAAAATACTATATGATTGTTTTCCGTGAATCACTTTATATGAGAAATAAATTAAAATTCCTTACATGTCGCAAAGAAAATTTAATATGATTGCAACTTAATACTTGAAATAATCTCAAGTGACACTTGGCGATTTATTTTGGTGGTGTACTGCGATGTGCCTTACACTGATTTGTTAAGTAGAAGTGTCTACTACTGTCAATTATCAGGACTTGTAACCTTGAGAAGTAATCGCGAGATTCTTGTTTCTTGTCAACCAATGGGAGAATGGATCCTTTAGCTCTTGAGTCTCTTCCTGGGAGATTGGTAAGATTGATGGATTCGCCCCGCCCAGCGTTACACTGGCTTTTATTATATAGAGATAGGGTGGACCGATGATGGGTAGTGCGATGATGGGTATGATTTTCGATGATGGGTAGTGCGGAAAAGTTGCTACTGGTGGCACTAAGTTTACACAAAAAATTTGAGATTTTTCGGACAATTCCTTCATTTGCCGCAAATGGCTTAAAGTTTGGCTCAAATGCTGATTTTTGAACTTAAGCAAACGTTTAAAAAATGTTAAATTAAATTTGTTTTCACTGAATTTACTTGAAATGTCATGTTTAGTGGACGAAATGATTAAATAAGCTCTGACTATCTATTATTTATTAGTTATGTGTATTTTGAATTAGTCGATTTTTATAGCCTTTTCGCGCATAACTGAGCAAAAATTGTAAGTATTGTTTGGTTCGTTTCGTCGGTTTCTCTCTTTTGTCTTTATTATGTTCCTCGCTCTTCCTTCGGTTTTTTGATGCGTTCAGAGTCACATATTTGAATGCCGGACCACAACATGTCTTGACAGCAATTCTGGAAGGAGAGGAGATATGGAGTAAAAACCAACGAAAACGCAATCAGTCATCACGAGGATGAGGGGGGAAATTGGAGATGGGAGTAACTGCGAGATGGGATTTTAATTATTTTTCTGCTCTAAAATACAGCTATTTGTCAGAAGATTAAAAAAAAGTGGGAACTTTGAAGCAGGCAGTTCGTCTGAATCAGAATTTGAACCAGGGCCTTCAAAAGCAGACAGACCAAACGCATATCCGTTTCTCACACAGCGTTCACCAGATTTAGAACTGGTATATCATATAGGTAAACTGTGTTAAGAGCTTTATCTGTGCTTCAGGATGCAGGAATTGTGACAAGCAGGAATAAAAATCTCGTCATCGATAAAGACTTGGTAAGGAGACAGAAAAAGAAACTTGAAATGAAGATACAGGAAGAGGAATATCTTGGAGGATGAAAAATTACAACCGTATTTTTCATAGTAGAAATAATAACACGATCTTTATAGAAAAAAGGGAACAAGCGGCACCGTCGAGAGAAATAAGAAGTACATAATCCCTAATGGCGTGCGAAAATGTACTTGTTCATTTCGACTAGTCTTTCCTGTTTCATGGACATCAAAAATTCAAAAGGCTGAATATTTGAGTACTCTTTTAATCTAGCTCCATTTCGGTTGGTAAAGGTCTTAGGCGAAGTGGTTCTACAATCTAGTTTAGACAGTTGATGTCGCTGTCAGAGTGGGAGCTCGTTCGTATGAAGAATACACATCAAATGTTGCAGTTCTCTTCTTGATTTTTTCCAAAGCAGGCTTTAATCTGGCTTAGAAAATTATATAATGATTTTGCTGTTTCTCCGCAGTGGTCAGAAAGAGGTGTCAAGTGACCCAAATATTCCAAACCATGTTCAGACAACATGGTGATATTTGTTTCGTCTTTCTGTCGACGGTGCTGCTAGCCCCCCTTTTTTATGAAGATCGTTTTATTTTTTGTACTATATCAAACAAGATGCGTGTAATTTTTCTTCCTCTAAGATCTTCCTCCTCCTGTATCTTCTTTCCAAGTTTCTCTTTCTGCCTCCTGACCAAGTCTTTACCAATGACGAGATTTTTATTCCCTGTTGTCAGAATTCCTGCAAATTTTTGCTCACTTATACGCGAAAAAGCTATAAAAGACACCTAAATTCAAAATGCACATAACTATTAAATAATACATAATTAGAGCTTATTTAAACATTTCGTACACTAAACATGACATTTCAAGTAAATTCAGCTAAAAAGACTTAAATTTAACATTTTTTAAACGTTTGCTTAAGTTCAAAAATCAGCATTTGAGCCAAACTTCAAGCCATTTGCGCAAATGAAGGAATTGTCCGAAAAATCTCAATTTTTTTGTGTGAACTTAGTGCCACCAGTGGCAACTTTTCCGCACTACCCATCATCGAAAATCGAAAAAAAGTTTTTTTCGGCCCACTCTATTATATAAGCCTCCTCTTCTCAAAATATGACTTATTGTTACTAATTGTGCTGAAAAATTTAAAATGTTACCATAGAATTTATTTATTAAATGTCTTATTTTTATTCTTTTCATTTTTACTCTGGTAATTATTTATCTTATCGGTTTATTAAAAAAAGGGGCTGAATAAAAATCTCAGGGGGTCTTAACATCCTTGAAAAGTCAAAATGTGTCACCTAAGCTGTGCGTATAATTCTCCATAATCTATTCATTATTAGTCGATCAAGTTTAACATTTGTTACTGAGACCTAGGTCTGTTTCCATAGCTTTTCTACAAGAGGTAGAAAGAGAGCGATAAATAGTAAACCAAACAATGAACGGTGGGTGACAGTAGAGCGGCATTTTCTATTCAAATCACCTAGAAGGCCTTTCAGTAAGTAAATACATAAAGGAAGAATTGGTTTACCAAGTTGGCTTTAAAAAAATTAACACACCATATGCATTTTAGTTTTTAACTGACTAAGACATAATCTTTTTTGTTCATTCATCAAATACCCCTTGAAATTCACCAATGTGAGTGGTAATAGCAGTAAATCTTTTTTAAACATTAGTGGCTTTTTTTAGAAAATATTAAGATGCTTGAAGTTTTAAATGGTCCTTTTTTTCTTGTTTCTTTCTTTCTTTGAAAATTTCTACTACTCCCATTCTTTTCTCAAACAAATGAGTTCTCTGCAAAAATATTATACAGAAATTAGAAGTGCAGCTTCTTTGAAAAGATGAAAAAGTTTCCACACTTTAAAGGGACCCGGTTAACGGTGTCAATTTTCTATTGTAGAAATTCAACAAAAGGTACGCGAAGTGGCATCGTCCCTCACCTCAACCCATAGTGTCAAAAATTATGGCGCCATATACCTTTTGACAGGACATAATCATTTTTTGTTCATTAACTGGCGAAACGTCAGTGAGGTATACCATTCACACCCGAAAATTGTTTGGTTTTCGTTTGCTTGTCTGCCTGTTCCACGAAAACTGCCGTTAAAAGCGTTGGATTTATATATTGGGGGGACCGCCCCGATCGCCCCCCCCCCCTAGATTCGTGCCTCGGGAAATCTCCTCCTGGCGCTAAATATGCATTTTTTTCGCGACCCTTTGACAAAATTCGCGTTTTTTTCAGCGATTCTTTGGCAAAATTCGCATATTTTTTTCGCGATCCTTTCACGAAATTCGCATTTTTTCCGAGATCTCTTGACGAAATTTGCGTTTTTTCCGCGATTCTTTGGCGAAATTAGCGATTTTTTGACAAAATTTGCGATTTTTTCTGCGATTATTTGACAAAATTTGCGTTTTTTTCGCGGTTCTTTGACAAAATGTGCGTTTTTTTCGCGGTCCTTTGACAAAATGCACGATTTTTTGACGAAATTCGCGTTTTTTCCGCGATTTTTTGAAGAAATTGGGGCTTTTTGCGCGATGCTTTTACGAATTTGGTGATTTTTTCTGGGAGCGAATGACGAAATTGATTATTTTTTTCGGCGACCATTTGTTGGAATTCGCGTTAAGTGGTGGATTTATACTTCTTTTTTTGGTGGGGGGGCGTCCGCCCCGATCGTTCCCCCCCCCCCCCGTGGATCCGCGCCTGGTGACGGCAATACTACTTTGCAGAAGGTTGATACCGCAGCGGTATAGTTGGGATCAATAAAAGCACGTCAAATTGCATTGGCTTAGAATAAACTAGATCGGCCTAGGATAAACTAGAAAGTTGGCGCCGGAGCGGTCTTTTAGATCAATAAAATCATGCCAAATAGAATTGGCCTAGGATAAACTAGAAAGTTGGCACCGGAGCGGTCTTTTAGATCAATAAAATCATGCCAAATTGAATTGGCCTAGGAAAAACTAGTTTATCCTATGGGCGTTAGGATAAACTATTTTGGCCTAGGAAAAAGTAGTTTATCCTATGGATGTAAGGATAAACTAGTTTGACCTAGGAAAAACTAGTTTATCCTATGTGCGTTAGGATAAACTAGTTTGGCCTAGGCCAATCTATTTTGGCCTAAAATCGGGATTTGTCGGTAACATATACACTTAAGTCAGTGTTTAACTGTACAAAGACATGAAAAACACATATTTTGCATGGAAATTAATAGAAATTAACCGATTGTTTCCTTTTAATTATTTTAAGAAATTTTTACCATCATAACATACACTGCTTAAGACTCAATTTTTCACTGTCGTATGCACAATAAGCAATTATTTATAATTTTGGAAAACGTCACTCCACTTCAAAAGCTCATGACAATTTCTATACTTTTCGCCTACGCATGACATTCTCACCATATTTACATACATAGTCTTTCAAACAACAACTTTCTTTTATTCTGTTCAGTGGTAACGAATACCTGTTCTAATTTTTTGCAGTGGCGAGTCATTCAGAATTTTCATAATTTGAAAACAGCAGCTATATGAAAACCTCTTTCATCCCATGTCAGCTCCTTTGTGCTATCAATTGCACAAGAAGCACTGTCTGCTGATTTTGCTATCTGCTGTTCGTGTCCCCTAAACCGTTATTACATTACGGTAACCGCATTTAATCGTGTATTTATCCCACTTATTTTCGCCACTTTTGGGGTATCAGAATTAGATGGTGCTAAAAATACGCGAGTAATTTTTGTGAAGGATTGCTTTATATTATTTTTTCTAATATCTAGTGTTTTAAAAGAATAACTATATATTAAATAAATGTAACATTTTAATAATTAATATTAAATAAAATTAATTATAGTTGAAACATTATTCTCGTTCCTTAGATCCTTGTTTAATCATTTTTATGTCTTTATTTTTTTTTCTTATCTTTTGCATTTTCTCATGTTTTGTATTTCAATTCAAGTTCACTTTTTTAACAATATTACATAAAACAAATTTCAGAAAACATTGGCTAGAATTAAGAAATAAATACGTCATTTACCAGAATCAACACTTTACCGTTTGAGTTGAGTTATGAACATCCATTCTAGGGAAATTTGTGCTTGTATAAGTATTTTGTTTTATTTCAGAGAACATCGCAAGACCAGAATTTTTTAGATTTAGTTACGACACATTTAAGCTTGGGATTTTTTTTTATTGAAAGGCAAGGCTTGAGAGAAGTTTAAGTACCACCTTTGATTATAGTCAGTATCAATGACATTTTATCATTTGACTGGATAATTAAAATAAAGCATACATATTTTTTTACTTTTTTTAAATCTGTATACTTTACTTATTTATTTTTCTAAAATAATATTACCTAAATATTTTTAGCTTACTACAGCATAACTTTAGTTATAAACTATTGCTATTAAACACAGTATCATAACTCATATGTTCTTTCCTCATCTACTCCCCTCTCCGACACGAAACTAATGTCCACTATTTTGACAAACTTTTCACGTATTCTAATGGAACATTGTTTAAATTTCAAATCTTAGTTGATTTTAAAGTAATATCCTTCGATTTGTAAACCTAATATAACTCATTTTATTTTGCTTTGTTTCTTCAGCTATTGTAAATTTTAAAAAGATCAATGTTAAACAAATAAATCTCAAAAACTTTGGTTAGAAAAATAACTATAATAGATATGTAAAATAAGATATTAGTACAAGGTTCATACGGGTACCGTTATTTTCAAGGCAAAATATCAGTATTTTTTTATATAAAAATAAATCTAGTTTAAACTCGCGAAATCTCGCCTTATTTAATGAGAGATTTTCTATAAGAAAATACTGGTACGGAAGAATTCCATAGTCTGGAAATTCAAGAACTCTTACGAACCCTGTAGTAAGAAGTTTATATAACTTAAACCAGTGTTTAACTGTACAAAGACATGAAAAACACATATTTTGCATGGAAAGTAATGCAAATTAACGCATTGTTTTCTTTTAATTCTTTTAAGAAATTTTTACCATCATAAGATACACTGCTTAAGACTCAATTTTTCACTGTCTTATACATAATAGGCAATTAATTATAATTTTGAAAACGTCACAACAACGGAATTATAACGGAATTCGTGTCTTGGCGATTAATCGAAAGACTGAATGCCGTACAGGAGAGACTGTACTTGCTACTCCAAAAGATTCCCCTAATTCCCGTCTGTGCATTTTAAAGACGAGAGTAGCTGAATCTCAGGGAGTGGTGAGGAGTGTCATTTGCTGACTGTGGACTCAATTTCAAGAAACAAAGAGGGTTAAACATCGGCCAAGATAAGATTGCCCACATCCCACCACATCATCTTATAACAAGTACGTGATGTTTCGTTCTTGTCAAAACAGAACACACTATACAACTCAGATGCAAGAAATCTTCTTATTGGCAACAGGACATTAGTTTTTAAGCAACAATCCAAAATAGCTTTCTCGAAAATGACCTCTATTCACATTAGCGAATAATAAATATTCCTTTGACTTCTAAACATCAGTTATGCGAAACAATAAAGGAGCCAAGTATTCTTCACTAATAATCCAATTCAGTCAGAAATGTGACAACCGACGCTACGTGTTTTGATATAGAGGGCGTTTTAATACGCGTTTTCAATGAAATATCATGTATTCCTAATGGAAAGATCAAAGCGCAGTAAAATGGTATTGGTAGTTAAGTCTGAAATTATCATAAGTGGACAAAACATATGACTATCCCGTGAAGTGGTTCCAAACCCTAAGTGTATGCAGATGAAATACTCAAGTTTCGTATCTTATCTTAATCTGTTATCTAATACCTGTCGTAGACCCTTCGGCCCATCAGCTTGTAAGAGATACATAACCACAGATTTAGAAAACAAATAACAAATTTAGATAAATTAAAAAAGGATAAGCAGTAAAGCGGGTTAAATAAATAAGATGATTTCAGCTAAATTCTATAATACTCTGAACTGATCAGGGGGTATAGGCAGAGAACATTTTCCCATTTTCTCAATTATGAAACTAATTATAATTTTAATCTTGAAAATGTACAGAAGAGTTCAATACACACTAAAAACTCTTTTACTAGAAAAAAAAATTCCACTTACATGAGCACTTTTAACTCTAAAATCATACATACCTCGATACTTTATTTCGAAGTACAAACTTTCAACACCTAACTAAGCAGGCCGTAACTGAAAGAAGAACTGGCTTCCAAGGATTATGGGGACGAATTTTCTTCAATAGCATGCGCAGAATCAGCTAACAATACTATAATAAGCAAGATCCACTCAAACAACGGTCTCATGTTAAATTCTCACTATATATAAAATTTTTATACGGTCCCTGGTTTCTATAAGATGTAAGGTACCTTTTTCTTTATTTTGCTCCCAAAAAACGGATACACAATAAGTAATGATGAAGCTATTGATAGTATCTTAAAACAGATTAGCGGTGTTATTATATTCATTTTTACTTTATATTAAATGCTAACAAACATTAGTAATATGAAATATCCCTTACCTTTAAGAAATAATAACACGATTTTTTTTGCCGAAAATTTCCCTTCCTCTGCCAATAGCGTCGCCAACGTGATACGACTTCGCCGTTATTGTTTTTTCCACTTTCTATCATCTTGAGGGTCGAACGTATACTGCCATCTACTGAATTAAAAAGAAAGTAAATGAAATATACGACGTGGGCCATATTGGGTCCATGTACCTTATTTAGAAACTTGTTCTCCATGCTATAACTAGTCAAAAAATAAACATTCTACTCTTATACGACTAAAACTCAGAAGTTATGATACTTTAAATTTTAGCAAATTTTGGAGCTTTCCGGCACTAAAAATAAACAGACAAGTTTTTAGGGCCGGAAAGCTCCTAAATTTAATAAAATTCACAAAATCATTCCTAAATTTCATAAAATCGTAACTCGGTGAGTTTTGGTCTTGGAAGAATGGAATTTTTACTGATTTACTTGTCACAGCACGGAGATAAAATTCTAACTTATAAAACACAGGAACCTATAACTTTTTTTAAGGGAAACTTTAAAAAATTAATGGCAGAACTATTTCATCAACATAATCTTAAATGTTACCTTATTTTGTGCACTTTTGCGATTCACATTGCTGTCATACCTCCAATAGGGGAGAAATTAAAGCGCGTTTCAATCTTTTCTGGACACTTTGTATTAGCAAATATTTTTGATAAATACCGAAAATTAAAGCTCGAAATTTTAAATACAGTAAAAGAACAGCAAGTCTTAAATAATAAAAATACTCTGAATTGAACTGAAAATTAGAAGCTAACACATGCGTATATGTCAGTTGTAAATTTACAAGTGGGCGAAAAATGTCCAGGACAGGATTCGAACAGGGATCTCTTGGCTGCAGCTGCCAATGCTCTGCCAACTGAGCCATCTCGGATCATTCTGGAGGACCTAATTCACGCAGCTAACCTTAATGATTACAGCATCTGGTCTTTTTCACCCATTGGAAATGTACAACTGATATGATTTATTTACCAATTGAATAACTATATTAAAAATTAATCTGACATGCGTATATATTTTTCTACAAAATTAACATCACATTATATAAATGAAGTTAAATTAATCAAACTTAAATTGATATGATATTAACAATAATTATAAAAATGTATTATAATTTTTCAGTTTTGTAAAATCAGAAACAAGACAATCAGAAAGAAAAGTCTTACAAAAACATTTTATAACTAATACATATAGGGTAAAAGCACCAATAGTCGGCCTCTTAAGCGCTTTCTTTAAGTATATAGCTCAAAGCGTAATTTAAAAAAGCAATACAACATTTTTAACAGTGACACATGTAATGTACACTTTTCTTTTACTGTTTCAGCAATTGTTTTTAAAAAAACTGATTATAGTTTTTATTTATAAAAAGTTAAACTTAATAGTAGCAAAGGTCTAGTAGTCGGCACTCAATTCTAGTGTTCGGCCATCACTGGACCAGTAGTCGGCCACTTAAATGCTCTGTTATTTAAATAACTTAAAGCATAACTTTTATAAACAGAACAACATTTTAATGATAAAATGTGTTAATTTATTCTTTTCTTATAATGTTGCTGTAATAATTTAAAATATTATAATAGTATTTAACACTTTCCAACATAGTTTAAAAGTGTTTGTGAATTAGGATTGTCTTCAGTCTGTCCGAGTTCTAATACTCGCAAATATACTCAAATCTCCTTGAAATTTTTGTATTTTTTTGACGTTAACAATAGCACGATAAGATATTGAAAATAATGTGTGTAGAATTTATAGTTCATCTACAGGGATAGTCAAAAATATCCCGATGCATTACGCTCAAAGAGAAAATTGTTTCAAGTATATTTTAATGACGTTGGCCATTTCAAATATAATGAAATTGATATGCATCTATGAAGTGCATTTAACTACGCATTCTAGACAATATGGAGTCCAAAGAACTTATTATTCTTTATAGGGCCCCGCAAAAGAATTCCTTTACATAATAGTGTCAGGGGATAAGCAGTTTCCAGCGTATTTTAGTTCTCTTATACTACGTCAAATAGAATGAAATTGATATACTACATTACTGAGGCTTACTACAAAATACTCGTTGTATAACATGGTATGCATAGCATTTATCGTTCATTTACAAGGAAACACAAAAAATTCGAATAAATTACTGTATCTTTCTATTAGAGATAATTGCTGTAAGTGTGATTTTGTTTATGACATGCGTTTTTAAGTTTAATTAAACCTTTGCTTACAATGCGGTGTGTATAACTGATATAGATCATATACAAGGCTACACAAAAGAGTTTGTAAGCTTTGTGGAGTATCAGCGTGAATGGCTTAAAAGATGCTTTTATGCTCTTCCAAGCTGAACTATATTTAGTATACTAAGAGATGTTTGTATTATGTAAATAAAACCACATACTGGGTCACGCGAAGAGCTGAATACATAACCTCCCAGGGATAATAATGCGTGGAAGTATCATTTCAGTAGTTTTAACCACGTTTTAGCCTTAATTAAATTTTAGCTTAATATGTACGGCATATAAAAATCTATTGATAATATACAGGGCTGTACAAAATAATTTAAGTATGTTTCCGTGTAGGGGTAGACATTGCTGAAGGTAAATTTTCAACCTGTTTTGCATTTTCTTACTATACTAAGTTTTATCATACTATGTATAGAATGATATACAAATCTTTAGATTCAATACAGGACTGCGCAAAAGAATTCAACTACTTTTTCGGTTAGGTACCATAATCTGGTTTTCAAAAGTATTATGCCTTTTCTAAAATGTTTACTTTTTTACGGTATTAAGCAGCTCAATTTCGTTGAAGAATTCTGCAAGTCATGGGAAATGCTTTTATAATCTATTCTTCATGCAAGATTTTTCATTCTTGCTTCTTATGGAAAGTAAAGTTAAAAGTTCAGAATTATCTAGTGGTGGGCCTTACAAATTTTTTGTTTAACCATCGTAGACTAGGCTGCGGGCAGAGAAAAATTTATTACGTTATCCTGTTTCAAAATGAAATTATGATGTAGGACAAGATTATTAACAGAACATGAATGACTGATCTATCGATGCATATCTTATTGTAATATCAGCAGTAGGCAGCGCCAAATCGTCATTTTAGCGTTACTATCATGTCGTCGAGTTTCGGGATGAAATTTTAATATGTTTCATGTCTCGACTAGTACAATGGAAATATTTCAGTTTATCTTGGGATTTCTTGGTTAGATATTTGCAGAACGCGGCGCCAATTCTTCATTTTCGCGTTACTATCTCGTAATCGAGTTTCGAAATGCAATTTAAATAAATTGCATATCTCGAATTACAAATATTACAGTCAGTCTCGTAGTATCTTTGAACAATATGTGCAGAATGAGGCGCCAATTCTTATTTAAGGGAAAATATGGTTTCTTATTCAGTTGTTTTCCCCTATTCGGTATTTTAAATACATGTGACAAAGCAATCATTTGTTACTATTGTTATTTTAGTAATCTTATTGTTATAGATTTCTGATTTTATAGTAACAGTTGTTTTGATATAATTATGCGATTTTGTAAAAAAATTATTGTTTTTTGTTATATTTTTTTTTGTGATGAACGCATGGGCGCATAGCGTTCATCAAAACTAAAACTAATCACTGGATGCAACAACTTCATCGTACAGCAGCCTCAGAAAACGCCCTAAATTCGCGAAATCCGCGATCATAAACGAACGATATTCGTTAACGCCGCAATCAGTAACGAACGTATGAACGCATAGCGCTATTGAAGACCGAAGAAAAACATCACTGGATGCAGCAACCTTGTACAGCAGTCTCTAAAACGCAGTAATTCGCGAAAGCCACGATCACAAACGAACGAAATCACTTAACGCCGCAATCAGTAAAAAACGTATGAGCTAATAGAACTCATGAAAACAAAAAAAAACATCACTGGGTGCAGCAACCTCATCGTGCAGCAATCTCTAAAACGCAGTAATTCGCGAAAGCCACGATCACGAACGAACGAAATTCGTTAACGCCGCAATCAGTAATGAACGTATGAAAGCACAGCGCTCATGAAAACAGAAAAAGAAAATATCATTGGGTGCAGAAACCTTGTCGTGCAACAGTCTCAAAAACGCAGTAATTCGCGAAAGCCGCAATCACAAACGAACAAAATTCGTTAACGCCTTAATCAGTAATGAACGTATGAGCTAATAGCGCTCATGAAAACCGAAAAAAAATCACTGGGTACAGCAACCTCGTCGTGCAGCAGTCTCTAAAACGCAGTAATTCGCAAAAGCCATGATCAAGAACGAACGAAATTCGTTAACGCCGCAATCAGTAACGAGCGTATGAGCTAATAGCGCTAATCAAAACCGAAAAATACATCACTGGGTGCAGCAGTCTCTAAAACGCACTAATTCGCGAAAGTCACGATCACGAGCGAACGAAATTCATTAACGCCGAGATCAGTAACGAACGTATGAACACATAGCGCTCATCAAAACCGAAAAAGAAATCACTGGATGCAGCAACTTCGTCGTGTAGCAGTTCCGAAAAGGCACTAAATTCGCGAAAGCCGCAATCACAAACAAACGAAATTCATCAACGCCGCGATCATTTACGAACGTATGAGCGCATGGCGCTCATGAAAACAAAAAAAAAATATCACTGGATGCAGCAACCTCGTTGAGCAGTGGTCTCGAAAACGCAGTAATTTACGAAAGCCACGATCACGAACGAACGACATTCGTTAACGCTGCAATCAGTAACGAATGTATGAGCGCATAGCGCAATCAGAAACGAACGAAATTCGTTTACGACGCAATCAGTAAAAAACGTATGAGTGCATAGCGCTCTTGAAAAACGAAAAAAAACATAACTGGGTGCAGCAACCTCGTCGTGCAGCTGTCTCAAGAACGCAGTAATTCGCGAAAGCCGCAATCACAAACGAACGAAATTCGTTAATGCCGCAATCAGTAATGAACGTATGAGCTAATAGCGCTAATCAAAACCGAAAAAAAAACATCACTCGGTGCAGCAACCTCGTCGTGCAGCTGTCTCAAAAACGCAGTAATTCGCGAAAGCCGCGATCTCAAACAAAAGAAATTCGTTAACGCCGCAAAAACTAAGGAACGAATAAGCGCATAGCACTCATAAAAAAAATATTGGATGCAGCAGTCTCAAAAATGTACTAAATTCTCGAAATTCGCGATCACAAACGAACGAAATTCGTGAACGTTTAGTAACTGACAAACGTATGAGCGCAAATCAATTTCATTTAACTTGTGCATGAATGATATTTATTTAAGTCTTATAGATATATAAGTCTTATAGAAGGATATTTATTTAAGTCTTATTAAAGTCTTATTTATTTAAGTCTTAAGATATATTTTAAGTCTTTTTCTCATTTTTTATTTGTATAAACTATGAAGTCTAAAAATGCAACACTAAAGTAAATAATAATGACATCGTATGAGCCAGGGCAAAGTGCAAGGGAATTTCTTGGATGCATTTGTGATAAGAGCCGTTGTGAGGGCCGCGATTTAGACGTTATTTTACTACCCAACAGGTAATAGTTACCCAACGCCTAATAGCATTGGTCAAGAAATCACGCCACTATATTTTATGAATCTGCTATCTGCTAAAATAGTCTTTCTTGTATACATAATCAATAAGTTACCGTATCAAATCCTATATTTGTTTGGGGAAAAAAATCTAAAACTAAGCCGTAAAAATTGGTAGAATCTTAAGGTGGCGTTATTACCCCAGGACACCTTATATATAGTGTACATAAATTGAAATGCAAGTAAAAGGTTATATAAATCTCAAATTGCAAAAATAAAATTACGAAAAAAATCAAATTATTAAAAATAGACTCAAAAAAGTGAAATGGCCTTTTAGCTAGTAGTCAACCGTGGTGGCCGATTACTGAACATGTAAGTAAATATAATACCCAATAATCGGCCACATTAATATTAATTAATACAAACACATTTATTTAATTATGATACTGAAAAACATTAGTTTATTAAACTTTTTAATAGTAGAGTCTTATAATTTTAGAAAATAATAAAAAATAAATTAATACTAGTCTTTTAAAAATTTTGTCATCGATTAACAAAAAAATAGCAAAAACGGTTATTTGACCGCAACCAAATAAAAAATGGCTGATTACTAACGCAACAAAAATACCCATAATTCTTTGCTGATGGCTTATGACATATAAAGGATGGCTACATATAGGGGGATTGTAATATTTCATTTGAAATCAAAAATAAGCTATTCATAACGTATTTTATCTCAAAGTGGCCGACTACTGGGGGGGGGGGGCGACTACTGGTGCATTTACCCTACATGTAGGATATTAAATACTCTCAACAATGTAACTTGACAGACTCAAAGGTTTATTTCATCAAAACGCAGTATTACTGAAAATAAAAAGCATAACACGAGGAGCGTGAAAAAAGCGCAAGATATGTGTCAACGGGTATATAGAGGAATGGGATAATGTCAAGAGGTGTTTATGTTTAAGAGTTCCATAGTTTGAATATTAACTAAATGTTTTAAAGAGCTGTCCATGGCCGAATAAAAGACTTGAATGAGGAATCTAGTTGATTTCCTATATTTATATTTGTCAATGTGAAAATTGTATACTATATCATTAATGTTAACTGGATTTACGTAACCTATAGGGTAAAGTGAGGACAGATGCAGCAGTTTTACTTTTCTTCTTATAAAATGTACAATAAAGCAAAAAACAATAAACTAAGTACCAGAAATCATTAATCAAACCCTTTAAAATCTAATTTCTATGTTAAACAAGTTAAAACCCTTTTAATTAAGTACTCATAATTATTTTCCCAAACGTCTTTTTTTTCATCGTTTTTTATGTGCTGTGTAAAATGCCGCATGGAGAAAAAAGCTAGACTGTTTTTTTTTTTTCAAGCAAATCATACTTTTATTTTCTCAAACTAGTTAAAATGAAAATAAGTAACATTAAAGTTAAAAAAATTATATATATCACTAAATTGTGAAAAGTTTAATGAAAATGCAAAAGTGTAAGCTCAAAAAATAAAACTTAAGCCAAAAAAAAAATATATGAAAAGGAAAACATTTGAATTTACATGAATGGACAACATAATTACTGGAAACAATAGATAGCATAATTACAAAAAAGATATAAATCACTGGTTTACATCCAGGAGAACATTGAAATTTGCTCTTAATGTAAGTATTAGTTTTATTATATTTAGGCTCTAGCCTGTTTATTTTTTGCCTTTCTTCTCATTCTTTGATTTTGTATTTTCATCCGCCCACAATCACACCACAATTTTCGTTGCAAAAGTAAAGTGGGTCTTTTTCATGCAGCTATCGATTGCATTTGATGCACTGAATCCGGTTAGCTTTAGACTTTGTTTCTTGATAAGACTCCAGACACTCAGCAAATTCAGAGTCATGAAATTCCAATCCAATACTGCCATCAGAATCCATAAGATGAACTATTATTTAATCATTGTCAGAAGGTGAATCCTATTTTAGTTTCTTCCTCAAGTAAGGTGTTTTCAAGTTGATCATTCCCTTCCTTTTTTTGCACATTTGACTTCCGCCAAGCTGTCGTTCTTTGACGCTTTCTAGTTTATTTTGCTTTTTTACGTTCTTCTTCTTTTTTCTTGCTTATAAACTCTGTGATTGTAATATTTGCATCCTTTTGCTTCTCTTACTTCTCTGTATAGGTCTTTTGACCATATATTTTGTTTAACAGTTTAGACGGTGAGAATTGTAAACGGTCTACGGTTTCCTTATTTACACATGGTGAACCTACATTGTTGCTGAGAGTATTTTGATAAGTAGCAGAATGCGCTAATATACGTTCATGTAAATATAAGTTCTACTTAAATCGCAGTGATGAATTTATTAAACCGAAAAACAAAAATATATTTTGCGGCATCTGTCCCATAGTGGCGGGTAAGGTGCCGCGTCGCCATTTTGTGTCATGTGAGCGATGCGAGAGAAATGCAAGCACATGTCTGTATTCTTCGAGGATCTAGTCTACAGTTGCAATCGGATTTGGGATCAAATCTCTATTTATTTGGCTTAAAATATGTAATAAAACTTTACTAGAATAGTTTTAGCAACTCACCACGTAGGTTCGAATCCTAAAAACTAGCATAGATATGTAAATACTGACAATTAAGCGGTGGAAACGCATACAACACAACACACAGCACAGAGGAACACTACGAACTTCTTAAATTGGTCCAGATAGCGCTAGTGTCGCCCACACAATCTCTGCGGCATCTGCCTCCACTTTACCCTATTTGTTCGTCTAAGTAATAAATTAAGTAAATACCTAAACAACTGATTGATGATTTCACTTGTAGCTATAAGCTAATTGAATATTTAGATAGGTAAAATATTAAATCCTACAATTTTGGGGGGCTCGGAGCCAGGATCTGAATAAAAAAATGAAACGATTACGGAAAAAACATCATTATGTTGATTTTGAACAAAGCGCGACGAAGCGACTTGATTGAACTATGTGAAGAGTGCGCAATAAACATGTCAGAGAAAGTAACCATTCTGCCATTAACTGAAACAATAAAAACTTGGGAAAGTTTTGATGAAGACTTTATAAAAGACCGTCTTGAAGTAATATCAATGGCTATCAAGGGGAAAAGAAAGTTAGAACTTGAAGCGTAAGCAGAGAAGGAGAAATAGCAAAGAAAAATAGAAGCAGAGAAGGAGAAAGAAGAGAAGAGAATAGCGTTGGAAGAAAGAAAGTTAGTAGAACTTGAAGCAGAAGAGAGGCGGCAAGCACAGATAAAGGAGAAGAAATTGATGTTAGAAGTAGAGGATAGAGAAAAAATTAGGGAATTTGAGCTAAAGAAATTGACAATGCAAGCCGAGATAGACTCTCAGAAGGAAGTAGAAATACTTGCTCCAAGAACAGGAATAGGTAGAAATTTTGATCTGTTGAAATTACTTAATCGTTATGACAGTGCAAATGGTGATATTTGTATGTTCTTAACATTATACTAGGTACAAGTATGTATCTCAAATGAAAATGACAAGGAGGAATGGGTATCGTATCTATTAAGCTTATTGCCGTTAGAAATAGTTATCATAATTACAAGAGAAAGGGAACCGGAGGTAAATAATTACGAATATATAAAAAGATTTACTGTTAAAAAGATTCAAAATGTCACCGGAAGAATTTAGACAGAGGTCCATGGCTCATAAGAATGAGCAGGCCCCACCAGTGGCCGAGAGGTTCTACTCTCGAAGCTGGTAGACGGGAGGTGCTGGGTTCGACCCCAATCGCGCCCGTCGGCCTAATCGTTCGGAGTTTTCGTGGTTTTCTTCGAACCTTGGTTCTGCAAGCGTTAATACGGGTTTGGTTCCCTTAGAAAGACCTCCACGGAAGGCACTCCCCCCTTAGGGCCTATATCCCACGTGCAGATAATTGGCCGACATAAATACAACCAACCAACCATAAGAATGAGCCAACAGATAATTGGCGCGATTTAGGTTTTCAGTTAATAACGTACTTTAACGAATGGGTACGTGAAATGAACGCAACAACTTTTGGTGGATTAACGGAGTTATTAGCAACGGATCAAATTAAGCGAAAAATACCGCCAGAAACTAGAGAACGTTTTATTGAGGAATTTCCAAGGATAAAAGAAGTAGATGTATAAGTTGAAAAACTAGATGGTTTTGATACGGCGTTGAGAGGATTTAAAACCGTCAAATTGCATAAGGCGAAAAGTAGCCTGAACAGGGCGGAAATAGATAGCCAGAGGTATCAAAATGCTCAGCGAAATAACATAGGACGAAGCAAAAGAGCTATTAATTCAAGAATCACTGCTACCTTTGTAATTTTCCCGGTCATATCACCGCCAAATGTACAAATAGCAATCAAATGAGCACGCAAGAACATTATGGTAACCCGATTATGAAAACAAACGAGGATAACTCACAGAAAAGGAAGTACTCACCTTATCAAAAGTGGAGATGACACCAAATCAATAACAAGGATACCTGTAATTCCCATAAATGAGATACCAACGAAAATTATCACTGACACAGCAAATGATGTGAGTTTGATAAATAAAGAATACTACCATGAAATAGGCGCATCTGAGTTATGCCAAGAAAATATGAGCATAATAATTGGATTTGGCGGAGAAGGAACGAAGCCAATAGGATACTTTGAGAATAAAATACAAGTAGATGGCGTGAAACTGACAGATAACTTTCATGTAGTATCAGGTCTGGACTATGACATATTGTTAGAAATAAATGTAGTATCAGGTTACGACTTAGCAGTCACAGAAGAAAGTGTCAAAATAAAAAAATCTCGCCAAGGAAGAAAACGCCAAAGGCAAAACCATTATGAGCATATATATTAGAGCTGTAAGGAATACCGATCAAAATTTAAAATGTGTGGCCAATGAAATAAATAGGAAAGCAATAATGAGAAAAACGGAAGTGTCTAGTGAGGAAAAATTAAATTCCATTAGTAACAAAAATTTGAATGAAAGAAATGAGGTATCACGAATAGTACGAATGAGCGACCTAAAAGAAAAACGCAATTTATGTGCATGCGCGAATTAAGATAAAAATGAAATGAATAATGTTGAAAAATATTATAAACGACAAAACACGAGAGAAGAAAGTAATACTGAAGGAGTAAATGTACATAAAAAGAGATTTAGCGGAGATTACAAGCGTGATCGCAATGACAAAAATAGAGAAAGGAAAATTATCCGAAAAATAATATTGTTGGGAAACGTCACAGATATCACGAAGATCGGAGAAAATTTTAGATGTGCAGCAAATAGAAAGAAAACAAGGAATTTTTTAAATAAAAAAGACGGAACCGTGTAAAAGGGATCGTATGAAATTGAAAGATAAAATAAGCATTAAAGGATATTTTAATGCTCCGCGTAGACATCTATAATCGGTTGGAGAAATATTAATTGTAGGAAACATGAAAAGTCATCAGATGTCGCTAATAATTTTGATTATAGAGAACATAAAGCTAGATTTGAAAGAGGATATGATAGATACAAGAATAGAGCCAGTCAGTGTAATAGTGCATTCGTTTTCAATGTGGATGCGGATAGAGAAAACAGATGTGAGTATTATTCTTTTCGTAAAGGAAGTATAAATGAGTTAGGCATGTACCCAATGAATTAAATGTTGTGCATTGTGATACGTCATTTTATGTAATTTCTTTTGTTCGTAATTATGTGTGTGAATTGAAACCGTTTTAAATGTGAATTTCAAAGCCTGAGTAACTATATGGATGAGATTTGAAAATACGTTACGTTGGGTCACCGTACTCTCAGGATGACCGAATGTGGGATTATAAATACTCCCAACAATGTAACTTCACAGACTCAAGGGTTTATTTGATCAATATGCAGTATTATGGAAAATAAAAATTATAACACGATGAGCATGAAAAAAGTGCAAGATATGTGGCAACGGAATGCAGAGGAATGGAATAATGTCAAGAGGTGTTTATGTTTAGGAGTTACATAGTTTGAATATTAACTGAAAGTTTTAAAGAGCTGTCCATGGCCAAATAAAAGGCTTGAATGAGGAATCTAGGTGATTTCCTATATTTATATTTGCCAGTGTGAAAATTGTATACTATATCGTTAATGTTAACTGGATTTCCATAACCAGGGCCGGTGAGAGGGGGGGACAGGGGACAACTGCACAGGGGCCCGGGACCATAGGGGGCCCGATTTCGGATGGAACAAGTACAGTATAATTTTATAATGTTCCAAATCTTAACTTGGTCATACTTTTCTTCCTTTACAAGCAGAAAAACATTTCCCAGAAGTGTAGTTTAGAATGTTTCCAACAAAGGTACAGGAAACTTTCCATTGAGAGGACTATAAAAGCTGTGAAAAAATATATGGTGTTATAAATATTCTGGAACTTCCTGCCTTCATCTCAGATCGCCAGCCGCGATGCCTATGCCTTCAGGCAAAAAAGGGTCATCGCTTAGTTCAATGTGTCTGCAACCCTCGTGTCTCATTGGGCATTGTATTGGTACCCGACAGCAGATTTCAGTAATTATTTAACCTAAAATATTATTGTGCAAGTGACAGGACAGGGCATGCACAGTGGGTGACGGGGGGTACAGTTGTATCAGGCCGTAAGCTTAAAAGGGCCCCGTGAGGACCGATTTTTTATTAAAGTTGTTCTTAACTGCTCTGCTCAACAAGCCCAAAATGTTTTAACACATTTACAAATCCCTTTTTTAACGGAAAGATATAAAATTGGAAAGTCTGGCCATGGAAGCAATTTGGAATTGAACTGTTTTTTTTTTCATTTTTTGATCAATCAATCACCTATTCAGTTATAAGCGATTTTGATCACGTGACAAACTAGTTTTTCGCCCGCTCTTGACAGCTCTTTCTTCCTTTGCGAGGAAATTCGGTTCAAAGCGCCCACTTTGACATTATTTTCTGAAAGATCGATTGCGTTTGCAAAAAAATGGAAAAACAGCTCAATTGCATAGTTTCTGAACAACAACAACACCAGCTAGTATCATGCATTTTCGAAAAAATAAATTAAAACTTATGTCAGAAAGTTGCCCTTTTGGATTTAAGAACACCCTTAAGTATACGCATACATTATATAAAGGATATGCAAGAGAGCCCATCTCACCTTTATTCCAGGTCTCCAATTTTTGCTTCTAGCCCTAGCGAGCGAGCTTAAACTAAAACCATTATTATGAGAGAACAAAAAAGAAAGAAAAACTCTGAAAACATTAATATGCTAATATTTTTTATTAGTATCTTTTAAAATATGAAATATACTTATAACTTCATTATACATGAAATTCAGTATACGCAAAATTTAAAATATTCAAAATCTACCACCTTCTCTTAAACTTTTTGGTCCCTAGTCCTGTACCTACTGTGTCTAATGAAAAATCAAATCTTGGTAATCATGTTTGCTGCTTTGCAGAAAAATTGAAGCGTAATATTAAAGTTGCTTCCCAAATTTCCTTTAATTCGCTTGACGACGTGTTTTTTACTGACCCATATTTCTGATCGTGAAAAATGGACCCTAAGTCATAATGAAAACACGGGCCCCCACCTATAAACAGATTATTCTTCTGTTTCTATTAAAATTTATATTAATGCTGAGGTGTACATTTCTTGCACAAAAACTGAATTAATTTAGTGGAAAGGATGTTTTAATGTGAGAGTGCGGAGAAGTGTCTGATATGTCTAAGCAGTATAATGTTGGTTAGGGGTCCGACCCAACCCCTCCAGCTCCAAATAGGTTTAAAATGATCTCCCCGTTGTCTATTAAAGTATGTGAGAATTCGACGATATCTCACATTGAAACTCTCAATTTACAAGGCAAAAGCCAGCATAGGGAAACTAATGTATTTTCACCTAGCCTCCAAATTTCTTTCAAGGCTTTGGTCCTAGACGGAAAAACGAAACTTATAAAAGAGGATGCAGGAGCATTCTCGAGAGCTTAATTTTCCCTTCTGTTGAAGTTGAGACTTCCAGGTGTTTCTGGCCGTACAGAGTGGAAACCTCTCACGGGTCGACGGCTTCGGGACATATTCCGAAGCACAGAAAAGCGAAAGCCAGGTGTGGCTGTTAAGATATCTCCATCACGGAGTTGAAGATCGGAGGTTCCTAAACCTCGGTTAAACATCTACAAAAGTGCGACATTCCTGTCGAGAATCGCGAACTCTATCTTCGAAAAGAGTGGACATTGAATAAATAAGAGACTGACTACACTGAAAGCGATCTATTATTCGAGGACTGGACTTGATTCTATAAATGTATTATTGACAGCTGTACTCGAACCCTTATATGAAAAACGTTGTAATTATGAATTATTTAATCAAGAAATTCTTATTTAATTGTTTGTGATACAATAAAATATTTTTTCGATATTGATAAGACCAGGCCGTTGAAGTTGCCCGCTACCACACCACCTTACGACATCGGCTCCGTTACAAGTAAAATTTCCAGAAAAATGTGCTTTCTTACAAATTTTTCTCTAGTTTAATTCAGAGTCAAAATTTTAAAACGTAATAGACTTAAAACTTTACTTTAGAAATGAAAAAATAAAGACACCTATTGATTTTCTATGATAAAATGATACGTCGTTCAAAGTATTTCGATCAGATTCAAGCTCATGTCTTGTCTATAGTGATTTCCGCGCTGCTGGCTACTGCGCAAGAGGTGATTGATTAAAATCCCAATCATGCATGGATGTGTGTCGGATTTCTCTTTAAATGGAGATCCCAGTCTGTTTATCCCACATATGCAAAAGATAACCGTATATAGCACCAATAACCAACAAATTAACTCCTAGATTATGTGAAGATTACTTTCATGATTATACTTAAAGCTGCATATTTCCAATATAACAAAGAATCTTTCAATAAAATCTTTAATTTTCACAATGATGTGTAATTATTTTTTGTTTTGTTGCTTAGATTGAACAAATCTCTGATAAAATCTTGTGCATAACTAAAGGCTTATGCTAAGGAGATTTTGTTCCAAGAATTTGTTTAAGGAATGAATAATTTATATAATTATCAAAAAAGGAAAAATCTCAGCCGCAGTTGGATTCGGATCCGTTTTTGTCTAACCTTATTCAATTTACAAAATTATAAGGGCGACAGACTTTCCTAGCTATAGTCAAAGCAACAAACAAACAAGCAAGAGACACATGGACAAAATCCCTGTTTTTATTATATAGATATTTTAATATAAAAAAGTTTCAAAGACTTTTTACTTAATGTAAATTTATTATATTTTATAAATAATGATATAGTATTATCATAAGTACAATATAAGAGACATTTTAGACTATTGACCCCTTCGCAACAAGCATCGTTTAAAGAATATCTGATATTTTATCATCCATAATTCAGAAAATAAATTTTTGTCCAATTTAACTACAGAAATTCTCGATTAAAAAAGGCAAAATTTTCTATTCAATTCAAATGAACTGGTTTTTATTATCAAGGATTCTAAGAACCTTTTAAGCCATGTACACTATGACGCAAAAGTTTAGACAATGAAGAAATTCTTACATAATTTGAAAAATATTTATTCAATTTTCAAATCACTGCTTGAAATTAATGTGCTGTACATATAAACAATATTTATAACAAAGAAAAGTGGAATTGTGCATATTGCAATAAATTAAATGGTAACAAAAATAAACTGCTGTCTCAAAAGTTTAGACACAAATTAAATAAAATCGAAATAAACAATTTTTAAAACCTGGTTGCGCATCCATGCTTATGTATTACGTCATATACACGAGATTGCATGGAAGAAACTAAATCTTGCATAGTTTGTGGATCGATATCGTACTATGCATTCTCAATAGATGTCTTAAGTTCCTTTTCAGAAGAGTATTGTCTAGCGTTGCTATAAACTTTGCGACACATGATGCTCCAAAGGTTTTCTATAGGGTTAAGATCTGGGCTACATGCTGGCCAGTCGAGAACTCTTATATTATGGGAATTAAACCAATATTTTGAATGTTTTGCAGTGTGAATTGAAGCATTGTCTTGCTGAAATTCCCACTGAGGACCCCCTAGAAGCTCAGCAAATGGCAGTAGGTTTTCTTCTAATGTCTGTGCATAATGCTGTGAAGTTTGACGACCACTGGTGAAGGTCAGAGATACTTGTCCATTGTAGCAAAAGGCTGCCCAAACCATCACCGAGCCCCCTCCTTGTTTGCGACTAAAAAAACGTCGAGGTTCCTTCCGCAAGTCATACCAATACGATAAACAACCATCTGGACCATCCAGATTCCACTTTTTTTCATCGCTAAATATGACTGACTGCCATTTCTCTCCATATGACATATGCTTTCGAGTCCACATAGGTCTTTGTAACTTATGATATGGTTTCAGAGCTGGTTTCTTCTGCATTTTGCTATAAACGATTGTTCCTTTTTCCAAAATTCGTCTACGAATCGTATCCTTTGATACAGAGAGTCCCGATGAGCTTTGAACTCCACGTACGCTCATTTGTTGAGTACTCGCTAGTCTTTGTATCAGGCGATCCTCTCGTACATTTGTCACACGTGGCCTCCCAGACTGACATTTTGCTTTATATTCAGAACCACTCGATAAAACTCGATAAATAGATTTTTTTGACCTATTAATAATAGCAGAAATTTCAGAAACGCTCTTCCCTTCACCTTTCAACTGCCAAATCCTTGAAACCTCATTCACTTGAATTTCTTTAGCTCTCGGCATGTCGACTATGAAGCGCAATCGTTTGCAGAACTTAAGTACTCCAAATTTGTGACATCATCGATTCTAAATTTGCATATGCCAGCGAATATTCAAAGAAATTTAGAATAGTGTCTAAACTTTTGCGACAAGCACATTTGAATTTTTCTGAAAAAAATTAGTATTATAGCAAATAAAACGACTGTCTTTTGTACATAGCATTTTAAATCAGTTTTTGAATATATTTACAGGTTTTTGTAATTCTGACGTCATAATTCTACATTTTAAAGCTGAATGACATCATTGTCTAAACTTTTGCGTCATAGTGTATACGTGACACTTGTCGTGAAGCGGTTAATCTGTAATGCATGGCAACCTCAAACGCGTTTGTATTGAAAAGCTACTCTTTTCTCTCAGCGAACTGTATTTAAGTTATTTTTATTTCTGTACTGGCTGAACCGGCCGGCGTTATCCAGCATCGTGATAATAACCTTAAATAAACTTCAGATTTGTACACATCTTTAATCTGATTTTGTAAGAATTTATACTTTTAAACGAAAATCTTTCCAAACGAGCCTGGTATCGGCCACCCCCAAACCCACCAGTATCTATACTTTTTTAAACAGAATGTGTCGTTTTAAGGTAAAATGCACGCTCCTTAAGTGAATGTTAAATGCTTTTCCATATTTCGACAAAATTAACAAATTCAAAATTTTAAAGCGTGCGGATTTTTTTATTTTATTTTATTTTACTTTTTTTGTCACATCGGGTCATTTAATACCAAACCATTCAAAATACGGAAATATGGAAGGCGCGAAGCTGCATCAACGTTCTTTAAGCTTTTTAAGGGAACAAGCCGTTTGAAAAAAAATATCCCAGCAAAGAAAGAAACAGTGGCCCATCAGCTGGAAAAAAGATGGCAGCCAGCACTGCCATCAGCGGTAAAGTGCAATGGTGCCATTACTTAAACCAATACAAAAGTGTCCGATCGGAATGCAGCTGGCCCATCAGTGATGGCCAACTACAGGCCAGCATTGGTATGTCATCACATTACTTCAATCCGGCACTTTTCCTGTAGTGCTAGCACCTATCCCACTGTTATTCGTTTGCTGGCCCAGCACTTTCCCTTACAAAAATTTCTTATAGAACTCTATAGAAAAAACAAAGTATTAGATAATTATGGCTCTTCTTTCTATAAGCTAGTTTCACCAAGAGCTATAGAAATATCTGTAGAAGTGTCTATAATAGAAATGTCTATAGAAATATTTGAACTTGCAGCGGTTTCCATGTGGTCATCCTCTCAAATACTAACCGCGTTCGATGTTGTTTGGTTTTCGGGATCGGACATGAACAAGTTTTTTCAGCGTACGCTACGACTGCTCGTAGCTTTCAAGCTCTCATTACACTATTTCAAGTTTGTTTCTTTTGTGATTTACGTTCTCAATCAGTAAACCGGTATAGAAATTGTTCTATCCTATAGAAATTCTACATATTTTATACGCTTTTATTTATTATTGATTCTGAACTGTGTAAATTATGAAAACCGAAATCCTTTGTAACCTAGTAAAACCAGATTTAAGGAGAAAAAAAAAGTGTGTTGAAATAAAGAATTTATTTATTTATTCACTTACTTATTTATTTTGTTGGTGGCAGTAGTGCTAATTTTTTTACAGTATAAAAAAAATTTAGCTTCACAGCTTAAATTGTGTTAAGATATTCATTTCAGATTTGTGTTCAAATACTCAATGTCTTCGATATTTGCAGTGCCACCTAGCGTAAGGGTTCCCAGCAATAATACTGCAAAAGTTCGTGCACTTCCATGTAGTGGCGGGCCAGCGCATGAGATAAAACGGATGCCCACCAGAATTTTATCTGATGATTTCCAACAGCAAATTTGACTGAAGCTGTCCAGAAGTGGTCATGCAGTGGTAGACCATCAGCCAGCATTTCTCCATCATTGCCAGCACCTATCTTGCTGCTGGCCAGCAATTTCCTCTTTGCTGGGATTAATACTAACCCATTCAAAAAAATTAAGAAAAGTCGAGTTCGTGTTTTTTATTTCCCGTTTTTCGAAGCCCGCATTCATTTAACTAACCAAAATACAGAAAATCCGTTACTCCAAATTAAAGATCACACTTTATGCTCAAAACGTTGCAATCAACACAAAAAATATCAATGTTAACCCATAAAAATGGTTCCTGCTAATCCTTTCAGGATATTTTGCGATTTCTGCAATCTTTAAAAATCATCAGGCCATATCTACATTCATTTTCCTTTTGAATTCTGCAATCTGTTTTGAAAAATAGGAATATTAGCCGTTTAAAAAAAAATCTTTTGTGAAACTCACTTTTGCACAGTCCAATTTCTCTGCGGTTTCGAAAATCAAAATACGAAAAAAAATCAATGATGGCAAACCACACTTGCGTTCATTTTCTTCTCGACTGTCGCAATCCGGTTTAAAAAATATTAATATGAATCCTTAACCGTTCGCTTCCGTAAGTCACTTTCGCGCTTTCTGTTTTCTATTGTGCGATGATTTAAAAAAAAGCATGGGCTTCGGAAATCAAAATACAAAAACACCAAAGATACCAAACCATATCTACGTTCATTTTTCCTTTTAAAGCTGCAATCCGCTTAAAATAATATTAATATTAACCCTTTCAAAAATATCTTCCCTAATTCCCTGTCGTTATTTCCACCAAATATTAACCCCTTCGCGAAGGGAGCCTTTTACGAAATGTTTATTACTTTGCTACCGGTTTTAAAAAACAGAAGTTTGTTCCTATTCAAATCGGGAAAATGCTCGGATTAAATAAGGCAAATTTTACAGTAAAATTTTACTGGTGAGGATAAACGAGGATCCTTAGGCCTGTTTCCGGCACGTATACGTGTCACTCGTCCCAAAGGGGTTAAACATTTTCAGCAGGAATTTTTAATCAAAATATACGAAAAAACAAATCATACACGCATAGCAAACGTACCTCTA
The DNA here is from genome assembly GCA_963932465.1 of Maratus speciosus. Lineage (NCBI taxonomy): Eukaryota > Metazoa > Arthropoda > Arachnida > Araneae > Salticidae > Maratus > Maratus speciosus. The sequence continues at coordinate 218,766,884 of OZ010787.1, forward strand.
GGTTTAAAAAATACGTCTTCGGTTTTAAATAATAGTAATATTTACCCTTTCAAAGAAATTTGTTTCTGGAATTCACTTTAGGATTTTTTCTGATTGTTAACTGAAATCGTGAATACGCACGCAGATTTTCTCTCGATTTGCAGGCCTTTTGCCACTAAATATCATATTAGTTCATTATAAACTCATAACAACATTATAAACTCATAAAAATTCCTAATCGATCAGATAATAAGAAGTATACATATATTTAATTTTAGATATAGTTAAGGGCAATCGATGAATGTATATAGAAGAATGCTTCTTGCAAGCCCTTTTTACTTGTCGTTTAAAAATATAAAATCGTTTAAAATGTCGTTTAAAAATATAAATCGTTTAGATTGTTGTTAAAAAAAAATCGTTCAACACTTGTTTTAGGCATATTTAAAGCTATTATTAAGGTCCCACGCAACTCCGGGGAAATAGGAGTTAGGTAGTATTTATATGTTGTGTGTTGCTCTTGTTAACCTTTGTGTATGTATAATTATTTTTTCACACTGAATATTCTGTGGCATTAATATTAATCATCCCAAACATATTGAAATTTGTATACATTTTAACAATTTTTATATGTGAAATATAAGTTTTGACATTAGCATTCCAAAAAACTATATGACTCAGTCTATACTAATATTACAAACAAGTAACAATTTTTTGTAGGGGTAATCTCTGAAACTACCGAACCGATTTGAAAAGTAGCAGTGGCAAATTGGTGGTGACACTCTATGCTTCAAAATAGGCTTTATTTTATGTCGATGCCGCTACCCCCAAGGGGATGCAGGAGCGTTCTAAAATTGCGATTTTGTGATTCTGAAGGGCTGCAAATATGAAATTTTGCATGGTTGTTACATATAAGGTGTAAATGCCCTCTAAGTACGGTTTCTAAAAATTTCGAAATTTAACTAGATGAAACAAACGAAAAGTGTTCTAAATGCGATTCTATGGAATTGTTAAGGATAGAAACTTAAAATTTGACATAGCTATTACTTTTATGACACACATGCAATCACAGAGCAGTTTTAAAAAATTGAAATTTAAGTGCAGGAGTAAAAACGTTCTAAAACTGCGATTTTTGTGATACTGAAGGGGCCGCAAATTTGAAATTTGACATGGTAGTTACTTTTAAGATGTAAATGCTCTGTAAGAGAATTCGAAATTTAAAAGGATGAAACGAGCGAAAACGTTCTCAATGCGATTTCTGTGGAATCGTTAAGGATAGAAATTTGAAATGGCTGCTAAAAAATTCGAAAATACGCAATGCAAGCACAGAATAGTCTTTTTTTTTTAAAACGAAATTTAAAATTGTGCAGCAGAAAAACGTTCTGAATTGCGAATTTTGTAATTCTAAAGGGACTAGAAATTAGAAATTTTGAAGGGGGTTACTTTTCAGATACAAATGCTCTCTAAGAATGATTTCTAAAAAATTTGAAATTTAAAAGAGGAAAATGGGTAGAAAATGTTCTAAATTGATTTAAATTACAGTTTTTATATGAAATTGTTAAGGGTAGAAACATGAAATTTTACCTGGCTTCTGCTTTTAAGATGCAATTGCAGGCACAGAACAATTTTTAAAATAGCAGGAGAAAAAACGTTCTATACTTAACGATTTTCGTGAAACTGAACGGGCTAGAAACTAGAAATTTGGCATGTCGGTTACTTTTACGATACAAATGTTATCTAAAACTAGTTTCTAAAAAGAATCGAAATTTAAAATGATGAAATGAGCAGAAAACGTTTTAAAAACGTTCTAAATTACGATTTCTAAGGAATTTTACATAAAGTTTGTTAATTAACTAATTTTAAAATTCATTTCAAATGCACAAATTTTATTTGGCATATTTCAACAACTACGCATGCAACGCCGCCGGTTTTGCTTGTTAATTATAATTAAAAATACTTCAAATTTATAGGGGAGTGGCAAGTTTCTTAATTATTTAACAACTGATTAAAATGAGCCGTTTTTGTTTGCAAATTTTTTGTGTCATAGACATTGGGATTGTCAAGCGGATAAAATGTAAAATTTCAGAATACCCTGGTGTAAATCATTTTATGAGAAAATTCGATCGATGTTGAATAACCACCTCTTAAATTAAACCTGTTTGTAAAGCTCAATCTGATTCAATCAGAGGGGGTAGAATGGATTCAAATAAACGAGAATAAACATTACGTTCTTAGATCTATAGAAAATGACTGATCCTATTATACAGTGATTCGAATAAGCTCCGGATTTCCGTACTTTTTCTTGTAAGGGCCCGTATTGTTTGCCTGCCTAGTGGCCCGTGAAACCTGTCACCGGCCCTGTCCATAACCTATATTTGTTCGTCTAAGTAATAAATTAAGTAAATACCTGAACAACTGATTGATGAGTTCACTTGTAGCCATAATCTAATTGAATATTTAGATAGGTTAAACATTAAATCCTATATATATGCATATGATGTATTACAATTATATATATATATATATATTCCTTAAAAATAAAAAAAAGGATATTAAAAAGAAAAAAAAATAATGCAGACAAAATTTAATTTCAATTGTTATCATAAAATTTTATTTTCACAAAATGCTTTGTCAATATCCATTATCCAACATAAGGAATACATTCAATGTTCAGAGTTTTCATGAATTCAGAGTACCAAGTGACATTTCCATATTTTCCTCTTATTAATAAAGACTTTATTACTATTTCTCTTCCCCTTTAACTAAATTTTCTTCTTTTTTTCAAAATATTTCGAATAAAGTAAGGATTATGGATAGTCTTTATCGAAATATTAATACTGTAATTTGAAATTAGTTTTAAAATTAAAGAAATAAGTAAAGATTATTTGGGGATTTAAATATAAAATGACATATGTATGTTCTAGCATACTTCATCTAAAACTGCGATTTTTAATAGAAAATTTCTCAAATATTTCATTTAAGTAAAATCCTGTCATCTATTACTCAGTTACTAAAAAAATGTCTTTCAATATAATTTTTAGAATAAAGGATGTAAAATTTTTATATTCAGTCTGAGTTCAATATTATTGCATCGTTTCACACTGACTTGATGTCACACTAAAGATTTCATCAAACTGAAATAACTTTACCAGTGCATCTTTCTTTCTATTTTATAATCTTTTGAATGAATTTTGGAATATTTAAATATAATATTTAAAAAATTTAAATTGTAAATATTTAGCTGATAATCTCATTAAAAAATTTTACATTTTATAGACGTTTCCCCTAGGAGCAAATTGCTATTATGACCTTCAAATATTTCATTTGTTTCTGCGAATATTCATATTTATTTCCACATGCGCTTAAAGGGACACGGGACGTACATTAAAATATTTTACAACTTCATAAACCATGTATTGGCATAAAATCAATAATTTGATATGCAAATAGCATGCTTTGAAGAATAAAATATAATTTTAGGGGTCAAAAAGTCATTTTTAAAGGGAAAAAGTGCGAAATAATACTCTACTTCAAAATGTTCCCAGCGCATTCTAAATTATTTTACATCAACTATTTACTTTATTATAAATTTTGCCTATTTAACTGAGGATATCTGTCCCTTCAATTTTTTATATGTCAATTAGAGAATTGTTATAAAAAAGGGTGTAAAATATGCAAATGTACATTATTTTGTATTATTAGATTGAATTCCAGAGTTTATAACGCCGAGAAATATTTCTTGTTTATGAAATAAATATACGGTTTTCTGACTAACAATACCGCTAACATTCATAAATGCTTTTAAAAATTCGGATGAAAAGGAATGCGCAAGGATCATTTTGAATTATTTGTCATCAGCAAGACTTTAAAACTGAGAAAAACGAAATTAAAGTTTCACTATCTCTAAATGCACTTAAATATTCTTTCAAAAATATTTAAATGGTATTATTTTACAAATTTTATATAGTTGTTTAAATTAGATAGTGACTGTAAATCAGTATTCTTAATTATTTGAGAACAATACTTAAAGTGTAGCACCTTCATAAAAATGTTCGAAAAAATTAATTTATCTCATAATTTTATATTTGACTTTATTACATCACCTATAAATATAAAAATAGTGATAATAAGGACATTAATTAATTGTGGGTAAACATCGGAAATCAAATAACCACTTATGCTGCAGGCCTGCACGTGTTTCTGCATTCCCCGTTCTCATTGAGGGTTCACTAACAAATAATCTTCGGCTTTGCAACAGGATTGCCTAAAAACGACGAGTATAGCCGGTTTCATCATTCAAATGCGTATAAACAAGAGTTGGCATTTGAAATTATCCGAAGCTTCCTTCGGTCAAGTATAAATCTACAGCCTAATTTACCAGATATTAACAATCTTTCTACAACTAGCAGAATAATCCCAAATACATGTAAAGAAATTACGATAAATATCTAGAGATATGTAACGCTTATTATTTAAATAATATTACATCTCTACTACATTGAAATGTACTTATAAGCAGTTCTGCTAAAACAGTGCCCCACCAGTGGCTGAGAGGTTCTGCTCTCAAAGCTGGTAGACGGGAGGTGCTGTGTTCGAACACAATCGCGCCCGCTGGCTTAATTGTTCGGAGTTTTCCGTGGCTTTCTTCGAACCTTGGATTTCCTTGCGTAAATACGGGTTAGGTTCCCTTAGGAAGACCTCCACGGAGGCTATCTCCCCCATCGGGCCCATATCCCTCGCGTAGATAGTTGGCCGTCATAAACAACACAAAACATAGCTAAAGCAGAAATCGGGGTATATTGATCCCCAGTTACATGGGCGTGCTTCATGCGAGAAAACTGAAAGCAGACTCTCTCCAACTTCACGTTGCTGCAACCATAATGCACTAGTATACTGATGGGTGGCGTTATCAACAGATAACCTTCAGTTCATGAATAATAAAAGTAAAATAATTAAGGTTCAAATGGGGTTTGCAGATGCTGCGTGTTAAAGCCTTCATTAACAAAAAACATTCAGATGATTAAGATATTTTAAAAAAGCAATGTAATTAAGAACATTACAAATTAAACGTGAAATTTAAAAAATTCCTAAGAACTATAAAAAGTTATGGCACTCTGTTGAAAGCTCACTAGTGATATGTTCCTCCCTCTCAGGTGCAATTATAGGAAGCCTGAAATGGAAAATATCACAGACGCAAATGTCAGAATCCCAAAATCTCGATATTTTCTGCAGCCAAAATATCACAGAGAGCTTGAGAGAGCAGTTTTACCATGGAAACCCACGAGTATAGTTACGCCACTGCTCAGATGGCCAATATATAATTAAAACTAAATAATGTTGGAAGTGCAAAGACCATGAATGAAAGTTTAAAGAAAAATTACTGATGTATAACAATTCAAGAATCAATAATTAAGTGTTTAAGTGTTCTTTGGCAAATTATTATACTGTTTGTGAGTTTCAGTTGCTATAATTGAGAACACCTGAAGCTCGGAAATGGTGTATTTTTTTGTTTTTTGCGACATTTGGCCGCTTATAGCATCGTCTTAAAAAAAGAAGAGATTTTTAACTGTCGAAGATATCCAGACCAAAGTAATATTCAATGCAGCACAAGTGCTGGAAACAGGTTTACAAGAGCTGTGGGAAATTCGAAGATTCCCTAATATAAAGAAGATTTATACGTCTCTTCCTGGAGAACAATGATTTTGTATCTTCTTTTATAAACATTTCCAATTTTTTAAAAATATATAAATAAATGTATTTATTTTAGATCTTCTGTAGAATGGTTTCTCTTATAAATTTGAAATTAAAGTAATTAAAAACCCGAAATCTGCGTTCCTACTGTTGGCTAAATCGTGATAACTCTTTCGTTTGTCCCGTCAGCTCTGAATTTTGCGCCCGTATCTATATAATAGAAGATGTTTTTTCTTATGCTAGTCAAAACTTGTTTACGTTTCTGCAACTTGCGAAATGGACAAATCTATATTATTGTCCGCTATTTGCGCTATCTAAATCCCCCTTTCATCAACAAAATGGCGTAATTTTTTTTCAGGATCTATTGAATCTCATATTTTTAAAAATTCTTCGCCAACATTAACTTTTGTTGTTGTCGCTTTTTTTATAAAAGATGTTCCGGTTTTTCGTCACCTAAAAGCACGCACGTGAGCAAATCTTTCACTAGCTCTTTCGAAATTCAAGATCTCAGCGATCAAGCGCTCTTTTAGCGTCAGATAAAGGTTAGTGGTTTGGGAGGTGGATTTAACAATGTCACTCACTTAAGATAAAACTTCTGAATTAAGAGCTGACATCACGGCGTAATACTCAGTAACATCCTGAATAATATTGCTAAAATAAATTGAGGTTCTCTATTTATGAAACATAAATCTGCCGCTTTATCGAAAAATGGTGGAAATTTAATCCCGACTTTATTCGTTGCGTGTTAATCTAGACGGTTGTTTCCCGGCTTTGTAAATGCGAAAACTAATAAACAAAATAAATAATACACCTGACAGAAACAATGATAGGAAATAAAATAATTACTTACCTTGAGAAAACGAGTCTGCATGTGTTCCTGAAGCTAACTCTTCATTGTTAATCTCCAAAAATTAATCTCCCTCTTGGGTCTACTCCAGGGAACGACGAGTATAGTCACTTTCACCATATTCCACGTGAACAATATCCAGAAACGTTATTTGAAATTATCCGAAGCTTTCTTTAGCCACGTTATGTTACAAAAAAAGTTAGAGCATATCGAACCCCATTTACATGGGTGTGTTACTTGGAAGAAAACTAAGCGCAGATAGAGTTTTTCTCTCCAGTTTTACGGTGCTGAATTTAGAAGAGACTAGTGTGCTGGTGGGTAGTTCTATCTGTTGATAAACTTCAGATTCAATGTTCATGGAGGACAGAAAATAAAAGAAAATCATTGAAACTTGAATAAGTTGAAAGCTTCATTCGCAGAAAATATTCAAATGATTCAGAGAATTTTGAAAAATCATAGTCCATAAGATTCAGAAATGTGTAAGAACATGAAGAACTTTCGGTACAGTTTAAAGGTTGGCCAGTTAAATGTTCCACCCGCTTGTGTTTAATTATATAACGGCTGTAGTAAAAATACCGCGGGCTCAAATAATCAGAATCCCAAAAATTCTATCTTTTTAGTTTTTTAACATCCAAAATTGGAGGTACGGACCATGGTTAATTTTCTATGAACAAGTATTGGTGTACAAGTTAAATAAAAATCTAGAATGGAGATATGAATCAAAGAGTTATTTGACAAATTATTACACTATTTGTGACTTTCAGTTGCTAAAATTGAGTGCATCTGACTCTCACAAATGACATATTTTTTTGTTTTCTGCGACATCTGGCTATTTCTAATACAGATCGCCTTCACAAAAGAAGAAATTCTTCACTGCCAAGGATATCGAGACCGATATAATATTCATTACAGCACAAATGTCTATACAAGGAGCTGAGCGGTGGAAATAGCGTTAAAAGAGCTCTGTGAAATTCGAACATTTCCTATTATGAAGAAGATTTATAAATCTCTTTCTACTGAGCAACATTATTGTACCCTCTTTACTAAATATGTGGAATTTCTAAAATGTATCTACACCAATTCGCTCATTTTAGATCTCTTTATCAAGATTTCTTTTATAAATTCGAAATTAAGGTTCTAAGTTATAAAAGAACGATTTATTTCCAGTACCCTTACAATAATGTAATTTTTACTATTTGATTTGTTAAAGTATTGAGAAAGATTTTTTAAATGTAACTTTTCTTACCCAGGGACGGTATAAAAATTTAATTTCTCTATCTTATGAAGAAATAACTATATTGACGTAAATGTATTTTCATATGTTGGAGAACAATTTTGGAACAATTTTTAAATTGGAGTCATACGTTTAAAACAAACGTTTCATGGCTTTGCTATTAGACAACGATAATAAAGGCAACTCTGTATATACATTATACGCTGTAAAGTAACCGGGTATTGTGTATTTTAGACATTTTGTCGAAAATCTAGAGGAATACTTGAGGAAATATTATGAAACTTCACATGTATGAAGAACGTGTTCGTCTCAAATTTTATGGACGAGGATTTAATCACAAAGGTAATTATGGGACCAACAACAAATTGAATAAAAAATATTTGCCATCACTATGTAAAATGAAATAATCGATATGACCTACAGCTGTAGCTCATGACTACGTGGATCTATCACAACATTTGCGTTCTTTTTTGTAAAAAAAGCGACTATATTCATAGAAGTATAAATGAGTCTTTAAAATATTCAAGAAATTTCCGCCTGTTTATTGTTTCTAGCATGTAGGGTTTTCAACCAAATTTATCTCCACTTTCAAGAAATTTGACAAAATACAGTAGAAATAACATATTACAATTGCAAAATAAATATATTAAATATTTGATAAAATATGAGAATTTGTATGAAATAATTCTTAACTGCACTTGCGCGAACGATAACAAAATTGTTTTCGCATAATTAACATTTCAATTATATAGGACAACCCGTAAAAAAGGCTAGTAGAATATCTTGAAAATTCCGAAAGATATCGACGATATAGTGAGCTGAATTTTAGTTTCTTTCTAAAAGTAGCTGGATGATAAAGAATTTTCCACAAATTTTCATTTTTCATTAACTGACTTCCAAGGAAGAAGTTAGAATTTAACGAATCTCTACCTTTAGCTTTGGAATGGTTGTTCGCTGTGTTTATGACGGCCAATTATCAACACAAGGGATATAGGCCCTAAGGGAGGGGAGTGCCCTCCGTGGGGGTCTGTTTAAGGTAAACCGGTATTTACGCCATGGAATTATTAATGAAGAGGAACTGACATATCCTTAAAATAGTGAAGCTTCAACTGTAACAGCTTTCGCAAGCGTTGTTTACCTGCGGTGGGAACTTCCACCACTAAATTTATATAGAAAATTTCTCCGGGTTTAAAGGCCTTATAATTGCAAAATTTTAGTCATAAATAATGGCAGAAACATATTTTCATTTTTACTGGTGCAAGTTCACTTTTGCGGTAGTCAGGCCCTGCCTTTCCGCAATATTGTGACAACCGGTAAAACAAACTAACTGTTTTACCAGCGAAACTGACACCGGTAAAAACAAATAGAAGTTTTTTCATATTTGTGAGAAAATATTTCCATGAATAAGACGCTTAAATAAGTCAAAATTTTCTATTCAATTTTATTAGTGGGAAGTTTGCTCCAGTGGTATTCAAAAACTGTAAATCCGATTTTAAAAAAGCAGCCGCCATCTTGTGACAACCTCCTCAGTTACTTCACTCGCAACTCGTATACAGTACATTATATGTCTCCTCCTCTTTTTTCATAACTCCATTATTTACGCTTGGAAAATCCAAGGTTCAGAGAAAACCACGAAAACTCCGAATGATTAGGCCGACGGGCGCGATTGGGATCGAACACATAACATCCCGTCTACCAGCTTCAAGAGCAGAACCTCTCGGCCACTGGTGGGACAGCTTTGGAACGGATGCTTCCATTCTGATATACTTTTTTTGTAGTTGTTGTAGTGGGTTCGTTCGGATGATTATTCCAAAACAAATTAAAGTATCACTAAAAAAATTATAAAGTAAAATTTAAATAAAAAATGATAGTTTGTGTAAAATCTCTTATCATCCAGCTACTTTTAGAAATCAACTGAAATTCAGCTCACTATATCGCTGCATTTTGCTTTCTGCATTTTTATTCGTCTGGACTTTTTATATAATTTTCCCTATATTAGTTGACTACTAAAATATACGAAAAGATTTTTGTTATCGTTAGCGCATGCGCACTTTAAAGTTACTTCCTATAAATGCTCATATTTTATAGCATATTTAATATATTTATAATCTCATTCAAGTATAAAGTTTCTACTGCATCTTGCCAATTTTCGTAAAAGTGACATTATATTTGATTGAAATCCTGCATTCTATAAATAAACTAGTTGGATGAGTCAATCCTAAAACTTTCTTCTATCTCGTATATGTTAATACTTCAAAATTCGCTATCACAGTGCCAAAGTTAAATGACAATCTATGCCCATCATAAGGATTCTAAAGATATAAATTCCGTGCATTAGTTCTTGAGACATGACTATCATTAAAATCGCTCAAATCCTGAAAAATGCAGCATAGTAGCGCCACCTGTTAGGGGATTTTCACCAAAACCTAATCAGCAATAAAATATATCAACGTCTAACTGAATCTGAAGTTTGATGAAAATCCGTGCATTAGTTTTTGAGAGAGAGCTATTGCGGAAATTGTGAAAAATGCTACATAGTAGCGCCACCTGTTGGGAGATTTACACCAAAAACTAATCAGCACCAATTTATATCAGGGACTAACTGAATCTGAAATTTGAGAAAAATCCTTACATTAGCTCTTCATATAAAGCTATTGGAGAAATCGGAAAAATGCAGCACAGAAGCGCCACCTTTTGCGCGATTTACACCAAAAAGTAATCAGCGCCAAATTATATCAACGTATAACTGAATCTGAAGTTTGATAGAAATCTGTGCATTAGTTCTTGAGATAAGGCTATTGCGGAAATCATGAATGATGCGGCATAGTAGCGCCACCTGTTGCGCGACTTACAGCAAAAAGTAATCAGCACCAATTTATATTAGGGACTAACTGAATCTAAAATTTTATTAAATTCCGTGCATTAGTTCTTGAGATAGAGCGCCCACAAAATTTGTGTAACATACAGACAGACAGATTCACAGACAGAAACATTCTATCATGTTCAGACGCTTCTAAAGCGTGTAAATCCTTCGAAAACCGGAAGTCAATTTTTTCATGAATCCAATATTTTCTTCTTGTAAAGATAGAAGAAAGTAAAAACATATGGAAATTTCGTGAATTTTTATAGAAACTTTTACACCTACATGAATATACTCGCTATGCTTACACAAAATGAACACAAATGTTGTACAAAGTCCACATAGTCAGATACTACATCCACAGATCATGTCGAGCATTTTATTTTACAAGGAGATCGCAAATATTTCTTTTATTCAATTTTTTGCTGTTCCCCTGATTGCCTAATTAATCAAACCTTCGCTGAAAAATGTATGGTCAAATATGTTCTTTATATTCCTGAAGTTCTATAAGAATTTGTAACATATTTCTCTAGACGTTGGATAAAACGTCTAAAATCGAAACTGTCCGGTGAATTTTTTATATATACTAGCAGGCTACGCCCCATGCGCTGGTCCCATTTTTCAAACGAACGTTGAATCAAACGAAATGGTGAATTTGACCTTCTATTTTAAAGCAATATGGACCTTTACCTCGAATGTCCTTCTACATTGCTGTTGACGATGTGAACGCCATCGCGCTCTAATAAGTGTTGGACAAAATTTGGGCTATTTCAAAACAACTCTTTTTGCTGATCATCTATAATAGAGTTTGGTAGGGATATGAAGCCGTTATGACAACAGAAATTAAAATGTTCTCTAGTCACCACGCTACTAAAACAGAGAGCATTACAATGTCTGACCACTGAATTTAAATAATACTCGAGTAATTAATTTTTGTTTGTTAGTTCTTGAACTCTAGGATCTCATTTTGGCGCTATGCGTGATTCTGGTACCTTAAATATAATCGCACTCTAAGTTGCGTTATATTTCGTAATATAGTACTACTACGGTTTTCCATCTTTGGATTCCACACTGTAAAAAAAAAAAAAAAAAAAAAAAAACGGACTAAAATACGGAAATACTACTGGCAATCTAGACGCCAGTACAATTTCCGTATTTTAACGAAACTTTTTCCCGTAAATTACAGAAAAATTTCCATTAAATTCCAAAAAAAACGGAAACTTTTCTGTAATTTACCGGGAAAAAGTTCCGTTAAAAAACGGAAATAGTACTGGCGTCTAGATTGCCAGTAGTATTTCCGTTTTTTTTTTACAGTGCAGCGGAGTAAATGCAGCCAAATATATAATAATATATTGTTATATTTATTGTAATAAATTAAATATATTGTAATAATATATAACAGTTTTTCCATTCGCTACCATTGACATTAAGAACTTTTTCAGTACATTGTAAATATTGCTCTTTTGGTGATAGTCAAAATAACTGGAGATTAAATATATATAATAGCAAATTTTCATTTGTTCGTTTGCTTCATAATGAAAAACCATAAATTTAGTATCGCTAATTACAAAATCCGTCTAATCTTCTGTAATTGAATTCACCCTCCAGAGTCCCCTTCAAACATAAACGAAACTTCCAACAACATAGTAAATAGATCAATTGGCGGGAGACCCGATTCAGAAAATACTAAAAGGAAATGAGGAATTAAAAAGAGTATCGGAAATTTATTTCAGCAAGCAATTTTTATTGCAAAATATTGACTTTCGTGATAGTAATAACGCATAAATGCATAAATCTCCTTAAGAATAATCTTTCGTTCCTAACTTTTGAAGCAGTGATTGTTTCTATAAGTGAAATTGACGATATGTTTAAAAAAGGGGGTACAATATTAGCTGATCTGTGCTCTAGGCTATAAAATCACATGTTTGGGGGAAAACAAACCGGCATGTTTCCGTAGTAAAATGTGGAGAAATCTTTTTTAATGGTTGAAATAGAATTATTTTGGCCGACATTTTCACTAAAATTTAATTTTTTTATAATATTAACTGCTATTTCTAAAACTTACATTTGAATATAAAAATTTGCTCCAAAAATATTCTCATACACTTAAAAAACCCCATTATTGCTTAGCATTGTTTGCTTAAAATCACACTGTTTGGCGACAAAATCAAAATTGTAAATTTACAGTCGTGGAAAAAAAAAGTAAACACCCCTACTAACTCTGCAACTAATTATAATAGAAAAAGTTTACAGGTACCAAACGATTGGAAATAAAGCAGTGTTGCCAGATTCAGGACTTTTTAATTCAGATTATTTGACTGTCACCACTTTTTTAAATAGTAATATAATTCGCCCTTTTTTCAGAATTTTTAATCTATTTTTAAATGGGCCGAATATTTCTATTTCAAAAACGCGGTGACAATCAACAATCTGGGGACAAAAATGTCCCCAATCTGGCAACACTGAAATAAAGTCTACTGTTAAATGATGTATATAAAATTTGCTTAGAAGGCATCTGCAAATCAAAACCAGACCATTTTTTTTTTCAATAGCAACACCCAATCTTGACAATATATTTTAAATCTTCAAACTATGAGTAGAAATAAAATTTCACGTAATTTGGATGATAAGTTTTTGAATTATAAGCAATCAAAATTTAGAGTTTCTAATGTTAAATTACATTTTCATATTTTTATAATTATCGTCTGAAATTATAATCCTAGTGTGATAATTTTCGTTTACTTATAATACTAAAATACCCAAACATAAATACATTGAATTTGAAATTTTGAAAATTTTGTAATATGAATTATGAAATTAATATTCGAAAAAATATGAATTGCAATCCACAATTTTTCTATAGATTTATTAAGCTCTGTTTTATGAAAATTCTCAATTTCAAATTTTTCTGCCAAGTAGCTTTCGAATTATAAGTAAAAGATGTGAAATCGACGATTTAATGAGTCTATGATGTCCAGAAAAGTATAATTTGAAAAAAAAATATATTTTACTCATTTTAATGAAACTTTTGGGCTGACAATAGTTGAAACATATTAAGCGAGTGAGATGTTTATGTTGGCAAGAAATAATACATTAATAGAAGTGACACAGTCATTCTTTAGCATTTCAACAATCGAGTACCGAACTTCAATTTGTATACAGCCCCTAAAATATGCTCATTTAAAAAAAAATAATTTCACAGAAACTAATCATACAAATTTCATGAAAATTTGGATTTCGGCTAATTGAAGGATGTGTAATCTATTTATGTTATCAAACTTGGGTATTGCTATTGAAAAAAGCAAAGTTTGAATTCGTTTTTATATCAGATGGCCCCCTAAGCAAATTATATATGCATCATTTAAAAATAGACTTTATTTCCAATCGTTTAGTACCTGTAACTTTCTTCTACAATAATTTGTTGTAGAGTTAGTAAGGGGTGTTTACTTTTTTTCCAAGACTGTACGAATAGTATATAACTCACAAGAATTGTATTTTTTAACATTACGTCTGCTAGTTTCAACCATAAACATTGTAAAATTAAAAAAAATTAAACCTGTCGACCAAAGGATGGACTAACAGATGGGTTTCGTAGGAAAACACTCCTATAGATATACAGTTTGGAGCTACAGTTCGGATTTCTCCTCCCCCCCCCCTCCTCCTGTAAGTTATGTGATGGGGGAGGATGATAAAAATCAAATTTAAATTTAAAAAAGGAAAAAAATCAAAATGAAAATAGTCATTCAGTTTTTACCTAATAAAATTTTCAAATGCATTTTTTTGTAAACCTGACGCAAAAAATAAATCGCCAAATATTATTTGAATTGTAATCTTTTACGTTGAAAATTTTTTTAAGCATTAGAGACATTCCTTTCATGTTTAAATTAAATATTTTCGTTTTATAATATGATCTCTCATTAAAACGGTTTTTCTTTTTCTTTTCTTTTCTTTTTCGTTTTGGATTTTTTTAAAAATCAGTAACATTTTTTTTCGAGGTCTTTGTATTATTTTCTAACTAATATAGCCGTTTCAATTTTTTAACCAACGATAATAGTCCCCTAAAAAGGACAAATGGTAAGTTTTTCGCCCAAAATAACATAAAAATACCAAATTTTAATGTAATAAATCATGGTTATATCGGTGTATTAGACATACAAATGATCGCGGAAATGTTCTATATCTTAATGGTATAACACAGAATCAATCAAGTAGTTTTGGAAATTAGCCGGGACATACAGACACACTTTTAGGGCGCCTTTGACATGACATACATGACATAAATTCATTCAACGCCATATGAAAAATTATTGCATTAATAAGCGTTTAAAGCAGCTCACAAAAGATGCAACATATAATAAACATCAAAAAATGTATGAAATCAAAACTATTTAATTTTAAACAATAAATATAATAAAAATAAACGGTCAAGTGCGAGCATTACTCGCGCACAGAGGGTTCCGTAGAATAAATATATGAATTTGTAATTGTATTATTTAAAAAAAAAAAAAAAAAAAAAAAAAAAAAAAAGTTGCTAAAAGAATACTAAGACTTTGTAAAAAACTATACAACGTAGGGTTAGGTATTACTGTATATATTAGAAAAGTGTAAATGGGTATACCATGAAAGTTCAAAGAGATATGGAACCTAAATAATATCAAATATAGCTATTCGTATAACTCTTTTTTTAATATTGTCCTAATCTGTTTATGATGAACTTAATTCGGTACTGACAATAAAAGCAGTGCATAGTTAAACTTCATTTGGCATTTCATGAAACTAAATTCAGCGTAGTAATAACCTTTATTTCTACAGTGTAGCTAAAACAAAACCTTTGCTCAAAGTTTAAATTTGGCATTGTGCTAAGCGCGCTTCGAATTGAGGTCTCAAAGATGCCGCTTGGTCAGTACCGCGTTTTTCCAAATAAGTGTTTAATTAACTTTTAAAGTCACTCGAGGCGTATTGAGAGATACAATCAATGCAAACTATCGCAAATCCCACAGTATTTATGCGATTCATTCTAATTAAATCTTTCGAGGGCTATGCCCTTAAAAACGGACACCTAATTTTAATTCCAAAACAGACAAATGACACCAAGAATATTTAATTAAAATTCTCCTTTTATCATGTACTTGAAAATAAGCAAGTTCGTATTTTCTAATAAATTCGTTTATAAATTCTGGTGTCAGTTCATTATTTCATAAGTTTATAAATAGAATTACTCCGTGCCGGAAAGGATTAAGTGGTCGCAGGACTCTTAAAGCTTCAAAATTTAAGAAATTTTATAATTTTTTTCTAGATATTAAACTCCTATCTTTTCTGAATATTTTGATATAATTGTTTCCTTGAAATTCCCATTAGAACAGAAGCTTTGGCTTTTAGAATTATACCCGCTCAATAGCTGAAGCGGCGTTTCCGAAACTTTAAAGTCATTATTTTCCAAATGGCGTTTTTTTTTGGCATAACGCGCAGGACACCTCAAAAACTTCTGACTATTTTTTCATGAAATTTTCAAAACATATATTTCATGTTAGTCTGTATAAACTGAACCTAAAATTTCCTTTTTATTGTTCAAAAAAATATTTTTTTAGGTGATTTTACTGTTGAAATTTTCAAAATTTTGTATTAGCTAAATGCAACATTGCATTAAAAATATAAAAATTCTTTAAATACAAATTTATTTAAGTTCAGGGAAATTATTACAATCTGAAGTATAAGTAAGCACCAAAATTTTCGTTCTAGTTGCAATATTTATTTTGTAAACTGTTATGCCAATTTTTTGTTCGACAAATGTCTAACAGTTTCGAGCCCCCTATAAATACTAATTCTGTATCTTGCAATTTTTTAAATACATGAAACGAAAGAACATACTTATATCTTTCATCCCAGTTAAAATTTTAATTCATAAGTCAGTGTTTTTAATTCATATATATTTTAAGACATTAAATGTTGAAAATGTTCTTTTTTTCGTTTTTTCCCCTTTTTAGAGTCCTGAGACCCCTTAAATTAGTATGTTTTTAACAATTTGACGTTTATTGCTTTTATACTGTTACTGGACATTACATTACACATATATATCATTAAAAGTTGTTAACTAGGCATAGAGTAAGCCACCCCTGTCCTTGTGTATGTTCAAATTGACCGTATATTTAAGGGTTCATATTTCGGCTAATTACCGATGATTTTTTTCGAAAAACATTATCAACAATGCTTTTATTCTTCTGCAACGATAGGTACATTCAGCGATGCTCAACAATTTTTCTGAATTCCCGTAAATCGAAATTTGTGTATAACAGAAAAATGCTAATTACTCAAAAACTATGTGACCTAGGGTAATCGCTATAATTTTCCGGCAAGATTTATATTAACGTGTACTACCTCTAATTTTTTCATAATTTTAGTTTCAGTAGATTCGGAATTAGATGGGGGGGGGGGACATATTTTTGCGCTACATTTTCAACAATATCTTTGAAAATATAATACCTAAAATTAAAAGGTATGTATTTTTAAGTTCAGCGTTACAAAAGCTTTCACAGAATACCCAACATGATATACAAAGAAAATTTTTTTTCAAGTAGCATAATTAGCCCCTCTACTTTTTTACTAAATATATTTATGAATGTTTATTAATCTGAAAATATGTGGGTCAATGTTCTTTATTACTTCCCTGAATTTGAACTTTCCACGTTCCATAGTTTACGAGTAAAATGGCTGTGACAGACAGACAGGCGGACAGACACAGGAGTGATCTTATAATGGTTCCGTTTTTACTTTTTAAGTACGGAACCCTAAAAAGCATATTGAATTAATTATAAGTTTGAAAACAAGACAAATTTTGCACAAATTGAACGCACAGTCTCATTTTCTTCAGTATGTAGAAGAGCTGAATAGCTCTACACCTATTTTGAAAAATTGCATTTTCAGCAGATTTCGAAAGGCTTACATTTAAAATTAAAATGAAATTTCGTTGATATATAACTGAATTTTACTTAGATTTCGTAAGAAATACTACCTATTACATTCTCCCCTATGTTGTAATTTCTGAAAAATGTTTGCAGAACTACGCCGATCATGACCCCTAGAACCCAAAACCACCCCAGTTGAAAACTGTATCTATCTATCTATCTACATATATACACTGGGTTTCATAATGATATGGACACCTAGTAATTTTGTGATATCCTGGCAAAAAGTCATTAATAATTATCAGGAAACTCTATTATTGAGACAAATACACTAATTTTACATAATGCATATCAGTAAACGAAATATTAAACTTTAAATTAATTGAAAATATGAATTATGTAAAAAAATGGTGTTGCTAAATGATATGAACATTGATCGAAATTATCGCAAAACGAGCATGGAAACTGTACAGGAATATTTAATGCCACTCCGTGAAGAAGAAACCAAAATATGCAAATTAGTTTAGCATATAAAGATAGTTCGCAGACTAGGAGATTTGCAAACCTGATTGCAAAGTGAGTTCTAGAAGTATGGGTCGTAAAAGCGCTTTAAGTGGTTTTGAAAAAGGTAAAATTGTGGCTTTTAAGGATCAAGGACTTTCGGCCAGAGCTATCACAAAAAAATTGGAAAGATCTCCATTTTAATATTAAATTTGTTTCGATTAAAAGACGATTATAGGCACAATTCGATTAAAAGGCACAAAAAAGTCTCCGTGACGTCCGCCAAAGCTGTCAAAAAGAGAAAAAAAGAGTCATTATAAAAAGAATGAGCAGTGGGAAAATAACTTTAGGTACACTTTTCAAGAGATCCACTAATGGTAGTGTCAAAAATACCTTGTACAGAGTAGTCAAGAGCTCTAAGATGATGAGGTACAAGAAAAGAAAGTCCCAACAACATATGAATAAAATGCATCATGAGAATCGCCTGGATTGGGCAAAAGATCACATGTCCTGGAAGTTAGAAAATGAAAGAGCAATATTTTCCGATGAAACAAAATTCAATTTGGATGGTCCGGACAGTTATTCTGATTATTGGCACAATTTGTGCAAAAACGAGAAATGTTTTCAAAACGACAGCAGGGTGGAGGTTCACTCCCGGTTTAGACCAATGACAGACGGACGTCTTTTTTGCTGCTTTTTTGCTTAAGTATTATCCATTCACAATACTATAGCATTGTGAATGGATAATACTTAAGCAAAAAAGCAGCAAAAAAGACGCCCTTCTGACATTGGTCTTAGGATGCGCCTGGATTTCATGGTAAGATCTACATTGCGTTTCCCTCTGGAAGAATGAGTGCATTTACCTACCAAGATCTGCATGAAGAAAACTTGCTGCCATTTGCTGAGGAAAATGGCGGACCTCTCTGGATGTTTTAACAAGACAATGCCTCCATCCACATGGCAAACAGCACTTGGGAATGGTTTCTTAATAATGGTGTACATGTAATTCCATGGCCATCTGTTTCTCCTAATTTAAATCCAAAGGAAAATATATGGAGCCTACTGGTTAGAGCTGTTTGCGCAAATGGAAAACAATAAGCCACAATTTCAGAATTAAACGCTGCTATCATCTTCCACTGGAATGAAATTGATTAAAATATATTAAAAAGCTGGGTCCACTCCATGCTTGATAGCGTTTTTACATTAATTAAAAGATCTGATGCATATACTGAATATTAATCTATATTTTTGGGCAGTGTTCATATCATTATGAAACACCTAAAAATGGAGAAAACCAGTTTATTTTATGTATAAATCGCTGTTTCAATTATATTTTGTTATAAAATAAAAGGATTTGTTTTATTTCTACACGGAAAAAAAGATTTAGTTAATATAGCCCCAGCTAAAATGTTTGGTTGGACTGACTAAATGTTGGTTCGACTGATCAAATGATTTTGTTCTTTCAATAAAATTTTATTGAACTAACAAAAGGATTTTGTCAGTCCAACAAAAAATATTTGGTGGGGGCAAAATTTGGTTGGCACAACTATTTTTTTGTTGTTTTAACAAAATCGTTCTTTCCGTGTAACATTGATTAGACTTCAGTTTGTTTTGTAACATTTTCTTCTTTTTGATGCTTGCAAAACTGGGTGTTCATATCATTTTGAAACCCAGTGTATATATATATATATATATATATATCACTTTTTTATGGACACGGTAACTTCCATAATTCTACACAAATCTCTTCTAAACTGATACATAAAATCAAGGGGCAGAAAATATCGGCCAAGATCGTTAATGGGCAAAATCGGACAAGGGGTTGGAAATAGGGAGAGATTTTCTGAAAACCGAAAAAAAAACATAACTTCTCAATTATAATACATATAAAATCATTTTAAAGTTATTATTACTTCTATGAAAGGGGCTAAAAATTTATGAATCATAGATATTTGATAAAATTAAAAATGGGCTCAAGGGGCGAATATAAATAGGGTTTTTGGGAGAAAAAAATCGTAACTTCGTCAATTCTCAAGATATCAAATTCACTTAAAATTATTATAAATCTTAATACTATCTACAACTTTTATATTGACAAGATTTTGATTGGTTACTCTTATCTTATTAACTCTTATCGAAAAAAAATTAAAAACGAAGAAAAGGGGGGAGGTTGAAGAAGAAAAAATTCATAACTTCGTCAATTCACAAGATATCAAATTCGATTAAATTTACTATAAATCCTCTTAATATTATATACAACATTTACATTGACAAGTTTTTGATAGGACCAATTCTTACAACACAAACAAATTAAACAAAAATAGGTATTGAACAAAAAATTATCGTATTAAAATGATTCTGATAAAACAAGCTCTTACAGAAAAATGAAATTAAAATCTCGTCAAAAGCGGCCACATAAAATTGTTGAACTGGGTTTATCTCTAACCTTGATTCAGTTTTTGTTGGTCAAATTAGTACTTAACTTCGAAATCTTCTTCCGCGTGTATGTCGAGCCGGAGGGGATTTTTTTTATACAATAAAATGTCGCTAAAAACAAAATATACTATAACTGAATAAGAACTTTCATCCTATTTTTAATATTTTTGACAAAATATTCATAATATATTTCATTTATTCAGTAACGCCCAGCTCGGGTCACTCTTCCTGTGTCCCAAACACCATTTGAAGCTAATAGTCGCTGCGATAGCAAAACCCAAGTACTTGAGAATTAAGTCGCGTAGTTCGTGAATCACACCTCTGTCTCCCCCAGGAGTTTCATGTGTATTGGACACTCTAAGTACCGGGTCCTCGGCCGTAACCCCAGGTTTCCTAAATGTCCCATTGATTTACCAAGAGCTTCCGGACGTGAAAATCTATAGAGATAGTCACAGGCCATTCTGCTATTGCACGAAAGTTAATGTACCACTCGCGAGGCTAGGATATTGAGGAGAACACTTTCCTATAGTAGGGTAAAACGTCGTAACTGGAATTCTTTCAGAAATGTCAAAAAAATCGCCGCGAAACACGGAAAACGCTAAAAATCACAATGAAAGTTGCATAAAAAATCGTGAACATTTCAAAGGACAAAACTTAATATAGTGGGCTAAAATATTGTAACTGGGATTATCTCATGAATGTCAAAACAAATCAGCGCACAATCGCTAAAAATTCAAACATCGTTGAGCAAAAAATGTACTAGAAAAAAGTTTGAAACTGGATTTATTTCACGAAAAAATTGTCGCCAAATGCAAAGACTCTAAAAATCACTTTAAAAAATTCGTGAAAAATTCAAAAATTGCTGTAGATTTCAAAGGACAAAACTTAATATAGTGGGCTAAAATATTGTAACTGAGATTATCTCATGAATGTCAAAACAAATCAGCGCACAATCGCTAAAAATTCAAACATCGTTGAGCACAAAATGTACTAGAAAAAAGTTTGAAACTGGATTTATTTTACGAACGTCAAAAAATTGTCGCCAAATGCGAAGACTCTAAAAATCACTTTAAAAAATTCGTGAAAAATTCAAAAATTGCTGTAGATTTTCCGAAGAAACTTTAATGAAATAAAAAAAATATATTATATTGGGTTAAAGATAAGATAAAGATAAGACTGAAGCCAGATTTCTTTTACAAATGGGGAAAAATTGCCACGAAATTAGAAAAAAAAAAGGTTAGAAATAGTAAAGTAAAAATAAAAAAGTAAATTAAAAAAGTAAATTAAAAAAGTGATCAAAAGATTCAAAATTGGGCTTCGAGGTGCATACCTAGAGATATAGAGGTACCTTTCAGCAAAATCTTGTAGATATGCGTGTAACGGTCTTTTCAGAACACAGCACACAAACACACCAGACGTACTTGTTTCTATCTTCTTTAATATAGATAGTGATCGAAATATCAATTCCTGTACATAATAACCATCTATTACAAAATACATTATAGATATTCTCGACGTGAAACTATTTCTCTAGTAACTCGACATATACTTAATCGTATTTTACATTGGTCTGTGCTGTTGCAACGCTCGATTGATGTTGCCAGATGGGCTACTTTTTTTTTAATCAGATTCTTGATTGGCACCACTTTTTTGAAATGGTAAAATGCGCCTTATTTAATGACATATTAATTAAGGCGAAACAAAGGTTATTTTACCGTTTCAAATAAGTGGTGGCAATCAAGAAATCTGAATTTAAAAAAAGTAGCCCACTGGCAACACTGCGCTCGATTAGTTGTGATGATAGTTTTGAACGAACAACGGATGACAGTTTTGAATCAATGAATGAAAACTGTCAATATTTTTTCTAATTTCACATGAATATTTTCGTTGTGCAACATCAAAAAAAAGTATATAGCATAAATTTGCATCAAATAATGTAATTATAAATATTAATGCTAGCTGTAAGTTTAATCATTTCTAATAAAAATAGTTGTGCTGAAATCCTTTTTGTCTAATTTTTGTTCAAAAATGTCCTAAGTAATTCATAATTTTTAAAAATAAGTCTCTTTTACAGATGCAAATTGCAGCTGCTTTACCATCAAAGAAAATTTATTTTTATTTTGGAAGAAATATGACAAAAGCATACAATTATTACAAAATATCGCCTAGTTTGGTTCTTCCTCAACATATAAATGCTCGTTGATCTCGTAATGTTAAAAACAGATATCACGAGTATTTATACGTTGAAATGCTCCACAAAATCTTCTTGTCGAGTTTCTTCTTATTCAAGTTTTGATCTTGTAAATTTTTCTACACCAGCTTTATCAGTAAGGTAATTAACCCGTACTTTTTATGTTATATTTTAAGTATCAATTATTCTATGACTGCATCAATTAGTTTGGTTAATTTATTATGTTTTTGTATTTTTTTTTTTTTTTTTGTATTATTATTATTCAAGTGGGTAACATTTCAAACTGATACTTATGCTACGAAGAAATTTATTTAACACTAGAACGGCGGCAAGGGGTCATTTTGACCCCTGCCAAACGAATACATGTCGATTCGAACCAGAAAACTTTTTATAATTTAAAATTAATATAGGCTGCACAAAAATAACTTAAATAAATAAGTTAAATAGTTTTAAGTAAAAATTCTGATGTGAAATATTTTTATAAAACTTGAGTAAAATTTCCCGCCGTTCTAGTGTTAATAAAAGTAAAAAAGATTGATGTAAGCTTTTACAAATTTAACTTCGATTTATTATTTAACAAAGTCACAGTGATTGGTAAAGAAATCATACGAGATTTAACTTTTTAAACGGGGTAAGAAAGTGTACAGGCTGAAATTTGAACCCAGGACACTTGGTTTAAGCTGTCAGGGGTTTACCAACTAAGATATCTTGGACAAATCTAACGGACATAATTACTCAGACAAACCTTTGGCAAAGATTCTTGGTTTGTTATCTATAACAGCTCTCCAGAATTAACTGTAGGTAATGGACTTGGATACCCGTTTAAATTTTATTATTTCAACTTATTCATAGTGATTGGTAAAGAAATACGAGATGTAATTTTTAGAATAAAAATGTGTCCAGGCCATGATTTAAACCCAGGATTTTGGCTTAAAATATCAACCCTCTACCAACTAAGCTCTAGTGGCTTTGTCAAAATGTTCTCCGAGACCAAAAGGTTTTTAAATTTTTCAAGCAAAGGTCCTGGGTTCAAACACTTTTTCACTTAATTTTAAAAAATACATCTTGCATGATTTATTTACCAATCACTATGATTGTGTTAATTTAATAAAGAGTGCCACAATATTGTCTGTGTGAATAGTGCCTGCTGGATTTAAGGTCTTGGGCTCAAATCCAGGCTTGGACACTTTTTCATTGAGGTGGAAAAATAACATCCCGTATGAATTTTAACACAGTTGAATATTTTACAATTCATGTAGTGAATAATTGTACAATTGTATTGATATTTATTCGATGAAATTTACGGATTTTTAGAGAAAATATATTGAACACCCTTTTACATCACTGGTCTTCTTTAACGCTTTAAACAATAATCTTTTATTTTCCGTTACAAAATATTGTTTTTATCTTTTTGCTTTAGACAAGTTTCTAAACAAGGAAACAATTCTGCTCAAAATTTTCGTTTTAAAACTATAATCATTATTTCATTAATTTAAGATAATTTATCAATATTATATAACTTTTTTTTTTTTACTTCAGATGATAATAATTAATCAATATAAAATTCCTAAAAGTTCCATAAAACAAAGTTACAAAATGACAAACTATTAAATCCAATACTTCAGTATTAATATTGAAGCAACACGTATCATTTAGAAAGTGCTGAATATTTGTGTTATTTTCCTACTTCTGTGAATGCACTGTAAAAAAAAAAAAAAAAAAAAAAAAAAAAAAAAAAAAAGACATGTTTCTTAAATTAGGAAACTGTGATATACCAACAAACGAAAATATACAATAACTTCTTTCTAGTTACCCACGATTCCAAAAAGCATTCTTTATCTTTTGAAACCTCGGAAACTATATACTTTCGAGATTTAGCGAAACATTTATAAAATCAAAGTTTATGTTGCTGTGACTGTTTTTCGGAAATGTTTTTATAAATGAAATTATAAATGATTCTTTTAATCTAAAAAATATAGTGGTTTCTGAAGTTTCTAATTATAAAGAACACTTTTTGATTCATGTGTGACTCGGAAGAGCTTATTGTACATTTTCGTTCTCTATTATAATTCTAGGGGCTCAGCCCTCTGCTCGCTAACGCGAATAATGAATTTCGACGCAATTCACATTGGGACTGCTACGCGGTCCCAGCTCGCTTCGCTCGTTCGCCCATTTTTGAAGCAGCTCTAGCCAGATTGAGTACTATGATAAATAATTTTAGCACATGAAATTTACAATTTTTTTATGTAAAAAAGAAGTAAGCGAAAATTTTGTTAAAAAAATAAATTTAAATGAATTTAGTTGGTGCTACGAATGGGCATAAATCTTTTTAAAATTATGAAATATAATTTTTTTTAAATGTAAAATAGTTAACTGAAAAATTACCTTGGAAACACATTTAATTAAAAATTTTTTTAAAACCCAATTAAAAATACTTTTAGTTGGTGCCACCACTGTATTTTGATTATGTAGCGTTCGATTCTTGCAATGTCGCATTGGCGTGTTCATCTCTTTTCCGTTCATTGTTCCTATAATACTATAGTACGGCTTAAATTCACTTCTAAAAGCTCTTGGGAAAACACAACGTGGCAATAAAACAGTTAAAAATAAGTCAACAATCATCAACATATATAATTTGATATTAAGGTTTGTTTAACTCTCAGACGTTTCGTAAGAAAAAAAAAAAAAAACCTTAAACAACACGTTTTCTGCTGTGTCTAAAAGAAACTCTTGATCAAAAAGGTGATTTTCTTAATGCATCACATGACCTTAGAACGAACCAATGACCATTGCTGTTCATACATCGGTCGAAAGATCGTGCTATGTTTAAAAAGAGCTCCTGCTCCAATTTTTGATTATGTGACCGTATAATTAACGATTGAAAATCGTCGCTCAGGAAACTAAGGTTGCTGCCAAATGGCAAGACAAATGCAGCCTTATTTCGCGCCACGTAAGAAAAATGTATGTACGGGTATATTCGTAGATTAAGAAACATTTGTCTTTTTTAAAAGTGTGGTGCAAATATTTTCAGACAATTTTTTATTTGTTAATATTACACACAGTAATCATTTTATTGTTTAATTTTCACACGAAGAGATGACCAATGATTTCAAACAATAATAAATGTACACATATATCTTATAGTGATTTTTCTAACTACCATTATTCTTAGGCCTGTGTGCAATTTTGTAATTAAGTATTGTGTGTAGTCTCATTTTTTCCCTTATGCTTTGTAGAACAAGAAAAGCGATGGTGTACATCTGGGACCAGCAGCAGAGATCGATCATGATGGGAAGGGGGAGAAAACAACAATTTCGGTGGAAGGAGGGGTAGAACATGAGAAAAAAAATCAACTGTTTTTTTAAGTATTTTTTTTTTCTTTTTTGTTGTAGTTGAGTGCTTTATAATGTAATAAAATTGATGGTAGACATCTGGGACTTAAGATAGGGGAAGGGGACGGTAATTGAAGGGGTACTAATTACTAAATGATACAAATATTTTAATGCAAAATATTATTTATTATCTTTGTATTGTTATTCTATATTATATATATTATGCACTTAAATGGTATAAACTTTCAAATTTTAAACTGCATGGATAAGTTCAACTTCAGAACAATGTAGGATCTTCGGTATTACTGTCATCATAATTCACATCATCAAGATCTCCAACATTCTCTCATTTATCTGTCTCAGCCGATCATGAGCACATTTCAGTACAAGGTACTTCATTTTGTGAACATTTACCGGATGCTAGACATCTTGACTTGACACATGAACAACGCACTGATGAAGCCAGTTCTAAAGGAGCTCAAGGCATGTCACACATGACAAGTAGGTATTCGTTTTCCTTTATCATACAGCCAAATTCAGTTGGGGGTGGAATATTAGGTTCTGGAATGGGTGCTCTTTATCATGTTATCGCTTGGTAATGAGATCTTCTTATGGTCGGATAGCTTGCATGGAGGCATATTGACCTCCTCAGCTAGTTTTTTTTTAATAAATAATCACCATCTCATCAGTGTTTTAATTTTTAGTTTTGGCATGTACAGTGAACATATGTATTCAAGTGCAGTGTATGTTTCATTCTCGATAACTGTTAGACCTAATGCGGCAAGTGCTTTCAGAACTCTGCGCTAGCATTTATTAAGCTCTTCCAAAAACTGGTTTTTGATTTACACTGAATAAACCAGTGGTGTCAGATCCAGAAAGAGAATGCATTCCCAGTAAAGCTTCAGATCTTGTCTGAACTAAAGCTTGATATATTAAGTCTATAGAAATCTTGCGCTTCTGAGAACCAGCTAAAACTAATACTGTATCACTTGTTTACTCAGGGTATTTATTGATCGCCAGTATAAGAACGTCGGTATCTGCTGAAAAAATCATTAATTTTTTAGCTCCTTTTTGGGTTGCAAGGATTGCGTGAAGGATTAACTTTGTATCAGCTTCTTCTTGTGATGCGCTGATATCTTCTACCACTGGAATATTTGACTTGACTTCGCCACGGTATGAAACAATAACAGTGTTTTCTAAATGAGTAAATTTTCTAAGCAAATTTTGACATAATATTACAGTATGTAAATCTTTGTTTTTATAATGGGATAAAAGTTTTTTTTATTCATTGTGGCAGTTTTCATATTCCTCTTTTCTTCAACCTTATATATAGCAGGTGAGTTACCATGTTGCAATCTTTCTCTGCAATGTAAAAAATAAATCTGTAGTTCTACAGATGTAAAGTTACATGCTTACTAATCTTTCATCTGTAACTGTACGAAAAAAGCTGCAAATTTACAAAACTAGTTTTTTTTTTAAACTACAGAGATCTGTAACTTTACAAATGAATCTGCTAAAATTACAGTAATCTTGCTAAATTTTATCTGTAACCCTGGTTGCAGTTGCATGAAAATTTCTAGGCATCTCGGTTTCCTAAAATATTCTTAGTAACCTTACAGATTTTTTTTTCGGCACAAAAGTGTGTCTGTAACATGATTTTTTATTGTAGCCGTTACATAAAAAGTTCTAGGAATCCCAGTTTCCTAGAAAAACATTAGTAAATTTACAGAATTTTTTTACAGTGTGGTGGCAGTTTCCAGGAAATTCTCAAAATATGTATCGAATATGATGTGTATTTCTGAACATTCTTTGTACTTGATTAACTTTTTTGAGTGAACTGATCTTCCAAATCATCAACAGATTTAGTGCCTTTTGAAGATATCAATGTATGTAATTCTGACACACCGTCTATGATGGCAGTACCAGAGTCAGAGGATTTTACTTGGGCTGCACCTTTTCTGGTCCCGAAAGAAGTATTGAGACTGTCTGTTATTAATGCCTTTGTGCAAAGTTCTTCTAAATGATGCATTAACTTACTTTTAGCCTGGGTTTTGTACATTGTTCCATCACTTGCGAATCAGGATATTGGGGCTGCCGTTAACTCATACTTTCCGATACATTCTTTGAAATTTATATTAGAACGCGAACGGCAAATAACGACAAGACGGTTAAACAACTTTTTTCCATCCTTTATTTTTATAATACCTTCTGTAGTTGCAATTTTAACTTTTTTCACCTTTGTTTTACACAATTTTAATTTTCTTTGTGAAAATGGGTCCCAGAAATTCTTTGTTCCATTAATAACATGTTCATTAAAAATTTTTTGGTATTCTTTTAAACCAATGTCTGGCATTCTAGACTCATCATGTTTCACATCAGGTGGTGCAACAGTCATTGTGATGATATTAAGCATTTCTTTCCCATCATAGGTAAAAGGATTGATATGGTTTTGGAGACATTCCATCATATAAATAATATTTTTCTTATAACGAGTTGATGCAGAACAATTTGCTTCATGGTGATCTTCAGTTTTTCTCGATTCCTTTGGTTCGATGCCTAGAGTACATATTTTTCTTAGCTCTGGAGTTGGTAGAATAAACTTCATTAGAGTTTTCACATTTTGAGTTTATTCCGACAATCCCACCTCTAATTTTTATTCGCCGATTTTTCTGCGCAAGAGCTTCATCAAGCAGTGAATTTTTCATAATTGAGGTCGTTGTCTATGCCAAATTAATGTATTGTAATAGATATTTTTTGGAAAAAATGTGAATTGCAGTTTAAAAAATTGGCGATATTTTCAAGAGGACCTGTGGTTGCTTATATAAGAGTGTTTTTAAAAAACTATTTTTGGTACTTCAATGTTTCTTCTCTTTAAAAATTATGTCGTCGCCGTTTAAGAACACAATTGTTATTTAAAAGACTAGGGGGCTCTGCCCCCTACGAGCTACGCTCGCCAACCCCCGTTCAGACACCCCAATCCTAAAAGCACGCTAATTTCATCGGCTTTAAAAAGATTGATTTATAATTTTAAAAAAACAGTGGCGATCTCCATGTAAACGGGTTTTCATTCATTTTCCTTTGATTGGAGATTTTTAAGGCGAAATCAGCTGCTGTTAAGAGATACAATGGCTGTTTTCGTCTTTGATTAAAAAACATTAGCTAAAAAATTTTAAATAAGCTAATGTAAAATGAATTAAGTAAACAGAGTCTTTGTCTCTCGGTATTTTTAAAAAACGCTATAAAGTTGTTTTAAAAAACACATTTCAAATGGATCGTTTTATATCTGACGTAATTTTCACCAAAGTTTTGTTTATCTTTATAATATTCACATGAAAATACTTTTGGTGTTAGAAAGGAAATATTGTTTGCGCTGT
Source organism: Maratus speciosus (assembly GCA_963932465.1). Classification (NCBI taxonomy): domain Eukaryota; kingdom Metazoa; phylum Arthropoda; class Arachnida; order Araneae; family Salticidae; genus Maratus; species Maratus speciosus. Next base: position 218,796,228 of record OZ010787.1, read on the forward strand.
CTTAGAATTCACGATCATAGTTGAAAAGATTATCTCAAAATTCGAAATAAATGTCTCGCGCAAATATATTTTTTAATTTAAACTGTTTTACCAACTGTTAACTATCTGGCCTTTTTTAATATGGCGTAATTTCCTCCATTTATGACTTTTAACGCAAAAGAATGAATTTATTATTTAAAAATTTTCTTTTTGTTTTGAAATTTACGTGTAACTATAGTTTTTATGACATAATTTTCAATATTTTCCTGATTTTTAGCAAGTAATCAATTAATTCTAATTTGAAAGTTTTTTTTCTGTTTATAATAGCCACGTGTAAATAAATTTTTAATTTGAAGGAAATATTATTCTTTGCGCTGTTTTTAAAATTGGCAACTGTTTAAAATAATACCCTTTTCGAAAATGTGTAAAATAATATCTCTCGAACTGCTGAAAAATTGAATTTAAAATGGATATAAATTCTCAAAAATGAGTCAAATTAAAAAAATAAATGCAGTCTGCACACCGGGAACTTTTAAGGTATAAAATGATCTAAAAATGTTTAAATTCCTATGTATAGTTTTTGTTCCTATAAAACTTTTTTAATGGAACGATTTTGACCAACTTTAACATCAAATATCGCTTTTTAAAATATTCGATTTAAAACTGTCTGGATCAGCATGTTTATCAAACATTTTTCTCTAATACCACCAATTTTCATATTTTTGTATGAAACAGTTTTCTTAATATTAATGAAGAAAGACCCTCGGTCACAAAAAATATGGCTCCGATCTAGGATCGGGATACCGGGAAGATCTACGCAGATTTTCATTGGTCCGTTTCCAAATCATTTGGCCCATTTCCAAATCATTACTTTTTTTATATATATAGAAGGATATAACTTTACTCACGAAAACACACCCGCTAGCTTACTTGAGTCCTATGAGACATATTTTTAAAAACATCTCGTTTGCATTTTTTAATATTTATGTATGTTTTTTTTGCACTGAACATCTGAAGTCGATCTGGACAAAAACCCTTTTCTACGTTTTCGATTTTGTTTTCAGATTTTTTTTTTTAAATAGAAAGCTTGCAATTAAAAAAAATGTAATTTAATAGATTACAACGACCATTTGGAATTTTTTTTTACTAAATATTTACTTAGTTTTAATTTTGGGGCATTTCGACAAGAGAAGCCGAGAAACCTAAGAGGTTAAAAATCGAAAGCAATTCCACCGAATCATCCACAGATTGCGACAAATCGCCTTCGTAACAAAATTTAACCGAAAAATCTAAATTTCGTCCACCAAATTCCGTCGCATCCCCTTCAACAACAGATCGCAAAGATCAAACTTCAGATGACCAAAACCTTCATCGATAAACTCACCAAGTCCCGTTTCAAGAAGAAAAACAGTTTACAAATGTTAAAAAGCAGTTCCAACGAATCATCCACAGATTGCGACAAATTACCTACATTGAGCTCAATTTTTCCCGGTTAGAATCGACCGATTGTAAAACGCCGTGGCTAGTGGGTTGGAGCCCCTCGATACTTGGCCTTTTACTATCAATCGATTAAACATAGATTGTTTCCTTTTTCGCGTTCGTCTTTTATTCTGTAATCGATTTTCATGGGCTACATAATCAGTTGAAGACCGCGATTTTCATGGGCTACATAATCAGTTGAAACCCTCGATTTTCATGGCCTACATAATGAGTAGAAGACCTCGATTTTTGCTTTGCAAGACGATTTTCATTTCGGCGTCGCTCTTTGGCTTTGGATTTTTCATATCTGATAATTTGCGCCTACCCATTTTGTAACTTTTTCAATTTTTGACGATTTTATGCCTTTCGATTACCTATTCAAACAATTTTTAACGATTTTATGCCTTTACCTATTCAAATAAAAATTCTCCTAAAAGTAAAGAACATCGTTGAATTTCGTTAAAAAAAATAAAATGCGAGCATCATTTGGCCCCATCCTCGACCGAAAACAGCAACCATTTCCAAATGGTTAAAAAAAAGTCCCATAGGATTAACATTAGAGAGCGTATATTTTTACGTGAGTGAAGTAGCCCCTGAATTAACGAAATAACAAATAAATCAGTAAAACATCATTTAAAATACTGATAAGAGTTGAATAGAAAATCAATAACATAACAATGTGACGCATCTGACGTCAAGTAAATGTGACGCCACGATCATGTAATTGTGGCGTAAAAGCAAAAATAGTATCGTAAATTTACCGGTAGTTTGTTTTATGGAAAGTAGTTGACGGGAAAAGTACCCTATTTTTGCTTATATTCCACTATAAACATAGAAAAGTGAAAGTTATTATACGTAAAAAATTAATAAGTTATAAAGGATAGATTTATATCTAAGGCTCGTAGTGTTAGTACAATCAAAAATGAAAAGCCAGTGAAAATGATGTCATAGTGGCGAAAAAGTGATAGCATATTTAACTTTTAAATATAAAAATGCTATATTTCATTTAAATGTAATGCCATTTAAACACAAAAAATACACTTTAAATAATATAATTTATTCCAGGAAAGAGACGGGGGAGGGGGGGGGGGGGCGTGGTAGAACTTGATTTTGAATTCCGAAGTGGAAAAAATCAGTGGAGTACGTAAAAAAGCAGATTTTAAGGAAAATAAAAAATCTTTCTATATAACAAGAAATTTTGATTATTATTTATAAAAATAAACGTTTTTATATGAATGCGATAATCTCAGACCTATCCTGAGTGGTTTTCAATGTGTTATAAAGATTTAAATGATTATTCTTCAACAATCGTTGCCAAAGTCAAAAACGAGCTTTTTCGGGAACAATTATTTAAATTTGGAAGAAAAATTGTCTTGATTTTAAAATTGCTGCTAATTTTGTACGAAGGTGTATCGCCATTTCATCAAACTACGAGTGCAGCGATATTTGTAGCAATATGGTAGTGGTTTCGAACATGACTGTAGGGTGTCCTAAAAAGGACTGACTGTTTTTAAAATTCAATAACTTGCAAACGGTGACAGATATTTAAAAATTTCTTGCAGGAGGGTTATGTATAAGGTCAAAAGTTATTTTACAGTGATTTTCGATTTTAGTTCGAATTACAAACAATAGATGGTGCTGTAATAGATGATGGTGTAAGCAATAGGCGCTAAATACAGGTTGGATTTTTGGCATTTCTCTTCTTCCATTCCGAAAAAGGAGATTAAAATGTATTAAATGGGTCCCATAGTACCAAAAATCGAGCCTGAATTTAGCGTATATTGATCGCAGCGCCATCTATTGTTTGTAATTCGAACTAAAATTGAAAATCGCTGTAAAAAAACTTTTGGCCTCATGCATAACCCTCTTGCAAGAATTTTTTAAATATCTGCCACCGTTTGCAAGTTATTGAATTTTAAAATCAGTCAGTCCTTTTTAGGACACCCGGTATAATCACAGTTACACTATAAAAAATATTAGCATGTTTACCAAATGTTTCTTAAAATACTTAAGTTCACTAAATAAACAGTTGGTAAAATCAATTAATTTTAATTTTTCTAGCCAGTTCAAATAAATTTTACCATATTTTTGGCTTACATATAATCGTTATCTAGTGCTCGATTTAGTACAGAAGGCAAGCTGTTAGTGCCACCCATTAGATGATTTTTATTGTGTTTATGATAAATGGCCATTAGTGTTGGCACGAATCCCGATTACGAAAGATTGAACAAAAAATTCTTAAGCCTACAAAAAAAGATATCGAGACTTGGTTAGATTGTTTCTCATAATCAAATAAATCATATTTCATAAAAATGGTCGGATTTTTTTTTTTTATTATTGAAACCACCTTTGAGTTATGAGCTTGTTTTAACCACAGAAAACGATTTTTCTCGAATTAACGACCCAACTAGATCGATTTCTTGAGCTGGAATTAGTACAGGTGTCAAGTTTTGTGAAAATCGTTAGAGCCATTTTTAACCGACTTCAAAAAGAAGGAGGTTATCAATTCGACCTGTATGTATGTTTTGCCCATGTTCACGCATAACTTTCTAAAATATGAACCGATTTTGATATTTTTTTTTTGTTTGAATGTGTAAGTCCCCCATTTGGTCCCATTCCAATTTCATCAAAATCTGATGGTTAGAAATTTAAAAAAAAATAAACACTTTAAAATTCAAATCCTTTTTGAAGCAGTCGCCCGATTATTAGCGCTCATCTTTGATACTGTTACTCTTACAGAGATACGAGATCTTTCAAAGTGCGAAAAATTAGCTGGACAAGGGCCGAGATCCAGATAGATTTTTCGCTGGTAGTGAAACGAGATTGACCAATCAGAAGCCTGCAGTTTTGCGAACTTTTCGCTGTTTGCAAAAATGCAGGCTTCTGATTGGTCGATCTCGTTTCGCTAAGAGCGAAAAATCTATGTGTATACTGGCCATTCTGTCATCCACCAAGAAAATATCCTCAGATGTCGCTCCGATCGACTTTTTGGATTTCAGCATCGTTTTACATTTAAGGGATACAATATTTTAGTACTTTCTAAGTACTACTGCTATAGAGTCTAGAATATATAATGTGAAAATCGGCTATCCCAGTAATGCTTAAAAAAGTTGCTAAAATATTGGATCCCTTAAATGTCAAACGATGCTGAAATCCAATGAGTCGATCACAGCGACATCTGCTGGATATTTTCAATAACTCCAAGACGATTTGGTCTAGACGTTGTAATAATAAGATAAGTTTACTTTGAAATTTGAAAATATATCGCAGATGTCGCTAAGATCGGCTCACTGGAGTTCAGCATCATTGCACGTTTAAGGGGTACAACTTTTTAGCGCTGTTTGAATAGCAGATTTCCACACATTGTATTCTAGACGCTGTACTACTGCGATAGTAAATCAGTATGTTCTGTATATCTGAATCTGGGGAAACAATGAGAATGGTTCACGATCTGAACCCAGTAGGCATTGTAAACATGCTTACAATCTAGAGCTAGACAGCATCTAGAGCTGGACCAAATTACAGCGTCTAGAATACATAGTGTAGAAATCTGCTATCCAAGCAGCGCTAAAAAGTTGTATTCCTTAAATATGCAATGACGCTGAAATCAAGGGTGCCGATCGCAGCGACATCTGCGATATATTTTCAGATTTCAAAGTAAACATCGTATTATTACAATGTCTACACCAAATCGTCTTGGAGTTTTAGAAAATATCCTGCAGATATCGCTTTAATCGACTCATTGGTTTTTAGCATCCTTTGACATTTAAGGGATCCAATATTTTAGCATTTTTTTTAAGTATTACTGGAATAGCCGATTTCAACACTATATATTCTGGAAGCTGTAGTTTTATAATAGAAAATGCCTAAGTTTGCTATAGTTTGGACATAAGTTTCTCTCAAAGCACATTGTCGCGCTCTGATGTGCAAACTTTATTGATGGATTGTCAGCTTTTCCTCACCTAATTTCGTTGTCCGTAGGTATCGATGCGGACCTTATAGTTTATTGGATGCGGTAACTTTCCGAAGTGCGAGATCTTGTCTAGAAAAGATGCCGCATTCAGAAAAAAACAAATATCTAAAACGATGCTAACCGTCATCGAAAGTGGGGATCAAAAAGCTTACAATGGAGGATATTCCATCTGCGTTTTGATCACGGGGTCAAGGTAAAAACTTCTAGCGTAAAGAAGGGAAGTCCCCGTAGACGTAATCAAAAACCCTCGGCAGCCAGTGAAACAGTTCATGCGGAAAGCAGTAGTAGCCCCCCTTCTTATCAGTTAGAAGTTCTTTGGGTAAATTACCGGTATCACGTGACTTTTTTCAGCCTCGAACCCAGATTTGGAATAAAGTCCATTCAATAGCAAAGTGACCTTATACATCAGAGTTTAGCAAAGTGTTTCTATTAGTCGGTACACTACAAAGTGCCTCCATATACAGTACACATAAAAGTGCCTTCTTATGTGTAGCAGCACTGTCTTCGTTTATCAGAGCATTGTATGTCACCAATCTTAAATAGATGCAACTTACATGAGGAAAATATTGATGGAGATTATCGGAAAAGAATAATGTAGAATTATGGGACCACATGATTGGTTTATTGAATATACCTGACCTGTGTGCTTGGCGTCAAGCGCCTGCTTATAAGTCATCGTCAATATACAGGAACGAGATAGCACAAGGAAATTTACGGCACCAAAGAATTACATCCAGGAGCTCCAGAAAGAGTGTGCAACGGAGCCAGTGGGATTCAAACTCGCTGTCACCTACGCTCTCAAGCGATTAGCAGTGTGATGCCTTGACCACTCAGCCACGGTGGATCTTGGACCACATTTTCAAACCTGACAAGTTTACAACTTTTTGGATGCCAGTATTTTAGTACAGAAAATTTTGTTTTATTTGATAGAAGAATTTTTGATATTTAAAAGTACACACTCTATAAAAATTACAAGTTCGCAAAAAGGCAGGCTTCTGATTGGTCAATCTCATTTCGCTAACAGCGAAAAATATATCTGGGTCCTGGTCAATATACTTGAAGAGTCAATACAAATGTTACTACATAGTCTGCATATTTCTTCTTGACAACTGAGTCCTACAAAAAATAATTCTTGAATGTAGACCGTAGCTGAATGGTTAATGGTGTTATTACACGAGGAGTTAAAGTCGCTTGAAATTCCAGGCGTCTCCATGTTATCCCTATGGCTCCAGGGGAGTCGCTTCGAAAGCAAGCAACTTTTTCTGTTGGAGCGTCAAAGACACGTGAAACGAAGCGAGACGCCACTAACAGCCAATCAAATGCTTGGAAATCTGACAATGGTAAAGCCTTTTCCCGAACAGCCAATGAAATGTTTGGAAAACGTAAAAGGTGGCTGTCGTAAGCGGAAAATAGGACAGTTGCAGGCGATTTTTTGTCACTTGCAATTTTTACGTGTAATAACACCATAAGGCACACACCGCTAATCGGTTGAGAGCGTAGTTGTGCTGCGGGTTCAAATCTCGCTGGCTCCGTTGCACACTCTTTGTGGAGCTCCCAGATGTAATTCTCTGGTGTTGTAAATTTCCTTGTGCTACCTAGAAACCCCCATCCCCCCCTTCAAAGCGCAAAGTCCTTGTGCTTTTTCGTCCTTGTATATTAACGATGACTTATAAGCGGGCCCCTTATGTCAAGCAAACAAGTCAAACGAAGCGTTATCCAATAACCACACATCGGATATCATGTATCGGCATAAAAACGTTAAATTTAATGTATTGAATTTAATATCTACCAAACATAGATTTTCTAGAGAATATTTTTTACAAAAGATTAATTTGCATATTTATGATTTAATTTACGAATAATACGAACATATAGAAAGTAATCCATTACTTTTTGAAGTTGGTGCCAAACATTCACAATCGATAATGATTAAACGAATAATTTGCTGAAGACTAGAGCATTTTTAAATTTTGCATCATATTTTCCATCATCACTTTATTCATGGTAATAGCTACAATATAGTCACAATTTTACCATACTTAAGATAGGTTGGCACCAACTTCAAAAAGTAATTGATTACTTTATATATATATATATTCGTAAATTAAATCATAAATATGCAAATTAATCTTTTGTAAAAAATATTCTCTAGAAAATCCATGTTTGGTAGATATTAAATTCTATACATTAAATTTAACGTTTTTATGCCGATACATGATATCCGATGTGTGGTTATTGGATAACGCTTCGTCATTAGAGAAGTTTAAAGAATTATTTAATTCTTTTTAGTGCTTTTTTGGAAGTCGGTTAATATTTTTTTTTTGAAAAGATTATTTTATCGATATATAGCAATATTTCTAGTGCTGAGTTCGTTTTAATAGATCAAAACGAATTTTCTCGAATTCGAAACCTAGCCAGATGTGTTTCTCGTGCTCGAATCAGTATAGAAAACACGTTTCTCGTAAATTGCTTGAGCATTTTTCGATTTATAACAAGCAGAAGTTTCAGCTCTGATCTTGTTTGAACTTGGCAGCTCTGATCCTGTAGAAGCGAATTTTCTTGAATTCGGTACCTAGCTAGATGTTTTTCTCGTGCTCGATTTCGTATAGGATCGTGAAAATCTTCCCAGTCGTTTACGATATCATTCATAATCGGGAAAACTGCTTGCTCGTTTAATATACACTTTATTGCCATTAATGACCGGCAACTTTCAATTTTAGACATTTTGTCGAAGATTTAGAAATATACTTGACAGGTTCTTCTGTAATTTCAGGATTAAAAAAAGCAGGTATTACCTCATATTTAGCAATGTCGATTTGATAAGGGGGGCTGTTAGGGGGCCAACAAAAAATCAAAGAAAAAAATAATACTTGAGATCACCCTGTAAAATAAAATGCACGAAATGATCTACCGCTACCGAATATAAATAAACAGACATTGTGCAATATGTGTATTATTTTGTGTAAGAATAGCAATATTAATAGAGATATAGCGATTTATTTTAAAAAAATTAAATCCTTGCATGATTTTTGCTTATAACATGCAGGGTTTTCAACCCAATTTAACGCCGGTTTCAGAAAAATTGACAAAATATAGTAGAAACAGTATAGTGCAATTGAAATATAAATATATTAAATATTTTAGGAAATATGAGCAGTTGTATGAAATAATTTTTATCTGCGCATGCGCGAACGATAAAAAGGATCATTTTACATAATTTAATAGTCAACTCTATGGAGCAACTTGTTAAAAAAAAATCTAGTTAAATATCGTAAAAATTCAGAAAGCTATCGGCGTTAAAGTGAGCAAATTTTTAGTTGTTCTCTAAAAGCAGCTGAATGATAAGGGATTTTACACAAATTGTCATTTTTTATTAACTGACTTTCAGAAAAAAGTTAGTATTTAGTGAGTATCAACGAGTAGATTTGGAAAAAATGCTTCGATTTTGATACTACTTTTGATCATGGTATAGGCTCGTTCTGGTGGTTATCCAAGAAAAACTAAAGCATCAATAAAAAATGAAAACTAAAAAAAATTAAAAATTGAAAATGACAATTTGTGGAAAATCCCTTATCATTCAGCTGCTTTTAGAGAACTACTAAAAATTTGCTCATTCTAACGCCGATATCTTTCTGAATTTTTACGATATTTGACAAGATTTTTTTTAATACGTTGCTTCATAGAGTTGACTATTAAATTATGTAAAATGATCTTGTTATCGTTCGCGCATGCGCAGATTAAAATTATTTCATACAACTGCTCATATTTCCTAAAATATTTAATATATTTATATTCCAATTGCACTATACTGTTTCTACTATATTTTGTCAATTTTTCTGAAACCGGAGTTAAATTTGGTTGAAAACCCTGCATGTTACAAGCAAAAAACATGCAAGAATTTTTTAATTTTTTTCAAAGAAATCGCTATATCTCTATTAATATACATGCTATTCTTACACAAAAGAATACACATATTGCACAATGTCTGTTTCATGGGCGTACCCAAGGGGGGGGGGGGCTGATGGGGCTACAGCACCCCGAAATATACCCGAAATTTTCGAAAGTGCTATGAAAAAATGCTGATTTTTTTTCATTCTTTTTTCGAAAAAAATTTAATTGTTTTCAATCATACAGCGGACTAGCCATTCTCATTAGTCCCATATTAGTCCACATTGACACTAAAGAAGAGGGAGGGGGCTGATGGGGTTACAGCCCTCCCCCCTCCTCCCAAAATAGTCGAAAAATTAAATGAAAAAAGTGTTTTTTCTTACTTTTTTTAGATAAATCTGTAATTTTTTTCTTCTGTCATACAGCAAAATAGCCATTCTCGTTAACACCATATTAGTACACATTGACATCACAACATACCCAAAGATGGTAGAGGGCTGATGGAATTTCAGCCCCCTCCGCTCGAAATAGTCGAAAATGAATATTAAAAAAGTGTTGATTTTTTTCTTTCTGTTTGAGATAAATTTGCAATTTTTCCCCTATCATTCATCAGACTAGCCGCTCCCTTCGCTTTAGTTCCATATTAGTCCGCATTGATACCAAAGAAGAGAAAGGGGGATGATGGGGTTACAGCCCCCCCCCCCCCCCCTATTCTCAAAATAGTCGAAAAATTAAATGAAAAAAGTGCTTTTTCCTTACTTTTTTAGATAAATCTGCAATTTTCTCTTCTGTCATACAGCATAATAGCCATTCTCGTTAACTTCATATTAGACCACATTTGCATCACAGCATACCCAAAGATGGGGAGGGGGCTGATGGAATTACAGCCCCTCCTCTAGAAATAGTCGAAAATGAAATGAAAAGGTGCTGATGTTTTTCTCTTTTTGTTTGAGACAAATTTATATTTTCTCCCTATCATTCAAGAGACTAGCCGCTCTCTTTTCTTTAGTTCCATACTAGTGCACAGTGATACCACATTATACCCAAAGAGGTGAAAGGGGCTAATAGGGTGCCTCCTCCCAAAATAGTTTAAAATGAAATAATACAAAAATGCTGATTTTTTTTTTCATCTTGTTTGAGCTAAATTTGTAATTTTGTTTTCTGCAATCCTTATTATTATTTTTTAGATAAATCTCTAATTTTTCTTCTGCAATACAGCAAAATAGCCATTCTCGTTAACCCTATATTAGTCCACATTGACATCACAGCCTACCGAAAGAAGGGGAGGCGGCTGATGGGATTACAATCCCCTCCTCACGAAATAGTCGAAAATGAAATGAAAAACATTGCTTTTTTTTCTTTCTCTTTGAAATAAATTTGTATTTTTTTCTCCTATCATCCAACAGACTAGCCGCTCTCTTCTCTTTAGTTCCATATTAGTGCACAGTGACACCACATTATACCCAAAGAAGTGGAAAGGAGATAATAGGGTTACAGCCCCTCCCAAAATAGTCGAAAATGAAATGAAAAAAAGTGCTGATTTTTTCCCTTTTTGTTTGAGATAAATTTGTAACTTTGTTTTCTGTAATACAACGAACTAGCCATTTTGGATAGTCTCATATCAGAGCACAGTGACAACACCACAATATACCCAACGAGGGGAAGGGGGCTGATGGGGTTACAGGTCCTCTTTCGAAATAATCAAAAATGAAATTTAAAAAAATGTGGATTTTTTTCTTTCTTTTAAGAGAAATTTGTATTTTTTCTGCCATGCAGCTATTCTCGTTACTCTCATATATTAGTGCGCAGTGATGCCCCAGCATACAATACCCAATGAAGTCAATGGGGACGGTTGTTATGAGGTTACAGCTCCATTCCCATCCGAAGAGATCGCAGTGAAAGGGGAAAAAAAAGGCTGATATTGTTTCTTTCTTTTTCAGATAAATTTGTTTTATTTTCTGGCATCCCACGAATTTGCCTTTTTCGATAATCCAATATCTCCCCAGCCCTGCAACAAAATATACTTGAGACCGCAAAATCTATTTTAAAATGATTGAATATTAGCTCCATTCTTGTTTTACTGGATAAATGAATACATATATGCTCAATTCAAAAGACCTACAAGCAGAGTTGTATAATATAGACGCACGCACGTACGGGTGTGCGTGGAAAATTTTCTGCAAAATTCGGAATTTTAGAAAAAAAAAGCATAATTTTTGTTTTTGTAACTTTTTTTTAAATACCAAAAAATTAAAAATATTCCTCAATTTTATATAAGATTTATTTACTGCTCGCACACTGTTTCGAATTTTGCGAAAATTTAAGACATTCGGTTCCGAAAATTCAAAAAATTCACCAGTCCAAAAATTCGGACACGAAAAAGTCGCGAGTTTTGAAAAATGGTCGCCGTAAAAAATCAATTTCTTCACTCGTTCGTGGAAAAAATCTCCAATTTCGCCAAAGTATCGCAGAAAAAATGCTGATTTGGCCAAAAGATTGCGAAGAAAACGCGAGTTCCGTCGAAGGGCCACGAAAAAAGCGCGAATTTTGTCAAAGGGCCGCAGAAAAACATTAATTTTGTCAAAGGGTAGCTGAAAAATGCCAATTTCTCCAAAGGATCGCTAAAAAACACAAATTTCGTCAAAAGGCCGCGAAAAAGCACGTATTTCGTATAAAAAACTGTGAATTTCATAAAAAAAACGCAAATTTCGTCAAATAATCACGGACAAAATTCGAATTTCGTCAAAGGATCGCGAAAAAACGCAAGGAGGGTCGTTGGAGGGTCGCGGAAAAAATGAGAATTTCAACAAAAGGTCGCGAACAAGACGAGAATTTCAACAAAGGACTGCGAAAAAAACGCAAATTTCAACAAAGGACCGCGAATTTCGTCAAATAATCGTGAATTTCGTCAAGTGATCGCGGAAAAAGTGCGAATTTCGTCAAAGAACAGCGAGAAACACCCCCCCCCCCCACTTATCTTCCTATTCCGTCCTAACTTCGCACGCAGCCAGTATTTTTCATCTGGAACGGTTTAAAGTCATTATTATTACTTGTGCAATGCACAAATAATAAACAGTCGTTATTTTATATCTGTGCATAAAAATATTTTGTGTATAGTTTGTTACAAGATTAATTTATTGTTAAACAAGAACCGTAGCCAGAATTTAGTTTCGGGGATGGGAAGAACAATTTTATAGATTTTAAGCTACGATGACTTTCTTTTAAATGAAAGTATATAAAAATAAACCAGTAACACTTTTCAATTTATTTCGACATGGGACGGCCTCAGGATCGGACCCGTGCCACCCAGCCCCCCCCCCCCATGGTTTATTCTGTGTAAAAAATATATATATTCTGAAATTCACAGCAAATTTTCTGAAATGTTACAGCAGAGTGAGGAAGGGGAGGAAATCCCTTCCCGGCGCTAATTATTTTTGTTGCAGGTTGGGTTAACTCCGTTTTCATTTCAGGTCAACATCAGGCTGAGTATAGATTCCTGCAAGTTGTGTTCGGGTTAACCAGATTTTTAAAAAGTTCAGCATATTATTTCAGTTTAAAAGCTATACCTATAATAATGAACATAGATGTTTGTACGCCTTTTTTCCGTGACGCTTTGACGAAATTCACCTTTTCCCAGTGATATTTTGACGAAATTCGCTTTTTTACGCGACCCTTTGACGAAATTCGCGTTTTTTCCGCGGATCTTTGACGAAATTTGCATTTTTTTCTGAGGCCCTTTGACGAAATTTACATTTTTTCTCAGGCCCTTTCACGAAATTTGCATTTTTTTTACCCTTTGACGAAATTCGCATTTTTCCGTGGCCCTTTGACGAAATTCGAGTTTTTTCTGCGGCCCTTTGACACAATTCGCGTATTTTCCTGCTGATCTTTGACGAAATTTACGTTTTTTCTGAGGCCCTTTGACGAAATTCGCATTTTTTCTGAGTCCCTTTGACGGAATATGCGTTTTTTTGCGATCCTTTGTCGAAATTTGAGTTTTGTTGAGGCTTTTTGGCGAAGTTTGCATTTTTTCCGCGGCCCTTTGACGAAATTCGTGTTTTTTCTGCGATTCTTTGACGGAATTCTCGTTTTTTCTGCGGCCCTTTGACGAAATTCGCGTTTTTTTATATCCTTTGACGAAATTTATTTCTTTCTGCTGTTTTTAACGAAATTCGCGTTTTTTTCTCGAGTTTGTGTCGATATTTGATTATTTTCCACAGCCTTTTGGCAAAAGTCACGTTTTATCCTGTGGCCTTTTCACGAAATTCGTGTATTTTTTTGTGATCCTTCGACGAAATTCGCTTTTTTCCACTTCCCTTTGATGGAATACGTGTTTTTTCAGAGATCTTTTATCAAAATTTGCGTTTTTTCCGCTGCTTTTTGACGAAATTCACGTTTTTTCTGCAGCTTTTTGACAAAATTCACGTTTTTCTGTGTTCGTTAGACGAAATTAGCGTTCTTTGCGACCCTTTTATGAAATTCAAGTTTTTTCGCTGCCCTTTGACGGAGTGCGCATATTTTAGCGATCATTTTTCGAATTTCTCGTTTTCTCCGCGACTTTTAATTAAATTCACGTTTTCTCCGCGGCCCTTTGATGAAATTCGGGTCTTTTCTGTACTCATTTGACGAAATTTGCGTTACCTCCGAGATCTTTTGATGAAATTCGCTTTTGCTCCGCGATCATTTGACGTAATTCGCGTTTTCTCCGCGATCATTTGACGAAATTTTGACATTTTTTTCAAGATCATTTGACAAAATTTGCATTTTATCCTCGGCTCTTGTTTTTTTCTTCTATCCTTTAACGAAATTGATATTTTTCGGCGATCATTTGTCAAGAATTGCAATAGTTTTTAAGTCCAAATTTTCGAACTGATGACCGAATTTTTAAAATTTTCGGAACCTCGTGCCTTAAATTTTCGGAAAAGTCGGAACAAAATCACCCCTGCCGTTCTTCTTTCCCCTCTGGCTACGGCCTTATTGTCAAAAATTATGTCTGTTTACAACACAATTCAACGTGTTTCGTAAGATTTAGAACATTATGGAAATTTAAGTCAGCACCCCCCCCCCCCCCCCCGAAATAAAATCCTGTGTACGCCACTGGGCTGTTTATTTATATTTGGTAGCGATAGATCATTTCGTGCATTTTATTTTACAGGGTGATCCAAAGTATTAGTTTTTTCTTTGATTTTTTGTTGGCCCCCTAATTGCTCCCCTTATCAAATCGACATTGCTAAATATAAGGTAATACCTGTTCTTTTTAATCCTGAAATTCCAGAAGAATCTGTCAAGTATATTTCCAAATATTCGAAAAAATGTCTAAAATTGAAAGTTGCCGGTCATTAATGGCAATATAGTGTATATGATGATTAACGGGTGGATATTTTCGAGTGAGTGAAGTAGCCCTTTAAATAACGAAATAGCAAAAAAATCAATAAAAGATCATTAAAAATACAGATAGTTTTAAATATAAAAATGCTTGTTTTCATTTAAATGTAACGCCGTTTAAACACAAAAAATACACTCTAAATAATGTCATTTATTTCTAGAAGGAGAGGGGAGGGGTGCGTGGAAGAACTTGAATTTGAATTCCGAGGGGTTCATTGAAGTACGTAAAAAGCAGATTTTAATTAAAATAAAAAATCTTTCTATCTAGTAAGAAATTTGGATTGTTATTTATAAAAATAAACATTTTAAATGAATGCGATAATTCCAGACATATCCTGAGTGGTTTTCAATGTTTTATAAAGATTTAAAAGATTATTCTTCAAAAATCGTTGTCCAAGTCAATTCTTGGCGTCAAAAACAAGCTTTTTTGGGAACAATTAGATAAATTTGGCAGAAACATTGTCTTGATTTTAAAATTGCTGCTAATTTTGTATCAAGGTGTACCGCCATTGCAACAAACTACGAATGTAGCGATGTTTGTAGCAATATTGTAGTGGTTTCAAACATACCAAAAGTATAAGCACAGTTACCTATAAAAAATATTAGCATATTTACCAAATGTTTTTGAAAATACTTAAGTTCACGAAATCAACAGTTGGTAAAATCAATTAATTGTAATTTTTCTTGCAAGTTCAAACAAATTTTACTATATTTTTGACTTGCATACAATCCTTTATCTAGTGTTCGATTTAGTAGACTGACAGTTAGATCCACCTTTTAGCTGGATTTTATTATGTTTATGTTAAATGACCATTAGTATTGGCATGAATTCCGATTATGGAAGATTGAAAGTAAAAAAATTGCTTAAGCCTACCAAAAAATATGTATATATATATCCAATATCGAGGGTTGGTTAGATTGTTTCTCATAATCAAATAAATCATAATTCATAAAAATCGTCGGAATATTTTTCGATTCACTTATTCTTTTTGAGTAATGAGCTTGTTTTAACCAGAGAAAACGATTTTTCCCGAATTAGCGACCTAGCTAGATCGAATTCTTGAGCTCGAATTAGTACAGGCATCAAATTTTGTGAAAATCGTTATAGCCGTTTTCGATATATAGCAGCATTTCCAGTGCTGAGTTTGTTTTAACAGATCAAAACGAATTTTCTCGAATTCGAAACTTAGCTGGAAACTTAGCCTCGTGCTGGAATTAGTATAGAAAACATATTTCGTGTGAATTGCATGAGCATTTTTCGATTTATAGCAAGCAGAAGTTTCAGCTCTGATCCTGTTTTACCCTGTAAAAACGAAAATTCTTGAATTCGGTACCTAGCTAGATATTTTTCTCATGTTCGATTTAGTATAGGACGCAAGTCTCGTGAAAATCGGTCCAGTCATTTACGATATCATTCATAATCGGGAAAATTGCTTGCTCGTTTAATATGTATGATAAAAAAATTTTTTGAAAATAGTATGATGCTTAAACAAACCTCTCTGTTTAGACGCAATCGCAAGTCAGAGGAGAAAAATTTTGTTTTAAACAGAATTTCGTCTAGCTGGTATAATTGTACAGCAGGGAAAATGAAATTTTAACATTTAAGACAGTATTCCGTTAGAGACAGGTTCCGTTTCATAGTATTTCATATATTGTTATGCCCGGAATTTATAGTCCTGTCCCATATTTTTTGTCTCCTTTTGCTACTTTTTGTGACACTCGACCTGACAACTCTAATCGTCACATAGTTTGGCTTCATGTCACATTCATGCTGGTGACATTTGTCTACATACCTTCCAAAAGTTTTTCGATCATTGCTATGTTCTTTTGCAGCCCCATTTGCACTTAACTGATCATTATCTTCATTATCCCTTTCAGAAGCAAAGTACTTTCAGCACTAAAATGTTGAAATAAATGACTGGCACCGGAATTTAAGAACAAATTTATTTGGAAATAAGAAAAAGGCTATATTTCCCATACATATTAAATGGAAAAAAATTTATCAAAATTCTGGTGCCATTGTGGCGTTTGGTAATTAAAATTAAATGGATTCATAAGCATACCGCTGCCCCTGAAAGTGTTAAGACTGCTGCTTTCATACTTTTTAGCCCTTTCTAGTCTTTTCCACTGTTTCTATTTACCTATTGTAGTAATATTTAAATGGAAAAGTTCCTATCAACTTTCCCATTTATATTTCATTAAATTTTTTTCTTGCAGTGGATACTATAGCAATTTTTCACATCTTTCTTTAATCTAAACATTTTCTTTTCCATCACCCTATTTTACCGTGGCTTTATAGAATAAATTTACATTCTTTTTTATATATAAGCATTAACCTTTAATTATGCATAGTGTATAATAAAAAGATTTCATCTGGTCAACCCTCCCTCACATTGACTGGTTCAAGCCTTTCCGCATAGCACTTTTCTAAAAAAATAGCACATATTTATGTTAAGCGTAACTTATTGTGCAATCTATATGCCTGGAATGAAAGCTCGATATCTCTGCATTACTTAAAACTGCTCGATATCTCTGCATTACTTAGGGAGCTCTTTCCGTTCCTCACATTTTTCTGTGATCAAAATTTACGCAAAGTTACTACAGCTGATTCATTGTTACACGAATAAACCTTTACTAATCATGCTTTATTTTGGCAAACTCTATTGTTTAAGAAGCAAGTAATTCACCAGTATGAGTTGTAAGCCATTTTGGATTCGTCGAACACTCGAACTTTTATACACCTAGTTACATGTCAACTTCCAATCCCATCTTCCGGAGATCATTTTCTTTTTTAGATGTTCCTATTGTTGGAATTTTCACGAAGCTTTCTTTGCCTCTTGTATGTTTACAAAATTTGGAGACTATTATCACTCAATAACGTGTCCTACACGCCAGATTGATGATTAAATTGAATAAGATCTCAAATGAATAAGATTCGAGTAGTTCTTTAATAATCATTATCACTTCCATGCTTTCAGAATTTGTGTTAGTTCCCCACATCATCAACATTAAAAAAAAATAAAACTATTTTTGCTTTTAAAGAATCCTTCATTCTGGCAAAGTTTTTAGTGCAAACCTCATTTCCGTATCATCATTTATTCTTCTTTTATGAACTGTTAAAGCTTATACCAATTTTCTGCCCTTCCTGTATTAGTATTTATCTGTAGGTGTCATATGATACGCATTTCTTTTCTCTAAGTTTATATCTTAAAATTCCATAAGCAGAGAATTTTAAGGATTTTTTGTCTTGAAAATTGCCTTATCCTCTCCTTTATCCAAAGTACCTCCATGAAAGAGTGCTTTCAAAAGAAATAATGACAACTGTTTGTGCTCGTCTGTGTGGTTTAATCTATGACTAGGTGTAGTAGGACGTTACCCCCATTAAATTCCTATTCTGAACAGCTTTCAACAAATGAATATGATATGCTTGTTTGTTTAAATTTTAAAGTTGAATTTTCAACACGATGCGGATAGGGAGTGATTTTTGTTAAACATCGGTCAATTTTGTCCTTTGTTATAGAAGGAATGACTTCAGCAAGGACTATTCATGGAAAAGTAACTCGAATAATTGTTCTCGTAAAAGTAAAAACCTGGAAAGCATACTTAAACTTCACATTAAATGCACTGGTTTTCGTGGCAAAATTGAAATTAATGCGGTTAGTTGTGGTTCGGTTTAACCAGTTTTGTATGAGTTGATGAACGCTGCTAGGTGCGTTCAGTGTCACACTGAATAGTTTACCTGTTTCTGACAAAGTTTCGCAGACGTTTATAATTTTTTTTTTTTTTTTTTTACTTTTATATATACCCGATTTATATTGTTGTTACAATTATAAGAGATTAAATGCGTTTAAACTTATAATAACTCAAATATACTTAATAATTAACATCAGTTTCTAATATTAGTAAACGAACCATTAATATTAGTAAACCAATTCTTAATATTAATAAACTAGCTTAAAATTTATCTCGGAGATTTAATATAATGTATAACAAATGTTAATTATATGCATTATCTGAATATAGAATATAGTTTTTATTATATTCATTTTAACTTATTTAAATTTATAATATATTATATTTTATAAGAAATATAGGCACGTCATTTCAAAATCTAGTGTTAAAAATACATGTTTATAATTCAGTTAACCTATAATTCCAAAAAATTTCTTATAGTTACATTAATACAACACATAATGTAATCGAACATAGTAATTTAAAAAATCCCTGCCGGCCCGGCCTACAGGCGGAGGTAAATTTCGAAGTTCAGTACACTAATTTCACAAACAAAAACCAAATCATAATTAGAGATAAACCCACTTTAACAATTTTATCTGGCCGCTTTTGACGAGTTTTTATTTCATTTTTATATAATAACTGGTTTTATCAGAATCATGTTAAGGCGGTATTCAAAAAAAATACTTTTCCATGCTCAACAACTCGAAATTTTCTGGCATAACTCCAAATTCATTTTTAATAGGAAAAACATGAAACTTGTTGACGTGATTTTTGAAGAGATTTATAAGCGACCTGTGTTTTTAATTTCCGTTTAATTAATTAAAACTTGATACATAAACAATTGTTTTCTCAGTAAGACAATATTTTTCGTTTCTAACACAATCGCTTCGGGAAATTCCGTTCAAAATGCCCACTTTGACATCATTTTTTGAAATATATTCTGCCTCTGTCAAAAAATCGATCATTACGGTACATTATATAGTTTCTGAATAAGCGAATCTACCAATTGGATGCGTTTGAGAGCAAAAATTAATTTAAAAATGAATCAGAAAATAAGCAGTTTGGATTTGAATACTTCCTTTTCCAACACAATCCGCTTCGGGAAATTCGGTTCAAAAGGCCCACTTTGACAGCATGTTTTAAAATATATTCTGCCTCTATCAAAAAATTGACTATTATGGTACATTATATAGTTTCTGAGTAAGAAAAGGTACCAATTGGAAGCCTTTGAGAGTAAAAATGAATTGTAAAATGAGTCAGAAAATAAGCAGTTTGGATTTGAATACACCCTTACTAAGATGATTTTTTTCTTCAACCGCTATGTATTTTTAATTTGTTTTTGCTGTAAGAATTGGTCCTATCCAAAACTTGTCTATATAGATGTTGTAGACAATATTAAGAAGATATATGATAAATTCATGGGGATTTTATATCTTTTGAATTGACGGAGTTTTCAGTTTGTGCTACTTAAGTTTTTCAGTTTGTGCTACTTAACCACTCTCAAGGATTCAAATTTTGAGCTCAAAATTTAAGTTTAAGTCTAAGCTTTTGAAAGCATGTAATATGATACAAAAAATAACGGTAAACAATAGTTGTTGGTTACTCCAAAGTCTAAAGCGCCCTCTATCGGCATTTTTGAACTGTATCTTTAAAATTTATTTTCAAGAAAATACTGACATAAAGAATAGTTTTAGTGAAAACCGGAAACGAATCGACCAATTTTTCCGTTTTTTATAATCATTTGAAATTTTGGTGCCTAAACTTTAAAGGCGCCTATCTCCTTCGGAAGACGTTTGGGACCCTTGGTTTCCTATTCACTATTACTCGTCTTGAAGTGTTCTAAAATTCCCTAGCGTATGTACCATGAGTTTAGAAACACCCTGTATATACTGTTATACCCAACCCTACTTAACATAGTTTTTTACAAAGTCTTAGTATTCTTTTAGCAACGGTTTTTTTAATAATACAATGACTAATTCATATAGGGAAGACTAGGGAAGTATTGGCCATACGGGAGGCTTGACCCACCCATCAGTTTTCATATTTAAAAGAATTTCAGATATTTATCAATAGGTGTCAACCAAAGCTACTGGAATGCTCAAACAACAGTCTCTGTTTCATACAGGTAATCGAAATAGGTGTGAAAAAAATCAATTGTGAGGCGTTTATTGCCTAAAAGTTGTGTTTTTTAGAAATATTTTGTAAGCTTTTTTCAGAAAAAAATATATCATAGAAATTTAAGTAAGTAGGTTTTAAGTAATGCAGAAATATCGAGCTTTTATTCCAGGCATAAAGATTATACAGTAAATTAGGCTTAACATAACAATGTGCTATTCTTTAGAAAAGAGCTATATGGGGAGGCTTGACCCAGTCAATATTAGGGAGGGTTGACCAGATGTTCAAGGTTCCCTTAACACATTCACGACAGAAAACGAGAATTCTCGTTTCATTCAAAAAAGATGATCGACTAAGGGCATGACTTCTACGTTACAGAAAATGCATTTATATAATGTTCTCCATATTTTTTTAGATTGTAAGACATTTTATATTAAATTCATACATTGAAAGATATTTATCGATGCATAAACTTGGAAAACCTATCTGGAACACAAATTTACAAAAGACTTTAAGAACAGGGAGGAGCTTCTACTGTTTTAAAATTCAGATTTGATAAAAATTGCCCGTCGGCAATGTGTTAATTAAGTAGATTTGGAAATCTTTTTATTATGCATTGTGCATAATGAAAGATTAATGGTTATATATAAAAATGAATATAAATTTATTCGGCAAACCTACAGTAAAATGGGGTGTTGGAAAAGAAATCGATTACAATTGATCAACGAACGATATGAAAAATTACTATTAATATCCACTGCTCGAAAAAAAATAATGAAATATAAATGTGAAAGTTGATAAGAACTTTTTCCATTTAAATATTACTTACAATAGGTATGTAGAAACAGTGGGAAAGAATAGAAAGTATGAAAAAAGCAGTCTTAACAGTTTCGGGGGCAGTGGTATGTTTATGAAACCACTTAATTTCAATTCCCAAACGTCACAAACGTCGTTGCCCCAGAGAGGGTTAAAAGATGTTAATGCTAAGTTAAGTACTCATGAGGCTGCAAAAGAACATAGCATTGACCGAAAAACCTTGGGAAGGTTATGTAGACAAATTTCAACATGATGTGAATAGAGTAAGATGAAGCCAAACTATGTGACAAGTAAAGTTGTCAGGTCGAATGTCACAAAAAGTAGGACAAGGAGACAAAAAAGCGGGACAGTGGCTAATAATAATAATGCATTAAAAACTATGAAAACGGAACCAGTCTCTAGCGGAATACTGTCTTAAATGTTCATTTTTTTTCCTAGCTGTACAATTATACCTACTCAGACAAAGTTCTGTTTAAAATAAAAAATTTCTCCTCTGACTTGCGATTAAGTATCATATATTTAAAAATATTTTTTAATAATAATTAAAGCATGTAGCATAAAGTTATTTTGCCATTTTTTAAACTGATTTTATTTCTCTTCACAAATATTTCATTATAAAACAAAATGGGTCAAGCCTCCCATATAGTGGGTCAACTCTTGTAAGTAATATTTCTATTTTAAATATTTGTGTGCATAAATTTGTTTGCTTTTAAAACATCATCAAGTTCAAATAATACAGGAAAAGAAAACTCTTACCTGTATGCTCGATAACGCTCTCATCCCCAAATCCCGATTGCTCTTCGGCTAGATATCCTCAACTGCATCGTTGGAACAAATTTCACATTTTAATCTAAAGTATAAAATAAAGAGATGTTGCATTATTATTACTATATATATTCTGTGTAACTTATGGTGGAACTGATTATTCCTATATTGGCTTAAAGGGGTCCGGGGCACAAAAATCTTCAAATTTTGCAAAACATTTTATTTCATAAAAAAATCTCTGTTTTTTCCTGCTTAAAATGACATTTAAATCATGTTTTTATCTGAATTAGAACAAAAAATATTAATTTTTTTCGTTTTGGTTTGTTTTCAAAATCTGGCTTTACAGCAATGGCTGTCATGGAAACGACTTCTTGTAAAAATGCGTTTTTCTTCATGATAGGTTTTCACCATTTCTCATATTTAAATTCTTATAAATCGAGAACCGTTAAAGATACAGGGTTCAAACTTGGGACATATCTTTTTCAATTATTTTACTTTAATTTTGATTCAGCATATTTGAAAAAAAAATATTTACTTTTGAAAATATGATTTTTTAAAAAGTTGCACCACTTTTTTAAAAATTTATTTGTTAAATATTTTTAATTTTTTTATAAATTAATATTTTTAAAAATGCTGAATCAAAAATAAACTTATATATTTCTGTTTATTTAAATGAGAAAAAATTGAAATTCTATAAATAATATTTCAAGTTATAACGATTTTAAATTACCCCACTTTTTAAATAAATTTTAAATTTAAATTTTTTCAAAAAAAAATTCTGAGAAGTTTTATCATGTGATTTTGTTTACAAATGATAAGGTTAATCATCACAAAAAAATTCAGAATTTTAACTCAATAAATAAAAATTATTTTAAAATGTGTCCCGGACGCTTTTTCAAGATGGCTCACGTTTTGAGCACTTTATGGCCAAAGTAACGGTTGGCGCGGGGATGAATTCAATGCTACGCACCCTTTCTTGTTCCTGACGTCTTACGCGTAACGAACAGCAACCCCATTCCTTTGCTGAGAGCTTTTTTCTTAGAAGAGCTTTTTCGCATTAAAATGCTTTTAATTGCACAATATATATAATTCAAACATAAGTTATGTTTTTCAGTTCAGTAATATTCCTTTATTTAATTAATTCGCTATTAGTAGGAGAGCTGTTGAACATTTTTGAGTAGGTATTTGAGGCACCCTGAAAATTTGTGCAACACTTCTTTTGTAATGCCTGAATACAAAATCGAATGTCTGGCTGAAGGATCGTGGCCCAAAAACTGTGCCAGACACGTGTCAAGTGCCATTTTTGGCAAAATGGCCTCCTCCAGCACACTATTTTTTGACCATTTAAAATTCATTGTTGAAAATTCATTGTGGCGTTGCAGAAAAGATTAGTTAAAATTGTGTTTTGCTCTATCTGTTGATTTTTAAGTAACAAATAAATAATTTACCATAAAAAAAGAGAAGGAAAGAAATTGAATGAAATATTTAAAAAAGAAAAAATCAGGATTAACCTTTTGTGGACACGCTTTCATTTTTTATTAATTCATTACATTTTTAAAAATTTTTCTGTCCTATTTATTATTTTGAAGTAACCGTAAGTAAAGGACCCATATTCAAATTCTGCACCCTCCCCCCGAAAAAAATAAAAGCTTGTTTTTCTTTCACCCCCCCCCCCCCCCAAAAAAAAAAAGTTAAATATTCCAAGTTTTTAATTTTTTGGTTTATTTTTCTATTTGTTAATTAATAAATTTAACTATTTAAATCTACAGCCTCTCACTATCATACATAGTTTAAAAAATTCTCTAGTGATTTTATTTGTTATTTTGAAGTAACAAAAGATAGTCATTCAATATTCCTTCTCCCCCACCTCCCCTTAAGAATTTCATCTGACATTAAAAAGGCAATTTCTAAACATCCTGGTTGGGTGTGTGGTTGGGGTTTTTTTCCCTGGTTTAGCCTATTTTCACTCGACTTTGGGTACTGTTTCGGCAGAATGATTTGGTATTAAATTAATTATACAAGTTCAACGCAGAAATTAGTATAGTAATTTTTTGCCACATGTATTTTTTTTAATCTGTGCTTATATACGTCAAAATGCACTGAAACTGCATTAAATCATCATCCCCATAAATCCATCTTTATATATAATCAAATATCTAGATTTATGAAGGAAATGAGTTTTTGTTTAAAAGGTATTGAATTAATAATACTCAATTGAATGAAAATGTAGATTTGGGGGGGGGGGGATCGAGTAATCAAAATTTTAGTCTATATCATCAGTAATAAAGGCCTTTGATAAAACAGGGTATAAGAGTTCGTAATACAATTTCTTTCGAAGAAGATTTCTTTCTAGAACACATAATTGAAAATATTTCTTTAATTTAGGTAGGACTGTTATTCTAAAATACGCTAGTTCGTCTTCCGCCATTTCGGTTCAAAACAAAGCACAAGACGACGATTGGCGTTTGAGCTGGCTGAACGTTCTCGCTTTCGCCAACTCGCCAAGGCTGGTGCTGAAAACGTGAGCCTTCCCGAAAAAGCGTCCCGGACCCCCTTAATATCTTTAATGAAACTTCTTGAGTAAAATATTATAGGCACCTAGAGATTAACTACTCGGAGCATCTTTTAAAACCACTACATGTTACAGGAAAAACGAAAAGACTTCTGAACAATATATAAAAGGAGAGTAAAAATTCCGCATGTAGATCACATAGACACAATTACAGCGTTCAAACGGTATATGTAAGAAAGGCGAGGCAAAACCACAAATATGCAGTCCTCTTGAAGCTAGGAATGTTTTAAAGTAAAGTTCTGTAGTTAAAAATGTTTCTAGGATTTCTTTCAGGGGTTATACAGATCAATCCCCCCCCCCTTTAATCCCTGAAGCAATGAGTCATATGTTCATTATTGTCTTTCCATGCAAAACAAACTTAGGCTTGGGAAGAGGTTTCGTTAGTAGAACTTCGGTCATTAAGTCTGTGTTAACGTAGCGTAGTTTTATTATTTCTTTCTCCACTAAGTGTCTTAAGAGATGGTATCGCAGATCAATGTGTTTTGTCTTATGATGAAATTTGTCAGACTCCGCAAGTTTTATTGCGGACTGATTATCATCCATTAAACTTATCGGACACTACTGTGGCATGTCCAGTTCTGTTAATAAATTTATTAACCATGCAATTTCTTGCGCGGCACTGGAAGCAGATATGAATTCAGATTCAGTTGAAGGCATTGCTAAACACTTTTGACGTCTTGATCTCCATAAGATCGGGTAGGACACCAAGAAAAATAAATTTCCAGAAACAGATTTCCGATCGAGTGGGTCGTTCGCCCAATTAGAATCATCTTATGCCCTCAAGACAGGTTCTTCGAAATTGGTATACGTTAACTTTAGATCGATAGTAGTTTTTAAATATCTAATAGCTCTTTTAACGGCTTCCCAGTCCTTTGTTCTGGGACAATCATTTCTACGACATAGGATGTTAACGGCTGCACTAATATCTGGTCGGGAAACGGTTGAAATGTATAGTAGTGCGCCGACCGCCTGTCTATAGTTTACATTATCCGGTAAGAGATTTTCATCATCATTTACTTTAACATAGCCCGTTTCCATAAGTGTATCGGTTGGTTTTCAATTTTCCAAACCAAATTTAATTACTAATTCATGAATTTTGTTAATCTGATCCAGGGTCATTGTATTTTGATCAGGCCAATTAATGTTTATATCTAAATAATACTTAGCATCGCCTAAATCCGTCACAGGTATTATTTCTTTAACTGACGTATTAGTTTATCTATGTTATTATCTTCCCCCGCAATGAGGAAATCGTCAACGTAAACGATTACATAAATTGTTTCATTATTTGTGGTTCGTTTGTATAGACACTTGTCAATCGAACTTTGGTTAAACCCTAATTTTGTTAACGAATCATGTATTTTTATATTAAGAGCTCTCGTTGCTTGGAATTATATACCCCTTCGAACCCGTATATCGCCTTTTTACGTTTACAAACCTTGTGTTCAGATCCGGAGACTACATATCCTTCAGGTTGACGCATGTAAACTTCCTCCTTTAACTCCCCATGTAGGAAGGCCGTCTTAATATCGATGTGTCTAAGGCTTAAGTTTTTATACAAGGCCATTGCTAAAAAGCTTCTTATAGTAGTGTGAGACGCAACGGGTGCGAAAGTCTCATCGTAGTCAATCCCGTATTTCTGGGAGAAACCCTTAGCCACTAGCCTTGCCTTGTATTTTTCTATTTGACCATGACTGTTGCACTTCGATTTAAATGTCCATTTGCTACCGATTACCTTTCTCCCTGGTGGGACCTCAACTAATTCCCAAGTACAATTTTCTTTGAGTGAATTTATCTCATACAAGGTAGCATTTATTCATTTTTGCCTTTCCAGGGGATTTTCCATTTTCAGTATATCATCCCAGCAATTTGGCTTTTTTATCCTTACATCATTTTTTTAAAATGCGAATCTGTCAGGGGGAACCCCTCTATTAGATCGGTTAGATCTACGTGGTAAAATTTGTGGGGTGCCTGATACATTTGTGTTGGCATCCTAATTTTGCATATCATTTTCGGTGCTATTCTCTTCCTCATCAATCAGTTGTAATTTTGGTTGCGGATTTTTATCGCTTAGTATTTCTTTATTTTCATTTCACGCATTATTTTTAACTAAGTCATAATTCTCATCCTCTAAAAATTTTACTGTCCAACTTATAACTATTTTCCTTTCGTCCATGCAAATTCTAAAACCTTTACTTCTGTTGTCGTATCCGACAAATATACCTTCTTGCATGGTGTCGTCCAGCTTTCTCCTATTTGTTTTTTGAATATATGCATATGCACGGCAACCAAAAGTTTTAATGTCAGAAAGGTCTGATTTACGACCGGTCTATTTTTCATACGGAGTCCGATCGCAGGATGAAGTTGGGAGCCTAATTAATTAACAGTTGCTGCAATTTGTCTATCTGCAGAGCCCCATTCTTTGTTTTCTCTACCCCCCCCCCCCCACCATAAAAGAAAAAAAATTAAAAAATTAATAATCATTTTCATTTGACAAGTATGCATCAACAATTAGGTTTCAAAAATTCCAAGCTATCCCAATTAGACCGAGCAGCGGTGGCCAGGCTGGTAGAGCATTATACTCGTAGCCGTTGGTCGCAGGACCCAGGCTATCTGCCGGCTAAAATTCCGTCATGTACGCTAATGGCGCCTGGTGCATGTAAAATCCGTCGTGGGTGTAAAGTCCCCCAAGTTACCTGTGAATTATACCTCTGGAGGTGCCTTGCCAGGTGAAGGTGTCGTCATCTGTTCAGGGTTCTAAATTACGAGACCAAGTTGAGTAGGAATGTGCAGGTGCCAAACGACAGGATATAACGTTAAGTAACTGGCAAAACAAAGTATACACAAACGAGTAGTAGGGGCTGCAGATAGGATGACGATCGAGGCAATAATATCAGGTACTAAACCCGTTAAGCTGGAGCAACCCGGCAGGTAGGGGCCTGGTCATCGGTTAAATAGAAAGAAAAAAAAGTTGGGAGCCTATTTTGAATGTACGTGGCTGTACATATCGCTTCCCCCCAGAACGAATTAGGAAGACCGCTTTCTTTAAGAAGATTTTTACTCTCTTCAGCCCCATTTTGAGGCGAGGAGTACGGTACGGTGAATTCATGATTAATTCCCTCACTTTTCAAATAATCTTCGAATTCCTGACTCGAATACTCCCCCCTGTTATCGGACCGAATTGCCTGCACCTTTCTTCCAAATGTGTTAGCAGTCATTGCTGCATATTCCTTGAATTTTGAAAAACTTCATGTTTATTTCTTAGCAAATATACAACTGTAAAACGACTAAAATCGTCAACGAAGGCTAGAAAATAATATTTCCCCCCAACCATCGCTGTTTGCATAGAGCCACACAGGCCACTGTGGACCAGCTCAATTGCTCTCGTAGCTCTAAAACTAGCGTGTTTGGGGTAAGGCTTATCGGTTAGTTTTGACGCAAGGCAGGCTTCACATTCATTTCTGTGCTTACAGTTATCAATTTGAATCCCGGATGTCATGTTTTTATCAACTAATTCTTTTATGTGGTTAATATTTCTACGACTCAACCTTACATGCCACTTGTGTAAGCAATTTTTCTTTTCACAGTGATTTATCATATTTACATTTTGAATTGAATCAGGTTTCAAATTACTTTCATATAAATTGTTATTTATATAACCCTCAAGGTATGTTACGACTTCGTGAGTTATTTTACACATTTTATCTTCGAATATAGCTACGCAACCATTTTCGGTAGCTTGTTTAATGGAAATTAGATTTGTTTCTATCTCCGGAACATATAAAACATCTCTTAATGCTATGGTTTTACTCGTATTATCTGACATAACAGTATTTAATGTCACAGATCCGTAACCGTCAGAATGTAATTCTTGACCGTTTGCGATAGTGACATTCGATGTATCATAATTGAAGTCATGGAATTTACTTGTATCATTGCAATGGGTTGAAGACCCTGAATCGACAACCCAGAGATCTTTCGAACCATTACCAACGAAAAATGTTAAGTTTTTATCCGAATGTTTTTCCCTATCGAAATATTTGGTTTTAGAAACATTCGCGCCTACGTTGTTTTGAAAGCCTACAGCTGACCTGCTAGGCATATTATGGTTTTTATTTCCGAAATTTTTCAGTTTTGATTTTTCATTGTTTTTATTCTTTAATTTCCAACATTCATCTGTTGTACGTGAATTTTTCTTGCAATATTTGCAGAACTTATTAATTTTTGTTGCGAATATTTCACTCTTAAGGCAGAATGGTTATTTGAATTTTTAACGTTATTTTGTCTTTTATTATATTAACTTTTTTATTAAACTTTAACTATATTAACTTTTCTATTGTCTATTAACTTTTCGCGAATAAAATTCGGTGTGAGTTCGTCATTATTTCTTGTCTCAAGGGCACATGTTAAAGTGTCATAACTTGCAGGTAGGAAACAAAGCAGTAAAGCCGACAGGTGTTCATCATTTATGTTTTCACCAATGGCGGTTAATTTATCGCGAAGTTGATAAATGTTGGTTAAATGGTCTATCATGTTGCCGTTTTCGGCTAACCTGCTAGAGTATAGTTTTCTTAGCAGATATAATTTGTTGCTTAAGTTTGTTCTCTCATGCACATTTTAAGTGCATTCCACACTTCTCGTGCAGTTTGGTTTTTAGTATGGATGATTTGATTATCATCTATTAGTAAATTTATAATTGCTTTGGCTTTACGATTTTTATTAGTGAAATCGTCATTGACGGGATTTGGGGGCTCATTATTATTACATCCTAAATGTCTTCTTTTTGTAGATAGTTTTCTACGCGAAATTTCCACACGTCCTAGTTGTTTGAATTCAATTTCTCAATGACAGTGTCTTTAAGAATGCTCTTTTTTTTTCTTATTTATATAGATGACAAAATCTTATATAATATATATTTCAATAATGCAATGAGTAATACAATTAATTTAGTAAAACAGTTAAATAGTCTATATTCAATTATGTATGCTTACACTTTCTTTTGTTCAGGTAAGAAAAAAGATATATATATTTGTGCAGCAAAATATTTATATATAGACACTTTAAATAATTTTGCACACTTTAAATAGTAATTTAGCACTATCAGATCTTCATAATCTCTTGTAAATAATATTTCTATTTTAAATATTTGTGTGCATAAATTTGTTTGCTTTTAAAACATCATCAAGTTCAAATAAAGCAAGAAAAGAAAACTCTTACCTGTATGCTCGATAACGCTCTCATCCCCAAATCCCGATTGCTCTTCGGCTAGATATCCTCAACTGCATCGTTGGAACATATTTCACATTTTAATCTAAAGTGTAAAATAAAGAGATGTTGCATTATTATTAATATATATATTCTGTGTAATTTATGGTGGAACTGGTTATTCCTATATTGGCTTAATATCTTTAATGAAACTTCTTGAGTAAAATATTATAGGCACCGAGAGATTAACTACTCGGAGCATCTTTTAAAACCACTACATGTTACAGGAGAAACGAAAAGAGTTCTGAACAATATATAAAAGGAGAGTCAAAAGTCCGCATGTAGATGACGTAGACACAGTTACAACGTTTACACGGTAGATGTAAGAAAGGCGAGGGGAAACCACAAATATGCAGTCCTCTCGAAACTAGGAAAGTTTTAAAGTAAAGTTCTGTAGTTAAAAATGTTTCTAGGTTTTCTTTCAGGGGTTATACAGTTCAACATCAATCCTCCCATTTGTGGGGAGCTTTGACCATTATTTTTTCATGATTAAAATCAATCATTTTTCAAATTTCGTATGTATTACACTTATGTAGCAATTTTATTTTTATAACTGATTGTATAACGAATAAAATGATATATAAAACTTTATTCTACGTTCAATATTTAAGAAATAAAAAGTCATTTTGTAAAATGTGGGTCAACCCTTGCTAGTCTCCCCTATTTATTGTACGGAACCCTCTGTATGCAAGTAATACTCGCACTTGACCGTTTATTTAACCTCTTAATTCTCTCTCCCGTGATATTCACGGGCTGTGTCTTTTATTCCGATTGTTTGATTCTCACAAGTTTTATAAAATAGTGTAACTGGCTCTATTATGGTATCATTTTACCTGTCATTAAATAAGGTGAATATCTCTTTTTCAAAAAAGTGGTGCCAATTAGCAATTTGAATTTTAAACAGTAATTTAATCTGACCGTTAAGGGATTAAAAAGTACAAAAAAATCGCGTTTATTATATATATATATATATATATATATATATATATATATATATATATAATTATTTACTTTCTGATTTGCTATTATTCGGTATTACATACGATATATTGAAAAGATATGCATTAAAAAACACAAACGACGAATTATTCCTATAATAAATCTGCTTTTAAATTAAAGCTGGTAGTCGTTTTAAAATCTATTGTTAAAAATAAACAATATTAAAATAAACAAAATTAAACAATTTAATTATAAACATTAATTGAATTTTATAATATAAATTTCTAATTATTATTTTAGATTACGTAATTAAAGGCACTAATTACTTTGTACAGAAATAGTAATTTACAACGCAGAGATTTAAATAAATCTAGTCCGCCGCTACAGCACGAACTAAAATGGGTTTTTTCTCAGTGTTTCAAAACTAAACGCGCTAGTTTTTGATTAGGAACACGATTTCGAAACCCGCTCACTCATGCACTGGGAGACTTTGCGAACGGTCTGTTCGAGAACTGAGTGGGACCCAGTAGAGTGCGAAATATATACAAGTGGATTACTTGAGGCTATGCGTAACCGCTTTTTGTGCTTTGCACATCTAATATTATCAGAAGCCTGCCTGAAAGATCAACATCTTTCAACGCACCAAATAACTTGAATTTGTTTGTTTTAATAGCTACCCCGGAAAGCTGTGATTTTCTGAATTTACGGTTTAAATTCCCTATTCATATGTTAACCCTTTCCGATGCGGAGTAATTCTGTTTATAAACTGATGAAATGATGGACTGACACCAGAATTTATAAACGAATTTATTAGAAAATACGAACTTGCTTTTTTTCCAAGTACCTTATTAAATGAACATTTAAATTAAATATTCTAGGTGCCAGTAAAATAAAAATTAGGTGTCCTTTTTTTAAGGATACCGCCCGCGAAAGGGTTAATATACGTATTCCAGCACAAAAAAAATAGCTAATCTTCTTGTTGAAAACATTATATCAGATCCCCTGCATAGAAATTAGATTTAGACACTATTTCTAATATATATATCTAGACTTTATAAACATCTGTGCTATAAATGATATTTCAAATCATCTGGTCCTTTATTACACTATAAGTGTTTGTGCTTATAAAATTTTTAATTTTTCAGATGCCTTCACGTTTATAGTGTGACAGAGTCCTTATTATCTTTTCGGTAGCGTCTTGTTACGGCCGATTATCTACGCGGGGGCTATAGACCGAATAAAGTCGTTTCAATCCTAT
This sequence comes from Maratus speciosus, assembly GCA_963932465.1. NCBI lineage: Eukaryota > Metazoa > Arthropoda > Arachnida > Araneae > Salticidae > Maratus > Maratus speciosus. The sequence continues at coordinate 218,828,397 of OZ010787.1, forward strand.
TCATAGACTAATGCTTAATGATTAATTTCATTTCATTTTCTTCTATTAACTATTAAATCAATTCTCAATTAATTAGTTAATCGAATTAATGAAGTAGGATTTAAAATGTCATGTTTATCTAGAACTGATTGTTTTCTCTCTTGCTTCTTTCGGTTTTATCATCTTGAATCACTCTCTTGGCCACAATTAAACAGTGACAAGAGTGTGCGTGATTTAATATTGTAAAAATATGTATAAATATTACATTCAATAACATTTAAAACGTTAATTCTGATATAACACTGTTTATTGTGATCTGAAACCTTAACGTAGCCTTATTTGGTACAGGTACCTTACATTTATTTTGGTTGCCGGAATATATTTGATTTTCTCCATACTTTGCATGTGGAAAGCTATATAGAAACGAATTTAAAATCTATTTTCAAAAAGATTCTAGCTTAAAAATCTTGTTAGTTAGATGAAGCAGAAAACTGCGATTTTACAAGATTCAAAGGTTTATAAAAATTTTGCATATTTTTTGAACTAATAGAGATAAACAAAAAATTTAAAAGGATATTAAATCTTCATTTTTTTCTTTCTATTAGACCATGTAATTGCCGTGAATTTATATGTACAGAATGGTTATAATTAAAGTTATCATGTTTAGACCTACGTAGAGTCCGTTCTGGTAGACAGATATCGATGCAACTTGGGAAATACGTTATATGGACCAAGGGGAAATGAAATCTGAAATAAAAAATAATAGTTTAAATTTCGATCGATAGATGGCGGTTTTCATGTACGAGAAATGACATTATGCGAATTTGAAGCGGTTTAAAAAGCCAGTAGTTGCTGCAGTAAAATCATTCTGCACCATGCCATTAGAGAAGAAAGAACAAGTGTTACTGGTGAAGTTGTTTTATCAGAAAGGCAGTAATTTTTCATGCAAGATGGTGCACCACCTCACATAGCCCGAGCAGTGATGGCACTGCTACGTGCCCACTTTGGAAATGATCGGGTAATTTCGAGCAGTTTTCCGAGAACCTGGCCTCCTTGTGCTGCGGACTTGAATCCCTGTGACTTCTGGTTGTAGTTATTACAGAAACATCATGTCTATGGAGAAAGCTTACGGACTCTGCCTGATTTGAAAGCAAGCATAACTCGCCGTGTTGCTGCAATTGATCGAGAAACCCTTCGAGCTACTGCTGAACATGCTTTGACGCAAATGACATGCACATTGAACATATGCTGTGAATAAATAAAGTTTTGGGTTTACAGTTTGATTTTTGGTCTTCATGCGCCCTCTTCTCATATGGTGGTCGAAATTTGAAACACTATTTCTATAGCAGATTTCTTTTCCCCATAGTCCATATAACGCATTTTGCAAGTTTCATCGATATCTGTCAACCAGAACGAACTCTACGTAGGTACAAACAGGGTAACTTTAATTATAATCACTTAGTACTTTTATAAAATTGATACTTTGTAACATACTAAAATATTAGCGAAAATGCCAGTTTAAAAAAAAATTAAATCTCATGCAAGGAAAGAAATAACAATATATATTTTTTATATGTGTTATTTCTACCTCGGAACATGTCCAGAATAAAGCAGGCTGTTATATTTTATCCTTCCTAAATTATGACAATTTATATTGTGGAACATTTTTAAAAATCAGCATTTTCGACAGATTGTAACTCAAAAGAGTTAAGGGTATTCATTTACCATTACCCAAGGAAGGCTCTTTCTATATACTGTCTCTAAAGTTTAAGTCATTTTCTGTTTCACAATTGTAAATGGGATGCAGAGTCTTGAAATAGCAGAAATTACATCCAGCCGCAAACAAAAAATGGCAGAAACAAGAAACATTTTATTGAATATATTTTTTGTGTTTAGTTAGAGAAAAGTTTTTCGAAATTTACCTTACTTTTATTTAACTAAATTCAGAAAATTTATTTAATATCCTGGGCAACAAAGGCTACCAGTCACTAAGGGACAACTACTTCGGACGATTAATTGAGACGCCTTCCTACTCCAAAAGGTCCCACTAACTTTGTCTCTGATTTGCAAAGAGAAGAGTAACGGAACTTCGTGGAGTGGTAAGGACTGGTGAAGTGGTATGGACTGTCATTTCTGGACTGTGAACTCGATTTCAAGAAACAAGAAATACATATCATCTAAGGCAAGATTGACACTTGTTTCCGCAGCAACTGACTGCCGCTAACTGATATTTACTATTAATCAAAACAAAACGTACGATTCTATTCAGGTGCGAAAAAGGGAAAAGAGACTTGCCAAAGCGAATGGATGTAAGACGTCAGGAAATAGTCTGAAGTGGGTATCAAAGCGGTTTATATACACGTGGGCCAGTAGTGTATATTTTATTTTTATCAATATACCATCTTGATCAAGAAAAATCAAATGCTGAACATCCAGATTGCACGAAACATCAATGGAGTCATGTGGTTTTCGGTGGTGAATCCCGATTCAGACTTTAAGTGCTCTCTTTTATATTTTAATTTTTCTCATGGGAAGAACAGATTTATTGCTTATCATATATCAATATCTACATGAACTGAAATGCTATAACGTCATTAAAACATACTTCAAATACCAAATAATTGAAATGATTACTTTTGATAGATCATAGTGTAGCTATAATATACATATTGCATGTTCCTGTAAAATAACTGTAAACGTAAAACTAAGTTTTCTCAACCCGATATCATGGAGTCATGTGGTTTTCTGTGGTGAATCTTGATTCAGACTTTAAGTGCTCTCATTTATATTTTAATTTTTCTCATGGAAAGAACAGATTTATTGCTTATCATATATCAATATCTATATGAAATGAAATGCTATAACGTCATTAAAACATACTTCAAATACCATCTATACCATCTAATTCAAATGATTACTTTCGATGATCATAGTGTAGCCATAATATACATATTGCATGTTCCTGTAAAATAACTGTAAACGTAAAACTAAAATGAACAATATTTTGTTACTTTTGCATGTCTAAATTCCGTTACGCGGCTAAAAATGTTTACTTGAATACTGATAACATCCTAAAAGCCAATATTTAGTGTTATTACCGTGTGAGGAAACTAATCAATACACTGTAAAAACTACCCGAATACGTTTCCAAATATTACCAGAAGACGAAAGAAACATTTGTTTCAGAAATTATTCTTAAAATCATAGAAATTTGTTGGTTTCAGAGGATTTTGCAGATAGAGAAACGTTTTTCGGAATCGTGAGTAACTCGGAAGACGTTATATTACATTTTGTACACCTTCTTGCTACATCAAGAAACATTTCTTCTTTTACAGTGTATAAAATGTGGTAAAACTTAATAACATACATCAGTAACATTATGTTTCAAATAGATAAACATAAATAAAACATACGTCAAACAGTTATCGACAATAGAATGGAATGTGGTCTAATTTCTGTTTTCCCCTGTAAAATAGCTATAAATGCTTCGCAGACCATATTGAAATAATAACATGCAGCAGTAACATTTAATAATATAAATTGCGTAGCAGTCCAATGATGTTTACTTATATTATAGTATGGGCAGAAAGACAGATAGACGCATTGAAGTCAAACACTTAAATTACTAGTGTCAACATGGATTACACAGATGATAGTATATTTTTCAAAAGTGTTTGGAAGTATTGAAAAGAGTTTAAGATCATAATCTTCATTTTTACTTTTTAATAGATCATGTAATTGTCGCGAATTTATATGTACAGAGTGGTTATAATTAAAGTTACCCAGTTTAGACTTACATAGAGTCCGTTCTGGTAAACAGATATCGATGCAACTTGGGAAATACAGTATATAGACCAAGGGGAAATGAAATCTGAAATAAAAAATAATAGTTTAAATTTCGATGGATAGATGGCGGTTTTCATGTACGAGAAATGACATTATGCAAATTTGGAGGAGTTTAAAAAACCAGTAGTTGCTGCAGTAAAGTCATTCTGCACCATGCTGTTAGAGAAGAAAGTATTAAAAAGAGTTTAAGAGTGGAATATTTGATCTTTAAAATGTAAATTTTAAATTATAAATTAGTATTTGCCGATAAAGAAGTTTTATTCTTATCACAATTCCATTTATTTTACGTACAGCTTTAATATAGTTTTCTTACAGGGTTTTTAATTAATTTATATGCTTTTTTTTTAAAGCAAAATTTTTATTTCAATTTATTCTCTTTATATTTGATCATTAAATATAATTTTCATAATTTTGACGTGGTTCTCATAATTAAATGTAAGAATTTATAAAGCACGTTTCTGAGAATTTCCTGCAGTGGGGAACAATTTCAATATTTGCTAATCTCCAGAATCCAGGTCACGCAGCGATTTTTCCCAACTTTTTTACTATTAAAGCAAACTTTATAATTATCTTCACATCTTTACATTTTCGTACGTATCTAAATTTTCTTCTTTCATTCAACTTAAATTCTAGAAGATAACGAAATTTGAATAATTTTGATGGTACCTTAAGCAGCCATCATTGAAAATTAATCGTTCTGAGAATTTTTGTCTAAATTCTCTCTTTGTTTACTTAATACAAGCAAGCAGGAATGACCGAGCTAAGCTCGGTCAAAATTAGCCTTGTGTTCAATTCGATATTTTATTCTCACTGTATCATTCTTGCTGTTTAGATACAATTTGCATGATCCTGAGGCATAGTGATCCAAAATGACCCACTAACTGAATTTTTCCGAACATTCGACCTAACCAATGCTCTTCTCTAACCCGAAAACGATAGAATATAAATTTAGTCAAAATCTTTAAAGTCTTTTTATAGATAACATTAGCTTGACCCAACCTAAAAGGGATACGACCTAACCAATACTCTTCTCGAACCCGAAAACGATAGAATATAAATTTAATTAAAATCTTTCAAGTCGTTTTATAGATAACATTACTTTGATCCACGGTAACCCAATGGTTTTCTCATGTCCAGAAGCGGTATAATACAAAATTTTCTCAAAATTGCTTAAGTCGTTTTTTAGATACAATTATCTTTATCCACAGCGACCCAAACATAACCCACTGATCGAATTTTCTCGAACACGTGACTTAGCCCAATGGTCTTCTCATGCTCAGAACGATATAATACAAAATTTTGTCAAAATGTTTTGAACCTTTTCTTAGATATAATAAGTTGACCCATAGTGACCCGAAAATGGCCCAGTAATCGAATTTTCTTGAACATGTGACTTAGCCCAATCGTCTTCTTATGCTCAGAAACGATATAATACAAAATTTTGGCAAAATTGTTTGAGTCGTTTTTTAGATACAATTAGCTTGACCCACAGTGACCCAAATATGACCCACCCACAAATCGACTTTTCTCGAACATATGACTTAGCCCAATGGTCTTCTCACGCCCAGAAACGGTATAATACAAAATTTTGTCAAAATCGTTTGATTCGTTTTTTAGATACAACCCACCGTGACCCAAAATGAACCAGTAATTGGTTTTTCTCGAACATGTGACTTAGCTCAATGGTCATCTCACGCCCAGAAGCGGTATATTACAAAATTTTGTCAAAATGTTTGAACCTTTTTTCAGATTAAATTAGCTTGACACCTGACCGATTGTGACCCAAAATGACCATTAATAGAATTTTCTTGAACATGCAGCCTATCCCAATGGTATTCTCGTGCCCAAAAACGATAGAGCACAATTTTTTTTCAAAATCGTTAGAGCTGTTTTCTAGATAAATTTACCTCGACCCACATTGACCTAAAAATGACCCACTAATCGAATTTTTTCGAACATGCGACTTAGCCCTATGGTCTTCTCATGTCCAGAAACGGTATAATACAAAATTTTGTCAAATCGTTTGAGTCGTTTTTTAAATACAATTATCTTGACCCACAGTGACCCAAAAATGACCCACTAATCGAATTTTCTCGAACATGTGACTTAGTCCAATAGTCTTCTCATGCTCAGAAACGATATAATACAAAACTTTGTCAAAATGTTTTGAGACAAAACAAATACAAAACAAATAGGTGTTGCTATCCAACGTACAATTTATACAACGTACCAACGTAAATTTTTCTCCTGATGAAGGTTTTAAAGATAAACCGAAACGTAGAGTTTTATGTTAAACTTGTGAATAAATTGTACGTTGGATAGCAACACCTATTTGTTCTGTATCGATATTACAACGTAAAGTCCTTTATTATTATTATGTTTTGAGACTTTTTTGAGATACAATTAGCTTGACACACAACGACCCAAAAATGACCCACTAATCGAATTTTATCGAACATGCGACTTAGCCCAATGGTCTTCTCATGTCCATAAACGGTATAATACAAAATTTTGTCAAATCATTTGAGTCGTTCTTTAGATACAATTATCTTGACCCACAGTGACCCAAAAATGACCCACTAATCGAATTTTCTCGAACATGTGACTTAGTCCAATGGTCTTCTCATGCTCAGAAACGATATAATACAACATTTTGACAAATTGTTTTGAGATTTTTCTTAGATACAATTAGTTGGCCGATAGTGATCCAAAAATGACCCAGTAATCGAATTTTCTTGAACATGGGACTTAGCCCAATCGTCTTCTCATGCTCAAAAACGGTATAATACAAAATTTTGTCAAAATCGTTTGATTCGTTTTTTAGGTACAATTAGATTGACACCTGACCCATTGTGACCCAAAATGGCCCACTAATCGAATTTTCTTAACATGCAGTCTATCCCAATGGTATTCTCGTGCCCGAAAACGATAGAACACAAAATTTCGTCAAAATCGTTAGAGCCGTTTTCTAGATAAACTTAGCTTGACCCACAGTGACGCAAAAATGATCCACTAATCGAATTTTCTCTAACATGTGACTTAGCCCATTGGTCTTCTCGTAATCCAAAACAGTAGATTACAAAATTTATTCAAAATCGTTAGAGCCGTTTTTCAGATAAATTTAGCTTGGCCCGAAGTGACCCAAAAATGACCCACTTATCGAAATTTCTCGAACATGTGACCTAGCCTAATAGTTTTCTCATGCCCGAAAACGGTTGGATACAAAATTTAGTCAAAATCGATTGAGCCGTTTTTTCAGATATAATTAGCTTGACCCTGATCCATTATGACCCAAAATGACCCACTAATCGAATTTTCTCGAACACGTGACCTGGCCCAATAGTCTTATCGTGCCCAAAAATGGTAAAATACAAAATTTCTTCAAAATCGTTAGAGCCGTTTTTAAGATAAAATTTACATACACACACACACACACACACATACACACACACAATTTTTGCTCGCATTATAGTATAAGATATAATCATGGTATATTTGGTCTAATGTTTAGAACTAAACATTAGATTCTTCTTTTACACATATTAGAACTTGTCATTAAACGTAGGAAGCTATAAAAGGCATTACTGAGGATTTTGTTTATATTTTTTTCTATGAAATTTTAACAGATTAATATTTTTATGTGTTCGATATAAAACGAAAAACATATAATTTTCATATCTATTTATTATTATACACTCCAGGTAAATTTATAATTTAAGAATTTTAAAATTTTGAAAGATAAATTATTTAAAAATAAAAGAAATGTAATCATATAATGCCATTATTTTTCTCGAAACCGAATTTCTAAGCATATTTCCTTATGTTTAATATTGTTTTTAAATCCTAGTCCAGACGTTTTATCTCTATCACAACAGTCTATAGAATATTCATATGCACTGACGCATATTTTATTACATAATTGGTGTATTAGTTTTTTTAAGATAAAGGGGGATATACACGGGCTTCCGTTACAGAATATAGATGAAAATGATTTATTTAATTGATAATTACATTAGATTTTTTACATTTAATATTTTTTAGAATACATGCTAAAAATACCAAAAATCATATTTATATGAAAAATGGTAATTAGTTTAAATAAAATTTTGAAATTTATTAAAAGCAATAGTTTTGTATTGACCTCGCGCCATGAGTTAACAGCAGAAGAAATGGCCAAAGATCACTATTTAAAATCACCTTTTTTTATTCTGATCACTTTAGTGGTTTAAGTGCGTAATTTGATCACGTCTTAAATTTGTATTCTATTTATATTTTATTATTTTATTCATTGACTAATGAATGTTTTAATTTCGTTATGTCATATAAGCTAAAAACAAGTGCTGAGCTATTTATATTAAATTAAGTACAAAAGGATTTATCTTACGTAATCATTTGATAGGCATAGATTTTTAAAAAATTATGCCTGAAAATTATTTTAAAAACAATGAAAATTGATTAAATAGCGATACATTTTTTAAAACAAATTGCGATACAGTTTTAAAACAAATTTAATGTGAATGCACATTCTTTTCTGTTCGATGGTGTAAAAATCTAAAATGTGCGATGTTTAGAAGTTTTTAAAAATTGCATTAAAAGTTAAATTGAATCGTTTGGTGTTGCGACCGTCAAAATAACGTATAAGCGTTACACACGCGCCCGTTTGTCCTTTATAATATAGATTAAACGGACAGCCAATTTTATTTTTTAAACTAAATATTTGGCAGTGAACCATGAAATGGTTGATCTAGCTTTGGAATACAAACTAAATCAAAGATTATTACATATAGTTAAAAGTAAACTAATAGTTTATTTTTCTACAATCTGTATAATAATACCTGAAAATTTCTTGATGGTGCAAATTATATGCATTTAATGACTCTGGTACAAACTATAACGTAAAAACAAATTTTTATAAATTGAAGGCAACGGAAGATTTGTAATAAATAGTTGCTATTTGATGGAACAGATCGTCTACCAAAGAAATGCTCTATTAAATGGAATGATAAAGATAAGACGCAATCTTAAATATTTAGATATTTACATTTCAACAAAAATATATACATCACATATAATGAGCACTTGCATAGTTTTATTGTTCATAATGATATTTTCCACCCGGTCTGAGTATGATTAACACCGAATAATGGTCGATTTGTACATCCCATGAACAAGGCTTATTGAAGAAGGAATTGTATATAACCATTGAAGAACTGTGATATGGAAGTGAGAGTACTTGGCAAAACATTACACTGTTTGTGTCTGTCAGTTGCTGCATTTAAGTACAACTGATGCACACTAGCGGTCTATTTTTTGCCACTTGCGACATCTGGAGTTTTCTAATTTACATCACCTTCGAAAAAGGAGAGATTTTTTTTACTGCGAATGGAATTCACACCGATACAACAATGATTCCAGCATAAGTATTTATAGAAACTGCAGCAGTATACGATTCGAAGACTCCTAGAGTCTAAAAAGAGAAATATTTCTGTATCAAGCAAAACTTTTCAAAAATAAAATATAGCATCTTCCGCGTTATCTATGATTCAGAAAAAACGTACCTTAATTTTCAAAAACTTCAAAAGAGGTGATCTAAAGTAGCATTGCTGAAACAAAAGGTTCATTTGCTGGTTGTTTCAAAAAAAGAACAAACCGAAACGGTTCGGAGCACTTTTTATAGTGCATTAATCAGTTTTCTCAACACGAAATATCGGTTTTTCGGTTTCTATCAATTCTGAAGTAAATATTTTCATTTTGAATAAACATGTTCAAAAGGCAAACATGCTAAGTTCACATCATTAACATTAATATTAAAAGTAACATTAATAGGTACTCTTGCATGTATAAATTTTGTTACACGGCTTAAGAGTCTACTACAGTCACACGAAAAGACCCGTTCGCTAATGCTATTCCTATGGAAGAAACTTATAAAGATATCTCGGTCGAATTTCAATATTTATAGATGATTTTTTATGCAATGGCTTGCTGAGGTCAATCTGTAAAAAGGCCGTTTTTTATTTTTTCGATTTTCATTGGGGATTTTTCTCAAGAAGATGCTTTCATTTTAGGAACCGGATCTGAAAATGAAAATGTCCTGATTAAAAAGACCTGTAAACGACATTGAAAAAGTAGAAAACGGCCTGCATACAGATCGACTTCAGCTAGCCACAGCAAAATAAATCATCTAAAAATATTGAAATGCGACGGGGATATCTTTATAAATTTCTTCCATAGGAATAGCATTAGCGAACGGTTCTTTTCGCGTGACTGAAGTAGGCTTTTAAGGGCCTACTTCAGTCAATTGAAAACTCGAAATCACCCAACAGAGTTATCTCGTGGCCACAGAGGAGGCATATCCCAATGACAGAGACTGACACCTTCAAATCCAATGACGTTTACTCAGCTTGAAATTGATAGCGGAATGGTCATCCCACAATGTTAAAACATACCCACTTATTTATCTAATTGGCTGTAGGTGAACATTTAGCAGATATATATCCCATTGCTTGATGGATTAGCATGAACAAATTACTTTCAGTTTTAATCTCCCTCAAAAAGCTCCAATTAGTGTCGCACATGCCTTTTCTTATTTTTTTCCCCGTTCTAAACACTATATCACTAATAAGGAAAAGTGATAGTTCAAATATCCTATTCATCTATTAAAGACACCGTATATTAATATATATATACATTATCACCACAATTCCAAACTAGTAATAAGAAAGAGGGGGAAAATACCTTTTATAGCAGCTCCTATTTCTGTTTGTTGAATTATAAAATATGATAATGGCTTTATTTATATATTTTTTTTTGATTTAATACCTAACAGAATAAAATGGAAATATATTTATAAATAACCTTTTAAACATATAAACACAGTTTGAACATTTAATATTTTTTATTGATTGTACATATATTCCATTAATTGTTACACGGTACAATGAAGAATAAATAACCTGTTTATTAATACTTTCAATGATATACATAGTATAATAAGCTATACAAATGTTATTTGCACAATTTACTCGCTCAAAGGGATATTTGCTGCATTTAGAAAATCAGATTGGAGTATTTAATAATGATTCTATTAATTTCTAGGTATTTACACTTTCTAAATATAAAAAATATAAGGCATTTTCAGACTTACGAACAGCATTTAAAATATTGTATACCAAAATATTTTCTTAATTTAAAAGATTATCAAGCAAATATTTTAATAATTAAAAAACAAATTTTAGTTTCCTTTATAATTCTGAGATTTTCAGCTCTACTAAGTGGGGTTTTTTTTTCATATTAATTCAAATTTATTTTCTATTGTGTAAACAAATACGAAATTACAGATTACTCGAATAATAAATAAAAAGTATGTTATTCAGTAATTCTATTTAGCAAAAAATGCATTGCTTACAATACAAAAACAAATAATCTATGTATACACACTCGGATTTGTGCAAATAATAAATAAAAATTATACTTTGGTTTACTTTATAACTCTGAGGCTTTCACTTTGATGAGGCGTTCATAACTATAGGGTCATTCCACGCAAAATGAGCAAAAATTTTAAAACAGTCGTGGCTACATATTAACCGATTTTAATAAAATTTGATACACAGATTCAATTCATATTCAAATATGAATTGCAAAATATTTCGAGAAAAAAAAAAAAAAAAAAAATTCATTTCTGGACATTTAAAAAATTGGTGACATAGAATGGCATGTGTGCAATCGTTCAAAGTTGCAAGTTTGAAGTTCCGTATCTTGAAAACTATTTAACATAAATTAAATCTTTTTGTAATATTGTAATCTCTGGAAAATTATCTTCATATTTATTTAGTAATAATAATTTGGTAACCTCATGATTAATCTTAAATTCGTTGTAAAAATTGAAAATTTGTCAATTTTGAGAAAATTAAAAACATTATAAAAATCAAAGGAATTCAAAACATCTGTGACATTAATTCCATAAGCACTGGTGTTCAAATGGGGGGGGGGGGCGTCCGGGGTCAAAACCCCTCCCAGAGCTAAAATAATTAGTATAATTGTCGCTTATATGAAACTCTAGTTCCGCAAATCAGTTGCTTTTATGAATCAAAAACAAAGTTAATATTAAAATTTTTCAGCTTATTCGGCTTCCGTGGCTTTGTTGTATAAAATTCAGTTCAAAAAAGTGATTCAATTAAACGGCGAATATTTTATTTAAAACTGTGAAAGCGCACATTACATGCATTAGTTAAGTGAAAACTGGTCATTTATTTAGAAAAAGGGCAGCGGTTACATTTTCGAGACATCTTAAGCTAAAAGAGTGGTCATTTCCTGCCTAACAGACCCTCTGAGTCTAAATATTATACACTGGACAGTTTTTTAATTGCATTTCTGTCTTTGTTCCTTGTTCGAAATGATAATGGACCATTAAACTCCATGAAAAAACGTAAAACACACGGTTTCTAGATTTCTCTCAGTTTCAAATGTCCCGTTTTGCTTTTTTGCTCTCAGTTATCCCTAAGACCAAATTATGTGCGTAAAAACCTTGTAAGAAGTAAGAATTTAAAAAAAAAGTATAAAGTTATAAACATAAAAAGTCGTTTTTGATTGTGATTGAACATTGCAATTGTGTGTTGCAATCAGTGTTTCTTTTGAACCATTTGTTCCAAAGTGGGGCTACATAAATTTAAAGATTTCAGTTTATTAGTTGGTAATATAACTTGATATTTTCCCCAGGAGGTCTTGCTCTCGGGGAGGCACTGCCACCCTGTTCCCCGTAGGAAAGAAGCACTGGTTGCAATTGCATCGAATTATATATACATGCCTGTGAGCAGGATTTTCAAAAGACAGACATTAAATGTGAAGCATTTTCTTAGAATAAATAAAAATTACTATCTATATCTCACACACAAACTTATGCTAATTAGGCATCAACTTAAATTAATAAACAATAAATTAGTTATACCTTGATTTACTGTTATTAATCTTAAATGATGATACCTGCATATCATCAAAACTATGACCGATTATTTTTTTCACGAGGACAAAACTACAGTCACTGCGTTTAGATTAGATAACACGTAAAAAACTACAAAATATCACTGGGAGGGGCATTTCTTATAGGTATTTAGCTGCAATGCCTTTCATTTAACTGAAAGTATATATAAGTAGACCCTTTCCCAATTATTTCGTGAAAGTGAAAGATAAAGCAAATTTCCCTCTTTTTTTCAAAAATTTTATTGAATTTTTTCTCTTGTTTTTTGCGACCGGAGGTAGGTACCACGTATCTTCCATTACAAAAAATTAAATATATCTTAATATTCCGTAAAATACTAAAAAAAGAAATAAAATTTAGAAAGCAAACATAATTTTTCTCTTTAAAAAATGTGACACATACAGGGTGATTTAAAAAAAGGTAGGACAATGTTTAAGAGGTGGTAGAGATTAGCAAAATTATTTTGGAAACCAGGTCGCAGTCCATTTACGAATGAAAATGGAGGGTACTAGCAAAACCCGTGGCTTTGCTCGCGTAATAATTTTAAAATTACGTGATATGACGTGATATTTGTGCGCCTATTTTTATTAGACGAAATTATACTGCTACGGATAATTTAAATGTTACTAACTAAGTCACAGTTTGACTCTAAACTGAATTACTACAACATAAAATATAGCTTATGTTGGAACAGGGACAGTCACCACCAATTTGCAAACATTACTTTTGAAATCGGTTTTGTATTTCCTGAGATTCCATAGAAATCGTAATTTAGGAAGTTTTGAGAATGCTTTCGCTCATTTTACCCTTTAAAATTTTGAATATTTTAGAAACTGTTCTTAGAGAGCATTTTCATCGTTTAAGTATCTACCATGCCAAATATAAAGTTTATATCTTTAACAATTCCATAGAAATCGAAATTTAGAAAATTTTTGGAACGCTTTTCGCTCATTTCACTCTTTTAAATTTAGGTTTTCTTAAAAACTATTTTTAGAGAGCCTTTACATCGTATAATTAACTAACATGCCAATTTTCAAGTTTCTAGGCCAGCCATACGCAACCTGAGGTCAGGTGACCTTTTATATGCGGCCCGAGGCACATATTCATTAACCTATATTTATACAATTAATTGAGATGCGCATAACAAACCATTTAAGATCTTTAGCGTTATTTTATATATTTTTACGAGAAGATAAAATTTGTCTTGTTATTTATAATTAATTTAAATTTATGTTAAAAGCCGTTTCCTTAATCAAAAGTTCTTTTTGCATGTAGTCCTTTTTGTCCTACAGTCCCTTTTATATATTTCTTAACCTTCAGAATTAATTAAACATCATTCCAAATTAAGTTTTCACTATATATTTCTACAATTTAAAAAAAATCATTGAGCAAAGTATTTTTTATTTGAGAAAAAAGAGTGTGACTCCAAAAATCCAGCAACTTCAAAACTCCGGGCATCAAAATCATCTTTTCCATTCCTTTTTCTTTTACATTTTCATGTTATGGGAAAAGAAAAATAGCAATTCTTTATGAATTAAAAACTTTAAGATCGAAAGTAAAATGCAAAAAAATGCAAAAAAGAATATTTGACCCTTTTTTTTTTCATTTGTCAGAGGCGATTGTTTTCTGAACAAATTTTCTGGGAACTGCACTGTTGCTTAGCAATGAGAAAAAATTTGGGGACAACTTTGGCGACTGCATGGCACACTATATGGCCGGGACGAATTTTCGGTAACGGCGACATCACTGATCAGGAAGAATTTTCAGGCTTTCACCTTTCTCGTGAAAGGGCCGGAATTTATGAGCTGATTGAACACGCAGAATCCGAAAATGCATTGTGTCGAGAAAAGGGATATAGATGATAGGCTAAATATTGACAAAAATGCATCAACAACGAACAATTTAACGGACAGCGAGATCGCTGACACTGTGCTAAAAAGAACAGCCAATAATGCTAGTAGCAGCTCAGAAGACGTGGGCGAATAACCGGCAGAAGAAAAGGTGTCACTAGAAAAATGCATGAATTTGACTGGAGAGTTAATATATGGCTAATTCCATGAAAACTTGTCATGTCTGTCACATACTACGATTTTTGGCTACCAGTATTTTAGAACGGAAAAATGTGACTTATTTTTTGGGAGATATCTCATCAATTGAATAACGTGAAGCAAACTTTTCGAAAATAATGGTGGCCAACAAGCATAGCGATTTTCAGCTGTGTGACAGACATGACAAGTTTTCATGGAATTAGCCATATGCTTTACAGAAACACGACTGTGTTTCCGAAATAGACATTGTCATTGTATAAAATACAAAAAAGACATTATTAAAGTACGACCAAAAAAATTGAAGGAAACAAAGCTCACATCGAAGTTTCTGAAATTACAAGAGAAGAAATAATTTCACTGTTTATTAGATTTTTTTTTTTCTGTAACACAGAAAATACCAATTACAGTAAGTTTTTTTTTAATATTTAATTTACTATTTTTCTTATATAATTATCACTTAATAATGAATTAAATTATGGCTAATGGCACTATTAAGAATATAGTACTATGTTTAGGTAGATTTCGTATGAAATACTACCTATTGGCGTCGTTCCTATGTTGGAATTTCTGAAAACTTTTTGCAGATCTACACCGATCATGACCCCTAGAACCCAAAACCACCCCCAGTAAAAAACTTTATACATATATATATATATGTATGTATGTATGTATGTATGTATATATCTATATATATATATATATAACCATTAATTAAACATAACCTACCACCGTCAATTATTATGAATTAAAGCTGTAAGTATAAAAGAAAAAAAATATATATATATATCACTTTCTTCTGGGCACGATAACTTCCACAATTCTGCACAAATCTATTCCAAACTGATACATAAAATCAAGGGGCATAAAATCTCGATCAAGTTCGTTAATGGGCAAAATCGGACCAAGGGAATGGAAATTGGGAGGATCATTTTGTGAAAATCGAAAAAAAAACATAACTTCTTGAGTGTTGCACATATCAAATCAGTTTAAAGTTTTTATTACTTCTAAAAATAGGACCAAAAATTTATGTATCACAAATTTTTGATAAAATCAAAAATGGGCTCAAGGGGCGCAAAAAATAAGGTTTTTGGGAGAAAAAAAATTCTAACTTCGTCAATTCTCAACATATCAAATCCAATTAATTTTATTATACATTTTCTTAATATTACTTACAACTTTTATATTCACAACTTTTTGATAGGACCAATTCGTACCGCAAAAAAAAATTAAAAACGAAAACAAAAAAAGGGGGGTGAAGAAGAAAAATTTCCATAACTCCGTCAATTCACAAGACATAAAATCCCCATGAATTTATCATATATCTTCTTAATATTGTCTTCAACATTTATATAGACAAGTTTTTGATAGGACCAATTCTTACAGCAAAAACAAATTAAAAATACATAGCGGTTGAAGAAAAAAATCATCTTATTAAGGGTGTATTCAAATCCAAACTGCTTATTTTCTCACTCATTTTTAAATTCATTTTTGTTCTCAAATGCATGCAATTGATAGATTCTCTTCTTCAGAAACTATATAATGTACCGTAATGATCGATTTTTTGATAGAGGCAGAATATATTTCAAAAAATGATGTCAAAGTGGGCATTTTGAACAGAATTTCCCGAAGCGATTGTGTTAGAAACGAAAAATATTGCCGTACTGAGAAGATAATTGTTTATTAATCAAGTTTCAATTAATTGAAAGAAAAATAAAAGCACATGTCGTTTATAAATCTTTTCAAAAATCACGTGAGCAAGTTTCGTATTTTTTCTATTAAAAATGAATCTGAAAATGTGCCAGAAAATTTCGAGTTGTTGAGCATGGAAAAGTATTTTTTTAATACAACCTTAACATGAATCTGATAAAACCAGCTATTATATAAAAATGAAATAAAAACTCGTCAAAAGCGGCCAGATAAAACTGTTAAAGTGATTCACATCTAATCATGATTTAGTTTTTGTTGGTGCAATTAATATACTTAACTTCGAAATCTACCTCCGCCCGTTGGCCGGGCCGGCAGGGTTTTTTATATTCCTAGTTAGTATTTTCGATAGTCCTTCAAAAATCCGGTATAGTCTATGTCTCGATGATGCCGGATTTTTGAAGTTATAGTGTATTCTTTTTTTTCTTAAGAACTTGAAAATTCTGCATTGTTATATTATTACATTTTATACTCATTATATAGATGATACTTCTTTTCAGGGTTGTACTTTTGTCACGGAAAAGATTGGCACCGAAAACATTTTACAGCACTACTGCCAAGCAGCAAACTTCCCTACAGCATTTGCAATAGAAATCTACTAGGAAGTTTATTATTTGGAAAGAGTGGTCTTAAATTTTCCTGTAATATTTCTACCGCAACAAACGTTCAAACCTCTTGATAATATTTATATTGCATTGTTAAACTACTGTTTTAATAATTTTTTTTACCCTTTTATAAGTGTGTTGCGGCCCGCCTAAATTCAGAAATTCATGTTTGCGACCCGCGAGATAAAAAGGTTGAGTACGGCTGTATCTAGCCCCTTCAATATCACAAAAATAACAATTTTAGAAAGCTTTTCGCTCCTCCAGTCCCCCCCCCTTTGGTAGGGGCACCGACATAAAATATAGCCTATGTTAAAGCAGGGACTGTTTCTATCTATTTGCCACCATAACTTTTGAAATCGGTTTGGTACTTCCTGAGATCCCACAGAAGTTGTAATTTAGAAGGTTTTAGAACAGTTTTCGCTCTAGCACCCTTTTAAATTTCGAAATATTTAGTAACTGTTCTTAGAGATCATTTAAATCTTACAAGTATCTACCTTGCCAAATTTCAAGTTTCTATCTTTAAGGGTTCCATAGAAATCGTAATTTACAACATTTTTAGAACGCTTTTCGCTTCTTTCACCCTTTTAATTTCGATTTTTTTCAACTTTTCTTAGAGAGCGTTTATATCTTAAAAGTAACTACCATCCCAAATTTATAGTTTCTAACTTCTTCAGTATCAAAAAAATTGCAATTTTAGAAACTCTTTTGCTCCTGCAACCCCCTGGTGGTAGTGGCACTGACATAAAATATAGCCTTTATTTAAACTGGGACTGTTACCATCAATTTGCAACTATTACTTTTGAAATCGGGCTGGTATTTCCTGATATTTCATAGAAATCGTAATTTAGAACATCTTTAGAACGCTTTTAGCTCATCTCACCCTTTTAAGTTTGCAATTTTTTAGAAACTGGTCTTAAAAATCGTTTACATTTTATGAGTACTTACCACGACAAATTTCAAGTTTCTATCTTTAACAGTTCCATCGAAATCGCAATTTAGAAAGTATTTAGCAGGGCTGCGAAAATGGTGAGAAAAATGGACGACTCCGACTCCAGGAATTTTAACAGATCCGATTCCATCTCCGTCTCTTTTGCTCAAAAATGGGCCTGATTCCAACTTCGACTCCGACAACGCAGCCCTGCTTGTAAAATGGACGACTCCGGGAATTTTAACAGGTCCGACTCCAACTCCGACTCTTTCGCTCAAAAACGGGCCTGACTCCGACTTCACAGCCTTGATTTTTAGAACCTTTGCGCTCAATTTTTACCCCTTTTCTATTTCGTTTTTTTTACAAACTGTTCTTAGAGAACATTTACATCCTATAACTACCATGACAAATTTTAAGTTCTAGGTCTTTCAGTATCACAAAAATCGTAATTGTAGAGCTTTTTTGGCTTCTTCAACCTCCTGGTGGTAGTATGGCGCCCTCGTAAAATATGGTCTATGTTGGGGCTGTCAGCTTCAGCATCAATTTAAAACCATTACTTTTGAAATCGGTTAGATATTTTCTGAGATTTCATAGAAATTGTAATTTAAAATATTTTTAGAACGCTTTTCGCTCATGTCACCCTTTTAAATTTGGAATTTTTTAGAAAGTGTTCTAAGAGAAAATTTACATCTTATATGTAACTACCATACAAATATATAGTTTCTAGCCCCTTCAGTATCACAAAAATCGCAATTTTAGAACATTTTCAGCTCCTACAATCCCCTGATGGTAGTGGCACCGACATAAAATATAGCCTATAATCGAGCTCGGACTGTCATCATCAATTTGCAACCATTATTTTTGAAATAGGTTTGGTATTTCCTGATATTACATAGAAATCGTAATTTAGGATGCTTTTTGCCCATTTTCACTCTTTTAAATTTCGAATCTTTTAGGTACGGTTCCTAGTGAGCATTAATATTTTAAAGTAACTACCATACCAAATTTCAAGTTTCGAGGCCCTTCAGTAACACAAAATTTTATAACTTTTTTTCCTTCTGCACCTTGGACACCCTTTGGTCTTGTACACCATTGTGGGGGGGGGGGGGGAGGTAGTGTCATTGACATAAAATATAGCCTATGTTGAAACAGGAACTGTCACAATTACTCTTGAAATCGGTTCGGTAGTTCCAGAAATTACTCCTGACAAACGCACAAACTAGCAAACCAAATGTTGCTTCTTTATACTATTAGTATAGATAAGACTTCAAGTCGAACCCAGATATTTTTTGAGAACTATAACGATAATGAGGATATTTTAACAAAATTTTCAATAAATTTACATTCCTTTCCCTTTGTGCAAAATTCGATGTCACTTATAGTACTGGTAGGGCACAGTAATTCAGTCAACTATACCGTGTTTAATGTTGACTGCATTCTAAAATATAGAATATCTAATTCAGCACTCTTTGGACGTGGATTATTATAAATTTTACCAATTCCATTTTCTATTCCAATTCGATATTATTACACTGACACAAAGCAAGTTAAGTATATTGATAATTTTCCTAAAATTGCATCATTATTAAAGTTAGGGACGAAAATTCCGAATGCCTTGGAGTGAAATCTTATATATTTTTGACTGAAAAATTGGACTGCAACCCTGATTTTCAATTTTAAAAATGTTTATTGTACTTTGTTCTTCCATCTTTTAAAATTTGCTTATGATTTTTTTTATATAAATCTAACATAATTTTGTATTATTTTATTGATGCATTTTAAGTTTTGTAACTCTAATATTGTAAACGCCGTTTAAATGAATCATAACCAGCGTAACTGCCGATTCTAATGTACGAAAAAAAAGCGTTATTATTTTTCATTTATTAAATAGACTGATTCGATTAGCCAGCGATTCAATTAACCGGCAACAACCGTTACAACTCAACCCCCCTCCCCTCCCTGGAGCCGAACTCTGGCTGCGCCACCGCCATTTGTATTGTTACATATTAAGATCGAATCCCTATGCTAAAGTTTTAAGGTTGAAATCCTTCCTGAAATCCTTCATCTTTAAAAAAATTTAGAAACTTTAAAAAGTTATAAAATCATAATTTTTCTTCTTATTGATTGGCAAAAAATTAATGAAGGAAAGGTCTGACATTACAGCTATTGCACAGACATAAAGATTAATAAGTCCATGATATGCTAAAAAGTTTTCAAGATTGCCTTTTGATTCCTATCGTAACAAAATTGGGTTTAAAAAGTAATATTTGTTGCATTCCAACGGCTTTCCTCTTTGAATCCGTGCGCATTTTTTACAATATTGCACGATTTCAAGAAAAAAAATGCAATGCTGCCATCTGTGGATTTAGGATTAATATATAATTTTTGTTCAACGTAATCAATTTTTTTACTGTAGTTTAAAATAAATATATTAATAGCCAAAAATTAACTGAAAGCAAGAATAAAAGTTTCTATATTTAAAATATACACTTTTATGTATAATGTCAAATAATTTAAATATTTTAAAAGAGGTTTCCTTTACGTACAAACAGGCGATAGAAATATTGCATTTTACCCTCAACAATTTTTACTATTTATTTTTTTGTCTCATTAAGGAATTAAAAGGCAAGAATGAAAGTTTTGATATTTATAATACACTGCTCAAAACAATTAAAGGATATTTGAAGTTTTATATAAAATAAAGATATAAACGAATTTTTTTGCCGAAAATAGAAGAAGAGAATCACAAATGCAAATTTTTCTGGTTTTCAAACTGTGGAGTATGCAAATTTTGAGTTCGACGTCAAAAACGTCGCTTCAGCGGCAGCGAATGAAATTTGACTTTCAACTGGATAAAAGAGAATGAAGACAAGGATGATCGGCATTCAGTGATTGCTTTGTTTCGATGAGTACGATGTCTCAGCGAAGTCATTTGACAGATTCAGAAGCTTTGAGAATTGTTGGTAGGTTAGAAGGGGGCCAAACTCAAGCCGAAGTAGCGCAAGCCATTGGAGTGTCACAAAGTGTCATTTCCAGGATCTGGAACCGTTTTTTGGAGAGTGGATGTGCAGGCCGAAGACCAGGACAAGGTCGTAGACGGGCAACAACGCCCAATGAAGATCGGTATTTAGCGTTAACAGCTCGGAGACACCGAACCATGAACGCTACTCTTCTCCAACAACACCTTCGCTCGGCTACAGGCACCACGATTTCAACTCAGACTGTCCGAAACCGGCTCCATGCTGTAGGTCTGTATGCTCGCCGACCGATGGTATGTGTTAGATTAACATCAAGGCATCGTCGCGACCGCAGGGAGTGGGCAACCGAGCATGTCAACTGGAGGAGAAATTAATGGAGCAATATTCTGTTTTCTGGCGAGTCCCGTTTTTCTGTGCATCCGGATAATAGGCGTATTTTCATCTGGAGGGACCGTGGCAGTAGGAATAATCCTGCGTTCGTGAACGAAAGTGTCAGATTTGGCGGTGGAGGAGTGTTGGTGTATGGTGGCATCTCCATTGACGGGCGCACTGACCTCTACATCATTCGAGATGGAGCTCTGACTGGTCGCCGATATAGGGATGAGATCCTCAGACTTATTGTAGTCCCTTACGCTGCAGCAATCGGAGATAACTTCATTTTAATGGACGATAACTGCAGGCCACATCGTGCAAACCTAGTGGAGGATTTCCTTTTCGAGGAAGGAATCGTTCGAATGGAATGGCCAGCGTGTTCTCCAGACATGAATCCAATCGAGCACGTTTGGGACGCTCTAGGAAGACGAGTTTCTGGCCGCCAACAACCCTCACAAACTCTCCAAGAACTGGAAAGAGCTCTTCTGGAAGAGTGGGGCAGAATACCCCAACTCGTCATTAATAGCCTCATCGAGTCCATGCCTCAAAGGTGTTCAACGTTGCTGGCTGCTCGTGGAAAACATACCCCCTACTGAAAATGATTTTCTTTGAAGAAAACACCTTTTCTTATTCTTTTTTTCTCATATGCACAAATTGTGTTTTTTTCCGTTAGTACACAAATGCGCAATAAAATGCATTTTTTTCTGCCAAACATGTGTAATTTATTCTCATATAACCTACTATGTCTGTCGACCATGTATCAATCAGCTAAACAGTTTACCAGATACAAAATCCACCTAAAACTGCAATATCCTTTAATTGTTTTGAGCAGTGTATATACTTTTAGCTATAACGTCTAGTAATCAAGTAATTTTAAACTTGTCAGAGCTGTCCTTCATGTAGAAATGAGCAATAGCAATATTGCATTTTTTCCCTCAAAAATTAATCAAAATTTTTTTTTCTCATTAAGGAATAAAAATACAATTACTAACTTACGCCAAACTGTTACTTATCATTCATTCTAAATTATGATTAATTTTTAATATAATATTTTATTCCTAACTCTAATAATCAAAATTGAAATTTCAAGCATGTAGGCAATACCTCGATTGTGGATAGACTTTTACTGTAAATTTTAATATTTAAATAAACAATCCTGAAATCTATTAATTTACATTTACTCATAAATAGATATGATCTATTTATATACTGATTTTTATTAAAATCTGTGACATGTCAGCCACAGCTGATTTGCCCATTTTGTATGGAACGACCCTATATGTAAATGCAATTTATATTGTGGTAAACCTTTACAAAATTATAAACATGCACAAATTGCAAAGTATTTTACTTATTTCGTAGCCAGAAATATCGTGGGATTTGTGTTTCAGTTTTGCTACAGTTTATGTCAGCAGATTTTCATACCGAAACTCGAATAATAAATAAAAAGTATGTTATTCAGTAATTCTATTTAGCACAAAATGCATTGCTTACAATACAAAAACAAATAATCTATATATACACATGCGAATTTCTGCAAATAATAAATAAAAATTATATACTTTGGTTTCCTTTATAACTCTGAGACTTTCACTTTGATCAGTTGTTCAAAACTTTTTTAATTAATGCAAATATATTTTATATTGTGTAAACCTTTACAAAATTATAAACATGTACAAAGTACAAAATATTTTACTTATTTCGCAGCCAGAAATATCTAAGATTTTTACTACAATCAGATTTCATAACTTTTTCAATTCATGCAAATTTATTTTCTATTGTTTAAACCTCTAGAAAATTAGAAATATACACTAAGTGCAAAACATTTTACTTATTTCGTTCATAGAAATAGCGTGTGATTTCTGCTTGGTTTTGCTACTGTTTATTTCAGCATATTCCCATGCAAAACTCTAGCAATAATTAAAAAGTATGTTATTCAGTAATTCCATTTACATAAAAATGCATTACTTACAATACCAAATCAAATAATCTATATATACACACACATTCATAAAAATAAAAAAATAAATTATATTTTAGTTTCCTTTATAACAAAATAAAATAATCTATCTATGCATATGTATATACATATATATACACAGAGTGATTAATAAAGGTCAAAATAATAGGCTATTTCATTAAATAGTGCTCCTAGACACATACTTCCAATTGCGCAAAGTTTCACAAAAAATGTGCAAAATTTAATGACATAAATTTCAACTCCGTAGGAGGTCTAATTTAGAAAATACAAAAAATATATATATATATACGGTCTCCGTAGAGTATAATTTCCAATTAGGAATTTTTTCCTTATCTATTCCTGAATTAAAAACAAAGAGATTTATCTCGATATCTGAAAAACTCGCAGACATATGAAAATCCTAAATTCGTAACTTAGACCATTTACCTATGCCTCTGAGCGACGAATTGTTGACTCATTTTGAATGTAAGACAGGGATCATCTATAAATTTTACGTTATTAAAAGTCGAATTTAGACAGTGCATCTCCTTTGGGCACAAAATAGAAGCGCATAGATTTTACGTTAAACCTGCTTTTAAAATATGTTGAAGGTATGCACCAGAGTTCTGCACGGGTTAAAATATCCAGCCTGGTTCCGAGCCGACCCATTGAAAAAAATGTTCTTCCCGGCCTGACTGAAGTTCTACAAAACATATTTTTCACAGTAGAAAGAGCACTGAAAACTGGCGATTACCCACAGTAAAAATTATAAAACTTTGTAAAAAAAATGAATCATAGTTTTTTTACATCGATATGGTTTAAAATTGTTTCGTATGGAGGAGTTCTGACCAAAAATACTTCTTATAGCTTTTCATTTTTCATGTTTATAATCTTCATTTTTAAAGAAACGCCAAAGGATGTGATATTTATAGCTTTTAATGAATCTCTATTTGTATGTAAATGTTTCACTTATCATTTAATATCGTTAATCCCTATTAGGTAGCTTTCATTACAAAAAGCTACCTATTGCAGCCGTTCGGAGGAAAGCGATTTCAAAAAGTCCTTCCGGCCAGTGCCGAGAGGAAGAGGTAGCTTTCATAATCCTTATTTTAAAAAAGCCAACTTATATCATGCAAACACACGAAGCTCAATTTAGTGGAAACCGAATATAGGAGATTCAATACTAATTTTTATCCATATAATGAATAAGAATTTCGCGAAATTAGTCAGCTTTATCCAAGCTGCTTTTCTTTAAAGTAACTTATATTTGGCTGCCAAATTCGGCAATTTCTTAAAGTGCCTGTCATTTTAAGACAACATGGTGGATGAGGCTAAGCAGTGAACTTGGTCGAGACCTTAGTAATTGCTGTGCACATGCTCACTCACATCGGAATCGGTTAATATATAGGAGTGCTGTCGCATGCAAAAAATCAGATTTTTCAAAATGTCACCCACAACAGAAATTGAAACTGCTATATCTGAGCCATTTTTTAAGGTAAAGACAAACAAAAAATGCTCCTGAATCCTTATATCAAGATCAAATACTTAAGAAAGAAACCTTTTTCAATTTCTAATTTTTTTTGCACCTCACTTTAAATATATATATATTTTTTAATTTAATGGCCGCCATTTTGAAACAAGATGGCTGATGAATCTGGCCAGCGAACTTGGTCGAGGTGTTGATGTATACTATCCACATGCCTTCTTACATCCAAATAGGCGCATACGTGTGTTATCGCGCGACAAATACAAGATCGTTTCAAAATGTTAGCCATGCTAGAAATTCAAAGTGCTATAGATCAACCATTTTTTAAGATATCAACAAAAGAACAAATTTTCAGAAACAAAAACTGCTCCGGAATCATTGTATCAAGCCCAAACACATTAAAAAAATCTTTTTCATTTTCCAATTTTTTAATACCTCATTTTGAATTTTAAATTTAATTTTTTTTAAATGGCAACCCTTTTGAAACAAGATGGCGAATGAAGCTGGCCAACGAACTCGGTCGAGACATTGGTATGTACTATGTACAGACCAAGTTACATCCAAATAGGTTCATAAATACGCCTGTTATCGCGTGACAAAAATCAGGTCGTTTTAAAATGTCAGCCACAAGAGAAATTCAAAATGCTATTACTCAGCCATTTTTTTTTAGATATAGACGAAAGAAAAACTGTTCCGGAATCTTTGTATTAAGGTCAAACACATACAGAAAAAATCTTTTTCATTTTCCAATTTTTTGGTATCTCATGTAAATTTTTTTATTTTTTAATTTTTTAAATGGCCGCCATTTTGAAACAAGATGGCGGATGAAGCTGGGCAACGAACTTGGTCGAGATATTTGTATGTACTATGTACACACCAAGGTACATCCAAGTCGGTTCATAAATACGCCTGTTATTACGTGAGAAAAATCAGGACGTTTCAAAATGTCAGCCACGCTAGAAATTCAAAATGCTATAACTCAGCCATTTCTTAAGATATAGACGAAAGAAAAACTGCTCCCGAATCTTTTTATCAAGGTCAAACACATAAGAAGAAAATATTTTTTTCAATTTTCAATTTTTGGTACCACATTTCAAATTTAAATTTTTCTTAAAAATTTAAATGGCCGCCATTTTTAAACAAGATGGCGGGTGAAGCTGGCCAACGAACCCGGTCGAGACATTGATATGTACTATGTATAAACGAAGTTACATCCAAATCGGTTCATAAATACGCCTTTTATTGCGTGACAAAATTCAGGACGTTTCAAAATGTCAGCCACGCTAAAAATTCAAAATGCTATAACTCAGCCATTTTTTAAGATATAGACGAAACAAAAACTGCTCCGGAATCTTTGTATAAAGGTCAAATACATAAGAAAAAAATACTTTTCCATTTTTAATTTTTTGGTACCACATTTCAAGTTTTAAATTTTTTTAAAAATTTTAAATGGCGCCCAATTTGAAACAAAACGGCGGATGAAGCTGGCCAACGAACTCGGTCGAGACATTGGTATGTACTATGTACACACCGAATTACATCGAAATCGGTTCATAATTACGGTAGTTACAGTGTGACATAGGTCATATATATATCAATTTTGAACGGAGGGTGGTTTCGGGGTCTGGGCGTCATGATCGATGAAAATATACCAAAATTTTTTGAAATCGCTTTTCTCCGAACGGCTGCAATAGGTAGCTTTTTTGTAAAGAAAGCTACCTAAAAATTTTGGTATATTTTCATCGATCATGACCCGCAGACCCCGAAACCACCCTCCGTTCAAAAGTTGATATATATATATATATATATCGTTAATCCCTATTATTATTATATAATCCCTATCGTTAATCCCTATATGGATATATATATATATATATATATCTGACATTTGTCATACTGTAACTCTCGAATTTATGAACCGATTTGGATGTAATTCGGTATGTACATAGTACATACCAATGTCTCGACCGAGTTCGTTGGCCAGCTTCATCCGCTATTTTGTTTCAAAATGGCGGCCATTTAAAAAGTTTTTAAAAATTTTAAATTTGAAATGTGGTACCAAAGAATTAAAAATGGAAACATATTTTTTCTTATGTATTTGACCTTTATACAAAGATTCCGGAGCAGTTCTTGTTTCGTCTATATCTTAAAAAATGGCTGAGTTATAGCATTTTGAATTTCTAGCGTGGCTGACATTTTGAAACGTCCTGAAATTTGTCACGCGATAAAAGGCGTATTTATGAACCGATTTGGATGTAACTTCGTTTGTACATAGTACATACCAATGTCTCGACCGAGTTCGTTGGCCAGCTTCATCCGCCATCTTGTTTAAAAATGGCAGCCATTTAAATTTTTAAGAAAAATTTAAATTTGAAATGTGGTACCAAAAAATTGAAAATTGAAAAAATATTTTTTTCTTATGTATTTGACCTTGATACAAAGATTCGGAAGCAGTTTTTGTTTCGTCTATATCTTAAAAAAATGGCTGAGTTATAGCATTTTGAATTTCTAGCGTGGCTGATATTTTGAAACGTCCTGATATTTGTCACGTGATAACAGGCGTATTTATGAATCGATTTGGATGTACCTTGGTGTGTACATAGTACATACAAATATCTCGACCGAGTTCGTTGGCCAGCTTCATCCGCCATCTTGTTTCAAAATGGCGGCCATTTAAAAAAAATTTTAAAAATTAAAATTTAAAATCAGATACCAAAAAATTGGAAAATGAAAAAGATTTTTTTCGTATGTGTTTGACCTTAATACAAAGATTACGGAACAGTTTCTGTTTCGTCCATATTTAAAAAAATGGGTGAGTTATAGCATTTTGAATTTCTATTCTGGCTGACATTTTAAAACGACCTGATTTTTGTCACGCGATAACAAGCGTATTTATGAATCGATTTGGATGTTACTTGGTCTGTACATAGTACATACCAATGTCTCGACCGAGTTCGTTGGCCAGCTTCATTCGCCATCTTGTTTCAAAAGGGTTGCCATTTAAAAAAAATTAAATTTAAAATTTAAAATGTGGTATTAAAAAAATGGAAAATGAAAAAGATTTTTTTATGTGTTTGGCGTTGATACAAAGATTCCGGAGCAGATTTTGTTTCTGAAAATTTGTTCTTTTGTTTATATCTTAAAAAATGGTTGGATTATAGCACTTTGAATTTCTAGTATGGTTAACATTTTGAAACGATCTTGTATTTGTCACGCGATAACACACGTATTCGCCTATTTCCATGTAAGAAGGCATGTGGATAGTATACATCAACATCTCAGCCAAATATAATTTACTTTAAATAAAAGCAGCTTGGATAAAGCTGACTAATTTCACGAAATTCTCATTCATAATGATTTAGTATTGATAAAAATTAGTATTGAATCTCCTATATTCGGTTTTCACTAAATTGAGCTTCTTGTGTTTGAATAATATAAGTTGGCATTTTTAAAATAAGGAATTTGAAAGCTACCTCTTCCTTCCGGCACTGGCCGGAAGGACTTTTTTATGTATTGGAGACTTTGCAAAATGCTACACAGTAAATCTTTTAAGACGGAATCGCATAGGAAAGAAAAAAAATGCGCTATAGCATAGCTGCCAACATCTTCCGCTTTTTCAGACCACAAAAACTTTATAGTAAATTTTACCATTTTAAATCGCTGAAATGTTCCGATTAAATAAAGCAGAGTTTTCTATTAAATTTTTCCGGGCCAAAAAATCGGAAGAGTTGGCAGCTATGGCTATAGACAAGTTCCCTTCTTAGGAGGTGTAAAAGTATTCTATTATTTTCTCAGATATTATATTCATTTTGAATTTATCAACACATATTTCCTTTTGAGACAGGATTCCGTCACAGGCAGGTTCTGTTTAACTGGTTTTACTGTATTTAATTTTTTTTTTTTTTTTTTTTTTTTTTTTTTTTTTTTTTTTTTTTTGCCTTTGAATCTACTATCCTTTAAAAAAACGAATTTTAAAGTTTAATTATAAAATAATGGCGGTTTAAAAATATGTGTATTTTTTATAAAAGATTTTAGGCTGAGCCAAATTTTACTGATTTTTGCACTGATCACGTCGATCAGAGACAATGATTTTAATACGCGTTAGGTCGAGACCGGAACTGAAAATTTCGTCCCGTGCAGTCCTAGGAAGAAGGGAGTCCGGTTCAGTCACGATTCGGTATGACAAAATTAGGCTCGGCCGCTTTTTCGGAAAGCCTCACGTTTTCAGCACTAGTTTGGCGAAAGAGAGAAACCGCAGCTTAGAGGTCTGCACTGGCCCTTACCCGGCCCGGCAAAATGATGGCAAATTTTCAAACGGGCCTGGCCGTCAGAATTAGGATAATTTTTTCAACGGTCCGGGTCGGCAAAAAAAATTGAACAGGGTCTGCAGGGCCGTGCCGGGCCGATAAAAAAATTAATCCGCCTGATATAAGAATTTAAGCAAAACAGATCAAATACGATCCTTTTTCAATGAATATGACAGTCTCGAAAACGATGCAAGTTTAACAACATGAGTACATAAATGTAACATGTCCATCGTACGGATCGGCATCGTACAGTTACATGATGTCTGATCCCAGGTTTAATTTTTTCAGCAGACTCGTGCCAGTGCGGAACTGGCCCTAATCGTTCTGAGGATGTGCAGGGCAGGCATTATGTTTTGTGAAAGCATTAATAACGATAATGAACTTCTGTTAACAGTATCTTTGATATATACCTTAAGGTGGTTCTCATATTCACTGCTCAACAAGGCGAAACTTTCAGGCACATTTTCTGACTCATTTTTACTCAAGGCATTACTTCATTTTTGACTCAAGGCATAAAATTGACATGCCTGACTATTGAGGCATTTGGAATCGAATAGCTTTTTCCATTTTTGATAAATTACTTACAGAGATAAGAGATTCTTGTCACGTGACTGTACGTTTTTCTCCTTTGCTGTGCTATCGCTTCCAGAAATTCGATTCAAAACGCTAACTTTGGCAGTATTTTCTGAGAGACATACTGCTTTTATCTAAAAAAAAACGGCATTTACATAGTTTCTGAATAAGAATACCTGCCAGCCTTATGCGTTTTCGAAAAGAAATGAATTCATAAATGTGTCGAAATGTACCTCTTTTGGATTTGAGAAAAACCTTAAAAATGAGAGATATACTTTCACAAATCTACTTTTTATTATACAGCTTCAAAAGTTATCATGCTTTTAACCCTTTATTCTAAACTACATTAATTTTTTAATGAATCCTTATTCGACTTTTGAAACGTCTGTAGAAACGATGACTAAAACACTGTAAGTATTCGTTAATGTATTTACTATTGTGTGTTTTCTGTTTTGCGAACACATAGTAATATACAGTAAAATATTCCCATAAATATATATGTAGTATTTATTAAAAGAATCTTAATTGTATGTCCAGGAAAAACGGAAATTTTTGTAGAAATTGAGTAGGGCCGGGCCGTGCCTGTTTTCACTGATTTTTGTACGGGCCGGGCTGAGAACTGTAAAAATGTAAATGGGCTGGACCGGGCTCGGGCCGAACTTTTAATTTTTACACCGGGCCGGGCCAGGCCCGGGCCTGGAAATTCCGGCCCGGGCTTTCATTCAGACTATTTTCACTCAGATATACCCCACTTTCATTCAGACTATTTTTTTTCCTTTGACTTTTTTTTAATTTATTGCTTCCATAATGGAATCAGGATTTCTAATAGGAAGTGATCGTGTATATCTGGGATCAATTATTTCTGGCAACAAACATTCGAAATAAAAATAAATTATTTTTTTTTCATATTAGTTTTCCAAAGCTCTGAGTCTCTAACATTTTTTTCCATTTTAATACCCAGGGGTATCCATAACTCAAAAAGACGAAATTGTCTGTTAGATATTTTTAGATGACCCTTAATTTGAAAGTAATATTTATGCTTCGTGTTTACGCAAGGTATTTGCTTTTTTGTATTGTCTATTTTCCAAAAAGTGAATTTTCGTGAAAATATGGCATCTTCAGGGGTCATTTCAAAGCAAGATGCTGGACATTTTATCTGTTTTAATTCCAAACCAATAATGCTTTAAAAAATCTTTATCTTTATGATTAGATCAGATTCCTAGTTAAAAAAAATCTGAAATCAGGATCTGTTTACATCATAGCCTCGCCATAAAAAATTCTGCTATCAAGATCGAAAAAGTAAAAAACGGCCTTTGTACAAATCCATCTCAGCCATCCAAGGGAAAAAAATCATTTAAAAATATTGAAATGCAACCAAGATATCGTTATAAATTTCCTCCATGGGATTAACTTTAGCGAGCGGGTCTTTTCGCGTGACTGAAGTAGCCTCTTAGCATCACTCACTGCTGATTTGATTTGCAACAAAATATGCTTATTATTTAATCAAAATGTTTAGAATAACCTTAAAAATTATTCGATTGCCTTTCAGAAGGGATAAAAGAAAAGAAAAGAAAAACTATATATGCACTAAGCAGAAATATATCATCTGTGTATGCGGATTTCACTGCAACGGAATGTATTTGCTAAACGATTGAAAATTAGCGAAATTTTCGGTAAAACAGTCAAAAGAAATCTTTCTTTAAAGCTTGAGAAACACATTTCTAAGTTTTAAATTAGTGCAATCCAATTTAATAATGAATTGTACAATAGTTATCTTTTAGTTTACTGTACAGCACAAATGTTTAATTTTTATGAAAGAAACATTTAAACTAATTCAGTAAGAATTACCTAATAAAAAAATAGGAAAAAAAAGGTATTATAGAAAATTTAAATACAAATGTATTTATTCTCCGCATATATTTATTAATTTTTAATGACACTAGCAACCATAGTTATTTTCTTTCTTCCCCTCCCCTCCCCTCCCTGTCGAGTACGGATGACAAAAAGATAATTCTAGTATCTTTTGAGAATAAGAGACTTCATTTTGATGTTGTACGCAATTAAAAAATCTTTTGGAAATTAAACTTCAAAAGTAAGAAAGAAAAATAATAACAATGATAAATTTGTTTTAATTCCAAATCAATAATGCTTTTTAAAAATCTTTATTTTTATGATTAGATCAGCCTAGTAAAACAAATTTTCTGAAATCAGCATTTATTTAAACTTTCTTCTCTGCCTGTACTTCCGAGAGGAAATTTGTAGTTTTCTATCCTACATG
The DNA here is from genome assembly GCA_963932465.1 of Maratus speciosus. NCBI lineage: Eukaryota > Metazoa > Arthropoda > Arachnida > Araneae > Salticidae > Maratus > Maratus speciosus. Next base: position 218,860,435 of record OZ010787.1, read on the forward strand.
TTGCTTACAGCAAATAGCCAAAGGCGAAATTCCACAACTTTCCTGTTTTATAGACTCCCCGTTGAGGAAATCGATGTCATTTGCCGTTGTCGATTCCCCCCCCCCTTTTTTTTCTAAGAAGGAGTATCTTGGCTAAGGCAGGGTTTTCAGTCTTTCTGACTGTTTGAAATGAAAGTATTTCAACTTTTTATAAATACAGCATAGATTTTATTTAAATCAAATAAAAAGCATTTTCAGAAAGCTAAATGATTAAACTATGCATGCCGCTTTACCAAATTTTAAAATGTCCAACAGATTTTTCGTGATAAGGCACTAAATTCTAATCTTTAAACAACCTAAAATAACGCATCTAGAACGCCTTAAAATTAAAAAAAATTAAATAAAAATTTAAAGTGGCGTGCATAGTTTAAGAGTACAGCTTTTGAAAGCAACAAAAAATACCAAATTCGAGCAAAATGCAAAAAAATAACAGTTATAAATTTCTCCCATTGAAATAACATTAGCCGCTCTATCTCGGAGCGTTAGTGAAGTAGCCTCTTAAAATGTTTATTTGAGAGTTGATAGCATCATTTATGCATCTTTTCTTATCGCACAATGTTTTGTAGCTTCTTTATTAGATATATTTCTAAAATTATGAATCTCCATCAAATTTTACAATAAATAGAAACTTTTATTCTCAGAAAATATTCGGTTCATTCAGAAAACTTTGAAAATCAATTAAATTAAGTACAATGTAAATAAAACCACGGTACATGAAATTCATAAATATCTGAGAACTTACTAAAATCATTGCACAATTTAAATATTCATACTATATTTGAATTATGCTGAATAACTTTGGTTTTGTACAGACCATAAACAAAGTTTAATGAACAATGGTGTATAACCATTTAAAATCTCAAGCATGAGTCTAGAAATTATTTGGAAGAACATAACATTGTCTGTGCCTATTTCTGCATTGTAGTATGTCTGCTGCACAGAATCTATTTAGTTAGTTAGTTAGTTACATTTTTTATTTTTGTTTTTTCTATTTTATTTTATTTATTTATTTATTTATTATTTGCCATTTACTACATCTGATTTTTTTTTTAAATATATGTCTTCGATAAAAGAGATATTGATTCATCCCAATTTTTATACAGGATGTATCTAAACTGATGATAATAACTGTAGAGATAATAATACATTATTATTTTAACACAATCAAAGTTATTCGTAAAGTTATCATACGAATTGAGTAGTTCCGACTCAGCGAAAAAGTGCCCACCTCGGGAATCGAATCCAGATCCTTGGCTTACGGGGCCAATGCTATACCGTTTAAGCTAACTGGGCTGACAACCGGCGAGCATATTTCGCTCAGATAACCTTATTGGTTATAACATCTAACATAACAACAGCTCAACAGAATAAACCGCAGGTAAAGGAACTCATATAAACGATGGGTACGTAGATAAACTATTATTTTAACATATGCACAAGAATTTTTATTTCAAACCATTCAACATATTCTTTTAACTTAGTTCTATGTGGATTTTACTCAAATAACTTTATGAAGAAATTTCTGGTTCGAATCGAATACAATAAATTATAGAAACGGGTCGATTAGGGGTAGGTAGGTTAAAGAAAAACACCGTTTAAAGTTAATGCCGGAATATTCTAAATTACTCAATACCTCGTGTCTTATCTGTTAAAAAACATTGCTTAAAATTTAACTTTTATTTTTCAATAAATCGCAGAGTGGAATTACCCACTTATTGGAGAATCGCCCATATATGTTACAATACAAAACTTTATTTTTTTAATTTGGCTTCGGAAAAGCCGGTGACCTGTAAAACAAACGTCGTATTTGAAAACTATATTTCATTTGAATGCTTTTTTACTTTCTTCTATCTATAATAGAATAAATTATTGTAATCGAAATTTTTTTACTTCCGGTTTTCGACGGATTTACACGTTTTCGGGATGACAGTTCCCGAAAGACACGTTTTGGCAAAATGTCCGTCCGTCCGTATGTCCTTGTGTCTATGTGTCTGTGTGTCCTCTTTGTATCATCGAAAACCGTATGAAGTTATGCATACAACTGAACCAAACTTCCTATACTATACGTTTTTGCCTATGACCAGCAGGGCAGAGTTGAAATTGAGGATATTCCGCCAGAAGGGATCACTGTGATAGCAATTTTTGTGCAATTTTTCCTTTTCATCATCGGAAAGTGTAGAAAGTTATGAATAGAATCAAACCAAATTTCATATACAGTGACTCCCAAAAGTGTTCGTACACTTTAGAAATTTATAGTAAAAAGGCATTTCTCTGGAATTGAATTCGAATATGAAGTCCAATATTTTTCCACATCAACTTTATGTTATTCTAAATAATGCTCAACATTTCTTTTTATTATTGACTGATTTTCTTTTTAGATAAAAATGAAAACGGAAGGAGGCAGAGAAAGAATACGCCACAAAAGTCTTCGTATACTGAAACATTTTCGGATAAATTCATAATTAAAATTATAGCCTGTCGTATTATTATAACTAATGCATTGTGGTGACATTTACGAAATCGTTTGGCTTTCATTTTTGCTTGCTTTCTCCATAATATTCTATTTATTATTTAAATATGGCTCGGAGTCGTAAGAAACAACTAACAGCATTCAAAAATTGATTATTTACCATCATAGTAGTGGTAAATCAGTTCGGAATATTGCTAAATTAGTTAATTTAACCCATTCTATGATGCAGTATGTGATAAAACGCTTTAAAGAAGAAAACTGATCGAAAACAAGGTAAGAAAAGTTCGTCCATCAAAATTAACACAACGTGATCAGAGATTTATCATTAAAGAAATTGTAAAAAATCCACGTTTAAATGCTGTAAAAGTTGCTACATGATTTAATGAAAAATATTCTACTTCAATTTCACCTGAAACTATTCGACGAGTGCTGATATCAGCTGGATTAAATGGACGTTCTGCTCGTAGAAATTTTTTTGTTTAATGAGAAATAAAAAACTTAGGTTTTCCTTCGTAAAATCAATGATAAATAAACCTTAATCGTATTGAAATAATGTCTTATTTGGAGATGAAAGTAAATTTAACATTTTTGGTTCCGATGGGCGTATAATTGTAAGGAGAAGAAAAAATGAAGAACTTAGTTGGAACAATTAAGCATGGCGATGGAGGTTCCTTGTGTGTGAGTGTATGGCAGCATCAGGGCTAGGTAATTTGGTATTTGTTGATGGCATAATGAATCATCAACTTTATTTAAATGTTTTAAAATACAATTTAAATTTATCAACCCAAAATTTGGGTACTGGAAACAACTTTGTTTTTTATCAAGATAACGATTCTAATCACACGGCTCTCAACGTTCGCCTCCGGTGTCTCTATAATTGTCCATAAATTCTGACAACACCATCGCAACCGTCGGATTTAAACAAAATATAGCATATTTGTAAAGAAATTGGGGTTAGAATACGAAGACACAATATTAATGATCACTTAGACAATTACGTACGTAAACAGGGATTTAAAAAATTGACTTAGACAATTAATCTCAAATGAAGATTCAGTGAGAAAAATCAACGTAATTTAAAATGCAAAAAAAAATATATTTATGAAAGAAAATCATAATTTTGAAGCTCTAGAAAGAAAAATATCCCAGCCGGTTCGGCCTACAGGCGGAGGTAGATTTCGAAGTTAAGTATACTAATTTCACCAACAAAACTAAATCATGATTAGAGATAAACCCACTTTAACAATTTTATCTGGCCACTTTTGACGAGATTTTATTTCATTTTTAAACGAGAGCTGGTTTTATCAAAATCATGTTAAGGTGGTATTAAAAAAAATACTTTTCCATGCTCAACAACTCGAAATTTTCTGGCACATTTTCAGATTCATTTTTAATAGAAAAAAATATGAAATTTGAGTACGTGATTTTTGAAGAGATTTATAAGCGATCTGTGTTTTTATTTTTCGTTCAATTAATTGAAACTTGATTTATAAACAATTATTTTCTCAGTAGGACAATATTTTTCGTCTCTAACGCAATCACTTCGGGAAATTTGGTTCAAAGTACCCACTTTGACATCATTTTTTGAAATATATTCAGCCTCTGTTAAAACTTCGATCATTACGGTACATTATATACTTTCTGAATAAGAGAATCTACCAATTAGATGCGTTTGAAAGCAAAAATGAATTTAAAAATGAGTCAGAAAATAAGCAGTTTGGATTTGAATACACCCTTAATACGATGATTTTTTTTTTCTTCAACCGCTATGTATTTTTAATTTGTTTTTGCTGTAAGAATTGGTTCTATCAAAAACTTGCCAATATAAATGTTGTATATAATATTAAGAACATACATAATAAATTCATGCGGATTTTATGTCTTGTGAATTGACGAAGTTATAGATTTTTTCTTCTTCAACTCCCCCTTTTTGTTTTCGTTACGAATTGGTCCTATCAAAAACTTGTTAATATAAAAGTTGTAGATAATATTAAGAAGATTTATAATAAATTTAATTGGATTTAATATCTCAAGAATTGACTAAGTTATGAATTTTTTTCTCCCTAAACCCTATTTTTGCGGCCCTTGAGCCTATTTTTAATTTCATCAAACATCTGTGATACATAAATTTTTGGCCGAATTTTTAGAAGTAATAAAAACTTTAAACTGATTTGATATGTAAAAAATTAAGAAGTTATGGGATATTTTCGGTTCTCACAAAAGCCCTTCCTATTTCCATCCCCTTGGTCCGATTTTGCCCATTAATGAACTTGACCGAGATTTTATGCTCCTTGATTTTATGTATCAATTTGGAAGAGACTGGTTCAGAATTATGGAAGTTATCGTGTCCAGAATAAAGTGATATATATATAGAGATAGATAGATAGATAGATAGATAGTAAAGTTTTTACTGGGGGGTGGTTATGGGTTCTAGAGGTCATGATCGGTGTAAATCTGCAAAATTTTTGAAGAAATTCCAACATAAGGGAGAATGTAATAGGTAGCATTTCATACGAAATCTACCTAAAAAGCAGATTAAAAAAAGTATCTCTAATTTATTGAACCAAATTAAAATTCTAAATATTTCGCTAAACAACTGTATAACATCACTATAATTTTCACAAAAATAAATAAATAAAATTCCAGCCCAACATGAGCTGCTGTGGGAGAATTTATAGGTTTGCATGAGATCGGGCCTGGCTTGAAACCCAAAACTTTTTTTCATTGAACTCGAGCAGGACTAACCCAAGATTTCATTATTCTCGCGCCAGGTTGAGTCAGAGTTTATTTTTTTTTCCGATGACTTGAGCTGGACGTAGACTTCATTGTTCCGGGCCAGTCAGAGGCTACATCATAAAAATAGACGGTAAAAATTTCTGATATTGTATATTTCTTTAACGAAACATTTTGATAATAGTATTCTGGTATATTTAAATTCAATTTTGTACAATAATTTACAGGAACAATTTTTATTTACTTATATTGTATCTGTAGAATTTAAGATTATGGCATTTTGAAATCATATAAAAAAGACTTTAAAGGACCATACGCGTCGATAAGAAGGACCATTAGTCCTCCCTGTATTTTAAAATTTAATTAAATATCCTTTATTTCTGAGGATTTGAAAACAAAATAAAATTCAATTTTCGCAAGGTACGTAAAATAATTAAACACTAAAAGAAACAAGAAGTGAGTATTTTTCGACATAGGGGTCTTCGATCTGAACAGGGGCAAGCTCTCTGAAGGAGCAGAGACTTCTTATTTGTTCTGTATAGATTTTTACGCCAATACGTTTAGAAAGAGTCTTGTACGAGGAGTTCTGACAAAAAGTACTTATTTTAGATTTTATTTTATTTTTCATGTTTATATTATTTATTTTTTTTAAGTGCCCAGGGTTAAAATACCAGGCACATCCTTTCCAAACTACTGCTCCTCCCTAGATTTCTTTCTGCCTGTGCCCATGTAAACTATATTGATTTTTTAATGAATATCTGTTTGTATGTAAATGACTGAGTTATTATTAATCCATATTCCGCGGCTTGGAAACTGAAAAATGTGAAATAATGCTGTACAGTCAAATCTAAGACAGAATCGCACACACTGTAAAAAAAAATCTGTAAGTCTACGAAACTAGTTTTTGTAAAACTACAGAAATCTGCATGTTTACTAGAATTTTATCTGTAACCGGGTATAATATTTACCACTCGCATAGTTCAAATACATGAAAAATCTTAGTTTTACCTGTCAGCCAATGAGAAAGGACTTCAATGGTGACGTAATGACTATTCACACAGCTACAGAGGTGTTCAAGGAATCCATCTTGATTATGATTTCAAATTAGGATGTAAGTAAACATTTCTTCTTTATGAGTTAAATTTTGTTATATTTCCATTCTACTTGATTCCTAATAAATAAAAATGAACTACACAGTAAGACTGTTTGATTTCGAATTACAATGTTACATGATTTTAGCAGGCATTAATGCGTAATCTTCCTATTATTTTTTTGTTAAATATTTCTTTCAGTCAAATGACTATTCTTTACATCAGTGATTATTACATGCGTGCAATTTCTAATATTTTATGTAATAAAACAAATTTTGTTGCAATATGGCTAGCAGATTAGATATTTTATTTTTAATTAGTGATGCAATGAATAGTACTTCCCCCTTTGACTGATAATGAAGGCCAAATATTCCACTATTCTTCCGCAGAATACTTAAGATTTATACCAAAATTATCTTTCTTAATATTAGAGTCGTGCCAAGTAATCGGTATTTATTGTACTAGATTCCGGCATCGGGTCGGGTTACTTTACTTTTTTGGTTCGGATCGGGTCGGTTGGGGTTTTGAATCTTGTGTGTCTGGTTCGGCTTGACTGATTTTTCAAAAGAATGTCCAAAATATTTTTTTCAGGATAAGCATCTAGGTATAGGGCAGATATGCCAGTAATGGACAAACTTCAAAGTTTTTTGTTTATATAAAAACAATTAAACAATAAAAATTTTATTTTAATTTTTTTTTCATAACCCCCCCCCCCCCCCCCCGCTTACATGTTTTATAATCTGTGTTATTGTTGATACTCTCAATAAATCCAATTAGTAAGCAAAAAGTGATCCTTTGAAGTTCCACTGTTTTTCATTTATGTTGGAGAACATGCAAATTGCTGGTTTAACTTAATAAATTTATATATTCTTTTACTTTCCTGCAAAATTTGTTTTTGTTTTGGTAGTAATAAAAAAATTTGAATATGATCATTCTAGACATTTCATCAATCGCACACTAGATGAAGCAATGGTAGCCCAATCTTCAGTTGAAAAAAGTTGCATAAGATTTCAATTGTGTAAAGTAAAAGATTATTTCAAGAATCAGAAGTGATTTTGCTTCATATACTTTTTATACTTTCTAAATATTAATGACTTGTTTATGCATAGATGCAATAGTTTCCCTATTTATGGAACATTATACTGTATATTATCCATAATATAAACTAAGCCTTCAAGCATGGGTCTAAGCATGGATTAAAAACTAGGCATGGGACAAATTTTGAAACTTGCAAATTCTTTAATTATAAAATTATTTCTGAAAATTATGTTTCTATATTGTTCAAGGACATTAGAAAGTATTTCCTTTTGTATTCTATAAACTATAAACTGAAATATTGTTTTTGTGTCAAACAAAGTTCATTTTCTTATTTTTGTAAAAAGTGTCCCATTCCTCCACACTCTCTTATGCTTCTAATTCTGAATATTGGGCACTTCTCAATTTATACACATGTATCATGCGTATGTGTGTTAAAACTATCAGAAATATTATAAGAATAACTGGTTCTTAACTGTGCCGTAAATAAAAATAATTTATCACATTTCTTATATACTTTTTATTTCTTAACCTTTAACTGATGTTACCGGTCTCTCGGACCGTGGCTTTTTTAATTTTTATAGTTTAACTTGTAATTTTCAGTTTAATTACAAACACTGCCGAAATTTTGTTCCGTTTGAAACTTTAGTACTATCACCAGAGACTTTTGAATAGGTGAATTTTAATTATAACAGTCCTGTACAAAAAGTTTAGTACAAAAACACCATCCTATGAGTTAATCGTGTCTTTTATTCATCTTTCGATAAAGCGGTCTCACAGACCACTTCACACTAGTTATGTGACAATTTCTGTGACATCTGTTACAGGTTAAGCAGCAAATTGAATAATGACTCAATCATATTAAAATATGTATTTATTTTATATGAAAAATTGTTCTGCTCAAACTTTTTGTGAAAATCTTAACAAGATTTGGAAAAAACCTAAATATAAACATCTGCATTTTAATTTTACGTGAGGTTCTGAGCGATAAAATGCTGAATTTTTACTTTATCATGCAGAGAGAGTATAGGGTAGGTAGGGGTAAAGATACGAACGGGCAGAAATACGCACCGGCTGATTTCATAGCAACATTTCGGCTATCATGACCAATAGGTGGCAGTTTGGTTTCAAGTGTACTAGTCATTTGTTTAAACCTTAGATAAAAATAGCAATTTGTGGTAAGAAAATGAGGTAAGTATAAATTTTCGCATTTTGATCTAATATTTTTAAATTTTCACATTATTCTTTAGCTGACAATATCTGGAATTTTTACAAATCCAAAAATTCAGTGGCAATCGAAAGCTTTTTGGCTTCTAAATGCCATAGTTTACCTCGATCGCATTTGTTTATACTTATACGTAGCCGGTTAAGCAAAATACTGCAGAATAGGGTAAAAATACGCATCCGTCTTGAGACAAAGATTCGCACATGTTTAAGATACGGATCTTTGCCCTATCGTTTTAGCTAGATGCAAAGCTTTTCACAATTTCTAAATTTGTATTATATAAAATATAATAGCTACTTAACTAATATAAGTTAGTAAACTACATTTTCCTTTTTCTAGTTAAGATTTTTCTTTTTTTTTATATAGAACGTAAGTATCTACCTACCTACCTAAACCTTAATCCTTAACTCCTGTTAACGGTCTCACCGACCGTTGCTGCGTGTTGGTCTCACCGAAGCTGCAATATGCAGTTTTCACAGTATAACTTGTAATTTTCAATTTAAGAATTAATGTTAGTTTCTTATCTGTTTGGAAAACTAGAAGTATAGCTGAAGACTTCTGAATGTGGGAAATTTTACTATAATAGCCCTTTACATAAAGTTTAGCGCAGAAACTGCCTCTTATGAGTCAGTCAACCATTTTATTCAATCTATGATTAAGCGGTCTCGGAGACCACTTACAGTATTTATGAAAAAAATTTTGTCACAACAGTTAGAGGTTAACTGGTATTTGCGATCTCACAGACCGCTGTTTGTTTCATGGTCTAGTTTACAATTTTCAGTTTAAATACTAACGAAATGTACTAATACTTTTACATTACTCATTCATTTTAATGAAAATGGAGCAAAAGCCGGCCGTAATGGGGCAAAAATACGCACTGCGTATCTTTGCCTTAACACTGCGTACTTTTAGCCCAACCAATGGGGCAAAGATACGCAGAGCAATGTTTTTTAAAAATTACAATTTCTCACGGAATTATAATTTGACAGAATTTCGTTTGATAGTGGAACGTGCCTAAGGTTTTAATATAACATTTTAATCAGTCGTCACATAAGTTTAGATCAATGTGTTCGTTAAGAATCAAAATTAATAAGTGCGTAACTTTACCTCCCACCTAACCTACATCACTTAAGTGTGTCATGTGATTGTGATGTTGAGGACAACTTGTCACCAAGCGCCATTGATATCAACCATGATGGTGAATATCGATGGCGCATAACAAGCTGTCCTTACTTCAAATACTTGTGGGAATGATACCCACATATGTTTGAAAATTAAAGTATATACATTTGTCCATTTTCCTACATAAAACATAAATTGTTATTAGAGATGTAATTGTAGATTACATTTCATAATATCAATAAAACATGATTTACTTTCCTTTTATTTCGGGTTCGGGTTGAAATAAGTCTGGGTTGAGTTGCAAATTGCCGAAAATTATTTTGGCAGATTCTGGTCAGGTTGCGGATCGAAGAAATATTTTTAGCGGGTTCGGGTCGAGTTGCGGGTTGACTTAAATATAACATTCGGTTTTGTGTCGGATGCAACTTTACCCGTGCAGGACTACTCTGTAGTCGGCTAATTTTCAATATATCAGGATTCGTACGGTTCTTAAAAGTACTTTCATTTTTCAAAAGGATTTTTTGTGCTTGAAAGTGCTTATTTTCATACAAAATTTTTCAAAAGTCCTTAAACGTGCTTTACTATCATATTTTCTATTAATCGGGGGTGTAACACTTCTGCCTTTCTTTTCATTTCTGATTAAAAAAAAAAAAAAAAAAAAAAAAAAACCGCCATTGCTAAAGTTTTTTCTGAAATTTCACCTCCCCTTTTTGCTCCCTTTTCCACAATACCAAAGTTTAAACTGTTTAAAACTTTTTTAAACTTTTAACTGATGTTACCGTTCTCACAGACCGCTTTTTTCAATTTTGATAGTTTAACTTTCAAATTTCAGTTTATCTACAAATACTACTGAAATTTTGTTTCGTTTGAAACTTTAGTACTAATACCAGAGACTTTTGAATAGGTGAATTTTAATTATAACACTCCTGTGCAAAAAGTTTAGTACAAAAACAACATCCTATGAGTTTATCGCGGCTTTTGTTCATCTTTCGATGGAGCGGTCTCACAGTTATGTGACAATTTCTGTGGCATCAGTTAAAGGTTTAAAAAATTGCTCTACTCTATTTGTTACTTTATAGTGAATAAATAATCAGTCCTAAATTTCATTAATTATTCATTCCATCATATTCATTTCATTAAACTGTTATCTGAATTTCACATTCAAAATTTCGTTTCCCCGTTTTCTTCACCTCTCACAGTAATAGTACTTGCAGTTTAAAAACTCTTTAAAACTGCTTAAATAAATTAAAAAAAACTGCTCTGTGTCATTTTATTGTCACAATAAATAATCAAGATTTTTCTTCCCACTCGAAATTGGCATCCCCCCCCCCCCCAAACTTAGAGCACATAGAATTTTAGTCTTTAAAACTCTTTATAGACCAGTGGTAGGGGAAGAAAAAAGAGCCGCATTTGGAATTAATTAGGGGAAAGCTGGAAATTGTTTTAATCCATTTACTTTAAGTCTAGAGTGAATGTACTAAGTTTTCCCTCTCTTACTAGGCGAGCGGTTGAAGATATGTACAGATTTATAGTCAAAAAACACATTTTTATTAATTACCATAACAATATTTAAAAAAAAAACTAACTAAAAAAACATTGTCAATACAGATGTTGCAGAGGTTAAAATGCTGATTGAAATGTGTACTTACACTTATTATTTTTGTTGAATTTTTACAATTATAATTCAAAGTTTTGCCTAAATCGTTAATCAAGTGCTTGAAGTCAAAACAGACGAGCTTATCAGTTCACCCTGTTTCTAATTTATATATATATTTTAATTTATTGAGGCATTATTTGAGGATTTTTAATTATTTTAGGCTTTATTTTGGATATTTTCAGACTTATGGCTTATCCTCTTGATTACAGATTATAGCCCAGTTGTAGTAAAGGAGGAAAAAGGCCGAATTCGGAATTAAATACGGGAAAGCTGGAAATTGTTTTAATCCCTTCGACATAGGTCAGAAATAAACGTACTAAGTTTCCCCGTCCTACTAGGTGCGGTTCTGCCGCTACGAACAAATAGATAACTTAAAAAGTGCATTATTTCATGATTTTTAGCATATTTCAAAAATAATTTGTAAATGATGGGAAATATTGTTTATGATCTCTGATATTGTATTTGAATTATGAGTCGTATTTAATTTGACATATATAGTGAATAACAGTGTGTATGCATCACATTTAAGAAGGTCGAAAATAGTGGGGAGGAGCGAGGGAACAAAAGAGTGTACATGTTCCTTGTCGCTAGAGGAATTATAGGTCAACCAATAGCACGATTTTAAACTTCGATATTTTACAAAACGGACTAAGATGGTTTTAATAAAAATTATTTTCGACTAGTATACGAGCATCTTAAGTTAAATTCATAAAATTTTAAAACCTTCGGAATATTGAAAAGTATTATCTTTACGGGTTTTTGTTAAACTAAAGTTTAAGGTTGACGATATGAGTTGGAAAATGGCATGTAAAACGGCTGTCAATTATGTACCTCTTTCTCGATTACTACTAAATTATAATCCTCAAAATATACAAAATGAAGCATTAACATAATTACAGAAACATCGCGAGGGCCTCAACAACTTAAAGAAAATACATGTATGTAATAAACGGAGGCAGGGTGGATAGATAACTCTGTCTCTCTCTTGATTAGCGATTAAGGCAAAATTTTGAAATAGAATTGCGACCTTAATGTTCAGCAAAAATATTAATGTGGGTACTCATTTTATTAAAAATTTCAAATTCTACGACATTTGTATTGACAATGTATTTGAAAGAATTAACTGTTCTGAGATATTGTTAAGATAATTTTAAAAGTGTTTTTCGACTATAAATATGTACATATTTTCTAATGTTCACCTAGTACGAGGGATAAAACATAGTACTTGCATTTTAAACCTAAATGGAAGGGATTAAAACAATTTCCAGTTTCCCACCCTCATAATTGTGAGTTACATCCCCCGATCACGGGGCTTTGAAATAGAATTGTGACAATGTTCAACAAAAATATTAAATGTAGTTCTAATTTTACTCGGAATTTTAATCTGACGACGAGCGTAACATGGAAATCGCAAAACCTAAATTTCATTTCAGATTTCAAAGTACTGTCATTTGCAAAATAACGTCAGCGTTACGCACAGATATGTTTATCCTTTATAATACAGATAGATATAGATTTTATTTTCATATCAAAATCTTAGTATTTTTTTCTTTTCAAACTAATTTTTATTACCCTTAAATCCGTTTATATCTGAACCAAATCAATACTCGATCATTTCAAAGCTACTGTATAAAATTAAGTGTGTATTTTTAATTAATATATACATAATGTGAGTCGTACAGTAAAATGCGCAGGAAAACAGAAAAGTGACTTCGGACAATGAATTTTTTTAAAAGATTAATTTTTGTATTTTTTTTTAAAATGTTTTGCAGTATTTCAAAGAGAATTGAACGTATATGCTTTTTGGTATTGTTATTATTATTATTTGGTATTAATATTCTGCATAGTTTGATTTTTGGAGTCATATGTGTAATTTTGAAATATGCCTGGAAAGGGAGGGCGGGGGGGGCCAAGGTTCTTCCAGTATTTTAAATTCTTAAAAATTGCCATTATGATCCAGACTCTTTGAAATTTTTAGACGTTAAAAACATAATGTTTTCGTAGCCAGTGTGAAAAAATATTAATATTTAGTGGAAAAAGGCTGCTAAGAAGATTTTTAGCGCGATGTAACACTCAGGTTTTTACTAATTTTGTCGAAGTTTTGCACATTTTATTTAGTAAAAAATATTTCTATTTGTCCGAATGTTTCGAAATTTTTGTAGGTAAATGTAAATCTGGCCTGCTGAGTTGCTCTAAAAAGATTGTGTTAAAATATGGACGTTTAGTTAGTTTTAGGGTAGAAAAAATATAGTTTTTGTGAGGCGAAGTGACCTACGTTCACCAATGTATTTGCAAGAGTTAAAATTCATGTTTTTAAAAATCAATTGCATCACCAGTTAGAAGATTTTAACTTTTAGAGCACATATATATATATATATATATATATGCTCTAAAAGTTAAAATCTTCTAACTGGTGATGCAATTGATATATATATATATATATATATATATATATATATATATTTTTTTTTTTTTTTTTTTTTTTTTTTTTTTTTTTTTTTTTTTTTTACGGTACTTCTAAACTATCATCCTGGAATAAATTGCTATAAGTTTTCGGAAAACCTTTTTTGATTTTTTTTTTTCAAAAGTTTAACTGTTAGGTGGGGATAATATCGTAAATTTAATATCGTAATATATCAACGTGTTAATAATGATGTTATATCGCGTAACTAGCTTAAAGTGTATGCGAATAGAAAAATTGCTTATTTTAAAAGGTAAATGGAATGTTACCCAAACTTTTAGTACAAACAGATGTAGAAAGGAGCTAATAAATGTTTCATGCTATTTTCTCCTACAAAATCCTTTAAATATATATATAGGGAAGGTGGGGCAAAATCGGGTACCATAAAAGTTTGTTAGTCTCAAAACAAACTTTGAACATTGTTTTTAATGCAAAATGAGTCCTTGAATATAATAAAACATTTTTATTTAAAAAATATATACATATAATTATTTATATAAAAAAATAGCTATTTTCACACGTATGCAAAAATCAGGTTTTACCTCTTTGGTTGGGTAAAACCGGGTATCCATTTAAAACTACTGGAACACTCATTTTGGTCAAAAATGTCTTGCTTAATATAGTAAAAACTACATTTTTATTATTTTTAACAAAACGAAATTGCACAAGTGTTCTTCCATGTGTAAAAAAAAAATCCCTGCCGGCTCGGGCCTACAGGCGGAGGTAGATTTCGAAGTTGAGTACTAAATTCACCAACAAAACTTAAATCAAGATTAGAGAAAAACCCAGTTCCTTCATTAAGAATTAGCTCTAGGGAGCTAAACATTTTGTGAAAATTCTAATATGCACGAATACACACACGCATGTATATGGAATAAGTTTAAAAATGACTAAAGCAAATTCAGAGAACCTCAAAGTGTTAAAATATGTTAATATTTCCATAGTCGGGTTTTTATCATGTTTTAATACGTTTCTTCAAATTTACATGACGTTACATATTCACCTGCTGAGGTCCATTATATTTCCAATATGACCCCTTTTTTTTTTATTATTATTATTATTATTATTATTATTATTATTCGTCCAACTATTTATTTCATTTTGAGTTTTCATGCGAAAATCTTGCTCTAGAAAACTTATGGCGTAATATTCAATTTGTTTTCAATTCGTCAAACTGCTTATTTAATTTAATTTTTCACGTGAAAATCTTGCAATAGAAAAGCAATTGTTGTGGTGAGAATTCTATTGCTTTCTTTTAAATTGTTGGCAACTGCTATAACGAAAAATATTTATTTTTTTCTGTCGTTTTATCAGAATCGTGTTAAGACGGTATTCAAAATATTTAACCCTCCCCATTTCCATTGCCTTGGGCCGATTTTGAACATTTTCAATCCCCGCCGAGATATTAGCCATCTTAAAGTTGTTGGCGAGTTTGAAGACGATCCGTGCATAATTGCGACTTTTATCGTGCGGACAAAATTTAGTACATACATACATATATAAATTTTTTAGATGAGGGTGGTTTTGGGTACCTGGGGTCATATAATGAAAAGTTATAAAGGAATTTTTCAAAAGTCGCACCATGGTAATGACTGCAATAGGTAGTATTTCTTACGAAATCTACCTAAAAAATAAATCGGTGGCAAATTTTCTACGTTGTATAGGCATGCTTACTTTACACTGTACGTTTTAGAGTTCTTTTAGCTTCAAAAATCACAGATGAATTTGTCATCATATTCTTCTGCATTACTGCATGCTTCGTGTACCTATCCGTGGCATTTGGATTTAGAACTTGTATAAAGTTCATAGCAAACATACAGGTTTCATTATCCTCTTCTTCTGAAGATGTGTCCGCAGTCTTTTCTGGTTTCTTTTTTATTTTTTAAAGAATCTTCTTTTTTTCGTCTTGCAGTTTGTTTGGCTTATTTCTCCTTAATACCTGTTTTGATCTGTAATTTATAGGGAGAAGAAATCAAAATAAGTTTTCCCTTTCTTTTCTCAATTCTGAAGCCTTCCTTAGAAGGGGATAATAACATTTTAGGCGAAATTGGAAATTCAGATTGCTGGGCTACGTAGTCTGAAGATGTTGAATGGATAATTTTACTAATATATTCTGTAGATGTAACATTTTGAATCAGTGATGTCTGTGATTGGGATGTTAACTGCTGCATCTGGAAGCACCTCGACGTGAAAGACGCTGGATGTTGTCAACTCGTTTATGTTCGGAATTGAGCTCCATTATCCTGTGATGTTTCAGAAATATTTATTTCTGCAACTATGCCAACCTATGGCTGCATAGACCTAAGTGTGTTATCATGACTTTCATGGGTTTCTCTGTCACTTCCGAAGGAGCAAAAAGATGGTCTGGAAAAACGTTGTTGTAGGGAAAAATCCCTGTTTTCTAGAACCTTCTGATTGAAGTATTTACAATTGCTGCTCTCGAAAATGCAGCTTTAAAAATAATTTACCAATTTGGTTAACTGTTACAGATCGCGCAGGGCTGGAAAATAACCACTGCCGCACCTCTTGCCCTTAGTATGAGCTTAGAGGTACATGAATGATGCATCAAAGGGCTGAAATCGATGCGTTAAGGAAAGAAGCATATATAAATACATTGCTTTCTCTTACTAGATTAACTGGATTCTTTTAGTATGAGTTTGAACACCTATTAAGGATTTAAAGAACAGGCTTTTCAGGACAAGGATTGAAAAAATTTATACATTTTTTAATCTAATAAAATAATGACTTCTTTCGTAATACATCCACTCCTATTATATACAGCAAATGAGTCTGGGAAAGTATCATCCATCAAGAGAAGGTTTTTTCTTGCCTGTTTAATATTTGAGAAAAAAATCTTGTTATAGATTATGTAGCCTAGTTATATAGGATTGAGATTTTATAGATTATTTGTCAATTTGTCAATTATTTGTCAATTATTTAGAGAAACAAGCCACGAAATATATTTGCATTTTAAGTAGACCTATAACACAAGTTATTACACCTCAGATTAGAAAGTTATTTATTAAAATGTAATATGCATAATATAAAATTATGCCTTAATTAGTACCATTATTTTGTTCATTAATAATTGCAAATTATTTAATTTCATAAATGTAAGTTAAAAATTAGACCCACTTTTTAATATAAAACAAAATCAAAATTAGTTTTCATTATAACTAGATAGATTTAGAATTATATTATAACTTAACAGCATTGAGAATGCAATTTAAAGTTCCATGCTAAGTTATTAACTATACTAAAAAACCATTCTATGAGTGTCGTACAAAACCGGGTATACCCAGTTTTGAGTAGTCTTAAGTACCCGGTTTTACCCCCAACATGACACAGAGTTTAAAACATGGCGTCACTACTCTTAATCTATAGTAAAAGATCAGTAAAAATTTTAAAATATTATCAGGAAAGGAAAGAATTAGATATAGTACTCGGGAATATTTAATATGCTGAAAAAAGGTGTTTATATGCGTAAAATCTAGAATCAAATAAAACAATTTTTTAAGAGTAATTGAAACTAAATCCTTCACACGAAAAAGAACCGCACACAGTAACGTTTCAATCAGCTATAAATGCCATAATCGTTACCGACAAGTAATTTCTCATGTTGGCTGATAGACAGAAGTACAACTGAAGGAGGGATCTGCTCTACCCGGTTTTACCCACCTACCCTGTTTTGTACAACTCAACCATATATATACAAAATAAAAATATTTTTAAACAAGAACGTAAAATAATCAAGCTTCAACGACAGATTATAATTTTCCAACACATTCAGAATTACGTAAAAAAAAAAAAAAAAAAAAAAAAAAAAAAAAAAAAAAAAATTCAACGTTTAATAAGGTTAAATATGATGGCTAAGTAATCAAATTAATTTTTAAATGTGTTACGTGCTTTGTAAAGTTCAGAAATTATCAGTCATCGGAAAAATGTCCGAATTCATTTGTGCAACGCTATATATGATCTATCTATAGATTTGAATATATACTAAATAGTATGCTAAACAGTCATTGCTAGTTCAGTATGCTAGTTCAGTTAAGAAACGCATTTGCAGAGTTGAAAATTCCCCTTCAACATATTTCGTCAATAAACGGAAATGTATACATCTTTTTTGCAGCCCTGTATATGATTTACCGATTTTATACATACGAAGTAACTAAATTAGTTAAATTAAAAAAAAAAACTCGTACCACAACAGATAATGAACTTCCAGCAATTATTTATTTATACACTTATGCCACCCAATTTTCTCCTAATCCTACCCTTGCAAACCAAGCTCACCTTGATCATGTTAACGAGACAGTTCGGAACTTTTTGGCTACCCCCCCTCAAGATCCCCCCCTAAAATTCAACCTATTGTTATCCACAATATTATCAAAAAACTCAAAAAGCGTAAAACCCCAGGATACGATAAAATTACTAACTCTGCTCTTAGAAACCTTCCTCCTAATTGCATAATCTATATCACTGACCTCACTAATGCTATCTTAAAACATAACTACTTCCCTAAACCTTGGAAACTTTCTATAATCTCTCCTATTCCAAAACCTAGAACTAACCTGTCAGACCCCACTAATTACAGACTTATCTCCTTGCTACCTTCTATCAGTAAAGTTGTGGAACGTGTCATTCGTACGCAGTTGCAGGATTTCATTCAACAACACAACATTCTCATGTCCGAGCAGTTTGGCTTTCGCCCAAAACATTCGACACAACACCAGCTTCTTAGGGTTGTTGAGTTTCTCAGCGAGAAACTCAATGCAAAAATTCCCGCAGCTGCCATCTTTCTTGATGTCGCAAAGGCATTTGACAAGGTCTGGCATATGGGCCTCATTTACAAACTAATTCAGCTCGGTTTTCATCCCAGACTTATACATTTAATATATTCGTACCTTTGCGACCGCTCTTTTCAAGTCCGCATAAACAGCATTCTTTCTATTATTCTCCTTATCCTAGCGGGCATCCTCCAGGGGAGCGTGTTGGGCCCATTTTTATTTAACATTTTCTTTAATGATATCCCACGCTCCTTGCGCACTCACCTCGCTCTTTGTGCGGACGACACCTGTATTTATGCTTCGGCACACCACCCGTATACTCTATACAGGTACCTACAGACTCATATTGATGACTTCATGAACTGGTGTATGCTTTGGCGCGTTGTCATAAATGAAACTAAAACTACCGCATTATATTTCTCTCGCAAAATAATTTTCCCTAACAGAATCATTATTAATAACACTGTTATCCCTTGGTCAGACCAAGTTAAGTATCTTGGGGTCATTCTGGACCGCCGCTTAACTTGGAAAAAGCACATTTTCTCCATCAGAGGTAAAGTCGCCGGAGCCTTTAACTCTATAAAACCTCTCCTTAACAGTAAAACCTTGTCTGTACACAATAAATTAATTCTCTATAATTCATGCATCCTTCCCATCATAACCTATGCCAGTCCAGTCTGGGGCTTCACTTGTAAGACCACTATGGACACCCTTAGTCGATTGCACAATTCCAACCTGCGTACTGTCCGTAACGCATCTCGTTATCTTCGCAACTCCACGGTCCGAAGAGACCTAAAAACTACTACCTTACGTAAGCGCATAAACGACTTAGCCAAAAAATTTTATGGATTATGACGCTTTTGAACCCCACCATTGGAAACGGACCAGGTTTTCCATAATTATGGACACTCAGTAACATCTGAGTTCACCACGCTATATTTTGCCTCTTCTATATTTTTCTTACCTTTTTATATATTTTTCTTATTTCAAAAAAAAAACCTCTCTATATACTATAGAGACCATAAAAATTGTAAAACTTATAAATTAAAATGTATGGCCCTGATTAGTCCCTTTTATGGTTGGATGTTGTGGTCTTTGCCACCCTAGCATTTCTTGCCCATGCTTGGTGAGTGTTTCTCTGAACAGTACTAACTTTAACTTTCTAAATTCCTTATAGTAGTTATACAACTACAGTTTGACTTTACTTATTTTAAGATTCTTGTATTTTTTAAGATTTATCGTTAACTTTCTTTCATCTTAAGTTTATACTTTAAAATTCAATTTTATTCCTATTTTTTTTAAATTTCTTATTTTCTCTTGTTAACTTCTTTTACTCTTCTAGTAGCTTTGCTACAGTTTAACTTTTTCCCAATGGCTCATTAAAACATAAGACATTTCAATTTCCTAGTCTGGGTGTTAAGCTGTCATCAGCTAGGAAACCCCTCAATGCTGATTACCTGTTCAGTACCTGTTCAGTAAGTGAATCCTTTTGTGTCCCCCCATAAATAAACGATGAATGCTATGCCCATCATGTTCTATACTAAGCATCTTTTTGTACGCCTCAGTGATGTGTATCAATTTCTATATGTTTGAAATAGTGTAATATCATTCCAATATACTACAAATGATTTTTCCCTATTGACCATTGTAGTAGACTATAGAAAATTTGTGATATTAATCAATGATTTTTTAAAAGAAATCAGTTGATTAAAATCATGATTTAATCGTTGATTAAAATCGTTAACACCCTATTGCAGCCAAATGGCAAGCATCAGTTTTTGTTAATCACGATTGATTGACGAATTTTTTCCCTCAACCAACTGACGCTTTTTGCAGTATTTTTCCACATTTTATTTAAGAATTTCATAATATTTTCTTTCTACCTAACAATTGGAGAATTTTGCAGCTTTTTCTTACAAACTTCCTTTGCAGTTATCCAAAATTTTCAGCATAATAAAATGTAAAATTATAGCTAAAAATTAAATAAACAGAACATAAAGAAAAATTATAATATTATTAATTTAGATATTTTATTTCCAATATTTCAATTGACTAAGATTTAATGCAATTTTATTTATTTTTTTTTTAAATAAAAAAAATTGTGTGATTTGTGTTTAGTAGCCATTTTCTCTGGGACTGGAAAATTTAAGTTTACCTGTGACCCTCTGAGAGAGGGGGAGAAAATTACTGTTCCTGTTGCCCACTAAAATTTTCAAATTAATGGTCCAAATGAATTTTGTTCTCGTACCAGCGGACCACCAATGGTTTCGAACACTGATTGATTTTTCAAATGCTGAAGATTTCCTTGTAAAAGAGATTTGAATTGATATACTGTTTAATTTTTTGATTATTTTCCCTGGTTGAAATTTAATTATTATTGTTATGTCTGCACAAGAAACAATTTTATGTCTTAAAATATTTAATCTTTCATTTAAAACAGGTGGAGAAATTAACCTGATGCTTGGATCTATTCCATTCTATCTGACTTGAAATCCTGATTCAGAACATACTTGGCTTCAAGAATTCTTTATATTTGATGACTTGAATGGTCAGAGAGGGTGCAAAACCTTCCTAAAACTGTCTGAGAGAAAGCCTATGTAAAATGATATTATATTACAGTAAATATTAGTCTTACATACTATACATATAATTTAATGATTATATAATTTGTATTTTCAATAAATGGAGCGCCACACCGCAAACCAACTTAAATGTGTTGCTATTTAATTGTGTCTGCAACCATTTCTTTTTTCAGCTATTGCAAGGCTGCTGTTGGTGAATATTTTTCTTATCTACGAGTATTGTTAAAAAATAAATAAATCTTCGTCATAGATTATCATTTCGAAATACTGAAAAAATACATATATAAGTAACAATAATTAGTCGCCTAGTGGCGAAACTGCTGTTATTGAATTATCCCTTCAAAGTAAGTATTTAATATACTATAGAAATACATTGTGTATTTTTAAAAAGCTTTAAAGTTTAAAGTAATACATTTGTATTAGCTGATATTAGAGGTTAAATGGATTCTGATATTTTAGCTGCCTTTTTTATGCTGATTATTTCAGTGCTTACGCATATACTTTGATTATGTATCCGTTATGTATGTGCTTTACTTATTAAAGAGTGTTATATTGATTATTGAATGTTAAACAGAAACAAATGCTGAACTTTTTTTGTTATTGTTTTATATTCAAATCGATTAATTTTGAATAATTGAGCTGTGTTGCAATGTAAATTTTAAAAATATTTTTATTTTATTTTTTGTTTTGTGTAAAGAAGGTAAAAATTTGAAAACTGTGTATAATATAAAAATTTCAGAATCTATAGATTCACAACAATTAAAGAATAAAAACAGATCATGAAAGTAGCAGCTAAGTGCATTCTGGAAAAAAACCTTTTCAAACTCGTGCAAAAATTAATGTTGGTTGAAGAAATTCATTTAGCCATTGTTTAAATTAAAATAATAATAAAAACAGGGTATGTATTTAAATCTAAGAAAATTATTTTTTTTTAAATATTTTCTTTGTGAATAAGCAAACACTAAATGGACTATAAGTGTAACTGAGTGCGGAGAAATATTCCAAAATGTACAAGGACTCGATGGTAATATTTGTGGGGGGAAAATGCAATTATTTTGCGAAATTAGATCAAACTGGTTTACCTTTGTTTTTTTAATATATTTCAAAGACAATAGAATCAATAATTAAAACTTTAATAATTTTCGGTTTAATGAAAAAAAAAAGGCTTTCCTACTGCAATATAATCTCGCATACTCTGAAATTTTGTTTATTATTACACTATAAAATAATAAATTGACAACCAAAGTGAAGGGAAAAAAGAAAGCTACAATCCGGTGTAACCTTTCCCCATAAAGATCAGAGAAAATCCTAAATCGTGGTTCAAACTTTTAGAAAAAAATTGGAACAGAGAAAACCTTGAATTATGATTTAACCTTTCACCAGAAAATTGTATTTAAAAAAACTCTGAATAATGGTTAAACCTTTCACCAGAAAATTGGATTTAAAAACAATCCTGATTCGTGGTTCAACCTTTTACCAGAAAATTGGATTTAAAATAATTAAATTATGGTTCAACCTTTTACTAGAAAATTGGATTTATAAAAAACCTGAATCATGGTTTAACATTTCACTAATATAATGGTATTTGTGAAAGCACCAATAAACTGGTGAAATTTACCACCAATATCTTGGTTGCAGTTAAATTTCAACGACTTTTCACCATTTTCTTGGTCAAAAATCACACTTTATTTTTAACAGTGTATCGATAACATTTTTTTTTAATTTAGGCATACTTTATAAACTCAGTAATGATACTTTACTTTCATTATTGTTTCTATTCGCTTTTTTAATTTGATTAAAAACCGTAAGATCGGCTTCTGCTTATCTGCTCATTTACTGCTGTTGTTATAATGCTCATTTAATATCGAAATGCTTTTGTTCCTATTTGAATATCTACAGTAAAGCTTCAGTCAGTTTTCTAATGCATAACGTGCAAATATTTCTGACAATTGCTGTGGTATTACTGAAAAACACGTCAGGCGATATTACTTATTTTGCATCGAAGTATTTTGATTAATGAGGAAAATTCCACTCTAGATACCTAAAACTGTAAAAATTCAACTCCATATTGAAAGAATACCATAACAATAACTCTAAATAATATAAGTATTAGCATACAAAAACAATTACGTAAAATATTTTTGGAATACTGCAGAAAAACTATTAGTGATCTACTGCAAAAATTTTTTACAGTTACAAATACCTTTTGATGAGTGTAAATAAGATATTTTAGACAGAACAGAAAGAAATCATTAGCAAATTTACTGCAATACATCTTGCACGGTTACAAAAAACTTTCTGGCGAGAATACAAAAACTGTTTTAGATACAATACTAAAAAATCATTGGTAATTTTTCTGACGGTACTTTAATAAAGTTACCGAAAATTTTTTGCTAAAGTATATGCAAAGTTTTGGGTGGAATACTAAAAAAAATCATAGTAAATGTACTATGAAATCCTTCGCAAATTTACAAAAAAATTCTTAGTCAATGTACTAAAAATTCCTTTGTAAGTGTACTAAAAAATCCTTAGAAATTAAACAAAGTATTGTTTAGGAAACTACCTAAAAATCGTTAGTACCTTTACTAAATAATCCTAAGTAAATTTACGAAAATTTTTTCAGTAAACTCACTAAAAAATCGTTAGTAAGTTTACTGAGCAATATTTAGTAAAATTATAAGGAATTCTTTGGAAAATTCTCTAAAAAATCCTTAGTACGTTTACTAAACTATCCTTGGAAAATTTACCACAAATTCTTTAGTAAACTTCCTAAAAAATCGCTAGTAAGTTTACTAAGAAATATTTAGTAATTTACAAAAACAAATTAGAGAAACTCCCTTGAAAAGCCGTTAGTAAATTTACAGAACAATATTTAGTAAATTTACAAAAAAAATTTTGGAAAACTCTCTAAAACATTGGTAGTACGTTTACAACATATTCGTTGGTAAATTTACTAAAACTTATTTAGTAAACTCCCTAAATAAGCATTAGTAAGTTCACTAAACAATATTTAGTAAATTTACAAAGGTTTTATTGGGAAACTCCCTAAAAAATCACTAGTACGTTTACTAAACAATATTTAGTAACAGTTACCGAAGAAACTTTTGTAATTTTACATGATTATCTTTTGTTGTGGTTACATAAAAAGTTCTAGGCATCCCAGTTTCCAACAAAATTCTTAGTAACCTTACGCATTTTTTTTTTACAGTGCAGAAGAGAAGAAAAATCCGTCATAGACAAGTTCCCTTCTTAGCAGGTAGATCGTCCGTTGTAAATGCAATATATTCTTTTTTTAACAGATTATTACGTTCACTTTGCACAGAGTAAAATATTTTTCCGTATACAACAAGATTCAGTCATAGACAGATTCTTTTTCATTTTTTTATTGTACTTTATTTATTATTATTATTATTATTTTGCCTTGAAATTTATGCACTATTCTTTAAAAAGAATTTTAATTGTAGCACAGTGCCGATTTAATAATATATGCATTTTTTGTAAAAAATGATGGGCGGAATTCATTTTACAGTTTTTTGCACCGACCGGGCCTCATTTTACTGGTTTTCGAGCGGGCCGGGCCTCATTTTACTGGTTTTTGTGCGGATCAGACCGATTCATACAGGATGGGTCTGGAGCAGGACTGAAAATTTTGGACCGTGCAGATTTCTAATTCTGTTCTAGAAGATAAATTTCATGCCCGGCTCGGTCCTATAAAAAGAAGTCTGACCCGGCCAGGTCCAAATATGCAAAAAAGTGTCAGGCTTCGGCACGCTTGGCTCTGAAAGAGTGATGATCAGTCCCGGCCCGAGTCTGCAGAAAAAATAAGGTCCATGACCTCCCTGAATCTCGTGATTGAAAGTAGGACCGAGCTTCTGCCCATACAGACCCCTAGTTGGCAATTCGGAGTTTGAGTCTTTTTTTTTTTCTTCTTCAAGGGGCGAAAAAAATATATACTACATTATTAAATATATATATATATATATATATATATGTGTGTGTGTAAAAAATAAAAAAATATTTAGTAATTATGTAAGTTTATCACAAGATAACGACAGAAAAAAAGGAACAATATTACTGAAACATTCATTCTTTGATTATCTGTTCATTCTCTTGCATTGGAAATGAAAATTTTAGCTTTTTATCTTACAAGTTGAGTAAATAGCCAAAGGCAAAATTTGGACACTAGATCTTTCCTGTCCTAATCTTTTTTACACCCCCGACAATTTTACACCACGTTTGGACTCCCTGTTGATTGTTCCCGGGGAAAGATAGGTGGAACTTGGCTGAAGCGGGACTTTCAGCAAAAGTTTAGACACTGGTGTTATTTAACCTTTAAATAAAAAATACGAAGTCTTGGGTTATACAAATGGCTATACTTATTTTTTAATATATTTTAAACATTTTAGGGTGTAAATAATGGTTTTACTGTAGGATAATATTTAATTTAAATTGAAAAAAGTGAAATTTGTGTATTGCAAAGGTTTAGACACTTTCTTGATTTTTGGCAACTTTTCACGAAAAAATGTAACTTTCAAACTTATGACATCACATGCATGAAGTACTTAAGTGCACCTCGCGATAGCATTGGTTAGTGAAGGTTCCGCGAGCTAGAAAGAATGAAGTAATAGAAGTGTAAAACCTGAAATCGAAAGAGTAGACTGTTGCAGAAATTTCAGCTACTTTGAATCGTTCAGAGAAGGCTGCCTATCAAGTATTGTCTAAGGGTTACTTCTTCAAAGCATAACATATACCTGGAAGGCCTTGTGAGACCAGAAAACGAGATTATAGAAAGATCCATCAACTGGCATCTACACACTCTCAGAAATAAAACTCTCCCTTTTGACGATTCAGAAATCCTCGAGCTGTATTTCGTCGTTTTTGACGATCATTTCCTATTAACATCACGTGACTTTTAACGAAACGTAAACCCTCAAATATTTGACAAAAGTTTTGCCTCAATCACGGTCAGACTCAATGCATTTTAAGGAAACATTTCCTCAAATCCTCCTCAAATCCTACGATTTTAGCACACAGATATTTGCTTGTTTATGTTAGTCCTGTAATAATTTATTTTAAAACAGCACTTAGTGCTTTTCAGAAAATACTGAAATATAGGTAGTTATTGTTTCTTCATTAGTTATTTTTTTAACTTTTAGAATTTTTAGGAATGCTTATTAATATTATTATTATTTTATTTATATGTTGTCGTTCGTTATGTTTTAATTCGAAAAGAATAAATTTCCTGTGTTTTTCAAAACCATTCAATAAGAAAATTAGGTCAATAAAATTTCAAACTTCTAGGATATCTTTTTTTTTAAGAAGTATATTATGTTTTCAATCAAATTAAAAATAAACATAATTGATCCCTCTCCTCTTTATAAACAGTAAAGTGTTAAAATCTTATCCTCCTACTCAAAGTGATAAAATCTCACGCAATATGCACTTCACAATTCATTATTTGTGAGCAACAAATTAACCAGACCATATTCTAATCATCCATTGATCAAAGAAAATTTCAGTTGTAAATTATTTAATCAAGCCATATTATAATTATTCATTGATACGAGAAAACCATAAAAATAAATTAGCTTTCCTTAAAACTTTCAGAAAATATAGCAGCCCGATAAAATTGCAATCTATGTTATAAAAATAAAACACGAAGTAGAATTCATTATACCAGTCTAAAAGCAGACACTTTCAAGTCCCCAGCAGCCAGGTTGGCAGAACAGCGACCTCCCATACGAAAGGTCGTGAGTTCAAATCACACCGGGGAAAGAGAGAGGTGATTTTTTTTCTTTCCCCGTGTCAAATACTGGAGCTTCCAAACTGATTGAGAGATGGCGCCACCAGCCCTCTTTTGACGAAACTATTGACGAAATTTATATCGTCAAGCAAGTGAAGAAACTAATTTCATCAATTTGACGAAATGTTCGCTCGGAGCATTTTCCAGGAAACTATTTCGTCAAAAACAAAGAAAATTTCGTGAAAATCTGAGTATTCATTTCTGAGAGTGCACAAATGATGATTGCTAGTCACATTAAAAGTGAATCAGGACTTTCTATGTGAACGAATAGGATTCATAGAGGAATTAAAGAGAGATGTAAATTAGTTTACATGAAAAGGATACAAGAACCAGCTTTGAAATCTTACTACAATTTGACGAGAATGCAGTGGGCTCACAGATATATGTACTATGGACCCAAGTGGTGTACTGAGATTATCAGTTATGAACAACAGTGAAATTTGGATAGTCCAGATGGGTAGGCATACTACTGGCACGACTTGCGTAAAGAGCCTTGGACTTTCTTTAGTCGACAAGAAGGAGATGACTTTTTAATGATTTGGGCCCCACTTTCCTTTAATGCTCAAGTATATCTGGCGTTCCTCAATGGTCTCCAGACAGCTTAATACTACATACACACATTGGAGAACAATTTACAGCCATTTGATTGAACTTTTAGTTGATCCAATGTATTTGAGAAAGATAATGCGTCCATCCATGTTGCATACAAAACAAAAACTTCGTTTAACTCTCAAAATATTACTGTTCTCGACTAACCGAAGTGTAGCTCTGACCTAAACTCAATCGACAACCTTTGTGACATCATATCTCGTAAGGTTTAATCAAATTTTTGACAATACTCTTCTGTTAAGGAACTTCGAGCTGCTATTGAACGTGTTTGGTACAAAATAGACTCCCATGTGATGCAGAATTTAGTTTCTTCGATGGGAATTGACATTTTTGCATTTGTCACACTAATTCCAGACAATGTGGGTGCAGTTCGACTTTAATTTATGGTTATTTTTCTGTAAATATATAGATTTCCTATACTTTTTCCACAATGTTAATTTTGTTTTTTGTGATTATATATTATGTAAAGTGTATAATTTAAAATTTATTATTTGTGAATAAATGATATGTCACAAGTAATATATGACAGTTTATTCATAACAATTCTTTGCATACTTCTCAGTATAGAAGCGTAATCGATCATTGTATAAAGTTTTGCTGCGCACTGTAGCATTTTTGGCTGTTTTAAAGAAAAGTGTACCCATTT
The DNA here is from genome assembly GCA_963932465.1 of Maratus speciosus. Taxonomy (NCBI): domain Eukaryota; kingdom Metazoa; phylum Arthropoda; class Arachnida; order Araneae; family Salticidae; genus Maratus; species Maratus speciosus. The sequence continues at coordinate 218,888,695 of OZ010787.1, forward strand.
TTTTAAATGCAGCATAGGTTTAAATTTTTTTTTAAGCAAAATAAAAAACATTTTTCGAAAGCTAAATAATTAAACTATGCATGCCCTTTTACCAAATTTTAAGATGTCAAACAGATTTTTTTGCGATAAGATACTGAAGACGTATCTTTAAAGAATCTAAAATAACGCACTTATATCGCTTTAAAAATTAAAAAAATAAAATAATTTTAAAATGGCGTGAATAATTTAAAAGTACAGGTTTTGAAAACTACAAAAATACCAAATTCGAAAAAAATCCGAAAATATGAAACTTTTAAATTTCTTCCATTGAAATAACATTAGCCGCTGTATCTCGGAGCGTTATGAAGTAGCCCCTAAATGATATCTACCGAGCGCAGAACTTGCATGATGCTGGGTAATAATGCGGTTTATTAGTTTTCTTATATTTAATTCCCCACAGTAAAATTAATTTTGAGAGAAAATGAACGTCAGTACAAGATAAATTGTTTAAATATATGAGCTAATATTTCCCTTAGAAACATGATAGATTTTTATTTTCCTTATCAGACGCAGGGCAATATTTTTCTAAATGAAGAGCTCATGTGATAAAGGTGATTAGTGACACAATAATCATTTTGAGAAAGTGAGCTGTAAAGTTCCAAACATCTATTTACATTTATTCTCAAATGCCTCCTTTATCAATTAAAACCTCTAAGTATTAGTTTTTTTTCAAACAGTAATTTATCAGATGGTAGAGGACCATTGATTATCTTCAATCATGTTAATTAACTCAATATTTTTTATTTTGTCACATACCAAATAAAATTATCTAATATGGAAATTTGAGGCAGAAAAGTAAATAAAACATGCTATAAAATAGTAAGTGAAAATAAAGGAAAATGCCCTGATCTTTTATAGCCCTTTTAATATCTTACCTTTTATGAAGTTTATCAAATGCACGCTATACGTATTATTTGTATTTTTATAAAATTCTATGCGACCGATTAAATAAAAAAAATATTTGACGTTTACAAAAGACTTAGGGGACATTTTTAAAGATCACATGGATCGATATACTTTCAACAGAGTGGCATGATCATATCTCATAGAGTGCTGATACAAGAACAGGAATAAGCTTTTAGTGCAAACAAGTAGCAGGATCACGATATATTATCCATTTTCAGTCATATCTTAAGTCAAGTATCTCTACAAAGCTCTTGAGTTACTAGTAAAGTGGAAATCGCATCAGAAGAAGGAGTTTTAGAGAGAAAATCAATGAAGCTGCCATTTCTGATAAATATCTGACAAACGGGAGAATGAATTTGCATTTCTTAAAACAAAATTTTGATGTTTCTCAAAATTAGACAAAAACATCATTCATATTACGTGTTTTTAATAGATCTTGCGTTTTAACAGAATGACATTTCAAAGCAAAAGTTTAAACACTTTTTTAGTGTAATGAAATTGGTCAAATAAATTAATAAGGGCACTCAAATTAATGCATATGTATTAAAAGAATAAATGTTTGTGAAATTAAGTATTTTCTAAATGAGAATGACTTTGAATGCATTTTTTTCTGCATATGATTACTTTATCTCAATAAATAAATGGTATCTTCGTCATGGTGAGCTTAAAAATATTTCATTAAGAAGAGCTAGTGTTAAAAGGTTCAAAATTCCTCCCTCCCTAGTAGAAGAGAACGTTAACAGAATTTAACTTATGATTTATGTTGTGATTAAGTACATTATGTCAAAGCTAGCCAGACAGGATTACGGCAACTAAAGCGGCAATTCAAATCTTAACCATTAAATGCATGATTTTTTGTTTTGTTTCAAAAAAATTATATAGAAAGGTTTATTATACAGGAAAAATAATGAAAAAAATCAGAGATACATTTTTCGTATGATACGTCAACATTTTCTTATGTTGCACATCTCCAATATAAGTAAAAACTAGTGTCATAACTAACATATTGCTAATTAGGAAATATTTTAATAAGTATGAATCTAAATACCTTATTTTATATACTTTTATTTTGCAAAACTTAACCCTTAAATGCATGACTTCTTTCAGAATGGTGTTTTTTGTTCGTATATTAAAGATTAGACACCAGAAATTTTAAGATAGATTTTTAACTTTATTTAGTAGCATATGTTTGTAATTTTTACAGGATTAATATTTCTATATAAATATAGTGGGTGCTAAGATTTAAATAAAAAGTGATGCATATATGCATCAAAGTGTTAATGATTTGCCTTCTTATCACATTGTCATTGCATATCTACATAAAATAATCTTTTCAAAAAAAATATATTAACCGACTTCAAAAAAAGCCCTAAAAAGAATTAAATAATTCTTTAAACTTCTCTAATGACGAAGCGTTATCCAATAACCACACATCGGATATCATGTATCGGCATAAAAACGTTAAATTTAATGTATAGAATTTAATATCTACCAAACATGGATTTTCTAGAGAATATTTTTTACAAAAGATTAATTTGCATATTTATGATTTAATTTACGAATATATACATATAAAAAGTAATCAATTACTTTTTGAAGTTGGTGCCAACCTATCTTAAGTATAGTAAAATTGTGACTATATTGTAGCTATTACCATGAATAAAGTGATGATGTAAAATATGATGCAAAATTTAAAAATGCTCTATTTCTTCAGCAAATTATTTGTTTAATCATTATCGATTGTGAATGTTTGGCACCAACTTCAAAAAGTAATTGATTACTTTTTATATGTATATATTCGTAAATTAAATCATAAATATGCAAATTAATCTTTTGTAAAAAATATTCTCTAGAAAATCCATGTTTGGTAGATATTAAATTCTATACATTAAATTTAACGTTTTTATGCCGATACATGATATCCGATGTGTGGTTATTGGATAACGCTTCGTCATTAGAGAAGTTTAAAGAATTATTTAATTCTTTTTAGTGCTTTTTTTTGAAGTCGGTTAATATTTTTTTTTTGAAAAGATTATTTTATTTCCTACTTTTTAGTTATTCATACCGTAACACATAATTATCCGGATTTCAACATCTGCTGAATAAGTAAATAATTTGTCAAAGAAATTATAATTTACAAAAACTATTTATTAAACAAATAGTTTTTAATAAATTCTTTATAATTTCACTAAAAGTATTGACTTTATTAGCATTTAATACTTCTGATATTTTTTTTAACAAGTACATTATATTCACAACAGTCTATAACAATTTATTTATTGATCACATACTCCTGACTTGTGTGCTTGACAAAAGGGGCCCGCTTATAAGTCATCGTTAATATACAAGGACTTTGAGCTTTGAAGGGGGGTTCTAGATAGCACAAGGAAATGTACAACACCAAAGAATTACATCTGGGAGCTCCACAAAGAGTGTGCAAAGATTTGAACCCGCAGCACAACTACGCTCTCAACCGATTAGCGGTGTGGTGCCTTATCGTGTTATTACACGTAAAAATTGCAAGTGACAAAAAATCGCCTGCAACTGTCCTATTTTCCGCCTACGACAGCCACCTTTTACGTTTTCCAAACATTTCATTGGCTGTTCGGGAAAAGGCTTTTCCATTGTCAGATTTCCAAGCATTTGATTGGCTGTTAGTGGCGTCTCGCTTCGTTTCACGTGTCTTTGACGCTCCAACAGAAAAAGTTGCTTGCTTTCGAAGCGACTTCCCTGGAGCCATAGGAATAACATGCAGACGCCTGGAATTTCAAGCGACTTTAACTCCTCGTGTAATAAAACCATTAACCATTCAGCTACGGTCTACATTCAAGAATTATTTTTTGTAGGACTCCGTTGTCAAGAAGAAATATGCAGACTATGTAGTAACATTTGTATTGACTCTTCAAGTATATTGACCAGGACCCAGATATATTTTTCGCTGTTAGCGAAATGAGATTGACCAATCAGAAGCCTGCCTTTTTGCGAACTTGTAATTTTTATAGAGTGTGTACTTTTAAATTTCAAAAATTCTTCTGTCAAATAAAACAAAATTTTCTGTACTAAAATACTGGCATCCAAAAAGTTGTAAACTTGTCAGGTTTGAAAATGTGGTCCAAGATCCACCGTGGCTGAGTGGTCAAGGCATCACACTGCTAATCGCTTGAGAGCGTAGGTGACTGCGGGTTCGAATCCCACTGGCTCCGTTGCACACTCTTTGTGGAGCTCCTGGATGTAATTCTGCGGTGCTGTAAATTTCCTTGTGCTATCTCGTTCCTGTATATTGACAATGACTTATAAGCAGGCACTTGACGCCAAGCACACAGGTCAGATATATTCAATAAACCAATCATGTGGTCCCATAATTCTACATTATTCTTTTCCGATAATCTCCATCAATTTTTTCCTCATGTAAGGTGCATCTATTTAAGAGTGGTGACACACAATGCTCAGACTCTGTTTATACATACGTGTTTGCCTATACTATGGCAAAACTAGACATTTTCTTTTCCAGAACTTGGCGATCTTCGCTTGGACAAGTTTGATTATACGAGTGGAAGACAATTTAACAAGCATTAGTTTGGCAATAATGGCAAACTCCTCAAGATTCATGACGATAACTTTTGTCTAGAATCTATCAATCAATAATTTTTTTTCCGTATGTTACCATTCTCATACCAATACTCCCCATCTTTAGGCAGTAAATACATCAGAAATGAGGGTCAATGATTAAGTGTTTAGTCTGAATCTGATAAACGAAGACAGTGCTGCTACACATAAGAAGGCACTTTTATGTGTACTGTATATGAAGGCACTTTTATGTGTACTGTATATGAAGGCACTTTTATGTGTACTGTATATGGAGGCACTTTGTAGTGTACCGACTAATAGAAACACTTTGCTAAACTCTGATGTATAAGGTCACTTTGCTATTGAATGGACTTTATTCCAAATCTGGGTTCGAGGCTGAAAAAAGTCACGTGATACCGGTAATTTACCCAAAGAAATTCTAACTGATAAGAAGAGGGGCTACTACTGCTCTCCGCATGAACTGTTTCACTGGCTGCCGAGGGTTTTTCATTACGTCTACGGGGACTTCCCTTCTTTACACTAGAAGTTTTTACCTTGACCCCGTGATCAAAACGCAGATGGAATATCCTCCATTGTAAGCTTTTTGATCCCCACTTTCGATGACGGTTAGCATCGTTTTAGATATTTGTTTTTTTTTCTGAATGCGGCATCTTTTCTAGACAAGATCTCGCACTTCGGAAAGTTACCGCATCCAGTAAACTATAAGGTCCGCATCGATACCTACGGACAACGAAATTAGGTGAGGAAAAGCTGACAATCCATCAATAAAGTTTGCACATCAGAGCGCGACAATGAGCTGTGAGAGAAACTTATGTCCAAACTATAGCAAACTTAGGCATTTTCTATTATAAAAATTACAGCTTCCAGAATATATAGTGTGGAAATCGACTATTCCAGTAATACTTAAAAAAATGCTAAAATATTGGATCCCTTAAATGTCAAAGGATGCTAAAAACCAATGAGTCGATTAAAGCGATATCTGCAGGATATTTTCTAAAACTCCAAGACGATTTGGTCTAGACACTGTAATAATGCGATGTTTACTTTGAAATCTGAAAATATATCGCAGATGTCGCTGCGATCGGCACCCTTGATTTCAGCGTCATTGCATATTTAAGGAATACAACTTTTTAGCGCTGCTTGGATAGCAGATTTCTACACTATATATTCTAGACGCTGTAATTTTGTCCAGCTCTAGATGCTGTCTAGCTCTAGATTGTAAGCATGTTTACAATGCCTACTGGGTTCAGATCGTGAACCATTCTCATTGTTTCCCCAGATTCAGATATACAGAACATACTGATTTACTATCGCAGTAGTACAGCGTCTAGAATACAATGTGTGGAAATTTGCTATTCAAACAGCGCTAAAAAGTTGTACCCCTTAAACGTGCAATGATGCTGAAATCCAGGGAGCCGATCTTAGCGACATCTGCGATATATTTTCAAATTTCAAAGTAAACTTATCTTATTATTACAACGTCTAGACCAAATAGTCTTGGAGTTATTGAAAATATCCAGCAGATGTCGCTGTGATCGACTCATTGGATTTCAGCATCGTTTGACATTTAAGGGATCCAATATTTTAGCAACTTTTTTAAGCATTACTGGGATAGCCGATTTTCACATTATATATTCTAGACTCTATAGCAGTAGTACTTAGAAAGTACTAAAATATTGTATCCCTTAAATGTAAAACGATGCTGAAATCCAAAAAGTCGATCGGAGCGACATCTGAGGATATTTTCTTGGTGGATGACAGAATGGCCAGTATACACATAGATTTTTCGCTCTTAGCGAAACGAGATCGACCAATCAGAAGCCTGCATTTTTGCAAACAGCGAAAAGTTCGCAAAACTGCAGGCTTCTGATTGGTCAATCTCGTTTCACTACCAGCGAAAAATCTATCTGGATCTCGGCCCTTGTCCAGCTAAGTTTTCGCACTTTGAAAGATCTCGTATCTCTGTAAGAGTAACAGTATCAAAGATGAGCGCTTATAATCGGGCGACTGCTTCAAAAAGGATTTGAATTTTAAAGTTTTTTTTTTTTTAATTTCTAACCATCAGATTTTGATGAAATTGGAATGGGACCAAATGGGGGACTTACACATTCAAACAAAAAAAATTATCAAAATCGGTTCATATTTAAGAAAGTTATGCGTGAACATGGGCAAAACATACATACAGGTCGAATTGATAACCTCCTTCTTTTTGAAGTCGGTTAAAAATACGTCTCTTGATAACTGCATTTTTGTAGTTCAAGTTTAACTAGGGTTTGTAACCTGTTCTAAATTGAATTTTCTACATTTCAGACATATGAATTCCTACTTATTTTTTAAACATTTTATTCATGATTCAAACATCCGGGACTTTATACCATAATATAATGCTCTGTCTTCATCAAATGTTTTTGCTGTGATACACTGTAAATACAAACCTCTTAAATTCAGGCACATAAGTGCCTGAATGTGAAGTTTCAGACATCATAGATGTCTTAATCTAAGGCACATAAGTGTCTTAGTTTGATCGTGGCAAACGACTTTAGAAAAACATCCGAATAATTGATGATATGTCTGAAATTAAGAAATATTAAAACTTTAAACATTCAGAAATTCAAACACATATGCATTTTAAATCATCTACTCATTCACGACAAGTGAAGTGCGATGGGAGACATGAGAGTGATTATGTTTGGATTATATTAGGAATTTTTGAGCGCTTCGATTTCTTTATTACCTTTTGTTTAAAACATTATTTTCTGAGATGAAACCTCTGGAATCTATTTTTAACAAATCAAATAGATCGAATTCCACCGCGACAACGAAAAATATTTTTATAAATCCAACAGTATGTTACAAAATTTTATTACAAACGAGATGCAGAAATGCACATAGCTGATTTATTTAGAGGATATTCTCATAGTGAAGATTTGTTACAGAAGAATACCTACCAAATTTTGTTTTCAATACCAACTACGGCCACCTGGTTTGAAAATATTGCAAGGTCTTTCAAATACTGATCCAGAAACACTTCATTTCTGCTGGATGGACTAAAAATAAAGATTCAGTTTCATATTCCTGTAATATGTACTTAACATTGTTGGATGAACACTCGATACAATAAGACTTAATCTTAAAAAGTCCTTAGTATAATTACTCCAGAGAAATACAGAACCCAGGCGTTAGAAAATCTTCATAACGTACATTTGGGCATATTGTTTTAGAAGAGCTCGCGAATACATATTTTGGCCCAGAATGTCCAGAGACATAATATCTATGATAGAAAATTGTGTAGTTTGTCAGAAATTTCAGAAGACCTCTCCAATAGAACAATTGATTCCATAGGAAATCCTTAAGGGGACAGTACACTTTTAAAATGGTTAGAAAATGGATTTTTTGATATTTACATCTTTAGAAAGGTTGTTGTACTCTGAATAACTTGATACCAATCTCTTATATCTGTGATAATTATTTACTGAGATATTAGGGAAAATGTAGACATCACCCCTTCATTTCCGATTTAAATTCCCCGCAACAACTGTAATGGCGGCATGTTTACATTTTCTTTTTGTGCTTTCACATTATCGTAGCTTCGGAAATATGATAAAATGCATCACTTGTTAGTGGTTAAAAATCCTAACTAATAATAAGAAAGCTTTAAAATATTAACTTCAACTTCCACTTTTGCCAAACTTGTTTACTTTCATGGTTTTCTCTGAAACTTGGTCGCAAAATTCCTTAGCTGTGCGAAGTGTTGTTTGCTATCAAGTGCTTAATTTGAAACAAAACAGTTTTTTTTTTTTTACCTACAGCAATACTTTCCTGATTTTGTAATAGTATACCACGCCTTAGTATTTACTAGCATTTTTAATGAAAAATAATGCAAAATGGGCTTCAGAACAGCATCGAAGAAGGAGTCAGTTCAATGGTAATCGCTATACAAAATACGATGATAGAAATATATCCTAAGGTGCTAATTCATATTATAGAAAACTAAAAAGTAGTAAATTTGATATGATTTTATTTCAAATAACAGTTTAGAATACGGATTTATTGACATTAATATATTTTTTCTAAACTATTCAGATTTTTGTGCAGCAAAGTATGTGAATCAGATATCGAAATATGAGGGGCTCACAACCATAGTAGACCAAGTCCATTTTAAAAAAAAATGAGATAGTTCATGTAGAAGGTGCAGTAAACTGTGGATTATCTACTGTCATAGTGCACCACGTCTATAGTTCACATACTTTCTCATAGATTGCATCTGTGTCCAGAGTTGGTGAAGTAATATAAGAAACATTCACAACCATACCGAATCAAGTCCATTCATCAGTGTACTACTCTTTCATCTGTGGTCCATTCTTGTCTAAATCTTGCCTCATTGCTATCAAAAAAGTTGTAGAATAAATAAGTAATGATTTCAAAACTTCTGATGAAAAATAAACGTTCGTGAATCACCAGATGGATAAACTATGAACGGAAAGTAATATTGTTTTTGATGAGTCCCCCCTCCCCCACATTTTTTCAGTAAACAAACCGTAAACGTACTGACAGCGCTTTTCTTAACAAAAGTAATTACAAGAAAAAAAACTCTAGTCACATAGTTCGATCTTCGGCCTAGAGAAAAATGCATGTATGACAATAAATAAGACCCACGTGAAAAAGAAATTCTATTACAAAGTCTGCAGCACAAAAATTTACACTTTGAGCCTTCAAATAGAGATACATGTAAATTATGTGATGACATATCAATCAAGCTTTCAATAGAAAATGATGAAAACACTAGAAAAATTCTTGCAACCGAACGAGAGTTCCATTTGCGGAAAACTAAACAGGCTAGAGAAAATATTTAAACTTAAAGCCTCACAACAAACTTCTGCTGTACATTCGACTTGCAAAATGCACTTCCCTTTTGTAAGCTTTCAACATCCATAGCTTATTGTAAACGTAATCTATATGTTCATAACTTTCGAGTGCATTCCTTTAATAATAATGTGCGATACATGTACGTCTGGGATGAAATATAGAGAGGAAGAGGTTGTCAAGACCTTTCTAGCACTGTTGAGACCTAAGAGAGACACCTAAGAGAGAAAACCTCAAACATAAGAAAATTATTTTATATTCTGATGCCTATGGTGACCAAAATAGGAACATCAAAATGTCTCTTACGCTCTTGAAACAAGTTAATAGTACAAACATAAGAGCAGAGACAATTGACCACAAATCCATGGTATCTGGCGATTCTTTCCTTCTGAATGACGCAGAATTTCGCCTGATTGAAGTAGCAAGTCACAAGAAATAGCACAGTTATGTTCCAGGAGGCTGGAAAGAAACTATTATTAATATAAAGAGGAAATGTCCTAAATCTGATATCATTGAAGTTAAGAATTCCGACTTTGTTTCTACTACAGCTTTGTAACAAATTATCACAAACAGAAAGAAGAATACCGAGGAAGCTTGTTTTAATTGGATTAAAATTAGACGGCAGAGAGTTGTGAGAGATTCTCCCTTCATGTTACTGTTCAAAGGAACCCTCAATGAATATCAACCTTTTCGCAAAATAAATTTGGAAAAATGGTCGCGCGGGTGCAAGTTACTTTATTTGTCAATTTTCAGTCAAATGTCAGTCGTAGAAAAATCACTTTGGCCAAAAAGAAAGATATGGTTATTTTGCCATACATTCCGCGAATTCATCATGCATACTTCAAGAATCTTCCAGTAGATATCAATATCAGGCTCCGAGTTACTTCCTCTAAAGTACATCATAATGACGATGATGAAAATGATAGTATTGTGTACAGTGAATGGTTTATGATAACAGGTAATGTTTCACTCTTTGTGTTTAATTTAAAGTAAAAAATAGAATAAGTAAATATAAATCAAAATCAAGAGTTTTTGTAATCATAATAAACAAGTCTTTATTTATGCATGTAAATTTCCCAACTATACTGGACCAAGCCCTCATTTTTTTTATTAAAAAAACGTATAAATTTACAATAGAAATATTAATTTGTCATTTATAAATGTAGGATACCATAAAAATGATGCTTTAAATTAAATATTGACGCGTATAATTCTTATAAATCACTTGGCCTGAATTAATTATTTATTAAGAACTTTAAAGCGTTATTATTTACAATAGAGAAAATTGGACTTGGCCTGCTATCGTTGTGAGCCCCTCATATGAGAATCCCTATAAAATGGCCTATATTTTGCATTAAATTAGTTAGTTTTATAAAACGTGCATACTTAATTCCCTTTACAATCAAAGAAATAAATTTTAAATTATATGTTTAAAATTAATTTTTTGCAATCGTAAATGCTACATTTTTACAAATTACATCTCTTTATTTTTTACGCATGTTCCTACATTATGAAGCATTTTACAAGCAATTTTATATTTATCATTTTAAACTAGCATCTAATTTTATTTTCAATATAGAATACGTCATATAATTAGTAGTTTTGTTTCTTTTATTATATATTTTATATTTAAAAAATACAATTTAATCTTTAAACAGCTTTTCCTCAAAATGGCATTTTTTTACTCTTGCGCGCATGCTATCGTCAAAACTATTTGAAGTATAGCTTTAAAATTTTTGCCCTACATAAATATTTATATTATCATGAAAATGAACTAGAATTATAAAGCTGCGTTTAGCATGAAAAAAAATATACGATTGAATGCATGTAAAAATTCGTAATTTTTCTAATTAAAAATTAATTACTCTACTCTTTATCTAATTAACCAATTACAAATATCCTAGTTCAAATTATAGACCAGAGTGTTATCTTTAATTTAAGGTAAAGTTTATGCAAATACCATGAAATTAGCATAAGACATCGTGCGCGCAGTGAAAGATTATCCACTGAAAAAATTATAAATAGCACTTTGAAATTTACCACTTGAATATTTTTTTAATTATAATATATCCAAATAATAATTTTTTAAACATATTTCAATATCACCTAAATATACTCTAAAATTTTTGTGCTTCTAGAGTGGTTATTTTTTTTATAAAAAATTGCTAAGCTCATGACAAATTTCGCATGTTTTATGACTGTTAAAGGTGTACTGTCACCCCTTGAAATTTACCACTTGAATTTTTTTTTAAATTATAATATATCCAAATAATAATTTTTTAACATATTTCAATATTACCTAAATATACTCTAAAATTTTTGTTCTTCTAGAGTGGTTATCTTTTTTATAAAAAATTGCTAATCTCATGACAAATTTCGCATGCTTTATGACTTAAAGGTGTACTGTCCCCTTAAACTATTATCGAAAATTCTTTCATCTAATGATTCACCTATCTAGATGTTTATTATCTATTTATCACTGACAGTTATTCTGATTTGATTGATTTCAATCCTTTAAAGGAATTATCTACAAAGTCCACAATCGAAATCGTTGAAGGCTGATGCAGAGTTCATGGAATTCTTAGAATTTTAAAAATACCATCCAGCTTAGCCCACAGGAACAGGTAGATTTCGAAGTTAAGTACTAATTTCACCAACAAAAACTAAATCAAGATTAGAAATAAACACATTTTAACAATTTTATCTGGCCATTTTTGACGAGTTTTTAATTTCATTTTTCTGTAAGAGTTGGTTTTATCAGAATCATGTTAATAAGATTTTTTTTTTCCTTATACAACATCCTCCCCCCCCCCCTCTTTTTTTTTCCCTTTGGTTGTAAAACTTGTTCCTATTAAAAACTTATCAATATAAAAATTGTAGATAATATTAAGAAGATTTATAGTAAATTTAAATGCATTTGATATCTTAAGAATTGAAGTTATGAATTTTTTTATTCTTAAAACTATTTTTTTCGCCCCTTGATGCCATTTTTAATGATAGTATCAAAAATCTATCATACATAATTTTTAACCCTTTACCTAGAAGTAATAATAACTTTAAACTGATTCAATATGTATCATAATTAAGAAGTTATGGGGGTTTTCCTGTTTTCACAACTCCCCCCCCCCCCATTTCCACCCCATTCATCCGATTTAGCCCATTAACGAACTTGACCGAGATTTTCTCCTCTACGTTCTTTGTTTCTGCCTCTTGATTTTAGTTATCAGTTTGGAAGATATTTGTGCAGAATTATGAAAGTTATCGTGTGAATAAAATAGTGATATATAAGGTTTGAACTGGGCGAGGGAGGGTGTTCTAGGGGTCATGATCGGCGTAGATCTGCAAAACTTTTTCCAAAATTCCAACATAGTGGAGAATTTAATAGGCAGTGTTTCTTACAAAATCTACATAAAGCTGACAACGCTACTAACTAACCTCATAAGGTAAGAAATTTTCTGAAGAATGGATATTTATCTATCAAACTTCAAGCCCTCTATATTTAAAAAATATTGTTTATAAGAGTTATCTGTATAGACAGAAAAGAATTTGCAGCGAAAATCGAAGCTACTGAAGTTCAGTGAAATGCATTGCTAAATGCAAATAAGAATCTCTAGTGAAGCTTGACTTTTTTTAGAAGAGTTAACCTTTAACTGATGTTACCGGTCTCACAGACCGGTGTTTTTTTTTTCAATTTTCGTAAGTTTAACTTGCAAATTTCAATTTATCTACAAACACTACTGAAATTTTGTTTCGTTTGGAACTTTAAAAATAACAGAGATTTTTGAATAGGTGAATTTTAATTATAACACTCCTGTACAAAAAGTTTAGTACAAAAACAACATCCTATGAGGTAATCGCGGCTTTTATTCATCTTTTGATGGAGCGGTCTCACAGACCGCGTCACACTAGTCATGTGACAATTTCTGTGACACCAGTTAAAGGTTAATACAATGCGCCTGATCATCTTGCTATACAGTTGGAACTTTTATAAACGAGCCCTTGCGAATAACTAAAATCTGCAGTCACACAAGTCTATGAAAACAAATATTTCTAAGCATATTTATTAGCCTTACTAAATTAGTTATACTGAAAGAATAATTACTAAACAAAAAGCATTTTTGACGTCTTAATCTGTAACTGATGTCACAGAAATTGTCACATAACTAGTGTGAAGCGGTCTGTGAGACCGCTGCAACGAAAGAGGAATAAAAGGCACGATTAACTCATGGGATCGTGTTTTTGTACTAAACTTTTTGCACAGGACTGTTATAATTAAAATTCACCTATTCAAAAGTCTCTGGTGATAGTACTAAAGTCTCAAACGCAACAAAATTTTGGTAGTGTTTGTAGTTAAGCTGAAAAATGCAAGTTAAACTATAAAAACTGAAAAAAGCCGCGGCCTGAGAGACCGGTAACATCAGTTAAAGGTTAATAAATCTAATAATAAAGGAAGTCTGAATGTTACATTAAAAAAAAAATTCACATTTCTGCAATTGTATCATTTTCTAATATTTTGAATAATTTAAAAAACGACAGTGCTTAAAAAAAGTCAACTGCCTAAACACATGAAAAATATTGCAGAAAATGGTTCCACATATTAGTACCTAAGATTCTTATATATTTCAATTGTTATTTATACTGACGGTAGAATTGCTGAACAAGAAGCATTTTTAGACTACTTGAGTAATGAATGAAGTGTAAGTGTTACATTTAAAAAAAAAATCGCTTTTCCGCGATAGCATTTTTATAGCTTGTAATATTTTGAATAATTTAAAAAACTAATGTTTAAAAAAATGTAAACAGTTTACAGACAAAAACACTGCAAAATATGGTTTTACTTTATGACCTGCATGAGTTTTAATTAATTCCTTATTTTACTTTACTTGTGTAAGTTTTATGATATTTAATTGTTTTGAATTTTTTTTTTCTCAAAATTGCAATAAAATTTAGTATTTATCTCAAAAGTGCCCGAGATTGTTATCTATTGCAATTATTAGTTATATTAAAGGTATAATAACTGAACAAAAAGCATTTTTAGACGTCGTGAATAATAAATGAACCATCGATTGAGCGATAATGCCCGACATGGTAGGGTAATGGCGTTCAAAATTTGAATACATTTAAATACGAGAAAAGTCACATATGTAGTTGTGTGGGCTGTTCACACCACTGCAGATTTTTTGCGACCACTTTACACATATTGTATTACACATATAGTGGGGTACTTTTTAAAAATTTAGGTTTTTTGATTTTCACCACTTTTTTGAAATCGCAAAACTCTCCTTGTTTAATGATATATTAATAAATGCGAAAACAGGGAAATTTCACCATTTCAAAAAAGTGGTGTTAATTAATAAATTTGAATTTTAAAAAAGGTGCCCACTGGCAACACTCCTTCTGGAATTCCACGCGAGCGCCATTACCCGTTATCGCCATGTTGGGATTTAATGCATTATGATTGACGTAACAACGCACTACAAAAATAAATAAAAGCGTGAAAGTACAGCTAAATGTATATATTTTGTACACGTAATGAGTAAATTAATATTTGAAAATAAGAGTGTACACTTATCTTCAAGTTAGATGTTGTAGAATTTTATAATAAAACAACTTCAAACTAATAACGTGAAGACACAAAAATACTTTCCTTCCGACGGTTGCTATATCCTTACTGGGAACTTACAATGAAGTTCGCTAGGTGCCAGTACCGATCGCATGTTTTCAATTCTATTCTATTTAGAGATATTTCAGTGAGCGGGGTTACTCGCTGAGCGGCATTACCCTACTTTGCCCTAAAGCATCTTTGTATTTAACCGTCTGTTTCGGACACATAATTTTCTGAATTTTAGACGTTTTAGTGTACTGTGCAAGTACAGCCAGTGGAAGAAAATGTAAACAGGGATAATTGCAAACAATCTATGCTAGTGCTCCCACGAGTGTTTGGAGAACAAATGGATAGGCGAACTGGTATCTTTCAATCATCATATTAAAAATGTAACTGGGTACTTCAAGATAATACTTGTGGGTATTATTCATGACTTAAAAATTGAAAAGAAGAAAAATTTATAAAATTACAATTATTTAAAAAATGCATACATTGCAGTGAAAACTGCAGTTAAGTGAACGTGTTAACACTGCCTTGTTAGTCAGAGGGTTAAATAAGAAAATTCGGCTTTTACAGAAAAATGGAGAAATTTGTTTACAATTATCCAACTGGCACTATGCATATTTCGTCATTACTTTGTAGTATCTCGTTAATTATGTGTCTGTTTAGTTTGATTTTCCATGTATGTACGTGGGTGGTTCAATAATTATTGTCCCTAGTGTATAAAAAATATATTTACTGCGATGGTTGATGTGGAACATCGAAGCCTAATGTCTTAAATGCTTATATGCTCAATTTCGGAACCGTAGCTGCTATATTAACATAGTTTTGGAGGGAGGGGAGAAGTTTTAAAGACCTATTTTTGAGAGAGTTTTTAAGAAGGGGGGGGGGGTGAGGGTGAAATGCTGGTTTGGAGCTTATGAGGCTACATTTGTGACAGTGGATGAGATCTGGATATATCACTATGATCCCGAGTACAAATGACAGCAGTTACGTCTCATCCACTGTCAGAAATCTGGCCCCATAAGCTAAAGATCAGCCTTTCACCCCACTCCCCTCCTTTCACTCATCCCTCCAAAATTATGTGAATATAGCAGCATATAGGCATCTAAGAGATTAGGCTTCGATATTTTACATCAACCATCGCAGTACAAATATTTTATATATACTAGGGACAATAATTATTAAACCACCTTCGTAAGTGAATGTATATGAGTTTCAACAAATGCCTGTTGAAATTTTTGATGCATGTGAACCCGTGCATCGGCATGACATTCGTCTTAAAACACACGCATGCATCACAAAAAATAAAATTAATCGATGCAGCAAAAGACCGTTGTCGTATACAGAGATGTGTAGGAAAAAATGCAACAGCGAAAATAAATATATTGTATGTCTTATCTATAGGAGACAAGTCTTAAAGTAGTAGTTCGTATCAGATTCTTAGCATAATCAATAGTACGGTACACTTAAATGAGCTTAAATATATACTTAAATATACAGGGTGCAATATGTTATCTATCGCCGACCTTTAATTTGTCAATCGTTGGTCGTAGACATATAGTTCCAATTACAAAAACGTTTCAAATGAGCTAAATATTCATGATGTGGTATTATTTAAAGTAAAAAATCGATTTTATAAAAATTAAGAAAACTAACTTTTTATCTGGTCCCCCAGTCCCTATAGTTATATTTAGTAAAAGTTTACTCATATCATAATAGATACAACACAAAACGTTTGACATCTGTACTGCAAAAATTGACCCAGTTATTAAATTTCAAAGTTTGAGATTTTTGCACATGATTTTGCCTTTCATTAAGGAATCAGTTAAAAGATGAATTAAGTAATTCGAGATCAAAATCAGAGTGCAATATCCTTTTTACGGCGAAACCACCTTTAGTCAGTATCACCAAATAGGGTTATTTCATCTAAAAATTTGAGCTAACTTTTATGGGTCGAACAACATTCAAAAGTACCGACGATACCGGCTAAAAGTGGCTTCGCCGTAAAAAGGACATTGCACCCTGATTTTGATCTCGAATTACTTTTGATTCATCTTTTAACTGACCCCTCAATGAAAGACAAAATCATGTGCAAAAATCTCAAACTTTGAAATTTAATAACTGTCAATTTTTGTAGTACAGATGTGAAACTTTTTGTGTTACATCTGTTATGATATGTGTAAAATTTTACTAAATATAACAATAGGGACTGGAGGACCGTATAAAAAGTTAGTTTTCGTAATTTTTATACAATTGATTTTTTACTTTAATTAATGCCACAACATGAATATTTAGCTCATTTGAAACGTTTTTGTAATTGGAACTATATGTCTACAACCAACGGTTGAGAAATTAAAGGTCAGCGATGGATAACATATTGCACCCTTTATATAAGTGTACTATCTTATTATAATTGTCATTTACTCATACTTTTTCTGAAGTTACCGCCAATGCACGTAATTTGATTTTTAAAATGTTTTTACGTTCTTATATCTATGATAAAAGAAAGTCGGGTAGACCGGGGCTAGTTGGCCATAGGGGCACGTTGGCCCAGTCGCGATATTTTTTTAACTTTGCGTTAGATGACATTGTCAGTAGAGCCAAGTATGCTTTGCTTCGCATTCCTCCTCCAACATCAGCATCACTGAAGTCGGAACGTCCGTTAAGGCTGTTCTGAGCTGCTCTGCTCATCAAGCGCAAAAAGTTTTGACACATTTACAAATTCATTTTTTAACGGAAAGATATAAAATTGGAAAGCCTGACCATGGAAGCGATTTGGAATCGAACTGTTTTTTCCATTTATTAATCAATAAATTAGCTATTGAGTTATAAGCGATTTTGATCACGTGACAAGGCATTTTCTCCCCTTATTGACTGGATTTTCTTCTTTCGTTCAGAAGTTCCGTTCAAAATGCTAAGTTTGACAGTATTTTCTGAAAGATCTATTGCGTTTACAAGAAAACGGAGAAAAACAGTTCGATGACATAGTTTCTGAATAACACCTTCTAGTTCCAGGCGTTTCCGAACAAAAATGAATTAAAACTTATGTCAGAAAGATGACCCTTTGGATTTGAGAACAGCCTTAAAGAATTATTAGAATTTTTCAAAAATTATTAGAAGAAAAAGCGGGCCAACTAGCCCGGTCTACCCTACTGTTGTCAAAATGTTTTTCGACTTCCAGTTTTCGGCGGATTTACACATTTTAGGGATCAGAGATTCCAAAAAATACGTTTAACTAATCGTCTGTCTGTCCGTGTGTCATCGATGACACAAATGCCATCGTAATGTGTATGAAGATAGGCATAGAATTAAACCAAACTTCATATGTATATTTTTGGGCTATGGTCAGCAGGTCTCATTTAAAAATGGGACATTCCGCCGAAAAGGGGCGCTGTGATAGGGATTTTTGTGCCATTTTCCTTATTTCATAATCGGAAAGTGTGCGAAATTATGCATAGAATTTAACTAACCGTCATACAGTGTGTCCACGTATAACCTGACCGACTTTTATTTTCGCAACCGTTGGTCCTAGATGCATACTTCCAACTACAAAAGTGGTCAAAATTAAGTGTAAAGTTAACAAAAAAAGTTTGAAGCGGAAAAACAATTTAGTGAAGAATTACAGAATCTAAATTTTTATACGGTCCCCCGGTCCTATAAGTTATATTTAGTAAAATTTTCCTGTTACACTGACAAGTAAGACAAAAAAAAGCCCCGTTATTCTACTATTAAAATTCACCGAGTAATAGCTCACTGTTAAAAATTTGCAGCATTCTTCCCAGTCATTCGACCGTTTTTTGAAAAAACGGTTTCATAGCCATAATTTAATTATATTCTGACCATAAAATCGCCAATAATATGGTCAGAATAGTGTTAAATTACGGTTGTGTAACCATTTTCGATAAAAATGGTCAAATGACTGGACAGAATGCTGCAAATTTTTAACAGTGTGTTTAAAGTTGGAGCATATTTTTTGCAGCAAATTAGGGGTCATTCATAAATTTACTAGAAATATAATTTCGTCAGAAATATTAAAGAAATGGTTGAGAGTAAAATTAGCATTGCAATATAAATTTGAAATCTTTGATCATTCTGACATATTACTGCAAAATATACAATTTGTACTGAACATATAAGAAGATAAAAATAACAGAATTTTTGTTAAATAAAAGGATGAAAAAAACACAGCCTCAATTCTTTACAAAATATACATATTTTTAAATGCTGTTAGATTACACTGTCTTTCAAATTTTGGGTTGTACCATATTTTTTAGCTTTTGAAAATTGATTCTTATGTATTTTTTAACGCTGAATCCGAAAATGACCTTCATTTTAAACCATCAAGTCAGGATTTTTCTCAAATCGCAAATTTCAAAGTTAAAATTGATACCCCCTCCCATCCCAACCTCATCGGACCCCTGAGTTGCTTATCTGTAAGAAACCCAGTATAAGCCAAAAAAAAATGAATAAATTATTGAATTAAGTAAATTAAACTGAATAAAAAAGTTTTACATCTATTTTATACCATCAGATTTTTCGCTATTTTTTAACCTTGAATTTTACGATTTGCGAAAAATCATGACATGATGGTTAAAAGCGAAGGTAATTTCTTTATTCAGCGATAAAAATACATACAAATCGAATACAAATTTTAAACTGGAAAGACGATCGTTGCAAGTTAAATAAAACCTTATGAAAATAACATAATTTTTGTTAAAAGAAATCATAGTCTCAAATCCTTACAAAATAAAACATATGTTAAAATACAATTATTTTAACTAATCTAAAACTTAAGTTATAGTCCAGGCAATACAGACCGTATAGGGGCTGTACCTAGCAAAATTCATGGTAGTTCTGGAAAAAGGCTTACTATATGTTTTTTGGGTCGCTGAATACGATTTATTAACTTCCCACCAAAATTTCCCCCGGCAACACCCCCCCCCCAAATTTTGGTAAAATGCCCCCCAAAAAATGTTTTTATTAAAAAAATCAATTTTTTTATTGTTTTAGGGGGAAAGTATCTAGAAATTCAGAAAATAGACAAAATTTGCAACAAATTAGATACATGACATTATGACTTAACCCTTAAGTGCCTGAATTTTCAAAAATCATTGTAATAATGTTTTTCGGCTTTCATTTTTTAACCCGGGAGAACTCGCTGCATGCGATTTTCTCTCACCATCGTACTTTTTTTAAGACTCTTATTTAAACCATTTTTCATCTTAATTAAAATTTTAAAATGTTATTTCAATTATTTTACCTACTTATGAGTAAATGTACTAAGCCAAGCAAAAAAAATGATATTAAGCAAATGTAAAGTAAAAGAAAAGCAATTGGGCACCGTGAGAGAAATTCTCACTAGCGAGTTCTCCCGGATTAAATAATTCATTTGAAAAATATTTTAAAAAATCATATTTTGTTTTAAGTGTGGTTTACGGCTAAAAAACAGTTTATTACTAATCGGCAATACTGGTCTTTAATTAAAAAAAATAATTTTCCTTGATAAAATTCTATAATACTAAACACACAAGAATTTTTGGAACTATATTTAAGAAATAAATTTTACTTGCTCACTGCAGAACAAAATAGGGTATTTCACAAGATTCCAAACAAAACAAAAACAGCAAGTAGCAACAATTGAAAAAATAAATCTATCTTTATTCTTAAACAGCACAAGTGTTGTCATCTACATGTTGAAAATCGATTTGATAATATTTTCAGATTGCATTATTGGCAACATTAATCATTATAGCTTCAACATTATTATAATAGTATTTTAGAGCCTAAATTGGGCATGTTGCCGAAAAGCAACACCCGGCATTTAAGTGTTAAGATGAAGGGGAAGGGGGGATCTGCCTCGGAACATGCGCGCGGTGCCGTGTGAACTAAGTTGTGCAAATCCACTTAACCACTCACACGTTTACATTCGCCCTCCCATCTCCCCTCCGAACTTTCTCTATAAGGTTTACTTTAAGTTTTTTGGGTCGCTCCGAATTTTTAACTCCCCCCCCCCCCCCAAAATAATTGTTTTTAACTTAAAATTATTGTTTTAGGGGAAAAGCATTACGAAATTCAGAAACTAGACAAAATTTGCAACAAATAGGATACGTGACATTATGACGTAGGATGAACGGGGAGGGGGAGGGCTGCCTCTGAACATGCACTGCGGCGCTACGTGCACTAAGTTATGAAGTCCAGGCAATAGGGGATTTTACCTGGAAATATTAATACTAGTTCTGGATTTCGAATCACTTTATGTTTTTTGAGTCGCTGAATCCGAATTTGTAACTTCACACCAAAATTTCACCCAGCAACCCCCCAAAAAATTGATTTTTTGAAAAAATTTGGTTTTTGAGAAAAGCGCGCGGGGAATGTTCCGAGGCAGCCCCCTCTCTCCCCGTTTATCCTACGTCATAATGTCATATATCCTATTTGTTGCAAATTTTGTCTAGTTTCTGAATTTCATAATGCTTTTCCCCTAAAACAATAAGAAATTAAGTTAATAACAACTATTTTGTAGGGTTTTCAGGTGTTGAAATTTTGGGGGGAAGTTAAAAATTCGGATTCAGCGACCCAAAAACTTAAAGTAATCCTTATAAGGAAAGTTCGGAGGGGAGATGGGAGGGCGAATGTAAACGTGTGAGTGGTTAAGTGGAATTGCGCAACTTAGTCCACGCAGCACCGCGCGCACATTCCGAGACAGATCCCCCTTCCCCTTCATCTTAAGTCATAATGTCATATATCTAATTTGTTGCAAATTTTGTCTACTTTCTGAATTTCTAGATACTTTTCCCTTTTCTTAATAAAATCCTTTTTTGGGGGGCATTTTACCAAAATTTGGGGGGGGGGGTTGCCGGGGGAAATTTTGGTGGGAAGTTAGAAATTCGGATTCAGCGACCCAAAAAACATATAGTAAGCCGATTTTCAGAACTACCATTAATTTTGCTAGGTAAAATTCCCTATTGCCTGGACTATTAACTCAATCGTAATTGTTGTACAATTTCTTTCAAAGCGCTGATATCTTGAAATAAGTTTAAGTACTTTATATACGACCCCTGAAAGTATGGCTGAAATCATCTGTTTCGATATCCATAAAAGTGGTATAAATCATGAATTTCAAAGTTTCATAACTCGGTCAATTTTAATGTTAGATGAATGGGACTTTTTTTTTGTCTTACTTGTTAGTGTTTCAATAAATTTTTACTAAATATCACTTATAGGACCGAGGGACCGTATAAAAATTTAAATTTCGTAATTTTTAAATAAATGTTTTTATTGACCGAAATCGCGGTAAAAATATTTCTTTACCTTATATAAGCCACTTTTCTATTTGGAAGTATGCATCTAGAACCAACGGTTGCGAAAATAAAGGTCGGTCAGGTTATATGTGGACACACTGTATATATGTTTTTTACTATGTCTGTCAGGTCGAACTTGAAATCGGGGTTATTACCCCGGAAGGGGCCGCTATAATAGCGATTTTGTGTGCGATTTTTCCTTTGTATCATCGAATTCCCCCAGAAGAATTCCCCCAGTATATTCCCCCAGAAGATGGCTCTGTGATAGCAATTTTTGTGCGATTTTAGCGACGAACATGGTAGCTGTTGAAAAAAAAATCATACAGAATCTTCTAATTGTCAATCTAGTTTTAATATGCATATTTGTAATAAGCAAAATGTTTCATGTGTTTTGGTGTGCTATCCGTTGATTAGATTTATTACGATTTTTTTCCCTCCCCCCCCCCCCCCCATTGATTTTGAAACATTTATTGTCAAAAAATTTGAAATATACGGAAAAATATAACAGATCTGTTAACTACTCAATTTTTGTTTCTAAAATGTATAATTAAAAAATACGCTTTTTGAAATATTAACAGGTATGAGATAGGAGAAAGCTTTAGAACTGGCACATGTGACTAGTTTAATTTACTTTTTGAAAGAATTTTTTTTTCTTTTCATTCATTGCTATGATACCTAGGAAATTTTACAAGCTAGGAGAGCTGTTTTACATTTGGTTTTGGGGAATTATTAATCACTGTTTAATTCGTAGGAAGAAACTAGGTTAGAATTCAGACATGAAAAATCAAAAATGCTTCATTCCAGTCAATTCTAGTAATGTGCAATAATATAAGATAGATGATTATACAATACCAATAAGAATTTTTGTCCACTTTCTTATTAAATTATGTTCATGATCTTTCATAGATAAACTGCTTTGACAACTTATCTTCTTTCGGCGTTGGACAATAAATTTACCTATCTGTTAACCCTTAAGGCTGTTCTGAACCGCTCTGCTCAACAAGCGCAAAAAGTTTTGACACATTTACAAATTCCTTTTTTAACGGAAAGATATAAAATTGGAAAGCCTGACCATGGAAGCGATCTGGAATCCAACTGTTTTTTCCATTTTTTAATCAATAAATTAGCTATTGAGTTATAAGCGATTTTGATCACGTGACACGGCATTTTTCTCCCCTTATTGACTGGATTTTCTTCTTTCGTTCGGAAGTTCGGTTCAAAATGCCAACTTTGGCAGTATTTTCTGAAAGATCTATTGCGTTTACAAGAAAACGGAAAAAAACAGTTTGATGACATAGTTTCTGAATAACAACACCTTCTAGTTCCAGGCGTTTCCGGACAAAAATGACTTAAAACATGTCAGAAAGTTGACCCTTTGGATTTGAGAACAGCCTTAATAAGATAATAGCTATGCAATGTACAGTCGTGGAAAAAAAAAGTAAACACCCCTACTAACTCCTCAACAAATCATCATAGAAGAAAGTTACTGGTACCGAACGATTGGAAATGAAGTCTACTTTTAAATGATGTATATAAAATTTTCTTAGGGGGTCATCTACATATTAAAAGGAATCCTTTTTTTCAATGGCAATACCCAATTTTAACGAGATATTTCAAATCTTCGGTTCAAACTATGCCTAGACACCAAATTTCAAGTCATTTGAATGATAAGTTTTTGAATTATAAACATTCAAAATTTAGTGCTTCTAATGTTAAATTATATTTTCATATTTTTATTTATATCTCCCGAAATTATGCTCCTAATGTGCTAATTTTTTTTTTTTTGTGGTAATAATACTAATATACCCAAACATAAATAAGCTGAATTTGTAATTTTTATAATTTTATGATATGAATTATGAATTATGAAATTAATATTCGAAAAAATTATGTATTTCAACCTACAATTTTTTTGATGGATTTAGATTTATTAAGTCGTGCTTTATGGAAATTCAAAAATTTCACATTTTTCTTCCACGTAGTTTTCAAATTATGCTTAAAAAACGGCAAAATGATGGTTTAAGGGGCCGTCTATGATGGAAGTGAGTAGACATTTTGAAATTTATTCTGCAGTACTGTAATCTAACACGCTTCATTGGCTCCTTGAGTGGCGCTTAAGGTGCCTTGATCAAGGAAGCGGCTCTCTCGGTTAACAATCCAGTACGGAACTTCAATTTGGATACAGCCCTTAAAATACGCTCGTTTTAAAATAATTAATTTCTCGGAAACTTATGGTACGAAGTGCATAAAAATTCGTTTTTAGGCTAATTGAAGGGTGTAGAGTTCATTTATGCTGTCAGAATTGGGTACTGGGTCATTCCATGTCAGTTCAGGCAGGCATGTAACCCACCATCACAGATTTTGATGAAACTGAGTGTGTTTGTTCCTTTTATTAAGATATGATTCCCAGTATTTTTTTTTACTCCTTGGTCAAATAGTTTCTGAGAAAAAAATTGTCAAAATTTTGAAAAACTGCCGTCAGTTGGCATTCTTGACTGCTCGATTTTCAAATGTAGCATGACATAAATATGATCATATTTCAATATCTATTCTACAAATCATCTTCAAATAATTTATGCATAATATATAGGGTACGCAGTTTATGAAAAAAGAATACTGTTACGCTTATAACATTTTAAGTGTGTCTAAAAAAATGTTTAATCTTTGAAGTCGTGATTTTTTTATGAAAAATAATGCATTAACTAAAATAGCATTATCAACAAAAGGCGGTATTTTTATTAAATTTATTTTTTGGGGGGGATATACTTAAAGGTGTTCTTTACCTGATTCTGAAATAAAAATAGTGGGATTTTGGGTGTTTTTAGTAGTATTTCCTATTTAAAAATATTTTGAGGCGTATTTCAAATCAAATCAAGCAGAGTCGTTCCATGTCAGTTCGCCTAAGACATTTAATTCACTGTCACAAATTTCAATGAAACTGGGTATGTTTATAGCTCATTTTAAGACAGGATCAAGGAAATTAAAGGTGATTACAAGTAAAATATTTTTTAAGATAAAAAAAATCTAAATTTTGAAATTTTTT
The DNA here is from genome assembly GCA_963932465.1 of Maratus speciosus. Lineage (NCBI taxonomy): Eukaryota > Metazoa > Arthropoda > Arachnida > Araneae > Salticidae > Maratus > Maratus speciosus. The sequence goes on from OZ010787.1 coordinate 218,914,040, forward strand.
TAAAAATGTTTTTAATGACAGATCTATAAATCAAAGACTGCATAAAAAAAAAGTCATTTCAATATAAAATCACTAAATAAGTTTCAAATAATGTATATGTGACAAATAATGTGGGCAGATTATTATTTATTGTTGTTTGTCATGTTTAAATGCTAAGAGTGTGTTTAATCTTGTGAATTCTTAAAATCAAGAATTTTGGGAAAAATAATGTGTTAATCAAAAATTTAATAATAACCGAAGGCAGACTGTTATTACTTTTTTTAATTGTACGTAAAAATATCTTTTCAATAGTTATAAAATAAAAATAGTGAAAATATGAGCAATTTTAACAATTTTCATAAAATGTGAATGTTTAATGATAAATATTGAAGCTTTTCATGCTAAGATGTACTATAATGACTACGATATCATGTATTGCTACTCTTGCTTAAATATAATACATACAATAATAAAATAACAAATATTATTTACAGCAATAAAAATTAAATTAAATAGTACCAGTTTCTTTACCAACACTACATTGCACAACAGCCGACTTAAAATCAACAGCCCACTCTTATTGAAAAATACTTTCAACTGTTCAAATAATAAATAAACTGCATTTAAAAATCTTAATATCAACTTATTATCTTAAGACGATAATAATAACTAAACAACATAATGAATTTATAAATCAGCATTTAATTGAAAATTCATGACCCTTTAAATGTTGTTGTTCATCGAGTCAATCAAAACAAATTAAAAAAAAAAATAGTGAACCTAATATGCTGACTGCAATGACACTTCTAACAAAACCAATTAATTCATTACCATCTGAAATCAAACCCGAAATATCAAAAAGAAAAAAAATCATGTGTAGTGTGAATGTGACATACTCAGTGGTTGTTGAGATAGGAATGTCTTTGTGACATTTTCACCTGTACTTCAATAAAATATAAACATGTAAGTTTTTTTTAATCATCCAAATTAAGTAAAACAATTATAAAATTTTGTTGTCATTACACCAGATGTTAAATTTTTCGTTACATACTATTAGATAAGTTCTTTACTTTTAGACATTATTGACATAATATCATAAAATTTACTATATGTATTTTCTATAAGTGTATAAACAATATATATATGCTTTATTAAACATAAATGAATAATTTTTAAATAATTTGTTTGAGAACAGGGATATATATACACACATATATATGTTGAAAATCCATCTTTCTGCAATATTGTGATGAAATAAATCAAATTACGATAATTTCCGGTGTATAGCCCGCGGATCAAACAATCGTGTTTCGACCCAGAAATTTTTAAAAATAAAATGTAACTTCTTAGATCACAGTAAATATTGGTCTTCAAATACTGAATAAAATTTCTGGGTCCAAACTGAATTGTTTGATCTGCGGGCTATACACCCGAAATTACGGTACATATCATTAGAAACTGAATAAAGTTACAAAAGTGCAACTCATTAAGTTTTAAATAATTTTTTAGATATAGTTATTTGAAAGATATAAATATAATGGATTATGCATTTTTTGCATATATTTAAAGCACAATACGTCAAAATTTTCTTCAAAAGAGTGAAATTTGGTATTTTTTTCAATATTAGCAGCTCAATGCTAAATTTTCAATAGTAACAGCCAAATATGAGTTTAAAGATTAGGACTGTCATTTTGAAAATTTCTATTGGGCGGTGAGGAGCTAGTGATTTTTCTCTTTTTTGGAAAGGGATAATTGCTCTTCGCCCTAGAAGTTTTACTAAAAAACAATATTGTTTATTTTTTTCCTTAAGAAACGAACATAAAAGAATTTGAAAAATAAAATAAATGTATAAATAAAAATATTTCCAGGGATGATACATTGGATAGATTTTACATCTGAAAATATTGATAATTTTAAATATGATTTAAATACTACTAAAACCAACCAAAATCCCACTATTTTTATTTCAGATCCAGTTATAATGTAGTATTATGTACAATTTAAAATTAAAAAATTAGTCATAGAAACTCCGCCTCTGATTGATAAAGATTTTTTAATAATTTCATTATTTTTTGTAAAATATTTTTGATTTAGAAGATTATACAATTTTTTAGACACATTTAAATATTTTTTTAACATTACAGCAATATTTTTTTCATAATCTACATACTTTCTTTACCTTGCTTAAATTATTCGAAGAATATTTCTTAATTAGTTATTGAAATATGATTTTATATATAAAATGAGGCCTTTGAAAATTGAACAATCATTAATGGCAACTCGTGGCATTTTTCCAAAACTTTGATAATTTTTTCTCATATTTTCACTATTTTTATTTTATAACCATTTAAAAGATATTTTTACGTACAATTAAAAAAAGCAATAACACCCTGCCTTCGGTTAATAATAAATTTTTGATTAACACATTATTTTTGACAAAATTCTTGATTTTAAAAATTCACAAGATAAAAGACACTCTTAGTGTTTAAACATAATAAAAAACAAGAAATAATAATATGCCTACATTATTTGTCACATATACATTATTTGAAACCTATTTAGTGATTTTATATTGAAATAACTTTTTTTTCTTTTAAATGCAGTCTTCAAATATCGATCTGTCATTAAAACAATTTAAAACAATTTTTCAAAATTTTGATATTTTTTATCTTAAAAAATATTTTACCTAGGATCAAGAAAATTAAAGGTGATTACGTCTTAAAATAAGCTATAAACAAAACCAATTTCAATGAAATTTGTGACAGTGATTAAATGGCTTAGGGGAACTGACATGGAATGACTCTGCTTGATTTGATTTGAAATGCACCTCAAAATATTTTTAAGTAGGAAATACTACCAAAAACACCCAAAATCCCACTATTTTTATTTCAGAATCAGGTAAAGGACACCTTTAAGTATATCTCCCACAAAAAATAAATTTAATAAAAATACCGCCTTTTGTTGATAATGCTTTTTTTGTTAATGCATTATTTTTCATAAAAAATTCACGACTTCAAGTTTTAAATATTTTTTTAGACACACTTAAAATGTTATAAGCGTAACAATATATTTTTTTCATAAGCTGAGTGCCCTAAATATTATGCATAAATTATTTGAAGATGATTTGTAGAGTAGATATTGAAATATGATTATATATATGACATGCTACAATTGAAAACCGAGCTGTCAAGAATGCAAACTGACGGCATTTTTTCAAAATTTTGACAATTTTTTTCTCAGAAACTATTTCACAAAGGAGCAAAAAAAATTACTGGTGGTCATATCTTAATACTAAGAACAAACACACGCAATTTCATTAAAATCTGTGATGGTGGGTTACATATTGATATTTTACTGCCTGATTTGATGTGGAATGCCCCTACTACTATTGAAAAAAACAAAGTTATGGTTCGTTTTAATATGTAGATGTCCCCCTAAGCAAATTTTATATACATCATTTAAAAGTAAGCTTTATTTCCAATCGTTCGGTACCAGTAACTTTCTTCTACGATAATTTGTTGAGGAGTTAGTTGGGGGTGTTTACTTTTTTTTTCCACGACTGTACAAATATGTATGTTGTTGTATGAAAACCTTACAATAATTATGTTGCTTATTCAATTATTTAAAGCAACTTAAATTTATTTAATTTATATTTTATGAATAATGAGCAAAGCTCAGAATATTTATACAATTGCTAAAACACTTTACAATGGGAACTATACAAGTTTAACCCCTTGCCATGACCCCCGAACTCAGTTCGGGCGACGCAAATGCGCCAATTTTGGAATGTCCGACCTGAGTTCGGGCAAGAGAAAAATCGGTGTTTCAATTCCGCGAAGGCCAAACTCAGTTCGTCCAGTGCATAATATGTAATTTACCATTTTCCCAATAGATAGCGATACTTTCCCGCAAAAAGTTTTGCAGTTTCGCTCCATTTGTCGGATTTTTGTAATTTTGCAGTTCTTCCCAAATTTCATTCAAAAATTACTGTAATCCTTTAAAATTTCCCATATATGTGAAAATATTGAATATAGTAATTATTTCGTTTATTTATTTATTTTTTAATAATCTGTTTCTAACATTTTGATAGACATGGACAATGGACATGGAATTCACAATGGACACACAATGAACTCACAATGGACATGGAATTCATGACAGTTGATATAAATAATAATATTTTGTATTAGTTTATTATATTTATCTTCAAAATTAAGTCATTTGATTTATTTTGCTATAATTTAAGCGAAAATTACAGTAATCCATTAAAATTTCCCATACATGTGAAAATATTGAATATAGTAGTTATTTCGTTTAATTTTTTTTTTTTTAATAATCTATTTCTAACATTTTGACGATAATAACGAACAAAATTAAAGACAATTTTTTTTCCATTTTTGGCACTTTTTTTCAAATATATTCCACTGGCAAGGGGTTAAAATCTGACAATTAAAATATGCATGATGTTTAAAAACTAAAACGATGTTAAAAACTTCCGGAACAGATGTCATACATTCCCGCGGCCACCATCTTGGATTTTTTTCTTGGCGTCAAAACCCCTTTTCCGCCAAGTAGTAAATACCACCAAGTAGCGATTTATGCGCATGTTAGGCTTAACGAAAATAAAATGCATATATTAAAGAAAATATATAGAGAGATATCTCTGAATACAGCAACCTAGTTCTGCAGCAATCTGAAAAACTCAAGAAACTCCTTAAAACGGCAGTTAGTAAAGGCACGTATGAACGCTACGCGTTCATAAACCGAAAAAAAAACATCACTGGATTAAGCAAGTTAGTTGTGCAGCAATCTCAAAAATGCACAATACTCGTTAAAGCGGCAGTGCGTTCATAAACCGAAAAAAACATCACTGAATTCAGAAGTCTAGCTGTGCAGCAATCTCAATGCACGAAACTCGTAAGGCCCGGATGCATGAGAAATATACAATAAACGGCTAATATAAAACATTACAACAAAATATGCATAAAATTACTAATATACCTTAATCCCGAAAAAGCTCAAGCACAAAATACCTGCTAGCATCACCTTCATTTCCCAAAATAGGCCTATGACTAGACACTCTAAACAAACCTCCTTTTTCTTTCAAAATGTCCTAATATTTCTTAATTACATCAGCAACAGCGGCTAAACTTACTACAGAAGTCATAGTCAATCAAATAAATTCAATAAATTTAAGATAAAAATAAAAAGATAGAAATATACAACCTGGTATCAGAGCACGTGGGCAAAATCACAAGAGAAAAACAGCGTCACGTACTCACAGCAGCTAAATCCAGGAGCGAAGTGATTATTCCCACCGCAAAACACAATCTCACGGAAAAACGAGGTTGCCAGAACCCGTCACTCGTCGGGGTTGCCTTACCGATAAAGATCGCCAACATCGCCATCAAAAATCGACAAGAAATCTTAAAAAATTCAAGATGGCGGCCGCTGGAATATACGATATCTAAGCCAAAGTTCCCAACGGTTTCAGTCAAAACAATGACCTTTCTCATGGAATACTAAGGATGCACTGACGAAAGCTCACCTTCCAACTCGACGAGAGATGGAGGGAAAACGTGAAAGAGAAATAGGGCCAAAAGAGAGAAAAACAGGGGGGAAAGTTTACTAGTGGCGTCATGCGCGGACACGAACCGAGAAAAAAGAGGGCCGAGAGACAAATAACGAAATAGTAGTTCTAAAACTGAAAAGAGGAGGGGTGGATTAAGTATGCTTCAATAAATTAAACCAAATAATAGGGACGTTAAATCACAGGTTATCGTTACAAACTTCATTCTGACGCGTGAAAATTCCAGTTGACTTTCTAATTAAAGCTATGTAGGGGTTATATTGACGGGAAATAATATTAGCGCAACCAAAATGAATGCTTTTAATTTTATTTTCAGCGTATAGCCTAGCGAGAGCAGTAATCAACTTATTAAATCTAATATCCCTTTTATGCTCTTTTAAGCTTTCGACAAATTTTCGCTTAGTCATACCTATATAATACATTTTCTGGTATATATTTATTATCTGTTTTTTTTTTTTTTTTTTTACACCAATATTTTAATTTATCGAAAAAACACAAATAATTTCTCTTGACTCACCAACTCCTAGATGCATTTTCCGTTCACTTGTGTGGCATTATTCGCGAAGACTGCGAACACAAACAGAACATTGATGGAAAACTTGACAACAAATTCCAATTTGTTGTAAAATTATTATTTGTTGTTAATCTATTAACAATACTGGCAAAATATTATAAAGCACTACATTCAACTCCTTAACTGTTTATTATTAAGTAGTCAAAATATTGTTGTTTTATTAAATTAGTTTATATAAAGATTAACAAAGAAAAAGGAAGCAGTCTAAGAAATGTGAAAATTGATCTCTAACTGCACGTATAGAATGTCAAAATCTAAATATCCATTAATATATCACCCGCAGAAAAATAATCGCCAACTATATGATGCATCTTTAAGTTGTTCTACCATCTTTTCGAATAAGATTGAATACAATATTTCAATAACATTTTTTAATTTAAAATGTTTTATACACTACTTTTCTACAAACCTGCTTATAGACGAGTTTGTACTACGAGTTGAAATTAGTCGAATAAATCACGAGTAAATCAGTAAATTTCGTACAAATTAAAACATAATATATGAAATGGTGTTTTCTAGAATCTTTAAATCATAAACTAATTAATAACTACTAAATATTATTAAATGATTATAATATTTTGATTTCATACAAAAACACAAATTTTCTTTTATGCTGAACTTTGATTTACAAACTTTATTGCCTGTAAAGCAAATTCTTTCCGTTTATTCGTGATAAATATATAATCTTTATCAAAAGAAAATTCATTAATCAATGTAGTGGGATGATTTTTCCTTGAAAGACCTTTCTGATAAATTTGATTGATTTTTCAAAATGCAAAAATTATTAGTCTGTTTTTTTTTGGTAAGTAGTTTTTTGAGCCATAATCTACTTTAAAATCTGCCGTACATAATGCTTTTTTTTCTTTGGAAAATAGTTCGGATGAAAGTATCTGTACATGTTGGTGACACTGAAAAAATGTGTCTTTATTTGATGCTTGCACTTTTGAAAGCTTCATTTGATGTCTTTTAAAAATAATATACAATGGAACTTCTTATTCACATTGCGTCTTATCTTTTAAATGGTTTAACTTTGAACTTTGAAGGGGGAGTTTCTCTGAGACCTATAGCGGCAGGCTGTTGTCTCAAATGATCCACTAAGCAGGAACAAAACCCGACACATCAAAAAAAGGAGGCGACCAATACTTTTCAAAAACCGGAGGGAAGAGATACGAAAGACCACAGAACGACAGAACAAGTTCAGAAAGTCCTTATAGGAGTGAAAACAACATTGATTCAACACAGGACACAACAAAACAAGGCGTTGAAAGCGATCAATACTTTTCAAGAAACGAAGGGTAGACATACGAAAGTCCTTAGAACCACAGAACATGTTCAGAAAGTCCTTATAGGAATGAAAGCAACTTTGATTCAACACAGAGCTGTCCCAGAATAAAGTGCGAAGAGTGTGGTATCTAGCACATGAGAATAGAATATGTTCCACAGAGTCAGTAACCATGCATCTACCACAATTGTCATAGTCAGTCAGCCCGAAGCGGAAGAGGATCGCAGGAGTAATTAGCATCTTGTAGAGCAGCCGTGAGATCAGAACGTCTTCGCGTCTGTTCGAAGCCCAGCTAAAAGTTTGCTTAACAGATGGGATATCGCCCAGAGCCGAGAAATAATTGCTTGACTTAAACTGATGATCAGAAATTAGGTTGGTTTTCCGTTTATGGTATCGAACTAGATCATCGGAGGAGAGCCAGTTAAGCAGCACGTCAGAGTCAGACACATTTTTCACTAGACGGTCAGCCTGTTCGTTTAGCGGAATACCCCGATGGCCCGGTACCCAACAGATACAAATCTTGCCCTAAAACGAAGCAGCTCTATGGATCTTCTTGTGAAGCCAGAGGATAATTCTGGGAGACTTGATTGTAACTGCCTGAAGCGCCTTGATGACGGACAGACTCCCTGTTAGAATGACAGTGGGCAGATTCCAAATGCCAAGTTCATCGAGAGCCGTGCCTATTGCTAATGCTTCAGCAGTAAAGATTGAGTTAGCTGGATGAACTCTGTAGCTAAAGTTAGAGGTGACCGTGCACCCTGCTATGGACGTAGTAGCAGAAGACTTTGAAGCATCGGTTGCAGCGATGATCCCAGGGTTGGTGAACTGTTGAATGAAGTCATTGTAAAGAGGGGCAATGATACTGCTGTCAAGATCTGTACTTTGGAATGGTTGATCGTCAAGAATGTACTGAATGGCTTCTGTATTGTTCGGCATGGGTATCTGGAAGTCAAGAAGGTGATTCGAGAAGCCATCGATCTCCCCAGCAAATCTCGGCAACCCCAGGGACAGCCCCGGTAGCCATATGCAAGTTTCCTTCAAAGAAATCCCAGAGCGGAGACCACTTGTTCAGCGAGCAGTGCTTGATCCAGAATCCAAAGGCAAGCGAGTTGATTCTGTTATGGAGGGGGGGAATGCCAGCGTGCTTCCGTAGAGCAATATTCGGGACCCACCGGGGCAACCCAAGGGCAGTCCTGATGGCAGAAGACTGTATCACTTCCAGTTTCTGAAGGAGAGATTCACAGGCTGTGTTAAGAATTGCTGCTCCATACTCTATCATGCTGCGGATGGAGGAAGTAGCCAGGGTCAACAGATGGTATGAGCGAGCTCCATATCTTTTCTGTGAAAGTGCTTTGAGGATGTTAATTCTCTTTAGCCCTTTCTGTCTAAGATACTCTGCGGGCGGAAATCACCACGTCTTGCTACATAAAAGCCCAAGAAACTTGATTTCATCCTTCCAATCTATAAGACCACTGTTGATAGTGAAGTCAAACTCACAATCGCCCTTTCTCCGGGATAAATGTATAGCAGAGCATTTATCCGGGCGAATAGATAATTTCCAATATGCACACGATTGAGCAAATACCTGAAGGGCCTCTTGTAATTTGGCATGACATGCAGTCAAAAAGATATCGGTGCAGTAAATGAAAACATCATCCGCATGCAAGAGGTACTTCACTCCCAATCCGTCGAGAGCTTAAAAAAATCATGCATGAAGATGGTGAAAAGAATAGGGCTGAGGACAGCCCCTTGAGGGACACTTCTAATTGTGGAACGGGACCTAGAGAGCCGACCTCTCCAGTAAACCTTGATGCTTCTGCGGGAAAAGGAAACGATGGAGCCAGCAAAGGATAGGGCCAGTAATCCCAGTCTGAGCACACTTCCAAATTAGCCCGTCTACGTATACTGAGTCATATGCCGCCTGAAGGTCCAGGGCAATGCCTAGAATGTACTTCTTGGCTCTTTTTGCTTGGGATATGTCGTGATGAAGGATTGCAAGGGTGGTATGGCTGTCTCTGAATGGTTGAAATCCAAGGTGACGATGGTTTAGGATGTTATTTTCTAGGATATGGGAACTGATTCGGCCGGCAATAATACGTTCAAAGATTTTGCAGGGGACGGATTTTAGAGCGATAGGGCGGTATGAAGTTGCTTCTTTTCTCTTTTTCCATGGCTTCAGTATCGGCAAGACAGTAGCAGAGGTGCACGTATTGGGTATGTTCCCAGAGCTCTAAATTTGATTATAGATACTAAGCAGGAGAGACAGTGAGTTTTCATCTAATCCTATGAAAAATTTGGCACTGATTCTGTCATCGCCCGGAGTCACCTTGGTTTTACGTATTGCATTCTTAAGTTCTGACAACAGAAGAGGGCCGTTGAGCGATGCACTCTCATCGTAGCCATAACTCAAGAGAAGAGGCTCATAAGAAGAATCCTGGCTGAAGTGATCTGAAAAAATCTGAGTTTGAAGAAAGGCATCTTATCCTCCTCAGACCCGATGTATCCTATAGGATACACATCTTTACAATTTTTTTTTACGTATATAAATAATGTTAAAAAAAAGGAAATTGGTGTGTATGGAGCCTTACAGATAGCACAACTAAACAAAATAGCAATTTGTTTCTTATAGTGGTTTTTTTTAGCGAGATACGTGTTATATTAAAATAGCTTGCAGCAAAAATGCACGAAATGTACAAAAATGAAAACGTAAATAGTTTTTCAGTAAGTTAAGATACCATTTGTAGAGTCCATTAGAAATAAAAAATTATTAAATGTATAATTATTTCACGTTTTGTATTGTTTTTTCAATGCAATGCAAAAAAAAGTAAAATAAAAAATCCTAACAAATTGTCAAAAAATGTACTTATTGGGTCCCCATGTATCATCTAATTTTATGTACAAAAAATACATTTTAATTTTTTTCGCTTTTCAATCTTTCTTAGTTATCGGTTTTTTAATATAAATTCATAACTAAAGTTTAAAAAAATATAATAATAAACCCTGGGGTCTGAAGAGGATAAATTAAGGAATCATCATGCGAGATACAGAGATGGGAATCAGGAGGAGAGCAAGACCTTTTTCTAATTTTTCTGAAGGTCTTGTGGAGGATGCGCGGGTCGTTGGCGTTACGACGTACAGTATCCCAGAAATGGCGCTTTGAGATTCTAATCACTTGTCTAAGTTTCGCAGCCACTTTTTTGTATTTCAACCAGTAGTTCATTGACACGGATCGCCGAGCTTTTCTCCATAGGAAGTTTTTTTGCTTGCGTAGATTGGAGCATCTGGCCGACCACCAGTCCGGGGAACTTCTGGAGGGAGAGCTGCGGAGATGCTTGTGATTGTACATGATTTGCTGAACCAAGTCGAAGAAGCTATCATAATCTGAACCATGACGTTCAGAAATGGTGTTATTGAATTCTTTGCAGATGCGATTCCAACTGAAAAGGGAGGGATTAGATTGGACAGGAGGGCTGACATCAAGAGTAATAGAGATAGGGAAGTGGTCACTATCAAATAGCTCATCTTCGACGTTCAGGAAGGAGATAGCGTACAGATCAGCAGAGCAAAGTGAGAGGTCGATGAGAGAGCATTTTACGCCGGGAGATACGGAGTCGGATCAGTGGAGTTGAGAAGAAAAAGGGAACTGTTAGCAAGCTAATCTACAAAATCTTCGCTGGCGCTAGTGGCAGAAGAAGAACCCCAGATGGGGTGGTGTAAGTTAAAATCGCCCAAAAGAAGTGAAGGGCCTGAGAGGAGCTGACAAACCTTGGTGATGTGCGCGACGGCAATTCCCGAGCTTGAGTAGATGTTTACAATGCTAATGGAGAAAGCATCAAAAAAGATCTGTACACCCATGATTTCCGATCCAAACTGAACACTGAAAATCAATCCATGAAGAGGAGATTGAGGAGTCGACTGCAATAATAAGGCCACCACCCGAGCGACCAGACCTATCCAGACGGTAAACGATTTTTCCAGGGATGTGGCAAGATTTATCAGTAGACAGGAAGGTTTCTTAGAGAACGAGGATGTTCGCTGTGGAAAAGGGGCGAAGGTTGAACCAGGCCAGTTTGTTTGTGATACTTCTACAGTTCCACTGGATGATATTTAGTCCCATAAAAACAGAGAGGTTGGAAGCAAGAAAGATGACACACAATAAAAAACATATTCATACACATAAACAGACCCAGGTGAAACTGTCACTGGCAGCCACCCCAACCAAAAGAGTAAAACTATAGTTAATAGCAGAGAGCACTTACGTAATGTGGGAGCTCGTACCATTGTTGTGACGTTTGCGCCTATCAGGCGACTGATCGCTAAGCTTGGCAAGATAGTTCATAATGGTGGTGCTTAAAGTACCTATCGATTCACTGATTTTTTTCTGAGTATTGAAATATGTAGTCAGTGATAACTTTAAGCATGGCATCAGTGTGGACTTCAATTAAATTTTTAAATTGTTCAAAGTCAGTGACCTGTTTGCTAGTAACTTTCGCAAAGGATTTAGCTTCCGTTCTTTTAGAGAATTGTCTGCGCGCTTCAACAAAAAATAGAAAGTTGTTGCTTTTAAACTTTAACAGTTCGAGTTCCTGAAGGCGGGCTGGACACTGGTTGTAGTCAGACCGGTGCTCCCCTTTACAGTTATTGAATTTCACTGGATTAGTGCACGGTCCATCATGTTGGACGCTACATGTAACGCATAATTGCTCAGATTGGCATTTAGCGGAACCGTGATTGTATTTAAATCATTTACGACATTGACGGGGGCGATCAATAAATTGCCTCACTTGCTTATTGGAGAGCAAGATTTTGACATCCTTGGGGAGGGCTGTGCCCAAAATAGTAAATAACAGCGGAGAAACATTCGTGTTTCCATGGCGGTGAAATCTTCGGAGCTCCAAAATGTCCAGATTGTTCTCAGTAGAGATTTCCTGACCGATTTCCGCCAACGGGATATCAACCGGTATATTGAATAACAAGAACTTATTAGTAATATTGTTCCAAATCACTCTGGTAGTCACCGTAACCCCCCAAAAAAGAGGATATTTTCGAGATGTCAACAGCGCACATTAAATCATGGGTACTGATAATGACCGTACCTGTACGGGTAAAACGAATATTTGAAATATGCTTAAAATTTTCAGTAACTTCTTTGAGTGCGCTTTGAACTGCACAAGGATCTTTCCTGGGAATACTGGAAGTTTCAGAGCTCATGAAAAAAATTTTAAAGTTTTTTCCGCCGTTTTGGGCAGCCAATTATAATATACCATCTACCGGTATAGTAGAACGAGCTAGGTTTGGATTTATCTCAGAAAATTGAACGCTGGTTTCCTCGCTGGATTCCTCTAAGTCGACCATATCAATATTAGACGGAGAAATTTCAGCAATGTCCTCCATAACAACTTTAACAACTGAGCTCGCCATAATGGCGTCACCAAATTTCAAATTACACGAGACAAGCCAAAAATAATAACTAACACACTTGGGAAAAACACAGAGCTACAAACTATGAAATAATTCAAAACGCTTACCTCATTCGTAAAGCAAGCTAAAATAAAAACACCCACCAAGAATAACTACAAACCCGGAGACCACACATCCTGCCGCACAGTCAGTCAACGCCCCCCCCCCCCCCACACACACACACACGTGTTCCGTGGAGAGCATGCAACCTACACACACGAAGTCCAACTCCGAAAAAAAAACCGTCAGCAACCAAGTTGTCTCCTTTTAAATGGTTTAGGGGAAAGTAGGGTAATGACGCTCAAAAGGATAATCCCGCTCACCAAATATCTCTAAACAGAATAGAATGGAAAACGTACGATCGGTACCGGAACCTAGCGAACTTCATCCTAAGTTCCCAGTAAGGATTTAGTGCCCGTCGGGAGGAAAGTATTTTTGTGTCCTCAAGTTATTAGCTTCAAGTTGTTTTATTATAAAATTCTATGACATACAACTTGAAGGTAAGTGTACACTCTTATTTTCAAATATTAATTTACTCATTATGTCTACAAAATATATCCATTTAGCTGCACTTTCATGCTTTTATTTATTTTTGTAGTGCGTTGTTGCGCCAATTATAATGCAATAAAACCCGACATGGCGATGACGGTCACGTGGAATTCCAGAAGTGTTGCCAACAGGCAACTTTTTTAAATTCAAATTTGTTGATTGACACCACTTTTTTGAAATGGTCAAATTTCCCTGTTTTCGCCTTTATTAATATGTCATTAAGCAAGGAGAATTTTACGATTTAAAAAAAGTGGTGAAAATCAAAAAACCTAAATATAAAAAAAGCAGCCCAAATATATGTCTAACACGATATGTGTGCACAAAATGTGTGCACAATATGTGTAAAGTGGTTGCAAAATGTCTGCAGTGGTGTGAACAGCCCACAAAACAACATATAGTCCAGGCAATAGAGACCGTACAGGGGCTCTACCTAGCAAAATTAATGGAAGTTCTGGAAATTGACTTAATTTATGTTTTTTGGGTCGCTGAATCCGAATTTGTAACTTCCCACCAAAATTTCCCCCGGCAATCCCCCCAAAATTTCGGTAAAATGCCCCAAAAAAAAGTTTTTATTAAAAAAATCAATTTTTTTATTGTTTTAACCCGGGAGAACTCGCTAGTGAGAATGCCCAATTGCTTTTCTTTTACTTTAGATTCATATAATATCAACTTTTTTTGGTTGGCTTAGTACTTTTATTCACAAAAGAGGTAAAATAATTGAAATAACATTTTGAAATTTTAATTAAAATGAAAAATGGTTTAAATAAGAGTCTTTAAAAAGTACGACTGTGAGAGAAAACCTCATGCAGCGAGTTCTCCCGGGTTAAGGAAAAAGTATCTAGAAATTCATAAAGTAGACAAAATTTGCAACATTTTAGATATATGACTTTGTGACTTAGGATGAAGGGGAAGGGGGGATCTGCCTCGGAACCAGCGCTGCGTGGACTAAGTTGCGCAATTCCACTTAATCACTCACACGTTTACATTCGCCCTCCCATATCCCCTCCGAACTTTCTCTATAAGGCTTTGGGTCGCTGAATCCGAATTTTTAACTTCCCGCCAAAATTCCCCCCCCCCGAAAACGCCCCAAAATAGTTGTTATTAACTTAAATTTCTTATTGTTTTAGGTGAAAAGCATTACGAAATTCAGAAACTAGACAAAATTTTCAACAAATAGGATATATGACATTATGACGTAGGATAAACGGGGAGAGAGGGGGCTGCCTCGGAACATTCCCCACGCGCTTTTCTCAAAAACCAAATTTTTTCAAAAAATCAATTTTTGGGGGGGGTTGCCGGGTGAAATTTTGGTGGGAAGTTACAAATTCGGATTGCCTGAACTTCATAACTTAGTGCACGTAGCGCCGCAGTGCATGTTCAGAGGGAGCCCTCCCCCTACCCGTTCGTCCTACGCCATAATGTCATATATCCTATTTGTTGCAAATTTTGTCTAGTTTCTGAATTTTGTAATGCTTTTCCCCTATAACAATAAGAAATTTAAGTTAATAACAACTATTTTGGGGGGTTTCGGGGGGGGGGGGAATTTTGGGAAAAGTTAAAAATTCGGATTCAGCAACCCAAAAAACTTAAAAGTATACCTTATAGAGAAAGTTCGGAGGGGAGATGGGAGGACGAATGTAAACGTGGGAGTGGTTAAGTGGAATTGCGCAACTTAGTCCGCGCAGCACTGCGGCGCATGTTTCGAGGAAGATCACCCTTCCCCTTCATCCTAAGTCATCATGTCATATATCTAATTTGTTGCAAATTTTGTCTACTTTCTGAATTTCTAGATACTTTTCCCTTTTTTTAATAAAATCCTTTTTTGGGGGCATCTTACCAAAATTTATGTGGGTTGCCGGGGGAAAATTTTGTTGGGATGTTACAAATTCGGATTCAGCGACCCAAAAAACAAAGTAAGCCAATTTCCAGAACTTCCATTAATTTTGCCAGGTAAAATCTCCTATTGCCTGGACTAATATATGACTTTTGTCTTACTTAAACGTTGTATTCAAACTCTGAACGCAATTACCCTAATATGTCAGGCATTACCACTCAATTGATGGTTATTTAAATAAAACGATAAAAAAAAATCCTAAAACTTTTATGAAAATTAGTTGATTGCAAACTGTTCCTTATGCTTTGGAGTTATACTTCGTTAATAAAATATTGATTTTTTTGTCCAAATTTGACTAGCTATTCATGTTTTCTCTTAAGTGAGCGCCATTCCCCTACTTTCCCCTATTACTGTTCTATAAAAGTCATTCGAATTAACCCTTAACTGCTGTGACAAAAATTGTCACGTAACTGCTCTGAGCTATCTGTGAGACCGCTCAATCGAAAGATGAATAAAAAGCTCGATTAACTCATAGGAAACTGTTTCTGTAATAAACTTTTTCTAGGGGGCTATTAGAATTAAAATTCAACAAATCTTACGTATCTATAGCGATAGTACTGGAGCCCCAAATGAAATAAAATTTCAATAGTATCTAAAGTTAAACTTGAAATTACAAGTTAAACTAAAAATTGAATGAAGCAGCGGTCTGTGAGACCACTGAAGCGTCGTTTACACGGAGCGAGTTTACTAGCTACAAGCCAGTGAATTCACTAACTGCTAGTAAACTCGCCCCGTGTAAACATGTTGTCTAGCGCGAACTATCTGGCAGCTCAGCGAGTACAAAAAACGTTGAAAGCTCGGCTACTTTTCTCGCTACTCGCTGGCGTGTGAGCTACCTGGCTAGTAAACTAGCTGTGTGTAAACGGTGTTGCTAGTGAAATCGCTGCGAGTATTCGGTGGTTCGTGATTTTGTGTATGTAAACAATGTCGACTGAAGTAGCTCGTGCCGGCGGGAATGAAACAAAATAGATTTTTTCGAACAATTAGGACACCAATAATGAAAATACTTTTGAGAATTATTCACTGTTTGAAATAACTACCGTAATTATCACAAGGTGAATATTATAATTATTTTAGATAGTTTAAAATACTAATGTCGGGGAATTGCAGTTATCAAATTATTGAGACTGTACAGGCTTTAGAAGGCAATAATTGAGAAAAAAAATCTGAAAAAACAGTATTATATTAGTGCCTAGATTCGTATATTTTCCAATATTTTTTACAGTTAAACTACCTGAAATTACTTTTAGTAATTAGTATTACAAATATGATGGGAATGATACTGAGGGTTGAATGTTTTGAATACTAAATAAAATAAGTTCAAAATAAAACTGCAGAACTATGATGGCGTTTGAGGCCACTGATCTGCAGATTTACTAGTTTAACTACTACCATAGATTTCATTAATATTACAATCATTTTTTGTGAGAGATGAATAAGTAAATGTTTAAGACAGAAAATAATAGATTTTTAACAACTTCAGTAACTTAATTGTTTTTTTTTTTTACGAATTTAACATTTCCAACGGAGCGAAAAAATGCACAGGCCGGGAATCGAACAGAGATCAGGTTTACAGGGCCAGTGCTCTACCGTTTAGGCTAACTGGGCCAACAAACGGTGAGCATATTTCGCTCAGATATTCTCGCCGGCTGTCGGCCCAGTTAGCTTAAACGGTAGAGCATTGGCCCTGTAATCCAAGGATCTATGTTCGATCCTCGGCCTGGGCATTTTTTCACTCAGTTGGAAATATTCAATTCGTACGATAACTTTACCAATCAGTTTGATTGTGTTAAAATAATAGCTTAATTATTTTTGTTTAAATGGGGTGGGGTTGAGCCCTATGAGCATCTCTTTTCCATATGCCCTTAAACAATGTTCTCTTCTTCCTGATTTGTTTCATTGATTGACAGATAAACTAAACAAGGCAGAGTTATAAAAAAATTATGCGATTAAAATATTGAAAATTTTATTAACCACATGAAATTAATTAAAAGCAGCGCTATTTATAAACATTTGGTGTTATTACAGTCCAATAAGGGCAATTTAAAAATTAAATGTGATTAATTAGGTTTTCAGTTAAAAGATTTTAAGCCCTATTAAACATCACTGAAATTGCATTTTTAACAGTGATTTCATGGGGTGTCCATTACAGGAAATAGACAAATTAAAAGTTACAATAATGGACACAGGTCTTAAAACTTTAAAAATTAATGAAATTTTATAAATGAGCATTAGAATATAAAATTCAAATTTCATCTTTTAATTTCGTATTGCAGTAATCTGTGTGTTTTATGTTCCATAACACAGGGTACTCTTAGTATGCAGTTAAAGAATAATTCATTTATAAAAAATATCATTTGCGTTCCACTTCATTTTTCCACAAACACACACACACAAAAAAAAATAAATAAAAAAAATAAAAACAGACAGGAAAACTCAGCACTTAATATAAAAACAAACGTTGTTTACAGAAAAAAAACATAAAAGAAAGCTCCTACGCGGAAACGCAGCAAGTGACGCAATAACGAGTTGGCTACTGAGCGAGTAAACAAGTTCGTGTGTAAACCACCACTATCTCGCTAGTTGACTCGCTCGCTTCTTTTCTCGCCGGCTTGTAGCTAATAAACTAGCTCCGTGTAAACGAGCCTTAACAGCAGTTAAGGGTTAAGTAAGTGCATAGCTTAGCCTAATTTTTGTTTTGAAGTAATTTCGCATCTTTTTCGGGGTAAGTTTATTTTAATATTTCAAAATAAAGACCTCGAATGTACGCCACATTTCATACAGTCGAGCTATTAGTTCTGCTACTTCATCTAACATGATTGCAGAAAACAATCCTTATACTGTCGAACTTAATTTTCTTATTAATAATATTTATATACTTAATATTTATTTCATTCCGTTGTGTGCCCTTTTCAATATATCATCATTTAATATAACAGGAATAAGAAAAAACACTTATATGTATTCTCGATAACGCAGCTACCCCTGGTCCCGTCACTAGTAAAGCCGCCAAACATCTTCATTCACACAGTTGCATGTCACATTTCGCAAATCCAGCCAAAGTGTTAAAAAAAGAAAATAGATACTGGATTATTGTGAATATAAATTCTGTGTAAATTTTATAGTTGAACTTATTCCTCCAATTCTTGATTAATATCTTTTAATAAAACTCTTGATTAACATATATTTAGGTACCGAGAGATTAACTTCTCGGCACATCTTCAAAAATACAACTAAATATTACAGAAACGAAAAGGACTCTGATACAATGTATTAAAAAGAAAGTTAAAAGTTTTAAGTGAGTGACGTCAAAATAACTGCAACCCGTGCAGTGTACTGGTATGAAAATGAGGCGAGGCAAACCACAAGAATTCACTTCTTCTCGAAGCTGGGAAAGTTTTAAATGTTGAATAGTAGAAAAGGATTTCTGGTTTTTTTTCGCTTTCAGGGGTTATATTGTCCAACACCCCCCCCCCCCCTTTAACCCCTGAAGCAATGTATCATATGTTCATTATAGTTTTTCTATGAAAAATAAATTTAGATTTGGGAAGAGGTTTGGTGAGTAGATCAGCCGTCATTAAGTCTGTGTTAACGTAGCAGAGTTTTATTATTTCTTTCTCCACAAAATGTCTTAAGAGATGATACCGGAGATCCATGTGCTTAGTCCGTTGATGAAATTTGTCACTTTCCGCAAGTTTTATTGCGGACTGATTATCATCCATTAAACTTATCGGGCACTGCTGTGGCATGTCCGGTTCTGTTAGTAAATTTATTAACCATGAAATTTCTTGCGCAGCACTGGAAGCTGATATAAATTCAGACTCAGCTGAAGACATTGCTAGACGTTTCTGACGTCTTGATGTCCATAAGATTGGGTTGGACCCCAAGAAAAATAAATTACCTGACACAGATTTCCGATCTTGTGGGTCGTTTGCCCAATCAGAGTCGGCGTATGCCCTCAAGACAGGTTCTTCGAAATTGGTATACGTTAACGATTTTTAAATATCTAATAGTTCTTTTAACGGCTTCCCAGTCTTTTGTTCTGGGACGTTCATTTCTACGACATAGAATGTTAACGGCTGCACTAATATCTGGTCGGGAAACGGTTGAAATGTATAGTAGTGCGCCGACCGCCTGTCTATAGTTTACATTATCCGGTAAAAGGTTTTCATCATCATTTACTTTAACATAACCCGGTTCCATAGGAGTATCGGTTGGTTTTGAATTTTCCAAGCCAAATTTAATTACTAGTTCATGAATTTTGTTAATCTGATCTAGGGTCATTGTATTTTGATCAGGCCAATTAATGTTGATACCTAAATAATACTTAGCATCGCCTAAATCCGTCACAGGGTATTCTTCCTTTAACTGACGTATTAGTTTATCAATGTTATTATCTTCCCCCCGCGATGAGGAGATCGTCAACGTAAACGATTATATAAATTGTTTCATTATTTGTGGTTCGTTTGTATAGATACTTGTCAATCGAACTTTGGTTAAACCCTAGTTTTGTTAACGAATCATGTATTTTTATATTCCAAGCTCTCGCAGCTTGCTTTAACCCGTATATCGCCTTTTTAAGTTTACAAACCTTGTGTTCAGATCCGGGGACTACATATCCTTCAGGTTGACGCATGTAAACTTCCTCCTTTAACTCCTCATGTAGTAAGGCCGTCTTAATGTCGATGTGTATAAGACGTAGGTTTTTATGCAAAGCCATTGCTAAAAAGCTTCTTATAGTAGTGTGAGACGCAACGGGTACGAAAGTCTCATCGTAGTCAATCCCGTATTTCTGGGAGAAACCCTTAGCCACTAGCCTTGCCTTGTAATTTTCTATTTGACCCTGACTGATATACATCGATTTAAATGCCCATTTGCTATCGATTACCTTTGTCCATGGTGGGACCTGAACTAATTCCCAAGTAAAATTTTCTTTCAGTGAATTTATCTCGTCCTAGGTAGCATTTATCCATTTTTGCCTTTCCAGGGGATTTTCTATTTTCAGTATATCATCCTAGCACTTTGGCTCTTTTATCCTTACATCATTTATTAAAAACGCGAATCTGTCAGGGGGAACCCCTCTATTAGATCTATTAGATCTACGTGGTAAAATCTGTGGGGTGTCTGATACATTTGTGTTCGCATTCTGATTTTGCATATCATTTTCGGTGCTATTCTCTTCCTCGTTAATTAGTTGTAATTTTGGTTGCGGATTTTTATCGCTTAGAATTTCTTTATTTTCATTTTACGCATTATTTTTAACCAAGTCATAATTATCATCCTCTAAAACTTTTACTGTCCGACTTATAATTATTTTCTTTCCGTCCGTGCAAATTCTAAAACCTTTATTTCTGTTGTCGTATCCGACAAATATATCTTCTTGCTCGGTGTCGTCCAGCTTTTTCCTATTTGGTTTTTTTAGTATATGCATATGCGCGGCAACCAAAAGTTCTGATGTTAGAAAGGTCTGGTTTACGACCGGTCCATTTTTCATACGGAGTCCGATCGCAGGATGAAGTTGGGAGTCTATTTTGAATGTACGTCGCTGTACATATCGCTTCCACCCAGAACGAATTAGGAAGACCGCTTTCCTTAAGAAGATAGAGTCCCATCTCCACTAAGGTGCGATTTTACGCTCTGCAACTCCATTTTGAGGCGAGGAGTACTTTACGGTGAATTGATGATTAATTCCCTCACTTTTCAAATAATCTTCGAATTCCTGACTCGAATACTCCCCCCTGTTATCGGACCGAATTGCCTGCACCTTTCTGACAAATTTGTTAGCAGTCATTGCTGCATATTCCTTAAATTTTGAAAAAACTTCACATTTGTTTCTTAACAAATATATAACTGTAAAACAACTAAAATCGTCAACGAAGGTTAGAAAATATTTCCCCCCCAACCGTCGCTGTTTGCATAGGGCCACACAGATCACTGTGGACCAGCTCAATTGCCCTCGTAGCTCTAAAACTAGCGTGTTTGGGTTAAGGCTTATCGGTTAGTTTTGATGCGAGGCAGACTTCACATTCATTACTGTGCTTACAGTTATCAATTTGAATCCCTGATGCCATGTTTTTATCAACCAATTCTTTTATGTGGTTAATATTTCTATGACCCAACCTTACATGCCACTTATGTAAGCAATTTTTCTTTTCACAGTGATTTATCATATTTACATTTTGAATTGAATCAGATTTCAAATTACTTTCATACAAATTGTTATTTATGTAACCCTCAAAGTATGTTACACCTTCGTGAGTTATTTTACACATTTTATCTTCGAATATAGCTAAGCAATCATTTTCGGTAGCTTGTTTGATGGAAATTAGATTTGTTTCTATCTCCGGAACATATAAAACTTTTTTTATTGTTATGGTTTTACTGGTATTATCTGACATAACAGTATTTAATTTCACAGATCCGTAACCGTCAGAATGTAATTCTTGACCATTTGCTAGAGCGACATTCGATGTATCATAATTGAAGTCATGAAATTTATTTTTATCATTGCA
Organism: Maratus speciosus; assembly: GCA_963932465.1. Taxonomy (NCBI): domain Eukaryota; kingdom Metazoa; phylum Arthropoda; class Arachnida; order Araneae; family Salticidae; genus Maratus; species Maratus speciosus. Next base: position 218,935,880 of record OZ010787.1, read on the forward strand.
AATGTGGGTTGAAAACCCTGAATCGACGATCCAGAGATCTTTCGAACCATTACCAATGAAAAATGTTAAGTTTTATGCGCGCGTTTTTCCTTATCGAAATTTTCGGTTTTAGAACCGTTCGCGCCTACGTTGTCTTGAAAGCATACAGCTGACCTGTTAGGCATATAATTGTTTTTAATTCCGATATTTTAAGGTCTTTGTTTTTCATTGTTTTTATTCTTTAATTTCCAACGTTCCTCTATATTATGTGAGCTCTTTTTGCAGTATCTGCAGAATTTATTACTTTTATGTTGCGAGTATTTAACTCTTAAAGGAGAGTGGTTATTAGAGACTTCATGGTTCTTTTGTCTTTTGTTGTATTCATCTATTAATTTTCCGCGAATAAAGTTCGGTGTGAGTTCATCATTATTTCGGGTCTCAAGAGCACATATTAGGGTGTCGTAGCTTTGAGGTAAAGAACAAAGTAATAAAGCCGCCAGGTGTTCATCATTAATATTTTCACCAATGTCGGTTAATTATCGCGAAGCTGATAAATATTTGTCAAATGATCGATCATGTTGCCGTTTTCGGTTAACCTGCTAGAATGTAATTTTCTTAAGAGGTATAATTTGTTACTAAGGTTTGTTCTTTCGTGCACATTTTTAAGCGCGTTCAACACTTGCGTGCTGTCTGAAGATTTTAAGTATGGATGATCTGGTTGTCATCTATTAGTAAATTGATTATAGCTTTGGCTTTACGATTTTTATTAGTAAAATCATCAGTGACAGGATTTCGGGGTTCATTTATTATTACATCGTAAAGATCTTCCTTTTGTAGATAATTTTCTACTCTAAATTTCCACACATCGTAGTTGTTTACATTTAATTTCTCAATTACAGTGTCCTTAAATATGCTCATTTTTTTTTCTCTTTTCTTATTTTTCTAATTTATATAGATTGAAAATCTTATATAACTTGTGTTTCTACAATGCAGTGAGTAATATAATTAACTCGTAAAACAATTCAATATATTAATTATATAACAATTCCATATTCAAATAATTCGTGTAGCAAAATATTTAATCGAATATGCTTACACTTTCTTATTATACAGACATTTCCAATAATATTGCACACTTCTTTAAATGTTAATTTAGCACTATACCAGTCCTCATGATATCTTAATAATATTTATATACTTAATATTCCGCTGTGTGCCTTTTTCAATATATCATCATTTAATATAACAGGAATAAGAAAAAACTCTTACCTGTATTCTCGATAACGCAGCTACCTCCGATTCCGTCACTCGTAAAGCCGCCAAACATCTTCATTCACACAGTTGCATGTCACATTTCACAAACCAAGCCAAAGTGTTAAAAAAAGAAAATAGATGCTGGATTATTGTGAATATAAATTCTGTGTAAATTTTATAGTTGAACTTATTCCTCCAATTCTTGATTAATATCTTTTAATAAAACTCTTGATTAACATATATTTAGGTACCGAGAGATTAACTTCTCGGCACATCTTCAAAAATACAACTACATATTACAGAAACGAAAAGGACTCTGATACAATGTATTAAAAAGAAAGTTAAAAGTTTTAAGTGAGTGACGTCAAAATAACTGCAACCCGTGCAGTGCAGTGGTATGAAAAAGAGGCGAGGCAAACCACAAGAATTCACTTCTTCTCGAAGCTAGGAAAGTTTTAAATGTTGAATAGTAGAAAAGGATTTCTGGTTTTTTTCGCTTTCAGGGGTTATATTGTCCAACAATTTTCCCATCCCGGATTTTCGGGATTGCTCTCTTGAAACTCTATAGAATATCTGGATATTTCAAATAAGAAATCGGTTAACATTAATTTATTTCAATAATTAAGGTGTTATTAAACTATACTTATATTACCTACACCAAAAATGTCCAACCTGTCGGTCACCTATTTGCATATAGTAATCTTCGTCTTGTTTATCACAGAATGTCTATGATTGTAGATAGCGAAGATTTCTATTCGCAGGTACAGAAACCAGTCGATGTCATGTTGAACGGCCCAGACTTTTATTGATGCAATCATGATGAGCTCATGATAATTAATATTTAAATATAGAATAAATTTTCAAATGAAAATATTATTATTCTTATTAAAATACTACAAAAAGAAAAAGTGACAATTTTACTTAATAACGAAATTTTTATGAAAACACATAACTCTTGAAAGTGAACCTTTTCACTACTACACACGCATGTATGAGTGCTGGAAATCAGTGTAAGGCGCATCCCACACTGAGACGACAAGCGACATGTAGCCGCAACATGTAGCGCAAAAACCGGACGAAACAAAGAACGAAGTTGTTTCAAACATGTTTTAAACCAGTTTTTCCAGCGAATTCAAGCGACATCTCTTATGTGTCACCTTAGACGACGGACGTATACGGCAATATTTTCTACATTTTTACCCCCCCCACACACACACACACACAAATGAAACATTATCAATACCTAAAAACTACTGATACCTTGCAAAGAGCAAGGAGGTATACAGAAGAAAATGAAACTTTTTAAGATACGCAAAAATAACAAACAGTGACAGTCAAAAGTAGAACTAAGAAATTTAGTAACATGGGCTTAAAAACTAACAAATATTTTAAAACTGTAATGAATTTAAATGAAACGCATAGTATCACAAGCAGCGAAATCTATAAAAGTGTAGCACCATACATTCTACTACAAATTTCTAAAATGAATGAAGATCAAAACAGGTGACAGGCTTGCAGAGCTTGCGACGCACATAGTGGTATTTATTAGGTTGAGCAAAAGTTCTGGAAAATTTTTAATCTAATAGTCTACAAGTTTGCATAGTTAGACGGCGTCAAAATTTCCCAGAACTTTTTGCTCAACCTAGTATTAAAAAAAGCTGGTCAAATTCGAATTAGGAAACTAACTAAACAGATATTAAACCTTGTTATTTCTGAGCTCATTATTGATGATATTACATGTGGACCATCGGTTTTAATCCATATGAATAGGCGAGACTATCTTAATAGTAATTATTCAGGCATTGTCTAGTACTATACAAAGAATGTCTTTCTTTTTGGTAATTGTCAAATAGCATAGATTTCAATTCTAATTTAAGTGTTTTCTGTGTTGTAGAGTAGAATTAAATATGCAAGTTAAATCTGCTCAAAGTATCCACCATAGGAACACGCGCATAATATACGATGCATCTATGGCGGTGGTGGAGACATCAAACGTACTTAACTTGAATTTCTTATTAAAATAAATTGTACCTTGCTTACGTGTGCTACTTTTATTAGTAAATATGCGTCTACCTTATAATGCCACACTTCCCCATGCAATCAGTGGTGCATTTAATCTGGTGATTGGATATAAAAGATTTACATTTCACGGCTTCGAATAAAATTCTCCTTTACGTGTAAAGCATCATTTAATACTCGTGGCCCCCACTCGATCCGTTTTTTTAACACCACTTTTTATTTCAAAGAAAAATGTCCCTTGTAAATTTCGTAGAAACTTACCTCGAAGGGCGTTTCTGTTGCAATCATTGCAAACACCTACCATGATTTCTTTTTCCTTACAAAATACCGGTTTTCAAAAAACGAACCAGTGGGAGCCCTGAATGCTAAATCGACGATGATCTGCAACCTAGTAATTAACTTTCTTTTAATCTCCGGTATCTTCTTCCGTTTTGGAGATAGGAACGGTAACGCCACGGTTTGCCGCAAAGTGGTACTGTACTCATCGCGAAGCACATAGCCACTTTGCTCTAGACACCAAGTTTGAGTTAGCTGTTGCCGTTCTGAAACTAATGGAGGTGGACAGGACTATAGTGAGCACCCTGTATACGTTTAAAATTTAATTTGGAATATTAAAAAATAATTTGGGATAACTACTGATGTTATATAACTTGTGGCTAGTGCTCATAATTGTGTGTTGTCAGTCTAACAGTTAATAGTTTCTAATGATTTCCTCTGTATATAAACATAAATATAAGTTGAAACTTGTTTAAAAATGCCTTTGATCAATGCACACCTCTATTGACATTTGGCTCATGTTAAACTTTGCAATAATTAAAATGTTCAATTCATTTTATATCTCTATTATTATAATAATAATTATTATAATATTTTTTTTATTATTATAATACTCTACTAGATAGTACGCGTCAAAATTTGACAGTTAACAAAATTGCTTGCTTTTAAGTTAAAGTATTGAAATTTTTATGAATTTGCATATTGTATAAGTGATTCCCATAGATTTAAGACGATAGATGGTGCTGTCGGTGTAACCTACTTAGAAAATCTACAACTTACTAAGTTTTAAGTTCCCTAAATCTACTCAATGAAGTGAAAGACTTAAGTTTGTACCAATTATGCTTAATTTTTATCAGAAGTTTAACAAAAATATTAGGTAGAGCATTTAATTTTGTTTACTAGTCTCAATTTTTTGAAAAAATATCAATGTATATTATTTTCTAATTCCTTTTTTTAACTATACGGCGGTTAAAATTTTCATTAACTTTATTTTTATCAGTCTCATTCTAAAACCTTAAACTAAAATCTTGATGCTAGCAACTAACGATTGATAATATATATTTTTAAATTACTTGAATTTTATTTTACATACATTATTTAATTATTAAACCATAAGTATCAAGGTAATTTATTTTATAGTTCTTATATGAAAATGTTTCTTTACTTATATTTCTTTTTCTTTTTTTACGGAAAAGTGAAACAGTGAATGACAAAGTTTTCTTTGTACACACACACACATACAGTGAACCAAAAAAAAAGTATGACAACAGATTCTATTGATTTCATTGTTTAATTATTTTGATCCATGTTGTTCTTCAAAAGTAAAAGTTTATTTAAAATAATAACAATTATTAAGATGATTTACACAGCTTTATTTTACTTTAATAAAACTTATATCTAAATTATAAATTAATAAAACGTGGTGATGATATAAAATTCATCACCAATAAAAACTTGGACACTTACACAATATTCCAAAAAAATACACTTTTATATTTAAAACAAAACCATCTAATATTTCGTGTAATGTCCTTTTGCTGCTATTACAGCTTGTAGCCTCTTATTCATCGAAAGGGCCAGTTTTTCGGTTAAATTTGATGGCACATTTTGCCATATATTGAGAATAGCAGTTTTTAGTTCATTTTTATTCTTAATCTCCTTTTCTAGTAATTGTTTCTCCATATAAGCCCACAAATGTTCTATAGGATTTAGATCCGGACTTTGGGGAGTATGAGGTAGCATTTTTTTCACTTTGTATACTGACCATTCCTGTACAATCCGAGCGCTGTTTAGAAACCCACTTGGCTTCGTTCCAAATTTATACCGGGTGTAGATATTTTTACGTAAGATGTGTTACTTCTAAAATGATATTGTGACTTCTTAAAAACTTAACAAATATTTATTCGCAATCTTCCTGAGCATATTCCAAGATATTATTAGGATCTCTCCTTCATAGCTTCTTCTCGAAGCGAACATTATTACACAATATCGTTACATCGCTTCGGTGGTTCAATCATACAACAAACACTGAAGTGTTCTCTTCATTTAACTTCAAAGTGGGGGTTATCGAATTAGCAGCGACACCTGCCTTTTATTTCACATTTTCGACACGCTGTGCTTATCATCATTGCATGGACAAAAGAATAATTTCCATTTAAATTTAATTTTGAAACTGTTTCTGGTAAATTTTCTTTTAGAATGTTCAAATACATCATTTTGCTCATTTTACTTTCAATGAACACTAGATTTCCAACACCACTAGCTCCCATTGAACCTCATACCATAACGCATCCGCTACCATGTTTTACAGTCGCTTTTATATTTGCTGATTTTAGCGCTGTTCCTTCCCTTCGCCATACAAAATGCCGACTAACAGATCCAAACAAATTAAATTTCGACTCATCTGTAAAAATAACAGACTTCCAGAATTCTCATGGCTTTCCAATATATTGTTTAGCATATTCAAGACGTTTTCTTACATTCGGAGAGACAAATATGGCTTTTTTCGTGGTGTGTATGCTCTATAGGAGGGAAGGCGAACCTATGGCACGCGTTCCATAAGTGTCACGCTGCAGATTATTTTTGGCACGGCATAGATTCAGGTTCTACACTAAAATATAGTCGAATTTCAAGAAATGCTTCAATTAATCTAGATGCTATCTCTGTCTATCTGAATTCGATTATCATGGTTGGTTGTTATTGTCATACAGATTGAAGAAATTGGGATATAGCTTAATGTATCCAAATCTACTCAATATTGGCTCACAAAGTTTTAAGAATAAGAGAAATTTAGCAGAAATGTATTTAAAATGTTCCTCTGTGCCTTTGGAATTGGTAAAAAAATATCTTAATGTTTTTTGTGCTTTGCGAGCTTCTGCTCACGTTGTCGGTTCCGCTTCGAATCACTGTCATTATCATCGTTTCCATCAGTGCATATATTTTAAATTTCCGAAACTATTTCCAGTATGAAAGCTTCACCATGGACTTTACCGATGTCATGTCAGCTGTGGATATCTAGAAGAAAAACACCAATAGCCGTGAAGAACATTTTAACACGGCTTCCCCTAGTGCAATAAGCAGTCTTTTTTGGAAGGTACATACCCGCAAAGGCGTGACTGTTGCAACTCGTGGGTAAAGTCCATTAGTTGCGATCTCATTGTCATCAACTGCATATGTCAGTTCGTCATGTATTGTGCAAACGGTATTCCATAGTTCTTGTGCAGCTTGTAATAAGGATACATCATCACCATCATCATACGTCTCGAACGTCATACCATCGTCTTCGAACGATAATTCTTCACATTCTGGAAGCCAAGGATGTCAAAAACAGTTTTCAATGGTCTTCTTTGATACCATATTCCAGCACTTGTCTACGTAACACATGGCATCTAACACAGTCGTGCGAAACTTCTTTTTTTTATCAATGGCAGCAAGGACATCTTTTAGAAGCAGCTTTCGATATTTTATCTTAATATTTTTAATGATCCCTTTATCTAACTGTTGTGCCATACTGCTTCAGTTTGGAGGCAAGAAAACAAGTTCAATTGGATTTAAATTGGGAATCATGCTATGGGCGGTACAGTTGTCTACGATTATAGCCCCTTGTCTGTGCGCATTTTATCGAAACGCCGAATTTCTTTTTACCAAATGCTTATTGTCATCAAGGCCTTTCGGTTCGCAACGTCAGTTACATGCAAGTATTTGCAGTTTTTCAAACAACGAGACTTGAGAAATTTACCAATAACTAATGGAGTCAATTTCTCTGAGCCATCTATCCCTATTCGCTGCTAATAAAACGACCAATATTTTTTTGCTTACCTTACCACCACTTAATTTTTCGTTCTTAAAAGTAACAGTTTTATCTGGCAAAACATGAAAAAAACAGCCCAAGTTTATCAAAATTAAAAACATCACAAGATCTGTACCTATTGTGAATGTCACTTAAGAAGTTAACAGCTATTCCTTCGGATCTTTGGCAATAAACTTCGGTTTTCCTAGCTATGCAGCAATTTTCAGAGATTTTTCTTTTACGATAATCCATGTATTGGAACATTCTGCAATCTGGCACATTTTATCCAAGTGAAAAGATCTTTCTCAACATTCTCATGTTTTGAAACATGTTGTCGCTTTCTCTTTTGGTTGATAGCATCTTCTGTTTAAATGGATTTGAACCCTAAAACGTTATTCACTGTCGCTCTCTCTATTCCATCAGTCTTTGCGAAAGTTGTTTTCGATACATTTGATTTTTCAAAGTTTTCGACCATTTTTTTCCGCAAATTTTTCGTTTTGCTGACATCTTATATTCACAAATGACAATTAACAAATGAACGAAGACTTTACACGCAGCGACAAGTAATGAAAAGTACAAAAAACTAAAAATGCGAGATTTAACTTTTCCCTGCGCGGAGGACAAATTTCATTCGGTCTCAAGGGGTGATGGCATATTTTCCAAGAATCGGTATCTAATGCGACAATCGAGGGAGAAATCTCCAGAGCTTTGGAAACTCTTACCGACAGGAAAGAGTTTCTCTTATAGGCTGCAGCCGGGAAGAGGAGATCCCCTTCCCCGAGTGTCGATGCGCATCTAGTCACGTGGTATGCAATGTTATTTGAATCTCTAAGGCTCCGTTTAAAAAAGAAAAGGTTTCCCTCTCATTATAAAGCTATAAAAATGTCAACAGGTCTTTCTTTATCATACGGAAGTTCGTACTTGTGGATTTTAGCAAAGTCACGTGAGACTCAATGATAGAAAAAGGGAAATATTGACTAGAAGGAAAGAAGTTCCTCCTTCCGGATGTCCATTCACTTCTTTCTAAAGCTATTAAAATGAAAAGCACCGCGTGACCAATGCAAAGAAACCGACAGTTGAAGATACTTGAAAGTGAATGATATGTCTATTCGGCACTTTACATTCTGAAAAAAGGGAAGGAAAGAGTATAAAACTATAAGATATTTTGCAATAAAATGGGAGACAAAAGATGAATATATGACCATATATCCGATAGTAGCCATTGAAAACTGACCATATAGGCGGTGTATTTTAACACGTAATACCTATTAAGTCAGTCCGGACTTACGAAAAGTGACCTTATAAGCAGGGTGATCTTATAAGCGGGTGACCATATATCTGGCACTGGCTGTATATATATATATATAAAGTCAGCATTTCAAAGTAGGGTGGTTTTGGTATCTGGAGGTCATGATCGGCGAAAATATAGCAAAATTTCCCGAAGTGTTTTCCTTCGGACGGCTGCAATAGGTAGCTTTTTACTTTTTGTAATGAAAATGTTCTACTCCGTCCTATCTCGTTGCCATTAGGGGTCATACGTCACAAGAATCCCAGAAGGACATTTCCCTATCTGCCGTAAGAATAAAATAGGAGTTTCGATTTATTAAAAATTGTACAAACTTTCATTTTTCAAATGCTAATACCCACATTTGACAGTTTATTTTACTTGAGAAAAGTAACTAGGTAAAGCATGTAGTTTATACACTTTTTCTTAAATCTTCATAGGGTTAGAAGGGTTCAAAGTTTGAGGATGCGAAAGTTAAACTTACGTGACAAATTTTATTTTATAGCCACCCAAAAAATCATCCAATTGAAATGTTTTTCTTTTTTAATACGATGTAATGATTGGTCCAAAGCATAATCTAGCTATTCCTTTTACTCAAAAACACATTTATATTTATAAAAATTATTATTAATAAGTTCATATTTAAAAATACTAAGGTATCCAACTCGGGCTTACCAGATTAGTCCATAGGTAAAAAAATCATTTTTTAAATTGAAAATTCTAAATAGATTTTTTACATTTAATATATAATACATTTAATATATAACAATATATATATATATATATATATATATATATATATATATATATACATACATACACACATTTAGATTGCCCACTGACTACACCAGAAAGCATTTTTATATTAAAACTGTCAGTAATGTATTCAAATAAGTTTTGAAATTTATTAAAAGCGATATTTTATTAAATGCATGTCCGCAGTTAATAGCCGAAGAAATCACCAAAAATTTCACTACTTACAGCAGCTTTTTTGATTTTGATCAATTCAGTGGTTTCAGTGCGTGGTTCGATTATATGTCTGCTAAATTTGTGTTTTATTTATATTACTTCATTTATTGATGAAGTTTTCATTTCGTTATGGAATATTAACCGGAAATAAATCCTGAAGTATTTATAGTGTTTTAAATGCAAACGGATTAAAGCTTCGTAATCGGGCTGCACGTGATGAACATAGATTTTAATAAAAATCATTCTTAAAAATTATTTTAAAAATCACAAATAAAAAATAAAAATAAATGAATAAAAAAAAATAAATAAAAATAAACGAAGAATTTGAAATACAGTTTTCAAACAGATTCTGTTTCAAAGAAATTTTTTTCCGATTCGGCAGTGTAAAAATTAAAAATTCTGCGATGTTTAGAAGTTATATATATTAGTAAAAGTGAAACTTACTGGTCAAGTGTTGCCACTGCCAATATAATGTAAATATTGTTCACGAGCATGTTTTTTTTTTGTTTTATAATATAAAATTCTAAAATGATTCTAAGTGAACAGAAAATTAAAATTTCACAATAGAGATTGTGCAGCAAATAAAATAAGGAAAACTATTGTGTAGTTGTCTTTATTGTAGAAAATAAAATGCTTTATGTTGTAAATAATATGTGAATACTTGAAATATTGTAAATATGCTTTTTATTATTATTGGTATATTATATTTTTAACAAAAAATAATCATGGTGTTATTAGTTATTGAGAGCGTTAATTTCTTCCCCCCCCCCCCCTTCTCATTTGTATCAGCCTTTGGAAATAGCCAATTCATGGTTTTAAAGAACCCTGTAAAATTGTACTATGTATTTTCCATAAATATTTTTTTAAAGAATATTAATTTCATATGTTGTATACAGTGTGTCCACGTATCGCCAGACCGACCTTTATTTTCGCAACCGTTGGTCCTAGATGCATACTTCCAATTACAAAAATGCTTTAAATAAGGTAAAGAATTATTTTTAAAGTGATTTGGGTCAAGAAAAACATTTATTAAAAAAATTACGAAATTAAAATTTTTATGCGGTCCTCCGGTCCTATAAGTTATATTTAGTAAAATTTTCCTGTGACACTGACAAGTAAGACAAAAATGTCCCGTTATTCTGCGATTAAAAATGACCGAGTAATAGCTGTTTAAAGTTGGTGCATACTTTTTGTTGCAAATTAGGGGTCATTCACAAATATAATAGAAATATAATTCCGTCAGATATATTACAAAAATGGTCGAGAGTAAAATTGACATTGCAATATAAATTTGAAATCTTTAATCATTCTGAAATATTACTGCAAAATATACAATTTATAATAAACATATAATAAGAAAAAAAAATTTTTTGTTAAATAAAAGGACGAAAAACAACATCCTTAATTTCTTACAAAATGATACATTGGATAGGTCTTTCAAAATTAACACGATGTTTCATTGACTATATTACAGTCAGAAGCTCCGTTAAAATATCATACAACCTGGAAGTTGTGTATGTAGGATCTCTAGCTTTACTGCAACTCTAACCATCATAGACATCTACAGACCTCATCAAAACAGTGTTTATAAATAGGAACTAACAGTTAAACATAACTTAAAAGTCATCAATACAAGTAAATAAAAAAATAATAGGTAAGTAATATAAACAAGTCAATTCCTACTTAGGTCAATAAGAGAATTTTTTCTCCAATTCTTCTTTTCCCTTGAGTGGCGCTGAAAATGCCTTGATCAAGAAGGGGGTTCGCTCGATCTTAAAAAACCTTGATCAAGAAGAGGGCTCTCTCGACTATTGAAAATTAATTAATTAAATTTAATTAATAAATTAATATTTGAAAAAAAAACTTGATTAACATCAAGTGTCATCCACTACAAGTTTTTATTTTATTTATATTATTTTGTTCATTTGTTGATGAAGCTTTAATTTTGTTATGGCATATTAGCCTATAACAAATACTAAACATACTGCAAGCGATAGAGATAAATTTAAAAAATATACACGCTTTAAAATTATTTTAAAAATCATAAAATATCAGTAAATTGAAATACAATTGTCAAACAAATTTTATTTGAGAGAGCGCATTTTTTCTCCCATTCGATGGTGTAAAAGTTTATATTATGCAATGTTTAAAAGTTTTAAAAAATTGCAGTCAAAGCGAAATTTATCGGTCAGCTGTTGTCATCGTCAATATGACGCCAGCTTTACTCACCGTTAGGTTTTCTTTATAATATAGATTTGGAATTCTTAACCAGAACATTCATTTTTCTCGTATTACTATTAGTTGAAGTTAAATTTCAACTGTTTCAAGATATTTAAGTCTTATGAACTGTAATAAGAAATATGATTACAAATATTGATATCCCAGGATTGTTTATTTTTTTCTGTGATTGTTTACGATATTAAATACTGCTTTATTTCAAACTGGTTCTACCCTCTGACCCCCCCCCCCCCCGCCCCGGTCACTTTCCCACTGCTTCATTAATTTCTTAATTGTTACTCTCTGGAATTCAGTATTTTAAATCTCCTTTAACAAATTAAAATACTGGCATTGAAAAGTAGTTTGTCGATTAATTTGCTCAAACGTATTTTATTAATTATTGATAATCCTGCTCAATTTATTTGAAAAATACTACTTGAGAACATCCTATAATTTTTGAATTACTACGCCACTGCCAGTGGCACAGAGAAATAAAATTATTTTTGGATTTTGTAATCGGTAATAAAAATGTTTCAATAACTAAGTTTGGTTTCCTTATGAAGCCGAAGAATTGTTATATGACCCTATTTCTAATATTCATTGTTTTAATTTTTTTATGATGCCCTTATTCAAGTATTAGTACAGAAATGTGCGAAAAATTAATAGATTCCTTTACAGACTTTTTGGCATTTTTCACCATAGTTGAAAATTGTTTATGAATTGTATTTGTCTGCCTGGCAGCCTGGTCGTGCACTCGCGGAAATACACACGGATTTCCATGTAATTTTCATTTATTATTATGGTTTAGTGTACAATGTGCGGTATTGAAAATGAAGTGTGTAGCATTTATATTTCGTTTACAAAGACATACACGAGAATTCCGTTACAATGTGGTCTATGGGATGAAGTCGCTTACGATGTATTTTAATTATGTTAGAATGCTTCTAACATAATGAAATTGACATTCATTACTGAGATGAACTAAGACATGCTTTTTCAGGAGTATAGAAGAACTGTAATTCAAGGAGACGCACAAAAGAATTTCATTACACTGTGACGTATGGGGGAAAAATGGTTTGAAATGTTATTTTATGATGTTATGAATTATGATACTTCAAACACATTGAAAGTAAAAAAGGGATCACTGAGGTGCACTACAACAGGATTTTTATAGATAATGGAGTGCGTAGCTTTAATCGTTCATTTTCAGAAATGCACAAAAGAATTCAGTTACAAGATAGACTATGATTGATTTCATTGTATGAAAAAAATGAAATTTCTTAATAAATTTTTCTTTTAGCATTGGAAATGTTTCAGCATCTATGCCAGATACTGGATTTTTTTCCGGATTACTATTCAATACTTCTAACCGACAACTTATTAAGGATGCACTCTGAAATTTTCCAGAACCGGAATATTTCATTTTTTATTATAGCAGACTGCGAAAATATGATTTAGAGCAGCAAACGACTACATGAGAGTGTTATGGGAACAATGCACTTTCATTTCGATATTTACATTAATAACAAATAATATTTTTCTTTCCATGTCAAATGTTTAACTTTTTCGTAAATCAGATTTTTAGCGACTTATTTTGTCGCCAATTTACCTGCAGATATACATTTTCGAACGGACTGATTTTTCTAATTTAGCTTACGTTTTTTTATGGGCAAATCAATGAAAGAGAATTCGGGGTTGGAATGAAACGGATCAAATTTAATATCCACAAAAACATTTACTAGAAACAGTGAAAACTATCTATTATGGAATTACAACAAAATACTAAAATTTCAAATCACTTTAAGCATAAGAGAACAAAATATTTTACTCATTGAAATACTTCAATTTGAAAGAATATTTAATGTTAAAATAAAACTTTGGCCAGACTTTCAGTTAAAGTAATTTTCACGTAAAAGGACAATTGTCATCCCCCCCCCCCTGTAGTAGAGATCCGCACTTTAAAATATTTGGAGATCGTAAATTATTACCAGGTTCAGTTTCTTTGCATTCGCTGGAGTCTATAAATAGCTGTAGGCTGTGATCAGTGTAGAAATAATGCTTTTAAATGTTTTTTTACGAAATCTGTTTATTTGGAGTAACTATATAAAATTAAAGCATTTTCATACAGAAATGGATAGGGATGGTGCCTGATAGAATTTCTAAAGACGATTTTTTCACATGACTGAGTTCATGAAGTGCAAGGGAGCAATTGCCAATTATTTTGTAATATACACATTGGCATCAAACAATTGGCGAAAAGAGCACATGAAAAATGAATGATGTCATATGAGAAAAATTATCTGTTACCTTTGGACAATGAGGAGACTTTTGAATTGTGTGGCAGGGCCACCAGCATAGCAGTCCTAAAAATAAGCCAAAAAGAATTCGAACGCCAATTTGTACGTTAAGAGGAAAGTTTTGAGAACATAGCGTTAAAGACAATACATACCGCATTTACTGGAAATGTTTATGATTTAACAAGGAAGTCATACTCAAAAATTAAGCAGAGATCAAAGAGTTATTTCTACTGGCCGAAAGCAAAGTCGATCTTTATTCTTTTTTTTATCTAGTCAGCGTGAATAATCATCTAAATGAATTTTATGAATGCGAGAGCCGATTTAGTGGTAAAGGCATCTGTTAAATTTCTTTTCTTTCTTTTCTTTTGGAGGAAAGTTACAATGGGAACTGAAATAAAGGTTAGGATACAATGAATAAGTAATTAAAGATTAGTTTTAACTGAAATTTAGAGAAAGGAATAATTTAAGAAACATATATGTGATTCGACATCACATATATCTCCCCTTCAATCAACGAAAAGAATGTACATAAAGGGCGTGAAATCAATTTTCATATGCTCTTAGGAGTACATTATGTATAGGGCAGTCATGCAAACGAAATCAGGTATGTTCAAATTAAAGCAACAGCAATTGAACTTCTCTCTAAGTAGGCAACCATCTTAAAATAAAAGTATATCATGATATAAATATATTGGTACCATAAATTTTGTCAAATACAGATGACAATATATGTTGTTTCTATTTAGAAATAGCTGCAGCAACATCAATAAAATTTGTGATCACTTTTCAATTCGTCATATTCTGACGATGACCTGTATCAAAAATGTGCACATACAAATAAAACAAACATTAGGCCTAAGTCCACAGGTCAGTTGCCAACTGGCAATAAATTCAAAAATGTTTCTCATAATAAACATTAAATATGTGTATTGACCAATACTATAATTATAATAAAATACTCGAGTAATATAATGCAACTAAACACATAATATTAAACACAGATAAACAAAAACATAATACAAATAACGAAGGATTCTGAAATAATGTCCATAATAATGAGTAAAAGCATATATATTTTTTAATTTATATCTTCCTGGGTTTTTTTTTTTTGTCTTACAACATTGATTTTAAACAAACGTGTGCATAAGGTGATAGTCCAAGAAATGCTATAATCAGGATATGAAAAAAAATTAGCTGAAACACTGCCATAAGCCATTTAATTCACGTGACAACTGTGTTGTTGTGTGTATATTTATTAAAATGTATTTTTTTTTTAAGACCTGAAACATTAAAATTTTGAAAATGAAATTTACAATTTAGAGAAGACATTGAATTATATTGACTATCAAAACAGTATTGTTATGTAAACTAAGAAAAAAAATCCACATAAAATATTATTCGGTATCACCCATAAAATACCTTTACTGAAAACAGTTATTGATAAATGGAAGACGCTGAAGATTTACGTAGAAAGTGTAAAAGATGCTAGACATATGTGAAAAAGAAAAAGTAATATGTAAACCGATAAATAATCTCAATAGAGTGCACGGTTGGTATAAACACCAATAAAAAACTTGCAATGACCATTAAGCAGGAGTATAACAGTGTCTTTGTTTATAAAAATTGACAATATACCTTCACTGAAAAGTAGTGTGAAAACATTGATAGGTATGCAATTTTTTTCTTTATCGTCTTGACTGGCGTGTACCGTTTACCGATGTGTATAAAATTGACTGGAGTGTAAGCTTTTTTGAAAGTGCCATGAGCAAACGTGTAAATACCTTGTACAAATTATAAGAGAACGAATATTGCGTTAAAGGTGAAAAAAAAATGTGTGAATTTTGGCAGATGTAGTAAAAAATTTGCACTTTGATAGAATTTTAAATAAAGAACCAGTAAGCTCCGTAGGTATAATGACAATACAGATAGTATGTGTATAAGTATACATTGACTGAAAAACAAACTATTAATGGTCGCGTATGCGGCGTGAAGTACTACTGTATATCATGCGTACCCAATTGAAAGTAAAGAAATTTGAAGAAGCAAATGTAAATCATACATAAACATCAACATATGTTATGCAGAAAAGTGTCTATATTTGTCTGAATTAATCCAAAAATGTAATGAAATTTGCATGTGTAAACAGGAAAACATGGAATAATTGGTAACACTAGTGCAAGTGGGAAGGAAGCAACTTGAGCTGTATTGAATCATTCATAACTAATGAAAATTTAAAAGAAACGACCAATGTATTCTAAACAAATGACATAAAATATTCCAAAAACTGCACTGAGGACCACTAACCAAACAACTGCACATGTAATTAATGTGTTTGTAAGTAACTTCATCTGAATAGCATGCTGCAAAAATATACCTTTGTAAGAAAAACCACTGTAAAACGATGTAGAAACCATTGTAGAAACCTTTTGTAAAAAAATATTTTGTACTTGCTGCATGCCAAGCGAAGTTTTTGTGAGTGAGGGTCATTTGCGAAAATAGAGAAGTACACCAAAAGAGAAAAACCTTTGTAAGAAAACTCAACATTGTAATATTGGTAAACCAATGAACATTCGCATAAACACTGCGTGTAAAAAAAAGTGCAATTGATGATCAGAAAGCCCCACAAAGAAACAGAATATCTACACCAAGTTATGACCAAAAAGACGTAATATTTTTTTGAAATCATGGTGACCGCAATGCAAAGTAAGTATGAAAATGTAATCTAAAATAATAAAAAGGTAACTATGTGTGATTTTTTTAAAAAAAAAATATGTACATCAGAAAGCAAACCAAGAAAAGTAGACAGAACATAACGGAAAAACATTTGAGATCCACCGCTGAAGTCTTACTGGCAATTAGGGCTTAACCACCAGAAGAAAACTAACAGTAAATCAAAAATGTGAAATTTGGAATCATTCATCTATTCCTGTCGACAAGAAACAGTTGAATGAAAGAATATCCGAGACAAGTGTATTGCACGAAGAACACAGACCATGAAATAATTGACATTAATCAATCTTTAAATAGCAATGTTTCAAAATTTGTATATCCTAAGAAAACAAATATATTTGTGTAAGAAAAATGTATGAGAAAAAAAAAACCCTATTAATCGTTTACGTTTATTTTATGAATAAACGCATGCGAACAATGTAAACATTCACTGTCGAAGGGAGCAAATAAAGTCATGTATCGCATAAAGTTAAGTAACAAAATGTGTAAATGAATGAATAAGAATTAACCTTGCACTAGCATGCCTGAAGGGAGGATGTATGTATAAGTTATGTTGTACGTTGAAAAAAAACTTGTTTTTGCTTAAAATAAAATCTAAATGTATCACAAAAGGAAGAAAAAGCAGGGTGATTTATGTCTAAAGACTTCTTGTAAGAACGGTTGTGTGCGATGCAGTTAATGCATCTTGAAATATTTTTACAATTAACTGAAGTGTGAGATTCGCCACAATTAGCACATGCCAAATCATATACACAAACTTTTGCCAGATGGCCTAGCCGTTGGCAATGGAAGCAACGTTTTATATTAATAAATGGCCTGACAGTGTAATTAATAGAATTAATATTTAATTTACCATGTTGCATTAAGGAATTAGCAATCCATGATGTAACACTGATAGTCCAATTGTATTTTAAACCTTGTCTTAATTTATGTTTTCTTCCAAAGTGAATGGAAGGAATGGTGTTGCCAATCATTTCATTTATAGCTATCATAATATCTGGCACACCTATATTATCATCAACACCCAATAAAATTATTTTTGTGCAGTCAGAAAAATCCCTATCTGGAGTTTTGTTCTCACAAAACTTTAAAATGTAATCAGGTACTGAAATAAAATTAACATTTTTATTTTTTGAGAAGTCAGAAATAGTTGTACCAGAATCTGTGTCTGTTTGAGTTTTAGCATTATCTAAAATTTTGGATGACGAGTCTTTAACATTAGAATTAAATTTCTTATCTTTAACTTTAATTATATTAAGTGGTTCATCCAAGTTATGTCCATCAATGTCGCATTGAACAGCTATGTCATTATGCGTAGACTGTTTGGACGAGGTAAGTGTCCTTACCTTTTCAAATAAAAGCTTATTTACTCTTTGTAAGTCGTCATTACCTTTTTGTAAAACATTCCACTCTGATTGAACACTACCCATCAAATCATTTAAAATATTAAATTTAAATTCAATTTCTTTTTGATAAGAATTAAACTTCTGAACGAGTTCAGGATAAGCCTCATTTAAAATAGGGTCAATTAATCCCTGAACATCTGTAACAATAGTTTTAGAATATCTGTTAATAGTTTCACTTAAACTACTTAAACATGAAATCTTAAAAGGATTAGAATCCAAACCAGTTGTTTCAGAATCAATGTTAGTTTTTGAAAACATTACCTGTTGTGCATTAGGTTTTAACTGAAAATTAAATACAGCAGAGGGCTCTTGTGTCAATTTGTGTGGCTTTTTATTACCCATCATATATCATGAATTATAAAATACAAAAACAAATACACAAGTACTCTATCTGATAATTCCAAAAATATGAACCTATCTAAATGCAATATAATAAATAGTAGTCAAATTTTAGATTTTTTTTAAAGTGAATATTAAAAATTTTAAATGTTAAAGATATAGCCATAAACTAATAAGTATTATACTCCACAGTTAAAAACCATGATAATGCATGTAAAAAAAAAACTTCTAAATAGTTATTTAAATATCGGAAAACTGCACTCTCTGTAACGGAATACTTTTTAGTGACTGCATATAGGAACAACAAACATTGCAATTATATGCATAAAAAGGGTTTTAAAATTAAATTAAAAGGGGGAAAATAGTCAATTCAATTGACCCAATTTTTTTTCTCAAATCATATTGTTTATCTTCTGTATGAAATGCATAAGAAATACTATAATGCATCAAGAAAATTATCAAAAGATTTTCGTTTACCTAAATAACCTAAAATGAAAGTTCTTATAAGGCTATAGATACTGGCGGAAACTAATCATGCATGCAAAACTTTTAAATATTATATCTTTTTTTAAACAAATCTTTCTTTTTGTGTCTATAATAAAAGGAGAAGAAAAATTATTTCATATTCTCGCTATAGTATAATGCACTGTGAAAAATAGTTTCACTTGAATAGATATAATCAATATGCACTCTACTTTAAACATATTGATTATCTAGATAGATTTAATTATTCAAGTAAAATCATGGCTACTTTTAAGCAGAGATAAAAATACTTCCTTAATAGTACTGTACAAACACATTAAAACATAACTTACCTTTAAACTGAGAACCATTTATATAAATAGAGATTCGATTCAACTGGTAAAATTTTATATCCCTCAAAATGAAAATAATGTCAATAATAAATGAAATCTTTATTCATTACCAGTATTCATCTTTATCTCTCTATATATTGTTTTTTTTAAATAAGACTTCCTGTCCAAAAAAAAAAAAAAAAATAGTTTGAAACTGGCAGGATCCTGTTTTATTATTTACTTGGAAACAAAAATATTTTAGATGGACCATTAACTTACCTAAAATTTTTTTAAATGAAAGTCATAATATAAAATATAAGATAAATAAATATATATATATATATATATAACAGTCAATTTATAATACTTCAAAAGGAACTGCACTAAAAAAATAAACAAAATATATAATCATTAAATAAAATGAGAGAAATGATAAAAACTTTTTTTTAAGAAGAAGAAGAAAAAAAAAACATAAAAAAATCCAAAAGAATGCGATCCATAAAACACTTATTCTAAATTAGTACTTATTCTAAAATACTTATTCTAAATTTTTAAAAATAGATTGTCTTGATCTTTGTGATACTTATTCGAGCCAAAAGTGAACAGTAAATAAGTATTTTGGATATCTGAAAAATGTAATTTTATCATGCTATCGTTTGGCATCTTAGTTCTTAAATAGCATTTGTAAAACTGTGATAAATTTCAAAGAAATCTAAACGTATTTACAGCTGTTATTATTCATGCAAACAAAATATGAGCATGAGAAAATAAAAATGCATAATCAACGACAATTGTTAAAAATTAATGTATTATTTTAAATACTACATTTTATAAAAATGTCATGTAGTCAAAATAGAAATTGAGCATTAATAATTATAAAAATATAAAATGCATATAATATTTTTCTCATACTCACATGATAAGCTGTAATTGTTTATATATATGCATATTTTCTTTTATGCTCTTCCATTTTTATAATCGATGTAACTGTATCAATATTTGATATTCATTATTATATTGTACCTTTTTTATGACACTTTTAACTGCTTTCATTCCATAGTTAACAGTATTATAATGAAAATGAACGTTGAATATCGAATTTGAATTTAAAACACACAATAGGTTAATGCACTTTTTTTTGCAGAAAGGCAATATTAGCACCCACAAGTGGAAGTAAAAATAAAATAAGTGTGAAAACAATACGTCGATGTATGTGGATTAATTTAAAAACATGAAAATCTGTAGCACTTTAGAAGCATAAGTAGAGAATTGAATCAGTATATTTCTGCATAAATTTATGAAGTATCCAAATAAGTCGAAATAAAAAGCACTGATTCATCCAAAGTCGGTGAACAGAGTAACCCGGAGGCGAACTATAGGAGTCACATATAGGCTACCGCAGCTTCCTAAGCCTACATTGGAAGGAGAGGCTGTAACAAGCGGGAAAGATTACGGCGAACATCGTGAAAAAAAATTCTTGATCCGAAGAATCAGCTGAAACAGTCATAAATGACACTCGCCACTGGGATCTAACTCCATAATTATTAAAATAATGAAATCCATTAGAAAAAGTCCGGCAGCATAAATTCACAGGAAACACGGGCACTTCATACAGCAGTCAGGTAAATGGGAAGTTACTTAACAGACCACGATCCCCATAAATAATAGGTAGTCATCTATCGAGGCAATAGACATTCCAAAAATACCGGTAGAAAAGACGTCTAGAAATTCACATCCGTAATAGGCAAACAAATAAACATCAGGTAGGCTAATAAAAACAGACAGGCAGGCTAATAAACAGGCAGGCAGTCTAATAAACAGGCAGGCAGTCTAATAAACAGGCAGGCAGTCTAATAAACAAGCAGGCACCATCCCATAAAGTTCCGGAAAAATTTTGCGAATGCCCTGTATCGGCACCAATATTTTGTAGTAGAGATCCGCACTTTAAAATATTTGGAGATCGTAAATTATTACCAGGTTCAGTTTCTTTGCATTCGCTGGAGTCTATAAATAGCTGTAGGCTGTGATCAGTGTAGAAATAATGCTTTTAAATGTTTTTTTACGAAATCTGTTTATTTGGAGTAACTATATAAAATTAAAGCATTTTCATACAGAAATGGATAGGGATGGTGCCTGATAGAATTTCTAAAGACGATTTTTTCACATGACTGAGTTCATGAAGTGCAAGGGAGCAATTGCCAATTATTCTGTAATATACACATTGGCATCAAACAATTGGCGAAAAGAGAACATGAAAAATGAATGATGTCATATGAGAAAAATTATCTGTTACCTTTGGACAATGAGGAGACTTGAATTGTGTGGCAGGGCCACCAGCATAGCAGTCCTAAAAATAAGCCAAAAAGAATTCGAACGCCAATTTGTACGTTAAGAGGAAAGTTTTGAGAACATAGCGTTAAAGACAATACATACCGCATTTACTGGAAATGTTTATGATTTAACAAGGAAGTCATACTCAAAAATTAAGCAGAGATCAAAGAGTTATTTCTACTGGCCGAAAGCAAAGTCGATCTTTATTCTTTTTTTTTATCTAGTCAGCGTGAATAATCATCTAAATGAATTTTATGAATGCGAGAGCCGATTTAGTGGTAAAGACATCTGTTAAATTTCTTTTCTTTCTTTTCTTTTGGAGGAAAGTTACAATGGGAACTGAAATAAAGGTTAGGATACAATGAATAAGTAATTAAAGATTAGTTTTAACTGAAATTTAGAGAAAGGAATAATTTAAGAAACATATATGTGATTCGACATCACCCCCCCCCCCCCCCAAAAAAAAGCAATACCGGAACGGCACGGTGTTTGGGGGCATTCAGACACCATAGCACGCCTATAAATTGAGTACCAAAACTAATTTAAAAGGAAAGAAAAGGGTCACTTATTAAAATTCGATACTTCAATATCATGAGAATATTTTCAGCAGTATAAATAAGAAAAATGGAGTAAATAAGTTTGAATTTTAGAAATGGCATGAAAAATTTTTAAATAGAATTGAAGATTTATTTTCTGTTTGCCTTGTTAAAAAAATATTTTACTTTAATTTCAAAATTATCTTGAGCAATCTCATGA
This sequence comes from Maratus speciosus, assembly GCA_963932465.1. Classification (NCBI taxonomy): domain Eukaryota; kingdom Metazoa; phylum Arthropoda; class Arachnida; order Araneae; family Salticidae; genus Maratus; species Maratus speciosus. Next base: position 218,958,322 of record OZ010787.1, read on the forward strand.
AATAATTAGTCTGGGTAAATAAGAAGAGCAGAGTTCTTGAAAAATAGAAACATTGTAATATATATATATATATATGCACGATTTCTATCAATAAAAAATCATTTGTAGTGGCTCCATCTATTTTCAGTAAAAATAATCTATCATTCAATCAATGATAAAATTTGCTAAGTAAGCAGCAAAAATGAGAAATAAACGTTAGTTGTAATAAGAAATATTAATAAAGAAAAAAATAATATACCAGGCTTTTTAATGCTTTCCAAGAGAGTTAAAAAGTTTTATGACTGCAGTTTGACTGTCTGTGGTCATGTAAATGATAATATGTATTATAAAGTTTTATGTTCTCAATTGAAAATTAAGCGTGTATATTTACAGGTTCACTCAAAACAATTTGTTTGCATTATGGTTTGCGCGAAAAAATCGTTTGTCATGTATTTTAATGCTGTCACATTATTTTGAATATAATGAAATTAATATAAATTTCTGGGGTGCAATAAAACATGATTTCTATAGAATATGCCCAGATAGCATTTTTTGCTTTTTAAAGCCTTTTTTCAACCATGCTACGTAAATGTTTGAATGCTTTTTAAAGGCTCCGCATGAAAAGTTTGTAAATGTTTTGCAAAGGATTGAAAAAGGTTCCTAGTTGACGCTATCTGAGGGAGTTTGTAAGTGTTTCATGATAAGCATGTGAAAAGGAAGAAACGAAAGGGTAGTTACAGGAGTTACAATCAAAGATTGATGAAAGGCTTTTATTACAAGCGTGCATAAAAAAATGAAAATGAGGTTTTTATAAATCATAAAATCTTATTTGATAGAAAAATGAGATAAATAACTCAACTTAGAATTTTTCTGAGCTGAGCATATTTTTTTTTGTTGTTGTTTGTTCCTGTCTAAATTAAATTTTAGTCAAATATTATCTATACATTGAAAAATACTGGTTTTTATTAGTCCACATGTTTATCAAATTACTTATTTTAATTAATATGTTCATTTTTTACCTTGAAAGAAATTCTTACATCCCTGTCTTTTACTATGTATGTATAAAATATATGTTTAATTTTTATCAATTCGCTACATTATTAGATCCTATTTTAATAATAAAAAAAGCTTAATAATGTTAAGAGGCTACTTCACTCGCACAGAAACACCCGATTGCTAATGTTAATCCGCTGGGAGATTTTTTTTTTAAATATCTCGCTTGCGTTTTTTTTTTTTTTTTTTTTTTTTTTTTTGCATTGCATACCTGCAGTTTTGATACAAGGGCCATTTTTCGAGTTTGTTTTACAAGGTTTTTTTGCTTATTAGGATATATTCAGAACTGCTTTCAAAAGCGAAAATACTCTAGTGAAAAAAAAAAAACATTGCAAACAAAACTGAAAACTTAAAAAAAAAAAAAGGTGTTTGTACAGATTGACCACAAGTAACAAATAATAAAATTTACAATATTGAAATGCAAACGAGATATTTAGAAAAATTCTCCCATAGGATTAACATTAGCATGCAAGTGTCTACGCATGAGGGATGTGTAATACCATTAAAAAAAATTTCTTAAGGAAAAACACTTTCATTTGAATAAAAACCATTCCAAGTAAAATTTTAATTAATTATCAGCACTGAAATTATTGAAGATTAAATACGTGAAATTTTTTACATTGCTAACTCGGCGCAAATCAACAGTGCATTGGAGCACTATTTCAAGGATCCGGGTTCGACATTTTTCATTCTGTTTATTTACGCTTAGTTAGCAACTTGAAAAATTTCACATATTTAATATTAAAAAATCATTCTTATACACATAGGCATAGGAGTCTTGAAAATTATTGGTAACTTAAAATTAAAAAAAGCAAAGGGATTTTTTTTTTTGTCATTTATCCTTTAACAAAAGAAAAAGGAGAAATTCAATAAAATAAAAAAACTAAAAGCTTTTTTATATTAGAGGGTAAGAAAAGTATTTAAAATGTTACAGGGACTTGAGAACATACAACTCTATGTCTATGTTTATACATAGTAAATTTAATTATACTTTCAGTTACTTACCTTTTGAATCCAGTTCACTATTCAGGATCAGATAATTTTTTATTGTATACATATATAATGAAATCTTGTGTTTACCTACAATAAATAGCACATCAAATATGTGGAATTCCAATATAGTGTACATTTAATGACTGTAGAAGATTGTATATTTTTTATATTACTACTTCATTAATTTTTTAATTCTTTCATTTATTAAACTTATTTCTTAGAATTTTCAATTATTATTTAGAGAATATTGTCAGATTTATAAAATAAATCCTCCATAGGATTCTGATTGATGACCACAGGAATATATTTAGTCTTTTCTCTGAAAATTGTTTAATGATGCAAAATGCAAAAGAATTTTTTTTTACAAATTCAATGATCTTTCCAGCATTTTTACATAAAAATAGCAATTTCTTGCTTGTTTAACAATGTAAATTACATATTACAATAAGACAAATTTTAAAAATCATCTGCCTTCCTCCCTTCTCCAATGTTTTTCTTTTACCAGAGAAATATTATCCTATGTACAACAGAGCAAATACTAAACTAACATTATTTCTTTAGTTTTTTAAAGTATAATTTAACTCACTTAAATTGTTCTTTTTCTGATTGTAATTATTTTTAATAGTAACTTAAGACTGAAGCAATGAAAAATATTTCTCAGTATCAAGGAAATAGTCTCGAAAACAAATGAAACATCATTCAGTTTATAAAATTCTATTTATTTACATATAAGGAATTAATATAGTAATTTATTTACATATAAAGAATTGATATAATTAACAGGAACTTCATTAAATTTTTCTTCTTGATTCATTCTTTTCTCTCTAGAAAAAAATAAAAAATAAAATTATAAACACACAAATTACATACGTATAGTAAAAGTAAATAAAGTACAGTGTGACCTCGAAAATCCAGCATCAAAGTCATCTCGCCGCTTTCTTTTTTTTACACTTCCACCTTATAGGAGAAAGAATAATAATAAATCGTTAAACAATTAAAAATTTCGAGATTGAAAGCAATGGATTGGCTGACAGTGAGATCGCAGATGCTATGCTAAATTGAATCCCTTCTGAGTACAGAAGAAAAGGTATCAGTGGAAAAATGCTTAAATTTGACTGGGAAAACTAACATCTGCTTTAGATAAATAAGACTATATTTTCAAAATCAATATTCTACATTTGTGTAAAATTAAAACTTGTTAAAAAGCTGTTCAAATAATTGAAGGAAATAAAATTGACATCGATGTTTAGGAAATTACACGAGAAGAAATGATATATATTAGATTTTTTTTTTTTTTTTGTAACATAGAAAATATGAATAGAAACTTTTAATTTTAATATTTTTTAAAATATTTAATTTTCTATTTTTCTTACATAACTATTACTTGGGTATGAATTAAATTATGAATAACGGCAGCATTAAGACTATTAAAAATATTTTTGAAGTCGGAAATTCGGCATCGTCATGGTCCTGACAATGCCGGATTTTCGAGGTTATACTGTACACAATAGAGAGCAGGGTTGTAAAAAACCCGGGTTTTTTGTTAAAACCCAGCCCGGGCGGGTTTTATTAAAAAAACCGGGTTAAATGGGCATTTTTCCCCGAGTTAAATGGGCTATTTTTCCCGGGTAAACTGGGTTAAAATGCCAAAGTGGGGACTATGATTCCACCTTCCTCACAAATAATAATTTTCAGGGTTGCCACTGTATAGGGAAAACTGGAAAAACTGAGGGAATTTAGAAATGAGTATTAAAAACAAGAAATTTTACTAAATTTTGGTACTTTTCAAAATTTATCCGTTGAAATTTTGAAAATTCTCAGAGGAATTACTCGGGGAAAATTTAATTTTTTGCTTAGGAAAGCGCAAGGAATTTGATTGTCGAAATAAGTGGCAATCCTGATCTAAAATACAATCTTTGTGAATGCTTCATAGTCTTATAGATGAGAATGACTTCATAGTCTTAATAAGGATCTCAATATTTTTCTCTGTTCTTAAAATACACACATATATGATCCCTATAACAAACAAATTTTTAAAATTGCAAAGCTATCAATTGTGTGTTATTTAATAAAATATAACTTAAAAAAAAAACTTGCTCCTTTGAAATTAACATGAGATAGTAAATGTTGATAAAAAAAATACCTTACAACAAAAAAATTTTCTTATATGTTATATGTATATACAGGGTGTCCACTCTCAACGGTGTCCAATGGCTAATTTCTAAATCGTTAGTCATAGACATATAGTTCAGATTACAAAAAAATGTTTTTAATTGAGGCAAAGAAATATTTTAAAAGCAATTTTGGTCAATAAAAACATTTCTTAAAAAATTACAAAATTTAAGTTTTTATACCCCCCCCCCCGGTCCTATAAGTTATATTTAGTAAAATTTTCCTATTACACTGACAAGTAAGACAAAAAGAGTCCTGTTCATATAAAACTAAAATTGACTGAGTTATGAAACTTTAAAAATGAATGACTTATACCACTTTTCTGCATCTGAACACAAATGAGTTTGGCCATGCTTTGAGAGGTCATATACTAAGTGCTTAAAATTTCAAAGAAATTTTCATGTGTATCTGTGCTTTAAAAAAAATAGTATGAGTGTTACAATTGAGTTAACTTTTATTAAGTTTCAGATTGGCTAAAATTATTGTATTTTAACATATGTTTTATTTTGTAAGGATTTGAGACTATTTCTTTTAACAAATATTATGTTATTTTATTTGACTTCAACGATCGTATGTATGTTTTCCCAGTTCAAAATTTGTACTCGAAATTTCACTCACTTTCAAATATCCGATCGAGATTAAATTTTACATATATACTGATGTAAATCCGATGATAATCTAATATGATTTTTGGTGGTTACCATTCATACTTATTTTACAGGATAACGCGCAAAATTTCAAATAGATTACCGACAAGAAGTTTAAAAAAAAATTTTTAGATTAGATAACACAAGACTGTTATGGTTGTGTTTTTTAACTTTTATGTAATTTTTAGCACTGAATTTGAGAATCACCTCAATTTTTTACCATCATCTCAGGATGTTTTGCAAATCATAATTTGTCAAAGTTAAAAAATAACAAAAATCAGATACTATAAAATAGAGGAGATGGCTGAGTTTTTTAACCTTTGATAATTGATTTTTATCTACTTTTTAGCACTGAATCTGAAAATGACCTTCATTTTTAACCATCACGTTATAATTTTTTTGCAAATCGTAAATGCCAAAGTTAAAATATAGCAAAAATCTGGTACTATAAAACAGATGTAAAACTTTTTTTTATATAATTTTCCTGACATGATGGTTAAAAATGAAGGTCATTTTCAGATTAATCGGCAAAAAATACATAAAATAATTTAATAAATATAATTAGTACAAATATATTTTCTAAGATTCAAAGAAGTGAATAAATAAAACAAAATAACCATAAACTGTTAACAAATATAACATTTGTTCCTTTCCAGAAATATATTTTAAAAAACCCAGCCCGGGCGGGCAGCTGGGCGGGTACCCGGGCAGCTACCCACTACAACCCTGATAGAGAGTGACACAGACAGAATCTTCATCTGGGAGTGTTACTCATAAAATGAACGTTTTGATTTTGTGACACAAAAAAAAAAAAATCCCTACATAATGAAAAGCACAAATAACCATAATAAATCTAGCCTTTATGTGTTTAAAGGTTTCATAAAAGAGCATTTTCTTATATCTTCAGATGATGGGGAAAAAAAAAAAAAAAGAAGAAGAGTGAGAAAGAGTAATAATTAGTGAAATAGGTGAAAAAAAAAAAAAGAAAGATTATATTCTATCAGCAGAGGGTATACACTAAAGAGTAAACACTATAGCTACAAACAGCATGGTTCAGTGATATATATAAATGGATAAATATCCGATATTTATTTTCAAAATATTGTGTATATTTTCAGTCGAGCAAGAGTAAATGGATTTTTCGACTTTGTCGTTCTGTAGATAAAAAACTTTTGCTCTGGCAATATGATAATTTTAGCCCCTCCCCCCCCCCCAAAAAAAACCCCCAGTAAAGTACCAATTATACGTCTTTCAGGAAACCTTTCTAAAACGATGCATAACTGAGAAAGGCGTATAATCGAAATTTTAGTCGGCTAAGGTGCAAAATCTTTGACTGTAGAAATACAATGCTACAATCGCACAAATTGAATTTTGATACCATTTTTGATTGTTTTAAATACATTATTATATTGAAAAAAAGTTAGCCCTTTACACTCGAGGACTCCGGAGCGGAGCCATTTAAAATTTGTCTTCAAACTTGAGGGCTCCACTACGGAGGCAATAAAAATAATTTTGTGATATCTGTCTAGAAAAGCCAAGATTACATATTGGCAATTGCTTCAAGAGGTATCACACTTTACGATTACAAAATGTAATAATTTTATAATTTTTAGTTTTTTTTTTAATATATCATAACATTTGTATTCGTATTCATAAAGAATTAAAAAAATAATAAGATATAACTAAAATCACTTTGAGTTGCTGGTAATACAAATGAAAAAAACCTTTGAGTGCAAAGGGTTAAAATATTAAAAAAAATAATTAAATAATTTCTAAAATTGAAAAATAAAAGTTAGAATTATCAAACCTTTTATATCAGTTGCATACCTTGTTAATTAAACTAATTTTTAATCATCGTTTGACAAGCCGATTCACTTTAAAGACTTAAGCAAAGCATTATTTCAAGAATCAGAAGTAAATTTGCTTCATATACTTTTTACGCTTTCTGTATATTAGTAAAATATAGTAGTATAGGCTTGTTTACGCGTAGATGTAATAGTTTTTCTATTTATTGAACATCATACTGTATATTATTCATAATTTAAACTAGCCTAAAAGTAGAACTTTTGTTTATACAAGAAGTTTAACATAAAAGAAGGTAGAGGGAGGAATGGGACATGTTTAATTCTTTCTTTTTAATAAGATGAATGTAAACTGCTAATATGCAAATATTTTTAGAAGGTAATATATTAATTATAACATTATAAATATATTCATTTACTTCAAAACATAAATAAATTGAACTGATGATTTTTTTAATGCTATCTCTGATTGACAATCCTAAATTTTCCTTCCAGTGATGAAGTTACTTAAATTTGATATTGTAGCACAGACATCAACCTACAATCTTTGTTAGACTGTATATATAGCCAACAATAGACTATTTGCCCCTTATCATACATTGTTTTATAGCTGTCCCATACCTCCCTGTTAGTGGGAAGGTATGGGACACATTTTGAAATTTATAATTTCTTTATAAAATTGTTTCTGCAAATTATATTTCTATATTGTTCAAGGACATTAGAGAGTGTTTCATTTTGTATTCTATATATCAAAATTTTGTTTATGTGTCAAATAAAGTTGATTTTGTTATTTTTGTAAAAAGCATCACATTCCTCCCCACTCTCCCCTCAAGGTCAAGTAAATAATAATTACTGTATAATTAAATATGCATAATAAAGATGAGATACATTTTCCAGGAATTATTCAATGGAACTTTCCTCATAAAGGTATCATATTAATTCACATCAAAGTCGTAAAGTAAGGAAGTTTTATTTCAGGTTTAGCCAGTCTTAATAATAATAAAAGCTTGATTAATACATAAATATATTTGATAAAAAGATTGTGATTACCAATTATCAGCAATATCTTAATTTTTTTCAGAAATAAATTTATACTTTCTTCACGAAAAAACAATGAGTTCAGTCATATATCGAGGATTATATACAGTAGACTCTCTCAAATCCGCACAGCTTGGGACCAGTGGTTGTGCGGAATTTAGAATTTTGCACATTTCTGATCATTACTTTGTTTACATTTTTTAAACAGTAATTTGAATGTAATAATGCATTCAAAATTATACATAATGCTTGCAATATGGTAAAATATTAAAATAATTAAGTAAAGTAATAAACTACAATGATAAAAAGTAAGATCATTTTGAAAATGATTAAAATATTGAAAGTAAAGGTCAAGTAAATGATCAATAATGTATAATTAAATATGCATAATAAAGGTAAGATACATTTTCCTTGAATTATTCAATGAAATTTTACTCATAAAGGTAACCTATTGATTCAAATCAAAATCATAAAGTAAAAAAGTTTTACTTAAAGTATCTTAAAGTAAAAAGTTTTCAAAAAAATGGGTTGCTCATGGAGGGAGTTCAAATGGGATGGTCTCTGAATGGAGATAAAATTAGTATTGAGCCTATGGGAATAAATTTCGTTCCATGAAAAAATGATTGGTCAAGGAGGTGGTCGCACAGGGAGGTTTCACTATATATATATGTGTGTGTGTGTGTAAATATATGTATATATTTAACACTGGCGTACAGTTACAGAAAAGTACAAACTTTCATAGGAAAAAGAAAACATTATTCGTACCATTGAGCATGAACTCACAAAAACAAATTTTGTTAAAATATATAATAACCAACCTGTTAAATTAGAAACAATTGTCTGTTCCACTTCTTGCTGGGCAATTTTAGATTTTGTACCCTCTGTTAGGACTTTGTTCCAACATCATCTGTAATTTTCTCAACATGCTAGCAACCATGACTTCAGCATCTTTACCAGATGATGTCATTAGTTCTTGAAACTAAAAAATAAAACATAAAATAATAACAATGAAGAAAAAACTTCTAAACCCTTCATGACAAGCCTCCCATGTACCACTATTTTCAAATAGTGACTTTTTCCTTATTTAATAAATTTATATTAAATAAGGTAAAAATGGTACTTTTTAGTTAGCCGGTCGCCAGTGTTATGTATACAAGTATATATACATATATATGTATGTATATCTAACACTGGCGCCCGGCTAACCGAAAAGTACCGTAAAAATTACCATTCTGATATAGTAATAGTTACAAGGACTGTGTACACACTTTATATCACACATATGTTGTCATGAAGGGTTTAACATTACAATACATTTTGTAATATATTTTTGTACCAATTTATATTTATTATTTATTATCAACTACACGGTAGCAGAAAGTTAGAGATAGGAGTCGCAGATTTTTTTTTTTTTTTTCGTTTGCAGGTTATTTTTCTATTGAACCCTTATTTCGCTTTATATTATGTTTGGCTCTTTCTTACTTAATACAAAAACTTAAGATTATTATTAATAAAATTAATAAAATGCATAATAACATTTTTAAAAAAAGTGATCGTTTGATTAACACTTCGATTGTAAAACTTGCAACCTGTCAAACCTGTTTTACCTGCAGATTATTTTCTGCCTCTGAAATATCTGTTGCAGACACTTGGAGGATTTTCTGCTATTGGGTCAACTACTAAAAGTACACTTATTAAAAGTATGTACTAACTTTATTTGGTGAAATTGGTTGTCGGGATAATCAGGTAGTACCAAAAGAAGTAGTAGTATGAATTTCATGCCCTGTCAATTTTCACACTGATCACACTGCCAGTACAGATAAAATTATGGGGGGGAAGGGACAAGAAGGGTAAGGTAATTTCATATTTATTAATTAAACAACAATAATAATAAACCAAGTTTTAATTTGTATGAATTTACAAAACATTTAATTTTTAAATAATTCTTATTTTGATTTCATTTTTTCTAATTTACTATTAATAACTAAAAGTATTGATGGGCAATTTTAAAATTAACAAGCTAACTGATAAGCATTTAAGGCTCATGATTTTATAGGCTGTGCTTAATATAACGGTATCACTTCAGAGAGGTGGAGTTTGGCACTTGATATCTTAAGATATCTCTAGGGAGAGGGAGAAGATTCATTTTCGATATTGTTACCATTTTTGATCCAACCAAAATATTCATTTTTCTATTTGTAACTTTCTTTACATCAAAATATTCAGTTATCTATTTTTATGAAAATACTAAGTTATTATTAAAATCATTAAATGATTATATATACAATTATTTCATTCTGAAATGTGGAATACCTCAACGTTTGGCTTTCCTATTTTTTTAATATATATTTGCATATAATCCGCTGTTGGAGAAACCAGATAGTACGTTTGAAGTGATACTTGTGCTTATTAGTAAAATAAAGAGGAAGAATGTTGTCTATCTGTTTTGTTGATAAGAGCGGCAAGAAACAATATATCTGTTGAATACATTATGTAACAAAGAGCTATTTTTAAATACTTTTAAAAAGTTTTATTGATATAAACTTATTTTATATTTAATATAGTGATATTTTACATACTCTTTCTTCTTTATTAGAAAATTTTATAAATAACAGATACATAACAATATATTTCCATATAACTGAAAATATGTAAAAATAAAATGAAAGGAAAAAAAAATAAAAAGAACTTTGAGGCACTGATAACAATATGATTAGTGATGGAAGGGTGGGACATAATCCAGGAATGATAATGTAAGATATTGTAAAGGCCGGAAAGATTACAAAATTACTATAAAGTTGGAAACGTTATATATGTACAGCCTCTTAATATTAAAAGCTTTGCCGATTCTCAATCAGCTGGCAAAATGACATACGAAAATTAATTTCTACTGTAAATATATGTTTATTTTCAATAAATAATTTTTTTATTCTTCACTACACATAGCAAATTTATTTTTTGAGATGTATACATGCACATGATTTAGTGGGGGTTTTTTGCAGAAAAACTTTTAAATAATTACTTGTGTTTGAAGACAGTTTTTAAATTTTACATATAGCAGCTACTATAAATATAGGAATAGCGAAAAGGGAGTTTGTGCAATAAGGATAAGATATTCTCAAATAAATTTAATGAAGGACATTATAATTATACAATTATTGGCACAGATGTCCTATTCGCCCCATATTGGTGCGATTTTTTTTCGGTTGCCAATTTGGCGAAAACATCAACAGCATAAACAACATAATCTGGGTTACCACATCAAGCAAAATAACGGCACTTTGGCACCAGTTAAGTACCCGTTGCGTATATGACATTGGCGTCAGAAAAAAATCGTGCCAATACGGGGCGAATATGACATCTGTGACCAATTATTATTGTTTAAATATGAATATTATTTAACATAACATATGATAAAACTTTTTTTTCTCCTTAAAATAAGAGCAAAGGTTGAATGCATTTTTTTTTTTTTTTTTTTTACTTAAAATGCAATTTTTTAGGAATATATTAAAGAGACACCTTTTGAATATAAAGCTTTTTTAAATAGACTTTTAACAATTCTAATATAATTGAAAAAAAAAAAAAAGATTTCTGTTTGAATGTTATTTTAAAATTACAACAGAAAATCATCTGTAAATATATATATATATAGACGCTAAAAGGGATAACAAACAATATACCTGCATTTTGATAAATACATTTTAATGAAATGATCTACATGTTTTATACGCTACGCACAGCATATATATTTTCAAATGAATGTAATTTGTTGAAGGTCAAAGTCTGTTTTGATTTGTAAATCAGTCCACAGCAAGGGGGTGGTGGTGATTTTAAAACTTTAAGTATACATTCCTTATTTTTTGAAGACTTTAAGAAAAAAAGATAAAATTTATTTTTACAAGCTTAAAATAATTAAACATAAAAACAAAATTGTGTTTAAGACTTAAGTGTTTTTAATTATAAAAACACTAGTATAGCCTCGATCATAATTAAAAATGTTTTATTATAATAAAATATGTTCCTAAACACTTATTCCTACAAAAAACTCCTTACACTTTCTCGATTTCGTATTTTATGGTTCATTTACATTACCATTACGTCAATCCTATGTGTTAAAAGTATATATAACGGAACTGCAGTTATGTTATCAAAATACATTTGAAAATTCGCGATGGTTACGAAACGTGAAACGATATGTTATAACATGTTTTAAGTAAATCATGTTTATAGAAGTTAATTTAATTTAAAGATGTAGCATGCTGTATAACATAATTAAACAAAATAGCGTTGAATCAAATATCATCTTTTCCCCATGGGTAACTTACACAGAAATCTTAAATATAAGACAGTACAGAAGAAAAAAAGACTACAGTAAGAACGATTTAAATAATAATGATATATACTAATAAGTAAAAGTAATGGCAAACTTACCGCATTTTCTGTAAATGTTAGAAACGTAGAAAACTTGACACAACGAAAGCTTTCAAAACAGACGCCATTGAGAGACCCTACGCTGGCCGTGAAAAGAAATAAGTTGCGCATGCGCAAAAATCGTACTGATCATAATGATTTCCGAACATGGGTTGGCTACACGATTATCACGAAAACCTTTGCAGGATAGTTAGAAAGTAAAGCAAAAACGACCCTTTTCGGAAACCTTACATGCTATCTGGGTGGGGTGCAAATCATTTAGTATTCATTTGAGGATCACACAAGAAAGTTCGGTTACAAAATTGTCTATGGGAGAAAACTGTTCACAACTTATTTTAATGATGTTACACAATTTTAAACGTAATGAATTTATATATGTATTACTGAGGTCAGTGGCGTAACTAGAGCATTTCGTTCGGAGGAGTGTGGAGATCGAATTTACCGAATGTTCATAGTAAATTTTGTATTTTTTTGTATTTTGTATTTTTCGCATTTTCTTTTTGAGCGAGGGGGCGGAGGGGATTAGACATTTATTTATTATTTCAGCAATATATAAATAAACAGACCAAAATATTTTAACAAAAAACTAAATAATTTCAGCTATTTAAAATTTTACAAACTGGTGAAGCGAGGGTAGTAGAAATTATGAATGGAGGGAGTGAAGTAGATAACTGCTGATTTATTTATCGTATTGCACAATTACGAATAAAGCAGAGGAAAAAAGTAATTTTAAAGACTTTAACCCTTAACTCAGTGTTTCCCAACCTTTTATTGCCCACGCCCCACCGAAGCATCTGAAAAATCACGATGCCCCCCACCCCCACTCCTCACACAAATATTCTGTAACCTATATCTCTTATTATTCGAAAATCGAATTGTATTCACCTGAAAGAAGTCTAACAGTGTTTTAACGATTATTCATTTCACATTTCATAACATATCATAGAGCTGAATTTTCTTCCACAAATGTGTTTTTAGTATAATTTTATAAATGGAATTAAGGCTATAAATCTTCACTTTTATGCCAAAATAGATTTGTTGTGCCTTCCCAACTTACCTGAATGTTTAACAAAAGTGTTATATGCCTATATTTTTATTGTCCCAAAATGACAAAAGAGACTCTCATATTTAGTATTAAAATTGAAAACGATGACACATTTTACATTGAATTTTAGCAACTTATTGAAAGTCGTTGGAAAATCTTTGGACACCAAATTTCCTTTCTATGGATAACAAAGTACACAAGAAGCATTTCAAGGTTCTGACCTTTATCAATTTAAGTAGGCATTATTCCCCATCAAAACATATTTATCTTTTTCCCTCCCCAATTATCATTAATTAACTGCCATGTATTATGACATTTTCAAATTTAAATTGTACATGTTATACATTCATTTACCGTGTAGGAGGCCTGCACTACAGCCATGGTTATTTACAATTTATCCATTTTCTTATTTAATGCTATTAAAATTTTAAAAATTTTATAAAGTTGTTAGTACCACATTTAGTTATTTCAAATATTTTTTATGTGAAATATGTTAAAGACAATAAGATTTAAGTATACTCTTAAGTAATTTCAAGTGTAGAAGTTTCTCTATGTTACATACAGAAGAATGAATGGATAAAAATAGATCATTCGATAAATAATTTTGAAAAATTGTAAAATTCATTAGTAACCCGAAAAGTTATAGAAATTTTTAAATATAATAAAAGGGGAGAAGGTGATGCTAACATAATAAAAAAAAAATGCTCATATAATTATTCTGGCATTGATTCCATTTTAACAGTTTGATTTTAAGCTTTTTTAACGTTCACCAAAAATACCTATTTATTTTTTTAATTTTGCATGTTTTACTTTTATTTTTAGTCTAAAACCTAACTTTTCTAAAAAAAAAAAAAAGGTGGGCGAAGGCTGAGCTACAAATTTGAAATTGCCCCCCCCCCCCCCCTAAAGAATCAAATCAAATGTCCCCCCGATGGGGCGTACGCCCACGTTGGGAATCACTGCCTTAACTGATCAGGTGAGGTGCTTTCCACACCAGAGAAATTTCAATTGTGAAGAAAAATGTTTGTGGTATTTAGATATGTGTATTTATATGTATATGTATGTACGCTTACAGTATTTTTTCAGTTGTTTTTATTCAAGTAAATAATGCAAAATTCACAGGAGATTTTCCTATTTTAATTCGCTAAATTTTGTAGAGTGCACAAGACAAGAAATCAAATTTTGGAGTTGCATACACACCACCTCAACACGTTATAAAAAAAGATCACCTCATGACTTAAGGTTTAAGCTTTTCGTGTTCGATACTCCAGTGAGGGGCGGGGGGTGGCAAAGGTAAAAGCAGTAGTTTGGGGTGAGGTGTAAAAAGACAGATTTACATTGATTATTTATTATTACAATAAAAATAAATTCAACAGAAAATATTTAAAAAAAATTCTTTTTTTCTTTTATTTATAACTCAAAGTTTGAAATTTGCAGTACTTTTTAAATTTTAAGTTAGAAGTCTGTACGGGTAGAAAATTTTAGGCCCGCGTCAGGCCGACCCATAGAAAAAATTAGACCCGGTCCATTATGAACTAGCCTCTAAATCGCGCCCTCACAACGGCTCTTATCACAAATGCACTATAGAAATTCCCTAAGCTGTCGAGAAAATCCCTATTTAAAAGGAAAATATGGTTTCTTGTTCAGTTACTTTCCCCTATTCGATATTTTAAATACATGTGACCAAGTAACCCATTTGTTATTATTGTTATTTTAGTAGTTGTCTTATTATAAAATCACAAATCTATAGTAATAACAGTCGTTTTGATATAATTATGCGATTTTATACATTTTTTCTTGTTTTTTATTTTCTTTTTTTGTGATAAACGCATGAGAGCATAGCGTTCATGAAAACTAAAACAAATCACTGGGTGCAGCAACCTCGTCGTGCAGCAGTCTCAAAAACGCAGTAATTCGCGAGAGCCGCGATCACGAACGAACAAAATTCCTTAACGCCGTAACTAATATCGAACGTATGAGCGCATAGCGCTCATGAAAACCGAAAAACAAAATCACTGGATGCAGCAACCTCATCGGACAGATGGCTCAAAAATGCCCTAAATTCGCGATCGTAAACGAACGAAATTCGTTAACGCCGCAATCAGTAACGAACATATGAGCGCATAGCGCATGAAAACCGAAAAGAAACATCACTGGATACAGCAACCTCGTCGCGTAGCAGTCTAGAAAACGCACTAAATTCGCGAAAGCCGCAATCACAAACGAACGAAATTCGATAACGCCGCAAGCAGTTACGAACGTATGAGCGCATAGCGCTCATGAAAACCGAAAAGAAACATCACAAAGTGCAGCAACCTCGTCGTGCAGCAGTGTCTAAAATGCAGTAATTCATGAAAGCCGCGTTCACGAACGAACGAAATTCGTTAACGCCGTAATCGGTTACGAACGTAGGGGCGCATAGCGATCACGAAAACCGAGGAAAAAAAATATCAATGGATGCAGCAACCTCGTCGTGAAGCAGTCTCAAAAACGCCCCTAATTTCGCGACATCCGCTATCATAAACGAACGAGATTCGTTAACGCCGCAATCAGTTACGAACGTATGAGCGCATAGCGCTCATGAAATCAAAAAATAAATTATTGGGTGCAGCAATCTAGTCGTGCAGTAGTCTCTAAAACGCAGTAATTCGCGAAAGCCATGATCACGAACGAACGAAATTCGTTAACGCCGCAATAAATAACGAACTGTGAGCGCATAGCGCTCACGAAAAAAAAAACATCACTGGATGCAGCAACCTCGTGTAGCAGTCTCGAAAACGCACTAAACTCGCGAAAGCCGCAATCACAAACGAACGAAATTCGTTAACGCCGCAACCAGTTACGAACGTATGGGCGCATAGCGCGCATGAAAACCGAAAAGAAACATTACTGGGTGCAGCAACCACGTCGTGCAGCAGTCTCTAAAATGCAGTAATTCATAAAAGCCGCGATCACGAGCGAACAAATTCGTTAACGCCGTAATCAGTTACGAACGTAGGGGCGCATAGCGCTGACGAAAGCCGAAAAAAACCTCCTTGGATGCAGCAACCTCGTCCTGAAGCAGTCTCAAAAACGCCCTAATTTCGCGAAATCCGCGATCATAAACGAACGAGATTCGTTAACGCCGCAATCAGTTACGAAAGTATGAGCGCATAGCGCTCATGAAATAAAAAAAAAAGAAAATCATTGGGTGCAGCAACCTAGTCGTGCAGCAGTCTCTAAAACGAAGTAATTCGCGAAAGCCATGATCACGAACGAACGAAATTCGTTAACGCCGCAATAAATAACGAACTATGAGCGCATAGCGCTCACGAAAACAAAATAAAAATCACTGGATGCAGCAATCTCGTCGTGTAGCAGTCTCGAAAACGCAGTAATTCGCGAAAGCCATGATCACAAAAGAACGAAATTCGTTAACGCCGCAATAAATAACGAACTATGAGAGCATAGCGCTCATGAAAAAAAAAAACATCACTGGATGCAGCAACCTCGTCGTGTAGCAATCTCGAAAACGCGCTAAACTCGTGAAAGCCGCAATCACAAACGAACGAAATTCGTTAACGCCGCAACCAGTTACGAACGTATGAGCGCATAGCGCGCATGAAAACCGAAAAGAAACGTCACTGGGTGCAGCAGTCTCTAAAATGCAGTAATTCATAAAAGCCGCGATCATGAACGAACGAAATTCGTTAACGCCGTAATCGGTTACGAACGTAGGAACGCATAGCGCTCACGAAAGCCGAAAAAAACATCCTTGGTTAAAAATTTGTCGGTACGAGGAATTCTGATCAAAAATACTTAATCTTAGCTTTTTTTTTTTTTTCTTTTTTTTTTTTTTTTTTTTTTTGTAATCTTCATTTTTATAGAAATGCCGTAGGCTGCGATATTTATTTTTTTTTTTAATAAACCTCTATTTGTTATATGCAAATGTTGCGATTATCATTAATTTTGTTAATCCATATTTCATGTATTGGAGACTTGAAAATCTAAAAAATGCTATACAGTAAAATCTTCTAAGACGGAATTGCACAGTAAAGTAAAAAAATGCAAAATAGACAAGTTCCCTTCTTAATAGGTGTAAATGTATTATATATTCTTTTCTCACGTATTATTATATTAATTTTGCGTAACGTAACGTAAAGTAAAAACGTAATATTTAATAAGAAAATTAATAAAAATTAAATAAAAAAATATGAGAGAATTGGTTAATTAGTAGTTTTTATTTTCTCTGGTAATTAGAATAAGGATAATTGTTGCAGATTACTTCATTGAGAAAATTTCAACTGTCTGTCTCCCAAAGCAGATCAAAGGACCAAAACAAACTGCAGAGGACGACGGAAACATTTAGTAGACAATGTTGCATAAAGCCGGACAGAAGAATTTTTTTACTTGGAACTTTTTTACAGAACGTTTTTACTTGGATAAATATTTATAGAAAAAAGAGAAATAAATAAAAGAAAATAAAAAATAAAATTCAAACCCTCCTATTCTTATATTGTGCATTTTTCTGTCACATATGATCAAAATCATCAAATACACCATACACAGATTCAGATTTGAAATAACTAAACAGTTTTCTAACTTCGTATTAAATGCCACGATTATGAAAAAAAAAACACTTGTTCTTAAAAAATATTTTTACTCCTCTCAAGAATGTTAAATTTTCTGACACATTTAAGTAGACATTTTTTTATCCAGAAGCATGTAATCAGCAGGCATGAGGCATGAAGTGCTTTGAAATCAAATAGCACTTTTAAATTTTCTGATAAATGTATTACATATTAAGTTATAATCAATTGCTACCTCATAATGATCTTTTGCCGATTCTCACGTTTTAAAAAAATCTGTTCCAAACATCAACTTTGGCACTATTTTCTGAAAGACCAGTAACACCTTTATAGGAAAAAAGAGAAACGCTATTTGTTTACGAATAAGAAAGAATATCTACAAATTTCGTGCATTTAAAAATGAAAATTTCTTCACGAAAGTGTAAAAAAAGATGCAAGTTACGATTTCAGAACAGCTTTAAATAGTTTTTAAAAACCACAAAATGTGGCTAATCAAAGCTGCTCTTTATTTGTAGGGTATTTTTTCTGTTGAATTTTTAAGCTGGAACTCGTAACATAGAAAGTTATCAGAATTGAAATAGTCAAATATCATGTTGAGCAATTTAGCATAAGTATAAAAAAATTAAATATTGTTATTTTAATTTGCAATTAAAAAAAAAAGTGTTGAACCCAAAGATTATTTTTTTATGGAGAAGGGGAAGGAGACAGGATAGACAGTGTGGAAAATTATTTTATTTTCTGCAAAATTACTTTGCTTGCATTTTTTTTTTTTTGTGTGTGATCTGTAGCGTTGATTCTGTTACATGAATTAGCCTGATTCAAGTCAAAGGATTTTTTTAAATAATTTAAATTAACTTTGAGATCCCTTCATTTCAGAAAACAAAGAAAAAAGTTGCTTTCAGTTTTTGCAGCAGAAAGTAAATGTATGTCTCAAAACACCAAGTAGAAGAAAAATTAATGGTTATCATCAATGCACTTGTCTTTATATAACAATACAACTGATGATTTTAAAACAAGTTCAAAAATATAAATAAAAAATATATTTTCGAACTGAATGACAAGAACCAGTGTTGCAGTCGTAAAAAAAAAAATCTATACGCTAAAGTCATGAACATTCATGGATACAGTATACGCTAAAGCTTTATTTGAGAAACAGAGGGTATGCGGAGCTTCTTAAAAAAATCAAAGAGAGGGTATACGGCGTATTTCTCCGTATACCTTCCACTACCCCGTGACAAGAACAGATCCAGATCTTAAAACATATCGTCGGTTTATATTAAATTACCAAGGAAAAAGAATTAATATTTTATAGTTCTCTATCTTATTATTATTTTTCTTTAAAGCGGTTCTCGAGCTTCCTACTGAACAACGCAAAATTTTCTGACACATTTTCTGTCTCATTTTTAAACATATTGGCAGGCCTCACTGTTGAAGCGAAATACAATGGAAACCAATTTTACATTTTTAAATAAAATTACTTATCGCGTTATAAACGATTGTGGTCACATGACAAGATTTTTGCCTTTCTCGAGCTGCCGTGTCTGGAATTCGGTTCAAAACGACAACTTCGACAATATTTTCTGAAAAATCTTTTGCGTTTACCAAAAAATGGAAAACGTCTTTCGACTACATAGTTTCTGAATATCACCTGCCAATTTCCGAACAAAAATGAATTCAGAAATGTCTCAGAAAGTAACTCTTTTGATTTGGAATTTAAGAATTTTTTTCCTGCATTTTTTTTTTTTAATAATTGTTTCAAGAAACTTTTAGTTTTTCGAAGATACAATATATCAATATATATAGTAGCTAATAGGGATGTACCGAATATTCGGTATCTATTTTGTATTCGGCCTTTTCAGTCATGTTACCGAATATTCGGTTAGGCCGAATGTTCTGTTTGGACGAATATCAAGATATTCGGCCAAACCGAATACTTAAAAAAAACTTTTAAAACATTTTTTAAAATCTTACACAATTTCTACTTTTAACTGTCAACTTATAAAGATAGTCATAATAATTAGAAACAGAATCATATTTAAGTAAAATATGATGTTTTTACATTATTTGCTTTTTGTAAAGTATTACTTAAGAAAATTAACCATTAATGGGGATTTTCATAAGAATTAATGTAAAAAGGAAAGTTCCTGAACCTTTCCTAGTAAATAATCTGTTTCTTGCTTTTTCACAAAAAAGGGCGCTTCCAATCAAAACAGAAAAACTTTCAGGGTTGATAATACACATCAAGAAAGACAATTTTTGCTCAGAAAACCATAATCACAATCCATTTATTCAGTTATAAATAAAGTATCTCATCTCGTTCGAGGTCAAACTTGGATTTTCATTTGTTAACCCTAACGAAGATATCATAGCTATATTTTTAACAAACTTTCTTTGATTTCTGTGAAATATAATATGATGAGAATTGCTGGAAATCGCCACTTTTCATATTTAAACAACTATGAGGTAGACATTCCTACATTCAGAATGCAATTTATAGTATTTATACTGTGTCACTGGCAAAATTCAGTCATTTTCAATGATATCATCACATTTAATACAAACTAAATTAATATGAAGCAAATATTGCTAAAATATCTTCATTTACTGATAAAGTTGTGAACGAAAATTCAGTTTCGGCTTGTAGTTGCACACCCAGAATATTTGACTGAATATATTGCAATTTTGATAGAATAAATGGAGTGAGGTGTTTCTTGTTCAAAAATTTTTTGTCTTGACCACATTATCTCTGTTGAAAGTTTGTTACAATTTTTTTAGGAACAATGTGTATGTTTATAATCTCCGAAAATAATCGCCCATTCCAAACACTGATCTAAGATGCATTTAAAAACTTTCTTGCTAAATCAAAGGCAGTAGAAAAGTTATTTTTGCTGAGTTGTTTGTTTTAGAACTTAAAAAAAATATATTCACTTGGTTTAATTCACCAGAAGAAGCTATGAAATATCAAACTTTTTTAATTAATAAAATTTTTAAATTCTCTTCTTAAATAACTCAAAACAGATTTTCTTCATGTATGTAAAAAGTTCTTGTTTATCAATATGTAAGTTTCTGCATTAAATATTATATAAAATTATTTTAAAATTTAACATTTTAATGCCTTTAATCTTTGAAGTATAAAAGTGTTCGACCAGTCGAGTGCTTGGTATTTGGCCGAATAGTTACTACTCGGCTGGCCGAATATTCGGTATTCGGCCTAACAATTAATTCAGCTAGCCGAATTTTCGGTATACGGTTCGCCTGTAGGCCGAATATTCGGTAGAAAAGTTATTTTTGCTGAGTTGTTTGTTTTAGAATTTAAAAAAAAATTATTCACTTGGTTTAATTCATCAGAAGAAGCCATGAAATATGAAACTTTTTTAATTAATAAAATTTTAAAATATTCCACCAGCCGAATAGTTACTACTCGGCTAAACGAATATTCGGCATCCGGTTCGCCTGTAGGCCGAATATTATGTATTCGGTCAAAATCTCTATCCGTTACATCCTTAGTAGCTGATGTAATTTTATTACACCGTTTTAATTTTCTTTGAGAAGAAAAATTTCCCGGTTCTCTCTATTTTTTTTTTTTTTTTTTTTTTTTGCTTTGAAAAACAGACAATACAACAGTAAACATCTGGCGACATCCTGTCCCCCGAAAAAAAACGCGAAATATCTACCCCCCATACTTTCAGATTCCAGCAAAACGAATTTTAGCGAACAAGAAGTCTGGCTTTGCATTGGTCAAGGAGTGTACACATTTATCCTCAAGGCCTTTTTCTCCAGATTCCTTTATTGAATGAAGGGAAGATATTCTCTAACCTAATCTTCTAGCTTACAGAGATACCGTATAGAAATAGGAAGAATGTATGTTTGATCTTCTAAGGGATACTGTATCATGACCCCCCCCCCCCGTCTTTCCCCTTCGTACACCCATGGAATAGCTAAAAAGTGAAATTGCAATCGACTCCGAGCGAAAAAAAAATTACATAATGCAAAGAGAAAGGAAGTTTCTAATTAGAAAATATTTAATAATTTTAAATATGTTTTGACATTGTTGTTTTGTAATAAATTTTGTAATATGTTTAAAAAAAAAAAATTTTTTTTTAAGAAAAAAATCAGAGCCAAATGATGCAATTTTTGAACGAAAGTGAAATTATCGAATGTATATGAGTTTACCGAAGTGGGGGGTCGCCCCCCCCCCCCCCTGTAGCTACGTCCCTGACTGGGGTTCACTACAAATGCTTGCTGTAGAATGTGATGTGCGTAGCATTTATGGAAACGTCCACGGCAGAAAAAAAAACTTTGCTGAAATGTTTTTTAAAACAGAAATATAAGTGTGATACATCAATTTAAAGCTAAAGAGTTGAAGTATATGAATTTGTAAGTTTTAATTTCATAAGAGCAAGTGTTTACTGAAAATTAGCTGGATACTAACAGTATAAAACTACATTTACATTTGAGCTTAAAATACAACTTATTGAAATGTATGATTTTTTTACTTTTTAGAATTCAATAAAATTACTATGCGTTCAAATCAACAAACTATTATCATATCTTTAAGATCTACATAGATAAAATCTTTTGGATAATGTCTATAATATATTTTTGGCTGTATATAAACGTTAATACTTAAATGTCACAAGAGTAACGGAAAACATACAAAAGTTTTAATAAAAAAAAAAACACTACTTAAAAATTTTACCCAAAACTTCCAATTCTCTGATTTCGAGGTATAAGACATATTTTACATTAAATATTTTGTTTATGTTATGCATGGAATAGGCTCTGGGGAGTTGTCACAAAAGTAACAAACGTCTGTGTCACAAAAGTAACACAAAATACTTTTGTCGATAGGTTGATATAACACTGCGCTACAACCAAAACAAACAGAAAGCATAAAGTTTTGTTGTTTTTTCTCTGTTATTAGAGCAGTTCTTGAAATAGTTTTAGCTATAACTAAGGTTATTTTGTAAATTTTAAGGAAGATAAATTATATTTATTAGTGTTTTTTTAATGGGTGGATTTATTTTTATTCATTTTTGGTATTACTTAAGATTATAAAATAATCATGACAAGTAATTAAAGATATAATAAAACAACTCAACTCGTGTCATTTTTGTGTGCTTTCTTTTGGTTTGAAGCACATGGTCTTTGATTAGATATTTTATAGGTTTTGTAAAGCTTCGTTTACTAAATTCTGCGGTATAACCTACAGAGGTTCTTATAGTAACTCTTATGGAAAGGATTCTGATACTATATTTTAAAGGAAAGATTTTAATATTGCTTCTTATACACGACATTGTTTTAAAGAGCAGGAAAAATTCTGCTAAGCGCCAAAAATTGTAGAGAAAAAATAAGAATGAAATTGAATATGTTGTTGTGAGAAAGAAACAAAGCAAAATATATTACGATAAGGTGAAGAAAAGAAAAAGTAGAGAACTAGCTAACCTCAGATACTGTAAAGGAAAAAAAACTAACTCCACGCTACAACTAACTAGCGCTTTGGAAAATTTTATGTCTATGAAGATTTAAGAAGAGGTCATTCTTCAGCTAAATCTACGTTAGTTAGGCGTGAAAAAGGTCACATAATTCTAGGCATTCTACATCACATTCTAGGTCACATAATTCTAAACATCAATTCTAGGGGACATTTAATAAGAGAATACGTTTTTTGTTTAAAGAAGCTTCCCTAAATTGAAAATTGGAGATTCCTTTGCAGCTTTAATGCCTAGTTTCATAAAACAATAGAAAATTACTCATCAGAATATCTCCATTTGTTGCTGTCACGAAAACATTCAAGCAATTCATAATGTAGTAACTGGTGTATTTCCTGCATTAAACATTCCTGTGATGGATTTAATGACTTTGTCTGCCGAGATATATCATAATTAGAATTTAGGAATTCAGAATGCCTAATTTGCGGAGATAACATCGAAGAATTATTTGAAACGGAAGTCCATAATACAGAACTTCTTATAAGTCATTGTGAATAGCAAAACGTTAATAGACGTTTTGCTATTGACAAAACTTTTATCAACATCTTCATCAATACTGTTACTTTTTCAAAACGTTGATAAACGTTTTGAAAAAGTAATAGTTAAAGAAACCATTTCTGATTGTTTAAAAATTTTCGAAAGCAACTAAATCCATTTCTGTGGCACATATTAATTGAAACTTGCACAAGGGATTATTTTCGTAATGCCAAAAAAATAACCATTTCTCAAAGAATAGCTATGCCAGTGGATTTTCTGGAAACTGTTTTATTTTCATGCCAAGACGAAATTTTGGTATTAAATACTACATTACTCATCAAATCCACAAGCAACTGTATTTTCAGCTTTTTATTTAGTATGATCCGAATAAATCCCCCTAAAATCTTATGCTATTATTTTATACAATGTAACTCATAACCAAGTTTTTGTAAATGCTTTCGTATGTAAAATTTCAACGTTTCATCTTTAAGGGAATTTGTATTTTCCTAAAATGTACCTGTTTTACTTTTTTATATGATGGTTGTGCTTTCCAATCAAACAAAAATATAACTATGCAAATATGCCTGCAATGAATCTGACTCCTTTCTCAATTAACTTAATTGGGCATTTTTTTTTTCAAATACTCCTGGTATAGATGCTGTAGATTTATTTTGTATTGTTGTATAATGATATATATGGAATAAAGTGCGTGCTAAAAAGCAATTCTAAGATATGCTGCTTATTTTGTCAAAAGAAATAAAACAATATAAAGTTTAATTACTTTGCGAGAAAATACCAACAGCGAAGGGCATTTAGCAAATACAATTTGTTAAAACCATGAAAAATGACACTATCTACTACAAACCTTACACTAACATGATTCGTACAAAGAATTTGTATTTCATTAAGTAAATCATGATACAGGAGAAGTTGCAAATGATATTATTGATAATGAAGACAATGACTTATTCTGTTAAGTAGCAGAAACTGAAAGGTTGCTATGTGGGCATAGTGTTTGTTAATTTTAGAATTTTTTACATTATTTTATGTTATTTTAAAATTAAACCATCCTTAACAGTTGTTCTCTATGGAAAATAGTTTTTTTAAACTTATTTTAATTATTTTATTTAGTATTTAAACTGAATTTTTGCTAAAATTACATTATGGACAAAATGTCACAAGAGTAACACGTAGCATTTTGCAAAATCAAATGTAACTAATTCATGCGTTATCAGATGTGTTCAACGATTAATGCTTTTAAAAAAGATATAATTACTCTGCTATATACTGTAAATTTTATTTCTATAGTCTCATATAATTCACAGAATTTCTGTGTCAAACACAATTTTTAAAAATTGCATTTTTTTGTGGTCACAAGAGTAACAAAATTTCCATTTATTATCAAAGCAAGTAAAATGCTTCTTGTTACAAACTGTATATGGTTTATGAAAGTAGAGTACATGCATTTTTAAGCAATTGCATCAAATTTATCCTAAATATATTTTGTAATAAAAGAATTGGAAATATATATGGAAATTTGCTCTGATGGTCACAAGAGTAACAGTGGACGTTCCGTTATCGTCCATTTACAGGGGCATACAAAATATTTCGGTTACAGTACTGTCTATTAGCGACAATTGCTGGAAATGCGTTTATAGTTATTGTATGCGTTTTTAACTAATTTTTTGCATACTACTTAATGTGTATAAATCCTATACAGGGTTACACAAAAAATCTCGTAAGCACTAGTGATATGAGCTTGAATTGC
Source organism: Maratus speciosus (assembly GCA_963932465.1). Taxonomy (NCBI): domain Eukaryota; kingdom Metazoa; phylum Arthropoda; class Arachnida; order Araneae; family Salticidae; genus Maratus; species Maratus speciosus. The sequence continues at coordinate 218,983,787 of OZ010787.1, forward strand.
TCAAAGGTGGTTTTTTTTTTTACTTTATGCATTTTCCAACTCTACTATATTTAGATACTAAGCGATTTTTGTAGAATATAAACATTATTGTCTATGGACTTTCTGAAAGTGTGTTTTTGTGCTTGACTTAAATTTTAATTTAATATGTTGTGTATATAAAAATATGTAAATATGCTATGCAAAAGAATTCGAGTCCTTTTCCGACTATTGGCAGAATTTGCTGTTGGTGAATTTTAAACTGTGTCATGCATTTTCTTACTAAATTAAATTTTAGCATACTATGCACAATATACACTCTATAGATCATATACGACTGCGCAAAATGAAAATAGCTGAGTACCGTTCTGTCTATGGATAGTAATCGCTGAAATCTGTTTTCAAATGTGTTATCAATTTTCTAAATTGTGTACTTACAATTAGATAACTTAATTAACCTTATTAAAAGGTGAAGTTTCGTTAAAGTATTCTAAAAGTGTTGGAAAGTGCTTCATAATTTATGCTTGGCTCATGATTTTTCTTTCTTGTTTTTGTATGAGCATGTAATCTATGTAAGATAATAGTTTGATTCATTTTTATGCAAACATATTCTACACTAGTATTTTCTCATTTTTTTAACTACACGACCGTTAAAAGTTTTCATTACTTTCTTTTTATCAGCCTCATTCTAAAACCTTAAACTAAAAACTTGATGCTAGCAGCTAACGATTGATAATATATATTTTTTTAATTGCTCGAATTTTATTTTAAATTTTCATACAGTATTTAATTATTAAACCATGTGTATCAAGGGGTCAATCCTTTTCGAATCACAAAGGTGGTGTCGCTCGACATTTTTAATTTTCGTAATATTTTAACCAAGCTTTCTTCATAATTTTTTTTTTAGTTTAAAAACATGATTAAAAATTTTGTTGATCATTTAGTTTTTTTGGTTTGGCCATTTTTATCAAGCTTCACAGCCATTTTTTGGGTGAAAAACATGTTTTACGGAAAATGCTGTAACTGCTTTATATTTACACCTATAAAGATGAATCAAAAACCAAAATGTTCAGAATAAAATTGTCTACATTTTATGTAATTACAAAATTTTCATTAGACTTAAGAATCTAGGTCAAAAACATGCTTTAAAACCGGAGAAATAAAAGGTCAAACACCACATTTCGCTGCCATTATTTTTTATGAAGGAGATCAGACTCACCTTAAATATTTTTTCCTTACACATATCTTTTATAAGACTAATTCTTTTTACAAATATCAATCCTGAAAACCTTTTCCCTTTTCTTTTTATGCAGATCATCAATAATTGTGTTAAGTCTGTTTTTGGCAATTTTCACTAATTAATATCTCAAAGTAGACCGACTTAAAAATTCTGTAAACTTAGGATAATAAACATCTTTGTGATATAAAGTTAAAGCACCAGGTAGGTCGAGCCTCGCTCGGTATCTTTTAAATTATTTTTTTTTTTTTTTTTTTTTTTTTTGCTAGTTTATTTAACTTAACCTGTTTTTTTTTATGCATACAATTTTGCAATCGATTTTTAACCAACATCCTGATAGGCTAGAATTTTATAAATTATGTACAAAGGTGTGTTTCCGATGGCAATACAACATTTTAATATTTTTACAACTTAATGATAAATTAATATCTTCATTTTAAGATTTTTTCAAATAGGCATCCACAGGTGATAAATCGCCAAATATTCTCTATAACTCGCGCAATTGTATGGGAGTTGAAAAAACAATGCATTTAATTATGTGACAAAAAATGCTCTCGCCAAAATGTGACAAAGCGCTCTGAAACGGCAACACTAAAATACTTTAAAGAGTTAAAAGTGCAAAATAAATTACAAATAAAGAGTGCAATAAAAAATACGCTTTTATCAATTAATAATTAAATATAAATAAATTTACAATTACATTTTGAAAAATAAATTTAAATGACAAAACAGATAATTTAAATAATATTTCATCTTTTCTTTCTGGTTCTCTCTTATTTGTAAATAAACAGAGGAAAAAGTATATAGTTTTAATAAATTCACTGCCTTGAGTTTTATAGCAAACGTGAATAAAATCAGCGATTTTTTCATAATAGAGGTCGTTGTCCATGCCAAATTAATGTACCGCATATACTCGTGTATAAGTCGATGCATTTTAGAAAAAAGTTGGGTGTTGAAAATGGGGGTCGACTTATACACGAGGTAGTTAAAAGAAAAAAAAAATCTTCGCAGATAATCGGCGAATGGGCAAGTCTTTTACGTAATCGCATATGGATCTAGGTTGGAGAGAGAGATAAAAGCAGACAATGGTCATTTCCCTGTGATTGACAAAAAGGATCGACAATAATGTCCCTGTAATTGTTTTGCACCCATTTTCTCTTGGGACATAGAATTCCCTTCTATACAGGGCAACCTTTTCAACATTTTAATCCGCTTTTTAAAAAGAGTTCAACTTGAGAATGCTTCTAGATATCTCTTCTAAATATCCTACAATACAAAGAAAATATATTTTAGCAGTCTAAGAAGTTGTTTACCCTTGTATTATTTACAAGGCTTGGATAGATTTGATTTTTTTTTCTTTTTAATTATCATTAAATTGATGTGAATAGGTTTCAAAATAGTTTATACTTCTTAGGTTTTACATAATTATATAGTTTAAAAACGTTGAATTTAAAAAAAATAGTCCGATTAGAAACGTGAAAAAAAAGGTACTAATTTAATGATTTTTTTTTTAAATCTTCGATTATAAATCATTTTTCAACAGACTACCAGAAATGTCGTTCGACTTACACACGGAAATTCATTTTTTTTTCTTCAAAATTTTGCTTAAGAATTGGGGGCGCCGACTTATACACGAGTATACTCGGTATTGTAATAGATGTTTCTTGGAAAAAATGTGCATTGCAGTAAAAAAAAAATTGGCGGTATTTTCAAGAGGACCATTGGTTGCTTATATGAGTGTTTTTAAAAAACTATTTTTGGTACTTCCACATTAACCCGTAGAACACTTTCCATAAAACAAACTACCGCCAAACTAATTGCCAGACTCTAACGTCAAATAAACGAATGGATGAATGTTGGCACTGAAATCTCAAAAGAAAAAAAGAAATCTGAAAAGCCCCATTCCCTCAAGTGTCTACTATCAATATTTTTATAAAATAAATTTTAAAATATATCAATGAAAATAGAAAAAAAAATACTGAATATTTGTTTACATTATTTTTCTTAATTATCGCTCTCGACTGGTGAATGTTTGTGACGACAGTAGGAACTGATCCGAGGCTAACTGGTCTATTGTATGTAACTATGCATCGCGTCATTTTTTCAACGCTTCTTCCCTTTTAAAATTATGCATCGCCATTTCGGAACACAATTGTTATTTAAAAGATATACTTTACTCACGCAAAAACACCCGCTAGCTTATTTTAGTCCTATGGGACATTTTAAAAAATATCTCGTTTGCATTGCAATATTTATGAATGTTTTTTTTTTTTTTTGCACTGGACAGCTGAGGTCGATCTGGACAAAAACACTTTACCTTTTCAATTTTTTTTCCAGATTTAAAAAAAAAAAAAAAATAAAGAACCTGCAATCAAAAAACGTCCCATAGGATTAACATTAGAGAGCGGATATTTTCGCGTGAGTGAAGTAGCCCTTTAATTAAGGAAATAACAAATAAATCAGTAAAACATCATTAAAAATACTGATAAGAGTCGAATTGAAAATCTATAACATAACAAACACGTGTGACGCACATGACGTCAAGCAAATGTGACGCATCTGACGTCAAGTAAATGTGACGCCACGATCATGCAATTGTGGCGTAAAAGCAGCAATAATATCGTAAATTTACCTGTAGCTTTTTTTTTATGGAAAGTAGTCAACGTGATAATGGAAAAGTACCCTATTTTTACTTATATTCCACTATAAACATAGAAAAGTTAGTGTTACTACACGTAAAAAATTAATAAGTTATGAAGGCTCGTAGTGTTAGCACAATCAAAAATGAAAAGCCAGTAAAAGTGATGCCATAGTGGTGCAAAAAGTGATAGCATATTTAACTTTTAAATATAAAAATGCTAGATTTCATTTAAATGTAATGCCGTTTAAACACAAAAAATATACTTTAAATAATATAATTTATTCCAGGAAAGAGATTGGGGGGGGGGGGGGCGTGGTAGAACTTGATTTTGAATTCCGAAGTGTTCAGTGGAGTACGTGAAAAGCAGATTTTAAGGAAAATAAAAAATCTTTCTATATAACAAGAAATTTGGATTATTATTTATAAAAAACGTTTTTATATGAATGCGATAATCTCAGAGCTATCCTGGGTGGTTTTCAATGTTTTATAAAGATTTAAATGATTATTCTTCAACAATAGTTGTCCAAGTCAAAAACTTGTTTATTCGGGAAATATTAGTTAAATTTGGAAGAAAAATTGTCTTGATTTTAAAATTGCAGCTAATTCTGTACCATCGTCTGGTGCATCGTCATTGCACCAAACTTCAAATGTAGCGATATTTGTAGCAATATGGTAGTAGTTGAGAATTCATCGAGCTTAAACAACTTAAATTCAAGCCAGAGCAGAGTAAACGCAGTGTAGACAGTCATTACCAGCTAATTATATACTGAAGACACGTCGAACTTTTTATAATTTTATTTAAAATCACAAAAACAAACATCATTACTTCGATGTCGAAAAACTTAAGACATTAAATATTTAAAGACATGCTCTTAAACGGCTTAAACTTACATAATCCATTTTAAAAGAAAAGAAAACAGAGCCACCTCATACAGCACGACCACACAATATATACATTCAATTAAACCGTTACGTCATACCACACATTTGCCAAAAAATTTGCATAAAGCAAGATGCTGTAAATAAACAGTAACAGAAGAAAAACTCCCCGCATTCAGCCGTACACGAAGACTTCACAGAATGCGAGGTGACTGACTAAAAGAGCTGGAAAACCGGCAATGTGTGGATGCAAACGATTTTTGCTCGTAGCTCGGGACAAGGTGTTGGCAGGAGGATTAAAAATAAGTTACACACTTAACTTGCGAAAAACTTGAATACCTGCTTGTCATTGCCCCCCCCCCCCTCCCGTACTTACGAGCATACATAGTTTAGAATCACATTAAACTAACCTTTAAACTCCAAACCTTTAGATTTTCAAAGGAGATGTAGCTTCATACTCCTGTATAAAATTTAACTTTCATACATACAAAAGAGTTTAAAGAATCAGATGCATTATACATAATTACAATTGCAACAATAAAAAATATCTAACTTGTACATACACTTTCGTCAACAAGGTAACCTTTCATTTAATACATATTTGACAAAGCTGAAAATCTAATTTTTTCAGTTTAAAACAAAAATATATTTCAGCATATAAACATTTTCATGTACACTAATAGAAGGAAAAAAGTTTTAAAACATTGCGCTACCTGTACTTTTCAAAAACATTCAAATATAAACACAATTCCGAACATTAATATATGTACACATAACTTTAATACATTTCAAATATTAAAAAAAATGATCAATTAACCATTTAAACCATCATCCTTTGGATGCATTACAATACAACATGTAAAATATCTCTTAACCAAAAAAAAATAAAAGGGGGGGGGGGGAGGTTGATAAGTGCACTTATCGGAAAAATAAAAATAAAAAAAATAAAAAATTGTGATCACAACGAAAATACCTTTATACAACACATTAACTACATTTATACAATGACCAAGTTTTAAAATATTAGATTAAATTTGCTATACAAAAAAGTGCATTAAAAAACAGTTCACGTTAGCAAATACATATATACCATGTATTCTAAACTTTTTATATATGAATATAAGAATTCATAATGTTTTTGTACTTATTTAAACTGAAAAACTTTTCCTAACAAAAGTCTTTAACCCTTCTTTGGGGAGAGGTTTAGTTAGGATATCAGCAAAGTTTTCCTTTGATCTTACATATTTGAGGGTGAATATATTCTCATAAATTAAATTTCTTAGAAAATGATATCTAACACTAATGTGTTTTGTCCTGTTATTTTCGATGGGTGAATGTGAAAAATCTATAGCAGCTTGGTTATCGCACAAGAGCTGAGCTGAAAAATTGACTTCGTTTGGAAGTATGCTTAAATTTATACATTCCTGAATAATACGTATTACCCACTGTAAATCTTTAGCAGCTTCCGTTAAAGTTATGTATTCCGACTCCATTGTAGAAAGTGCTACGCATTTTTGTTTAAACGTGCGCCAGATAATAGGAGCCTCATCTAAAAATAGAATAATCCCCCCCCCCCCATCGAAACACGGTCATCTCGATTTGATGCGAAATCTGCATCACTGTAACATGAAAGTTTTAAACTTTTTATACTTGAAAGGTTAAGTTTATAGTGTTGCGTAGATTTAACATAACCCAATAACTTTAATAAGTAATTTCAGTGAACCATGCCAGGGTTTTCCTGAAACTGAGAAAATATATTAACTGCAAAGTTAATATCAGGACGTGTGCGACTTGCTATGTACGCAAGACATCAGATTAAACTACGGTACGGGATTTTACTCATTTCTTGAATTTCGGTTTCGGTAGTTGGCGAATCCGTTTTAGATAAAACAATTCCTTTTGCGATTGGTAGTGATGTTATTGGAATATTAAACTTGCTAAACCTTTCATATACTTCTGAAATATAGTCAGATTGATGTATACATAAAGTTTTATTTTCCTCCTCAAATGTCACTCCTAAAAGTCCTAGTTTTCCCAAGGATTTTAAGATCAAATTTATTTCGTAGCTTGTCTATTGCCTGTTTTATATCTTGAGGGGTTTTTCCAAACAGAACAATATCATCTACATAAAGCAGAAGAACCAAATTTTCATTAAAGACATATACACAGTTACACCAGGTTAAGCGTTTAAATCTTAATTCTATCAAAACTGAATTTATTTCAAAGAACCATTCCCTTCCAGATTGCTTTAAACCATAGATAGCTTTACTTAATTTGCATACATGATTAGGATAGTCTTTATCAATAAATCCTTGAGGTTGATACATGTAAATTTCATTATTTAGTTTAGCATATAAATATGCTGCTTTAATGTCAAGTTGACAATGTGACCAAACGCATAAACAAACTAAAACGGTAAAGAAAAGTCTAATGATTGAAAAATTTATAACTGGGCTAAACACTTCATCGTAATTTATCCCTTTTTTCTGACGAAAACCTTGAGCAACTAATCGTGCCTTGTATCTGACGATTTTATCATCCTCGTTACGTTTTACAGTATAAACCCATCGCTTATTAACAATTGTAGTTTTGTCAGGTTTAGGGACTAAAGTCCAGACTTTTCTTTCTTTCATTGTATCTCGTCGTCCATAGCTTTAAACCACTCTCTTTTCTGAAGGGAATTATAAGCTTCATTATAATTTGAAGGTATTTTAATATCTACAAAATTAGCTTCGATTGTTTCATCGTCAGACTCTTCGTCACTAGGTATTTTAACTCGACCTGAATAAGTATTAGAAATACGAAAATCAAAATCTGTTCTTTTAAAAGGTATATTGTGTTTCTCACAATAAGCTTTGGCTTCTGTCCATGATTTTATCCTAGTTTTAGTTCCAACTATACGATAGTAAATGTCATGTCTTGGTTCTTCTTTTCGTTTTACAGCTAGTCGTTCCCATTGGGGTTTAGAAGATCCAGGCGTAAAAAGAACTTTTTTAGACGTATCAGGTATAGAACCGTTTGGGACATTTTCTTGATTAGGAAAAGAGCTTTGAGCTGGAACGCTGCTCATATCTTCTGGCTCCGTTTCTTCCTTTGGATCTTTTTCGGGTTTACCCTCGTCATTCGTTTCTTCATCAGAGTCCGATTCAGATTCATCAGATGAGCTGTAGGTATTTCGCTTTGGACCCAGTATGATTCCTCCGCGCTCTTCTTTCGGAAAAGTAACGTTTAAAGTTTCTATCGTTTTACGTTCCTGGGGTAACCATACGCGGTAACCTTTAGTGAAAAGTGCGTATCCGACCATTATACCTTTCTGGGCTCTCATTGAAAATTTATTTCTCAGCTGCTTAGGTTTTCCCACGTAAACAGTACTGCCGAAGGGTTTCAGGTGTTTTACCGAGGGTTTTCTCCCTCCATACAATTCGAATGGAGTTTTTGTCTGATTACAGTGGCAGACCCGAAAAAGACATTCCCATGCTATCAAGGGCTGAACCTGACATTAAATTACGTCTAAGTTTAGGCGTGTACATGACATTTTTAAGTTCCAAATTTTGGCGCTTTCCCTTATCATAAAAAAAAATCTCTACTGTTCCGATGCCTAAAACTGGACATTTAATGTCCCCTATAGCAACAGACATGTCAGTCCCCCTAACTGTTTTGTATGTGGAGAAAAGCCCTCGATCTTTACAAAAATGTGTGGATGCAGCAGTATCAAAAAGCCACTCCTGTCCTTTGACAGAGCTTTGATTAGCTTCAAGCATATCTGTAGCAAAACTATTTGGGCAAATGCCCCCCCCCCCTTCTCTTTATCTCTTTACTGGGTACGTTACTGGGTATTTTTAAAGTACAATTTGGTGCAATGTGACCCCTCATTTTGCACTTGCTACATATAGCATCGCGTTTCAAGAGAGTAGATCTATCCTTACTGCTACTTCTACTATACTGTTTTATATTTTTGCCTTTAGGTTTTTCTAATTTAGATTTAAATGCAACATTTGATTTATCTAGATTGCATTGTTACAAGCGGCTTTCCTCTAAAAGTAGTTCTTTCAATATGGGATCAAATTTAAAATCAGTGTCAGTATAACGATAAATATTAAGAACTATACTAGAAAATTGTTCAGGTAAAAAACGAATAAGCTGGAAAGCCTGATAAAGATCCTCTAATGGATGACCTTGTTCTTGCAATTGTTTAATAATTGTACGTAATCTAGCTGCAAACAAACCAATCCCTTCCCCCTCTTCATACCTGGCAGTGAAAAATTTATCCAGGAGGGAGATTACTACAGCTCTAGTTTTAGGGCGATAGTTATCCTGGAGGATATCCCATGCTTTCTTAGCTTCAGTCGTTTCTGCAAGTAGTGGTCTAAGATCAGGAGATACATTTAAATATATAGAACTAAATGCCTTATCACGGCGTAAATTATAGTCACACTTTTTCTTATATTTTACACTATCATCAGGTGGTTTTTCTGTACCATCAATAAACCCCCAGCAACCACGGTCCATAAGGAGGACATTCATGTCCGCGGACCATGTTGCGTAGTTGTCTGGAGTCAAAAATTCAATCTCATCCATTATAATATATACATATAAACAAGATTAATTACTGAGAGAAATATATATATATACAATATATTAAGAAAACATTCAAGAAAGTAAAAAGTAACAAAAATTCTTACTTATTACGTTCACTCTCATATGGCAAGTCTTATGCACTTAAAGTTCAAAAGTCCAGTCCTTAAAAGTCCTACATACAATCTGTAGAAGTGAAACTCTTGCTCTAATCCCGTTCATAAGTAGGTGAAAAATTCCTTTCTGTTACCGATTAGAAGCACACGGAGTTGTTATCCAGAAATAGTCCATAAAGGCGTTCACTATCATGAAGTCGTTAGCAGCAGGAACCACTCATATAAAACAGGAACAGGAGCCACAGCACTCAGCGGGAATATAAAACATATTCGATATTATAGCTGGTTTAATTACTGCTCTGCCCCATAACCAGTGAGAATTCATCGAGCTTAAACAGCTTAAATTCAAGCCAGAGCAGAGTAAACGCAGTGTAGACAGTCATTACCAGCTAATTATATACTGAAGACACGTCGAACTTTTTATAATTTTATTTAAAATCACAAAAACAAACATCATTACTTCGATGTCGAAAAACTTAAGACATTAAATATTTAAAGACATGCTCTTAAACGGCTTAAACTTACATAATCCATTTTAAAAGAAAAAAAAAGAGCCACCTCATACAACACGACCACACAATATATACATTCAGTTAAACCGTTACGTCATACCACACATTTGGCGAAAAATTTGCATAAAGCAAGATGCTGTAAATAAACAGTAACAGAAGAAAAACTCCCCGCATTCAGCCGTACACGAAGACTTCACAGAATGCGAGGTGACTGACTAAAAGAGCTGGAAAACCGGCAATGTGTAGATGCAAACGATTTTTGCTCGTAGCTCGGGACAAGGTGTTGGCAGGAGGATTAAAAATAAGTTAAACACACTTAACTTGCGAAAAATTCGCATACCTGCCTGTCAGTAGTTTCAAACATGACAAAAGTATAAGCACAGTTACGCTATAAAAAATATTAGCATATTTACCAAATGTTTCTGGAAATACTTAAGTTCACGAAATAAATGGTAAAATCAATTTTAATTTTTCTAGCCAGTTCAAACAAATTTTACCATATTTTTGACTTACATATAGTCCGTTACCTAGTGTTCGATTTAGTACAGAAGGCAAGTCGTTAGTGTCACCTTTTAGATGATTTTTATTGTGTTTATGATAAATGACCATAAGTATTGGCACGAATTCCGATTACGGAAGATTGAAAATAAAAAAAATTTCTTAAGCATACAAATAAAAGAAAAAAAATCCGATATCGAGACTTGGTTAGATTGTTTATCATAATCAAATAAATCATATTTCATAAAAATCGTCGGATTTCTTTTCGCTTGATACCACATTTGAGTAATGAGCTTGTTTTGGCCACAGAAAACGATTTTTCTCAAATTAGCGATCTAGCTAGATCGATTTCATGACCTCGAATTAGTATAGGCGTCAAGTTTTGTGAAAATCGTTAGAGCCGTTTTCGATATATAGCAACATTTCGAGTGCTGAGTTTGTTTTATTAGATCAAAACAAATTTTTTCGAATTCGAAACCTAGCCAGATGTGTTTCTCGTGCTCGATTTAGTATAAAAAACACGTTTCATCTAAATTGCGTGAGCATTTTTCGATTTATAGTAAGCAGAAGTTTCAACTCTGATCTTGTTTTACCCTGTAAAAACGAATTTTCTTGAATTCGGTACCTAGCTAGCCCTTTTTCTTGTTCTCGATTTAGTATAAGACACAAGTCTCGTGATAATCTTCCCAGGAATATCATTCGTAATCGGGAAAATCGCTTGCTCGTTTAATATATATGATTGTAAATTTTATGAGTGAGAATTAACTGGTTTTTGAATAACAGTTCAATAAAAATGCACCAATCCCCCCCCTTTCCTTTTTCTTCTGTTCCAGATACATAGCACTACAGGTACTTTTTGCATGGGTAACTTTCAAATTGACGATAAAGACAAATTTTACGCATTATTGCTCATAGTTAAATATAAAATTAAGCAATGATCAAATATTCTAAAATTTGTTTGGAACATTCTAAATAAAAAAAAATTTTATGAGTCAATGTGTAAAATAAATGTTGGCAGCCTAAATAATTTTAAATTACTAATGCGTTCGAATAAAAAACAAACTTTAAACATTTTTTTAAGAAGGTGTGAAAAACTTTAGAATATAAATGTTAAACATGCGAAAAAATCATTTTAAGGAGTAAAAATTGTAAATATTATACTCGACTCTATTCATTCTTCTATGTTCGACTATCTTCTTATGATAAAGCTTATTCAGCAGGAATCATGATTTTTCAGCAGTGTTTTATATCATATTTTCTCGGTTTTAAATTTTATTTCAAATATCTTTAAAGAGGGCCTAGAAAGAATCTTTATTGCAGACATTTAAAAGCTATTTTTAATAACATCACAACATTATTTTTTTTCCAATGTGCGTGATTATATAAAAAAAAACTAACTTTCTTTCATCGTATTTCAGCATTTTTTTTTTTAACATAAAGTAACATTTTTCAAGTCATCTAATAACATTTTAATCAATCTCGATATGACCCCAAAATGCTAGAGTTTTTATTTTGAGTTGGAGGTAAGGGCTAATTTGTAAAATAGACCCTCAATAGAATTTGATATACAGGGTAGTCATAATAAAAACTTCCCCGATATATGAACCTCTAGCGGCCTAACCACACAACCAATCGAAAAATTTTGTAGATATACTTATTTGAAGGTATGCGCTCGAGATCGTGATGATTTAAAACAACAGAGCTCTCACGGTTACAATAAAAAAACATTTGAAATTTTCGAATGGCAACACCCATTTTTTATGCGCAAATTCATCAGTGCACTGAAAAACCATATATGGCGCTGGAATGATACACGTACGATGAAAATTGCCGGCTTTCGGCAATTAATGTGATGTTTTAAAACACTTGCAAAAAGTACCATTGTAAATGACCAATGACAACACAAGAGGAAAAAAAAAAGAGATTAAAAAAAATATTTGAATTAGCAGTTTTCAACATGTCCACCTTCGCAGACAATAGCGCATTGCATGTGTGAGACTGCTGACAATAATACCGAACGTAACCTCGCGTCGTAGAAGGAATCGGTACAACTACACATTTTATGGCATCTTACAATTCTGAGAAATTTCTAGGATTTGATACATCTTTGATTTCAGATAACCCCAGAAATCCATTGGAGTGAGGCCGGGGGATCGTAATGGCTACGAAACTACAAATTTACAAGAGATGATTTTATCATGAAAATGCTGTTGCAGTACTTGCCGAACAGATGTGGCGACGTGTGGAGGAGCACCATCTTGCATACATACAATATCATTAACGACATTTCGCTGCTGAAATTCTGAAATTACGTAATTCTGCAACATTTTTGTATACTGAGCACTTGTGATGGAACACGTTTTCATACCTGTGGATGTGACCTCCTTGAAAAAGTACGGACCAAGAACGAATGTATTTGCGTTGAATGTGTTTTGCCTCGCCACACACTCACTTTAGCTTCGTGTAAAGGTGTTGTCACATCGTGAGGATTTTCATCACCCCAGTGAATGCAGTTCTTGGAGTTTACGTTCCCAGTTAAAGAGAAATGCACCTCATTCGTCCATAATATTTGCAATGACCAGCTGTTATTTTCATCATATCTGTTGAAAAAAAATTATTAAAAAGTTCAAACGCTGTTGCTCGTCTTCAGGTTGCAACATCTGGACACGCTGGAATCGATATGGAAACATCCGCAGTCTTGAAGATAGCTGTTTTCGTTACATCCAATCTGTCTGCAACACTTCTTGCAGTATGCAATGGATCTGCAGTAATCCTGTTATACACTTCCGAAACAACTTCAACAGGAACAGATGGTCGTCCGGATTGTGGTCGATTACATGTGCGTCCAGTTTCTTCAATTTTTTTCACCAAACCACGTACAGTTTTTACGTAACATTGGCCTCGTCGAAACTTATGGCATCGGCGATAAACTCACACTGCTTCAGCTGCATTTTCCCCGTTTAGATAAATCAGCTTTATCAATTCACCTCGTTGTTTTATTGTAAGTGTCGTCTGATTGCACGTACGAATAACTCATTGAGTAAAGTATCTTCCCACACTGTTTATTAAAAAATTTCTACATGCAATGATTTGCATATGGTGTTCTGTGATTGGTGTTCCTACTATCTATTCCTGTGAATTATGCAAAGTACGTCAGTTCACTTCGTCTTTGAATTGTCATTGGTCCTTTAAAATGCTCTGTTTTGCAAATGTTTTATGCCGGTATAACGAACTTAAATATCACTTGCAATGCGTGATTTTTCGTAAGATGCGAAACTCCAAATAAACTGTGGATACAACACGAGATACGAAAGCAGGATTTGCTCCTGAATTGGAGTTCTTTAAACTTGCGGCTGACTTCACTATCGTACCGAAGGAGCAGGTTTTCGATATGCGAGGAACGAAGGGCATTTGACATTTTTATTAACATACGTCTGACCTGTGTGCTTGGCGTCAAGCACCCGCTTATAAGTCATCGTCAATATATACAGGGACGAGATAGCACACACAAGGAAGTTTACAACACAGAGAAATACAGCCGGGAGCTCCACAAAGAGTGCGCAACGGAGCCAGCGGATTCGAACCCTCACCGACCTACACTCGCAAGCGATTAGCGGTGTGATACCTTGACCACCCAGCCACTGTGGCCGGAACGAAGGTGTGGCTACAAGACATGTTTTTCAGTAGTCGATTTTTTTTAATCACTTGTGAACTGAGTAATGTTGCAAGTACAGCTTCTAGAATACACAGTGTGGAAATATGCTATCCAAACACTGCTAAAAATTTTTACCCCTTAAATGTGCGACGATGCTGCTGAAATCCAAAGAGCCGATTGCAGCGACATCTGCGGGATTTTCGTATTACATTGTATAGACCAGGGACGGCGAATCTTTTCATATCCACGTGCCAAAATTTTCCAAAAATACACTTTATGTGATCATGACGTGCCGACAATAAAAAAAATAATGGAGCAAATAACAATGAATCAAAATTACTTAAAATTTTGTTTTTAGCATTAAAAAAATATGGGTAATATTTAATGTTCTACTTTAGAAATTTATTTTTAAAATATTATTTTTAATCTCATCTTAGATGCCACATAATTTATATCAGCATCGTACTTAGTTATTTTTAAGAGAATTTAAGTTGAAGTGAACTTATTTGACAAGAAGTTTTTACTTTAAATTTTCATATTTTTTTTTTTATTAATCTTTCTTTTGTGATAATTTCCTAATCTCTCTTATTCTTAAAATTTTGTAAGCCAATTTTGATCTAGATTGGGATACATTAAATTATATTTCAGTTTCTTCAATCTTTACGACAAAGACAACCAACCGAACTAATCGAGTTCAGATAAACAGACACAACATCTAGGTTAATTAATGCATTTTGTAAAATTCCACTATATTTTGATGTAGAATATTAATATATGCCGTGCCAAAAATAATCTGAAGCGTGCCACAGATTTGCCATCCCTGGTATAGACTAACAATATTATTGCAGTTTTACAAAATATCCTGCAGATGTCGCTGCGATCTTTATATTTCAGTAGCATCGTTTCACATTTAAGGGATAAAATATTTTAGCGCTCTTTTAACCCTTTCAGGGGCAGGGGAATTTCATTCGTAAAATGATGAAATAATTTACTGACACCAGAATATTCAAACGAATTTCTTAGTAAATAATAAAACGCTATTTGGCACTTTAATTACAAAAGCAACATTTCATTAAAATATTCTTGGTGCCATTAGTCAGTTTTGGAATTAAAATTAGGTGGCTAGACCCTCTAGCCACCGCTCTTGAAAGGGTTAAGTATTACAGAGATAGCCGATTTCCACACTATATATTCTAGGCGCTATAGGTTTAAGATTTGTTTTAAAATGTGTTTTTGAGTTGTGTTTGTGTACACATAGTGAAAATAAAAATGTAATCATTTGTTTTTGAGTGCTGACTATTACATTACATAGCAACTAATTAGGATTGAGTGCCACGATATTACACCAGCTATTTTAGTCAAACGTGTATCGTTACAACGCCATTTATGGTTTTTCAATGCGCTGATGAATTTGCGCAAGAAAGAAAGTGCATTGCCTTTCAAAAATTTCGAACTTCTTTCACTGTATCCGTAACCGTGAGAGCTCTACTGTTTTAAAACCTCACGATCTCGAGCGTATACCTTCAAATAACTAAATCTGAAATTTCCTTTCGATTGGTTGAGCAGTTAGGTGGCTGGGGTGCATATATCGGGGAAGTTTTTTATGACCACCTTATGCAATTTAATTAATTTTGTTACGTTAAATTTTCAACAAATGTAAAAAAAAAAAAAAAAAAAAAAAAAAAAAATGATTTTTATTAATACGAATAAAAAGTGTATTTTCAAATATCAAAATGAGGCAAATATGATATTGTGCAGGGGGTAAGAAAAGGGGCAGGGGCACCTTTTCAAAACTTTCTTGAATGGGGAAGGGTGGGATTTTATTGTGTACAGTTCCGGAGCCCGATATAGTTTTATTCTGACACTAGCAGACCCGCCCGGCGTTGCCCGGGGTTTGTAAATAATAACCTTAAACAAAACTTAAGTTTGTATGATTTTATATCTTTGGAAATTCTTTTAAATGAACCTCATTTTGGAGGCCCCATTGCCTTCCGCAGCGTCTAATGTGTTCCCATCAAATTTCTTTCCGACCGAACCTGTAATCTAGATCCCCACTACATATGGCAACATTTCCCGGAAGTGCCCGCAGGTGCCGGAGACAATCAAAAACCAAGTTGAGTAAGCCAAACCTCGTAGGAATCAAGCCCACAGAAAAAAAAAAAAAGAATGCACCATTAATGTTAGAAAATGTTGGTAACTAAAGTCTGAGATACAATTTCATAATACAGAAAGTAGCTGAATGGTAATCTAAGTTGAAGGAAGCAAATCCCGTTGAAATTGGGCCCTTAAACCCGAAGAAATAACTCGCCACCAAGCGGTGGAAGATGCCTCCTCAACCTTGTAAATTTCATGAATTACTGTTAGCATTAACACGATATTTAATAAACATATTAAATCCCTTATCTAAAGTTACCATTAAAGTAACGCGATTTTTAATTTACGGTTGTAGTGAGTAGACGTAAGTTAATGCTGAAAAAGGAGATTAATGCTCAAAAAAGGTGGTAGCTGAGGTATAAAGAAAGACCGGGCCCTGGGAGCCAGGGTCTTAACTGAAATGTATTTGGGTATAACAAAATTTTTCATGGGTTTTAAAGTAGCTGGAAGACGCTAAAACTATGTTAAACAAAATTGCAATAGAATAGGATAGTTTTTAAAGAAGCTGCAACAAAGGCCCCATGAAGATGATTATATTTAAAGTTGGTGGTAGCTGAAGCCTGCAATTTTTTTTTATTTTTTTTTTGTCGTTCATGTAGTAGCCGGAGAACCTACTAAGTTGTTAGAAAAAACAGTTCGTCAATCGGATCATTTTTAAGGGAGCTATAACAGGGGGACCAAAAGGGCCCAACTGATAGTTGAGAGCAGGGCCCTAACATGAAAACATGTTTAAATTGTTTAGTACTTAGCATTTTAGATCTTCAATTAGTCAAAATTAATCATGGGGTATGAAATAATCATTAGAATAATATTTTAAAGAAATGCGCAGAAATGGGGTAAATGCTTAAAAAGGGGCCCTAGAGCTCCAATAAAAATATGAGGGTGTTGGTCTAAGATAGGGGTGCACAACCTTTTTAAGAGAAGGGCCACTTACAAAAATGTCTGGGTTGTTGAGGTCCACATCAGTAACACGGAGATCATTCTATTTCGGGAAGGTGATCTGTGGCCCATAATCAGATAAAAAATATGGTTTCAGAGAGGGGGGGGGGAATTTTGCCCCTCTATTTTCTTCTACCCTGTCAACATATCCAATTTAGTTGACAAGGATATATCAGCAGTTTACATTTGTATATATAACAGACATATAGCAAGGATTATTTAGGAGTGATAATATTCCTTGACTTTATTCGGGGGAGTAAATTTTGTTTTATTAAAAGTGCTAAAAAACAAAAATAGGCATGAAAGTGGCTAGTGCCGAAAACAAATGTGAACTTTATGAACGGAGAGGGGAGGAGGAGCCGATCAACGAAATTTGCGATTTTTCTGCGCCTGATCAACGAAATTAGCGATTTTTGCACAACGAAATTGGCGATTTTTCAGCGCTTGATACACCAAATTTGCAATTTTTCAAAAGCAGGTCGACAAAATTCGCGATTTTCTGCGCCTGATCGATAAAATTCGAGATTTTTCCGCACCTAGTTCGCGAAATTCGCTATAGTTCCAAACTTAATCGACGAAATTCGCTATTTTGCAGCGCCCGATAGGCGAAATTTGCAATTTTTCCTCACTTGATCGACGAAATTCGCGATTTTTCGAAGCCCTATCGACAAAACTCGCAATTTTTTCGTGTCCGATCGACGAAATTTGCGATTTTTTCCGCCCCTGATCGACGAAATTCGCGATTCTTAACTGACTGACGAAATTTGCAATTTTTTCTAGCGGCAAGTTGACGAAATTTGCGATTTTTTTCACGCAATAAAGTGACAAAACTCACGATTTTTCCGCAGCCGATCAACAAAATTTTCAATTTTTTCGCGTATCATCGAGGCGATTTTTCCGTACCTGATCAACGAAATTCGAAATTTTTCTGCGCCTGATCCACAAAATTCGCGACTTTCCATGCCCGACAAACGAAATTTCGCGATTTTCCGGAGCCCGATCGACAGCACTCGCGAATATTCTGTGCCTGATCGACGAAATCTGCGATTTTTCCGCGAATGGTCGACGAAATTTGTGATTTTTCCGCGCCTGGTAGAAGAAATTTTCGATTTTTCCGCGCCCAATCAACGAAATTCGTGATTCTTAACTGACTGACGAAATTTGCAATTTTTACAGCGGAATTGTTGATGAAATTCACTATAAACAGACAAAACACGCGACTTTTCCGCAACCGATCAACGAAATTTGAGATTTCCCCGCTCCTAATCGACAAAATTCGCGATTTTTCCGCACACTATCGACAAAATTCGTGATTCTTGACCAAAATTTGCTATTTTTCCGACGGCAAATAGACGAAATTCGCGATTGTTTCTCGAGACTGACGAAACTCACGATTTTTCCGCAGCTGATAAACAAAATTTGCAATTTTTCCGCTCATCATTAACAAAATTTTCAATTTTTTCGTCCCGATCAACGAAGTTGTGATTTTTTTTCGCGAGTGTGATTTTTTTTTTTTTGAGTGACAAAATTCGCGAATTTTCCGTACCCAACCAGCATAATTCGCGATTTTTTCCAGCTCGATCGACAAAACTCGCCATTTTTCCTTGCTTGATCCGCGAAATTTGTATTTAGTCAGCACCTCATCGACAAAATTCGCGATTTTTCCATGCTTGATCAACGAAATTTGCAATTTTTCCGAGTCTGATCGACAAAATTCGCGATTTTTAGTGTCCGATCAACAAAATTCGCGATTTTTTCCAGCCTCATCGACAAAATTTGCTATTTTTCCGCACCCGATCAACAAAAATCGCGATCCTTAAGTGACAGACGAAATTTTCATTTTTTTTCCGCGGCAAATTGACGATATTCATGATTTTTTTTCCTGCGACCTATGGACAAGAGTTTCAATTTTTTTCATCTATAAATTGACGGCGGGCCACACGTTAACACATCGCGGGCCACTTTTGGCCCGCGGGCCACAGGTTGTGCATCCCTAGTCTAAGGGGAAGAGTCCAACACTCACACTTAAATTATGCTGTGAGAAGGTGGGAAAATTAGGGTGTAAAAAATGCATAGCACACAAAAAGTTCAAGGGGCCCTACAGGTCCCTAAGGTGCCCCAGGATTTTAACTGCAATATAGAAACTGGAGAATAACTAAATGGAAAAATGGTTCCAAAAATGAAGATCGGATTAAGAGGGGCAATTTATTAATAATTTATGGTGCAAAAGCTTCAAGGGGCCTTGTACCGGGCCCCAAGGAGGAAGGGATTTAAGTGGCATGTAGTTTGGTATAAATACACTTTTTAGTAGTTTTCAATGTAATCTGAGGACTCTAGAACTATAGTAAAGAAAATTGCAAGGAATTCGGATCATTTTTAAAGAAGGTGAACCAAGGGCTCTAAGAAGACGATTTATATTCAAAATTGGTGGTAGTTTAAGCCTGATTTTTTTTTTTTTTTTTTTTTTTTTTTTTTTTTTTTTGTCGTTCACGTAGTAGCTGGAGAACCTCAGATGTTGTTAGGAAAAAAAAAGCTAGTGAATCGGACAATTTTTAAGGGAGTCATAATAGGGGGCCCAAAAGGCGCCAACTGATGTCTGAGAACAGGGCTCTAACATGAAAACATGTTGCAATGTTTTAGTACTTAGCGTTTTAGATCTTCGAATAGTCGAGATTAAGCATAGGGTATGAATTAATCATTAGAATATAATTTAAAATAAATGTGCAAAAAATTAGAGAAGTGCTTAAAAAAAAGCCGTAGGGCCCCAATAAAAATATGTGAGTGTTGGTCTATGGAGAAGAGTTCAAGACTCAACTTACGCATTGCGAAGGTGAGAATATTAGGGTGTGAAAAACGCATGGCACACGAAAAATTTAAGGGGCCCTGGACCGGGCCCTACAGGACGCTAGGCAGACCCAATGTCTTAACTGGAATGTAGGTACGGGAGAGTAACTAAATGGAGAAAGTATCCCAAAAATGAATATCGGATTAAAAGGAAGCAATTTATTAACAATTTAGTGCACTAAAACTTAGAGGGGCCCTGCATCAGACCCCTTGCAAGGGTGCCAGGGTCTTAACTGAAATGTAGAAATGGGGTAGAAATTTGAAAGGAGAATTCACCCCAAAAACGAAGAAGATCGGATAGAAAAGAGGCATGTTATTAACAATTTAGTGCACTAAAACTTCAAGGGGCCCAGTACTGGGCCCCTTGCAAAAGTGCCAGGGTCTTAAGGGAAATGTAGAAATGAGGCAGAAGCTGAAAGGAGAATTTTTCCCTAAAACGAATAAGATCGGATTGAAAAGAGGCATGTTATGAATCTTTTAGCTCATTAAAACTGAAAGGGGCCCCGGCCCTTAAAAAATTAAAAATCTGAGCCTCAGGGGCATCAGGACCTGTCTTGGACTAATCACACCTGAATTTTTAGACTTCTACGTGCGGTAGTTTTCGCTAGCCATCGCACACACACACACACACACACACAGACAGACACACCCACAGAGCGATTTGTTCTTTTATTAGTATAGATATATTTTTGAAATTAGCCTAAGCGCTCGACAAGAGACCACTTCACACCCGCAAGCTATTGAAATTTTATAAAATATCTTGTTAGCATACGCCCCTGCCCCCTGCCTTTCCACCTGCCTAGTATTATATTTGCCTCAGTTTGATTTTTCAAAATACAACTTTTATACCAATTAGCGAGATTAACATTTTTTCTTTAAGTCTAAGTCGTCTTCTTCTTCTTCCTTGTTTTTAGTTTCAACATTCTGTTAAATATTTAATGTAACAGAATTAATTTAATTTTAAATCAAATAGTATTGAGAGCTTATTTTACGGTTTCCTCCTTCCTTCCTACCTCCATCTCAAAATATAAAACCTGAGATTTTGGAGACCGGCTAACTGCGCCTATGCCGACCCTTCTTTGCCACCCCCTGTATGAACTGCGCTCGGCGTCACGTGGAGCGGATATCATTGTCACTCCCGTCTCTTATACTTATGGGCACGAAGTGAGATTTTTTTTTGTTAGAAAGACTCTTTTCTGTTGGCGTTAATTCGCTAAATTGGGCGCTTTATCGGTAATTCGGGCTATCAATAATGTTTTTTCTTAAACTCACAAAAATTTTATACGCATATCTTTTACGTATGTACATAATAAAATTTTTTGTTAATAATAACTATTAAATCCAAGAAAAATCGACATAAAAATGTATATCCGTTAATATAAAATGCACAAATTGGGAAAAAAAAAGGAAATAAATAAAAGTATGATGATAAAACATCCATATATAAATATATATCTACACAAGAAATTTAAACATTGGAGAATTTTTTTAAAACTACTTTAAAAGAGAAAATTTTAGGAAGAAATAACTCTTGTTACCTAATATTTTCGTCAGGTTTAAACTAATTTCTCGTTGAGTGTGCCTTTGGGATGTTTCATTCTAAGATTCTTCAAGAACCCGAAATATATGAAATATTAACATTTATATATAGATATTTCGCCTTTCAATTTCTATGTTAGAAATAATTTTCGCCATAAAATTATTCTCTGCATTTTGAAAGAAAGATGCTGGGGGTTAAAGAACAACATTCTAAATAGAAGGATATTATTGCTGTTGAAATATTCCTATGAATTCTAATTACTAATTAGTACTTCTTTTATTGCTCTTAATATGATTATTTTTACTATTATTATAATTAACTTGTTTGGAACTATGGTATATAAATATTGATCTTTTATTTTCTTTCAAAACTTAATTTTTTTTAAATTCTAAATTTTAAAATTTCAAAGCTGTTGCACGATGTTTTATAACTGAAACTTAAATATGTATTTCTTCATCAAATTTAATTTTTACTGAATATATAATTCTTATAATCACGCACACACGATTCTCTTCTGCGCATGCACATGCTTATAAATTAATAATAATAAGAAGAAGAGCATTAAATTCTCATCAATTCAAAACTGAGAATTGCGTTATCATTTGAAAAACATACATCCAAAAGTGGGTAAAGAAACTTAATTTCTTAAGTTGTAACGCAACACAAATTTTTATGACAGATTGTCTGATTCACTTTTATACCTCAAGGAATAAAATTAACAGGCCTATTGAATCGATTTTTAATTGAATAGCGTTTTCCATTTCCAGATAAATAAATTACTTATAGAGTTATAAGCCATTCTTGTTACGTGACGACAAATTTTTCTTCTTTCTCGCACTGCTGCGTCGTGAATTTGCTCAAAACGCCAACTTTTACAATATTTTCTGTAAAATCCTCTGTTTATACCATGAAATGGTAAAGTCATTCGATTACATAGTTTCTTAATAAGACCACCTTCTAATTTAATGTGTTTTCGAGCAAAAATGAATTCAGAAATGTGTCAGGAAATAGCTTCTTTGAATTTGAGAGTAGCCTTATTCTGTTTTCAAATCCAAACTGATTACTTTCTAGAATTCATATTTGTTTGTACTTGCATGAGAGTGGCAGATGCTGTTTTAGAAACTATGAAATTGGACGGTTTTTCCATTTTTCATTAAAGGCAATCTTTCACAAAATGCTGTTAAAAGCATTTAGTATTTGAACTGAATTTCCACAAAGCGTTCTAAACTCACTTATAATTCCACAAGTAATTCAATTATCAAAAAATGAAAGATAGATTCTAAATCAATTCAATAGTCAGGTCTGCAAGTGACATGCTTTTACGTTTAAAAATGAGTTTGTAAGTTAGAAAATTTTGAGGGAAACTCTTACAACACCCTTAAATCTTTAAAAAAATTACTTTCATCCACATAAGATTATGATTTTTAATTTCGTATTAAATGAACACATCTTCTCCAAATACACTTTTAAGGCTTTATATATCTATAAAGATAAAATATCCTTTTTAATTAGTAAATGACTTCCTATAAAAGAAAACAGGCTCTCTTTCTACACTTTAAATAATAGATTATAGTTGACTTTATGATTTTGATCCTCAAAATATTTTTAATTATATTTTTGCTGATTTTTAAAAGCCAAATTTTTAAGTAGAATTGATGGATTAGTTATTTGGTATCTGAAAGAGAATATAAATACATGAATGGATGAAAATTATGTTGTGATAGAAAAATTTAACACATTAATGATTTTGTAAATAATCCTAAATTAGGTTAGACCCTTGTCCATTCTGATTCATTTAAAAAATAATTCTGTTAATAATAGTAATACTACTATAGTAATAGTGATTACTTATAGTAATCACTTTTTTATGGACACGATAACTTCATTAATTCTGCACAAATCTTTTCCAAACTGATACATAAACAAGGGGTAGAAAATCTCGGTCAAGTTCGTTAATGGGCAAAATAGGATCAAGGGGGTGGAAATAGGGAGGGGTTTTGTGAAAACCGAAAGGACCCCATAACTTCTTAATTATAATACATATCAAATCAGTTTAAAGTTATTATTACTTCTAGGAAAAGGGCGAAAATTTTATGTATCACAGATTTTTGACAAAATTAAAAATGGGCTCAAGAGAAGAAGAAAATAGGGTTTTAGGAAGAAAAAAATTCATAACTTTGTCAATTCTCAAGGTATGAAATTCAATTAAACTTATTATAAATCATCTTAATACTATCTACAATTTTTATATTGACAAGTTTTTGATAGGACCAACCCTTACCGCAAAAAAAATTATAAAAAAAAGGAGTGGGTGGGAGAAGAGAAAAATTCATAACTTCGTCAATTTACAAGAAATCAAATCCGCTTAAATTTATTATAAATCGTAATATTATCTACAACTTTTATATTGACAAGTTTTTGTTAGGACCAACTCTTACAGAAAAATAAATTAAACAAAAATAGGAGTTGAAGAAAAAATTATAGTATTAACATGATTCTAATAAAACCAGCTGTTACAGAAAAATTAAATTAAAAAATCGTCAAAAGTGTCCAGATAAAATTGTTGAAGTGGGTTTATCTCTAATCTTGATTTACTTTTTATTGATGAAATTAGTTCTTAACTTCGAAATCCACCTCCGGCTGCAGGCCAAGCCGGCAGGGATTTTGTTTTTCTTTTTCACATTCGACCTTAATTTCGGACTAAAACAGGGAAGAATAAAAAACTTTAACTCATGTAAACTGGGCATTTGCGAATCTATAAAAAGTCGGAAGTTACTCCAAATTTACATGTAGATATACACGTTTCAAACAAGTGATTTTTTTTTCAAGCATTAATGGGTCATTTATTAATTACGTCACACTTCAATCGGCGGTAGGGGTTGGATCTACAAAGTGTGATACAGTGTGACAGGGAAGAGAAGGTATTAACATGTTATAATGCCACGTTTAAAATATGAAAATAATTCGGCCGACTTTATTTAGAAGCAGCATAATAGGGTTAATTAAAAAAATATTTATTTTTATTTATTTAGTATTAGGTACATTTTCTTTTTTCTTTGAATTGTAATACTTTAATAAATGCACACAAAATCTTAATAAATTTATAGTATTTATATTAGTAGGTAGTCAATCGTATGTAACTTTTTTTTTTTTTGCATAAAATTAGCTCTGAATTAATAGTTGCACAAAAATGTAACATCACAACGGAGAAAGAATGTACCACTCGAGTGTGACAACTTTTAACAGAGGGGCAGAGAAAAGGAAAAAAAAACCATGAAATTTTCTTGACGTAATTAATAGATAAATCACCGCCCCTGAATACTAGGCCTGAGCGCTGGACCAAGAATGGCGGGTAACGAAGGCGGGTTTTTTTCAGCGTGTGTACGGTCCCTTAAATATTCCTACCAATAATTTTTTTGACGTTTTTTCCGCTTCATTTTTCTGAGAATAAATAAGGTAGAGAAATCTTTTATAAAATACTGGTGTCTACATTTAAGGGACCGTACCTACGCTAAAAAAAATCCGCCTTCGGCAGCCGCCATTTTTGTGTGAGCGCTCAGGCCTAGTATTCAGGGGGCAGTGAATAAATCCTCAACAGATCAAGCCTTAATTTCAAAAAGTAGTACCTGGTTTGGCTCTTGCAATAATATTTCTTCTTATTTCTTACTTAAGAAAAAAAATCACGCCTTTGCATGGTTGCTAAATTTGTTTCTTAGTACGATTGTGTACTATATTTAAAATTAATTATATGGGCAAGACAAGACACTGAGCGTCTTCCATTGCTTTTTCGTACTAGAATATATAATATGCAAATTTCAATATGAAAGTTACCCAAAATATTAAACTTAACGGCATTATAAATGGCTTAATTAAAAAAGCATTACACTCTAAATCAACTTATACAAAATATTTTTAAGGAAGGGGGAAAAAAGTACTTTATTTAATCGAAGATTCATTTACATCTTTGGAGGAAAACAAAACTCAGCTTATCGGATGAAACAAAAAAATGAATAATCTTAAGTTTTTTCTCGTTCCCCCCTTTTTTTTCTTTGATAGTCTTATGACATTCACGTAGACAGCTTCCCCCCCCCCCCCCCTCTAACCTAATGTTTCAATATTGTGTTTCGAACTTCTACAATAAATCAATAAATGAACTTTGATCCAACTTTGAATTCATTGCTAATTAATTAAAATAATGAAACTTCGGTAAACATATGATGAACTAAAGATGATTTTACAATAATTCGGTTTTTAAATACAATTCAACATTATCGTCCAATAGTAGTTAAATTTTGATTGCATAGAACATACCCTAAAAAATCAAATTATTTCGGGATATTTTTTTAATCATTATTTTATTATTTTTATCTCTCATCCTTTTCATGTAGAAAAGTTATAAATTTTTCAATAACATGTTTGCTATATTATTTATTAAGTAATAATAATTATAAATATTATTACTTAATAAAATCGAATTGTTATAATAACTATTTTTGTTATGATTGAACCAAGTGTATAAAAGATTTTTAATTAGAAAGGAGCATGCTAGAAAGGCATTATTCTGTTTTGGCAATACTGAAATTTATTTCATTTTAAGGCTTCTTATGCTACGTTATAAAGCTGAATAATGCTTTATTATGTAAACTCTTTATGTCTTTTCTCTTCTTTTTTTTTGGAGGGGGGGGGGGGGGGATCAAAAGAAGTTTTGATAACATAGTGTATTAAATGTCTTCAGAACTGCCTGTATCTAAAAAATGTTATTAACTAGAGAGTAACACTAATTTTTCAAATCGATGACAGTTTATGCTTCAAAAACAGTTTTATGTATAAACAAGAAATTTTAGATGGCGCTTTATTTTAATGAACTATCAGCAATTAGAACATAGCTTGAAGGTTGTGTCATTTGTTTAGTTAAGGGGAGTCCTCAGTTTTAAATCTCGTTTTTCATAATTATTTCAAATTTCATTTTTCATGATTTCTACAAAATGTGTACCATTTTAAATCAAATAAACAAACCACATTAAAATGTTAAAATTAGAACTAGATCTATTTGAAATTGATAATTTGTACAGACTCCAATTAATTTTAAACTCTGCATGCGTTTTTCTGAAAACAGTTTTTGCTTCTTGCTCACGCTGTAAAAAGAAAAAAAGTCGTTTGCAGACTATTTCTATGTGCATAAATATAAAATCGTTTGAAGACACTTTCTTTTGTAAAGATATGTATAAAATAATTATATCTAGAATCGCTATCTACTTTTCTATCAATTAAACAACGCAAATTTTATTTGTTGCGATTAGAATAGAGTTTTAAGTAGGGCTGGGCGATGTCTAAAATGAAATATCGTGATAAATCGGCAGCTTTATATCACGATATTCCGATATATCGATATTGCGACATATGAACAAAAAAATATATGTACATTTATAATATATGTATAACTTCAATATACATTATATATTTTATTAAGGATTAAAATTTAAAAAAATATATATATATATATCATTCTCAAATAGATTAATAAAAAACTATGTATAAATAAGCAAATCTAAATAAATAAATGCTAAAAGAAACTAGTAGGATGTGTTAATGGCAAAAATTTCTTCTATTTCTACGTGTTATTACTTCAAAATTCACTATCACAGAGGCAAAATTAAATAACAATCTATGCCCATCATGAATATTCTAAAGATATAGGTGCACTAAATTGTATGCAGTTAAAAGGAAATATAAGCATCGCATCTTTCAAACAAATCATTGAATTTCAGCACCAACCTTATTAGATGTCTGTATCCAAAATTCCTAATCTAAAAATCATAAAAGCAATACCTGTTGGACAGTATACACCCAAGCCTAAGAAGGATCTACTTATATGAAACCGTAACAGAATAAGGTGTTTGATTAAAATTCGTGCATTAGTTTTTGAGATACAGATATCGCTAAAATTGTGGAAAATGCAGCATAGCAGCGCCACCTATTGGAAGATTAACACTAACACTTAATCAGCAACAAGTTATGTCAACGTCTGTCTGAATTTGAAATGTTATGAAAATACGTGCGATAATTCTTGAGAAAAAGCTATAGCGGAAATTTTGAAAAATACAGCATAACAGCGCCACTTATGGGCTATAAACACCAAACACTAATCAGTAAAATTTATGTCTACGTCTAAGTCTAACTGAATCTGAAGTTTGATCAATATCAGCGCATTAGTTCTTCAGACAGAGCTATTGCAAAAATCGTGAAAACTCAGCATAGTAGCTCCGCCTGTTGGGCCATTTACACCAAGAACTAATCAGCACCAATTTACAAGGTATAACTGAACTTGAAATCTGACAAAAATCTGTGCATTAGTTTTTGAGATAAAGTTATTGCGGATATTGTAAAAAATGCACCTACCTGTCAAGTAATTTACACTAATTTATAACAAGATATAAAAGAATCTAAAATTTTGTTAAATTCCGTGTATTAGTTCTTGAGGTAGAGCGCCTACAAAATTTGTGTTACAAAGAGACAGGCAAAGCTTTTTAAAAATAGTCAAATCGTGTTCAAGACTTTCTAAACATATAAATCGGTCGAAGCCCGGATGACAAAATTTTCATGAATCCAATACTTTCTTCTTGTAAAGATAGTAGAAAGTAAAAGAACTATAAAAAAAATCGTTAACAGAGAGAGAAAAATAATAGTTTGGTTAAAGTCAATTTTTTAATTGTTTATATTTTATAATTGTTAAATAATATTTATATTGCTGTTGTGCTGTTATGCTAAAAATTGTCTTACTATGCGTCGGCGTCCCAAACAAAAGCTCTTAGTTTATTTTATTTCATTTTTATATTCTCCATTTTTTTTTTAAGAAAAATAAAACTCTGCGTGATCTGCGAATCATAATCAAATGTGTTTCAAAATTTACCTTCCCCTTAATTTCGTTTTTCCATCGTCCATGTATGCTGTGTACATGAACCGCAATAATTAACTTTTTGGACTCCGGCGTCTCTTACACAAATTTTATTCGGTCGGCACCACTTTTATAAAAGAAGTTTCCTTCAAGTAGACAATTTCAAAAATGCTAAGATTAAGTAAGGAAATTTTATTATCCTTTATTACAGGTGCCAAAAACAAATTTTGAAAGGAAAGATGGTGTCGCCACAGCGGTGACAACGGACTGCAAAGGGTTAAATAACTTTATGCAATAGCGGATAAGGATTTTAATGAGTTACTGTCACTTTCAACTAATTTCTTGCTATTACATTTAAAAAATCCGTGAATGTGCTAGAAATATTTGCGTGAAATAATATTTTTTTGAGAACAGCCCTAAGAGTTAAAACTTAAAATTTCTGAATTAAAAAATATTTTTTTCTTAACCTTTAAGACTATCTCTTATGCTTGTTCTATCGGGGAACTTGGATGAGGATCTCCTGCGTTTCGACCAATGTCCGCTAAATGAAGAAAAAAGAAACTAACCCCCCCCCCCCACACACACACACACCGAACAATTTACGTCTTTCCTCTTTTGATTGTCAGTACACAAACTTTAACTGCTTAATTTTTCTGCCCTGTTTGTTATTTTGAATTCTAGTGACATTAAATAAATATTGACATCTAAATATTCTCCCCCACTCCCCACAAACAAATAATGAGAGAGGCAGTAAATACCAAATACACACATAGGTCAATTTTTAAAAGAAACTACCAGGAGGAAAAAAAAAACGAGCTTCAGAGAAGTAAAAATATCTGCATAAAAAAAGAACCTGGAATAAACATTAATATATATTGCTATGGAAGTATTATTTCATTTGTCCAATTAAATCCACTGTTGCAAATAAAATGTAATATTTCATTTATTTATCTCTCTGATTCACATATTGTTCATTAACAACGAACAAATATTCATTCAAAACCGCTGAACCAGATTGAAGATAAAACAAAACAAACAATATCATTTGCTGTCGGCAACTACATGAGAAAAACCAGCTGTATCATATTTATCGCCCGTCATCTGAACCTGAACACCGAAACTATCACTTTTTCCCCTTTTGAAAAACCGTTTACGCTGAGAGAAATCACAGCGTAATACCATGGTAATACCATGATAATACCATGATAGTATCATGCTTATCGAAAACTGAGGGTTCGGTTAATATCACGGTTGAAGCTGGGAGAATCTTGAGGAGTGATCATGGTTTAGGTTGAGACGTATCATGATGATCGAAACCGATTATTCGGTATTTAATGTCATCATGGTTTAGGCAGGAATCATCATGGTTTAGGCAGGGATAAAATACTCCATTAGTATCATGGTCATCGTAATAACCTGCGGTTAAGAATGGTAGAATTTTGAGTACTAGAAGTTGAAAAAGCGCCGATTGCAGTTTAATGAAAAAGTATGATAATCGTGGTTTGCATCACGATTATGAAATTCGTGGTTTGCATCACGATTATGATAAACGCGTTTTACACCAAGATTATGATAATCGTGGTTTACATCACGATTACGATAATTGCGGTTTACATCACGATTACGAGAATCGTGATGTACCGTTGTATAGGATTTTTTGATATCGTCATCGCGATTTATAATTTATATAGATTTTATCGGTTTTATCGATGTATCGCCCAGCCCTAGTTTTAAGGTGTAGCACGCTAAAATATGCATTCTAAATGCAACAAATAAATTTTATGTCGCTTCCTTGACAAAAGAAATTGGTAGATATTGCAGATATAAACATTTTATACGTATCTGCAAAACTCTAAATATGCCCGTTTATATCCCAGCAAAGAGGAAATTGCTGGCCAGCAGCAAGATAGCTGCTGGCAATGATGGAGAAGTGCTGGCTGATGGTCTATCACTGCATGACCACTGCTGGACAGCTGCAGTCAACTTTGCTGTTGGAAATCATCAGATAAAATTCTGGTGGGCATCCATTTTATGTCATGCACTGGCCCACCACTACATGGAAGTGCACGAACTTTTGCAGTATCATTGCTGGGAACCCTTACGCTAGGTGGCGCTGCGAATATCGAAGACAGTGAGTATTTGAATACACAAATCTGAAATGAATATCTTAACACAATTTAAGCTGTGAAGCTAATTTTTTTTTGAAACTGTAAAAAATATAGCACCACTGCCACCAACAAAATAAATAAGTAAAGGAATAAATACATAAATTCTTTATTTCAACGCACTTTTTTTTTCTCCTTTATTCTGGTTTTACTAGGTTACAAAGGATTTCGGTTTTCATAATTTACGCGGTATAACGGTGATTTCGTATACCCAGGCTCACAGAACATTAAAAAAAAACTCCAACACAATACTTTAGGAGACTTAAAACTTTTTATTATGATAACTTTTAAAGGAGGGCCGTGAAAGTACAGAGAGACGGGGAGAAGTAACAAGACTGCCCGTTAAGGCGCTCCCCGTAGGGTTGGGGACCGCTGATGTCTTTCACATTCGAGATCAGAGGCAGTAGTGGTCAAATATTCATTTCAATTACTCACTCATTGGCGAGATGAATAGGAACATATGTACTATATTGGCGACGAATATGGGTGGCGTGGACAAAGGAATCAGAAGATTCCCGAAGTATTACATAGAACAAAAACCTACGCCATAGCGAGCTATATGGTTACAAGTATTTTAAAATTCCTGCGGTAAAGCGGGGTGATTGAAGGCATAGCTAACACGTGATATTACATGAACTTTAGAACTGAACAACTATCTGTATTAGTCAGGATGGCATCTGGTCATTATCTGAGAGACAAAAAGGGTGAGAATTGATAGGAATGCAAGCCAAGAGGCTGAGAAAGATCTAATGCGCATTTGTGTGTTACACATAAAATATGCATTACATATTGTCGGCTGAGAGGCGAACAAAATTCACTTCTATTTTATTCTTTTATTTATCTCAACGGAAAATCACTGCGGTTAAGACATATTCTTATCCGTGTGAAAGTGAAAGAAAAGAAGAAACTGACTGCTAAATGATGTATGCGTTTAAAACGTTATAAATGAAACTTTTAGTAGTGTGAGGGGGGGGGGGGTCAAAGAATACCGACATATGAAATTAAGTATTAAAATGTCAAATTTAAACTAAATATTTTATTTGAGGGGTGGGGAGAGAATAATGACAATTTATAATCAGCCAGTAAAGTTAAATGTTGATTTTTGAGGGGAGAGGAGGTTAAATGAATATATAACGGAAAAAACTGTTATATATATCACCCATTACCACCAGAAAAAAAACAGATGTTGAACAGTTTTTCTTTTTTTTTTTAAGAGGAAGATTACTTTGTCCACCCCATACGTATAAGTATTTAAAACAGATATAACATAATAACAA
This sequence comes from Maratus speciosus, assembly GCA_963932465.1. NCBI lineage: Eukaryota > Metazoa > Arthropoda > Arachnida > Araneae > Salticidae > Maratus > Maratus speciosus. Next base: position 219,015,690 of record OZ010787.1, read on the forward strand.
AGATAAGCCTCCATATATATAAAAATAAAAATACCTGCGTGCTTGCAATTTCATAAACGTTTGCATAAAGCAAAACTTTTCAGGTCATGATAAATGGCACCTTTTTACATCTATTTCTTGGATATCACTAGTCCCAAACAGTCTCCAAGAAAGAGCAAGTAATAATTTTTCTTTTTTTTACAGGATCCTTTTTTTTAAAATAGCTCTATTATATTTGTTTTAGAGGCTGGTACCAGCATTTTTCATGACCAAATAAGAGAAGTAATTTTTTTAGAATCTTGTTATATTTTCTTCTCAAAATAAAATAAGCATAATATAAATGCAAGCAACAAAAGACACAGATACAACTTTAAAATGACATAGAAAATAAAAGACATATGTATGTCTGTAAATAAAAGTTAAATGAAGTAACAAAAATAAAAGAGGTAGAAAATTGGTTTTCGTGCACACAGCACAGGACTACAAAAGAACGGATGCATATAGCATGCCTATGAATGGGTGTAGCCCTTATTCTTGTTAAGTAACAAGTGTGATGGCATCAGTTTACGACATAAGCCCTAGGGGAGGAGGGAGTTTTGTGACCCATACATCAAGTGATACATAGGTCCCTGCTCCCCAAAGATCACATTGACCTTCAAAAAAGCATGCGTCGATGTATCATATAAAAAAGTTATGTTTATTGAACTGAAACAGCAATTCGAGGGTTTTGTCTCTCTACACAATGAAGTTTGGACCCTTCGGGCAAAAATTTTGAACGGGAACAAAGCTTCAGAGGGGATAATTTAAAAATAAAAAAAAACTGAGATAAATATCTCACATATCAAAGGTAAAAGGTCAGTCCGATTGTGTGGAGAGGCTGGTGACATGATCGGGTAATACTACAACTGCAATTGTTTTTCAAACTAAACTCTAAATGTGTATTCCTTACAATGTATCGAGAAGGATATTAACTTTATGTGTATTGTATAACATTAGATAATGTTTTAAGCATTTAGTGTAACTGCACTAGGTTACTAATGCTACAAAAAAAACCTTTTTTTTTTTTACTGTTATTGTGAAGTTTGTTATTACAAGAAAACGAAATAATATCTAAGACGTGTTTAATGTCTAAGTGAAGTTTAACCAGAGATTTTATTTAATCTCCAAATTTAAAAGAATGCGTGTAATTATGTACATGTAGAAAACCAAAACAAATGTGATGAAAACAATAAAAACATCATAAGTTTGAAATTTAAAGAAAATGCATGTGAAAGAGTAGCACCCTATAAACTGGGAATTCTTAGTTGTGAAACAAAGTGATGGTGACATGAAATGTCATGGCATAAAAGAAATATAATAATAAAGGAAAATTAAGAATCTGTTAAAAATTAACTTTTTAATAAATGTTTATATTGTGAATATCATGTGAAGTCAGAAGTAGTTCCTGGTATAATGAGACATAAAAAGGAAATATCTTAATGTCTAAAGTTGAAAACTAGAAACAATTAAATGTTTTCAATTCTGTATAATGTGTGTTTTTTTACCAAACAAAATATCAATGAACTAAATTTTAAGTGTATCTCTATGAACCAAAGAAAAAAATGTGTATTTCAATGAACGAAGCAAAGTAAAAGTATCTCACAATGAACAAAAACAGTGTATGTCAGTGAACAACAGTTAATTTCAACGACTTAGTTGCAAGTTTAATGAACACAGCAATCTAAGTACCTCAACGAACAAAGGTGTAAAATTAGTGCGATGAACTAAAGTGAACAAGTATTTCACTGACTTAAAGTGTAAGAGTAATACAATGAACTAAAGTGTGTGTAAAAGATGAACGTTGCTATGAACTAATGTGTCTAACAAACGAATCTAACTACTATGAACTAAAGTGTCTTATAAATCAATATAATCGCTATGAACTAAAATGTAAAACAAAACAAAAGAAAGAAAAGCAAACAATGAACTAATATGTATGATTAAACGAAAAGAAAAAAAAACAAACAAACTATGAACTGAAATGTGTAAGAAAAAAAATGCTATGAACTAAGAATTGTCACCCAAAGGACAAATGATAGTGCAATTGGTCCCTGAAGTACACAAAGAATTGGCAACTCAATGAACTAGTGTAAAGTTTTTTCTATGAACAAAATAAACTAGGAACTCAGGTGTGGTATCTATGAACAAAAATTCTTAGTGCATCAATGGAACCAAGAGCCTTGTATCACTAGTACTAAAAGTGTGTAGCCTAAAATTGAAACAAACGTACAAAGTAAACTCTGTTTTTTTTTTAAGTAACGAAAAGCGAAAAAGGAGAAATGTAACCAGGAAATGCTACCTGTGTGATAAAATGTAACTTAATAAACTTAACTAAGACAAACAAGCGAAAATTTTATCCAAATTTCTGAGATAGATAAAAAAATTACAACTAGTGTAATATTGAATGTTTAGAGTTGTATAAATGTGTACACTTTCAGTGACAATCTTCCAAAAAGTGAAAAACAAATAGTCTGATAACGCGTATCAGAAAAGATTTCACTTTTGTTCCATTTCGACATTCATTTAACTATTTGCCGGCTAAATAATCAAATGAAAGAGCAACTCACTGTACACTTGTGTTTATAAAAAAAATTGAAGAAGGAAAAAAATTTAGTCTAACTTCAAACTTCAATTTAGTATGAATAAGAATCTCGAATACTGACATATGTATGTAAATGTATAAGAAAATGGAAAAAGTTTTAAAAAAAATAGAAATGTTCTAGATAGTAACGCTTCACAGTAATGTGTGTTGGTTAAAACTGAAACATGTAAAATGTATGTTATATTGCTTTATTATTATTATTATTATTATTTTATAAAAGGAAGTTGCTTGAGATATTTATGGGAATGTATTGCAGATGTATACCTTTTCTCGCTTTTGCCTGATGAATTTTTTAATGATGGACATAAGTGTGCAAAAGCTGTGTGTAATATGTCAAAATTGGTGGTGTTGTTTTCATTATTTCTAATGCAATTAATGCATTTTGGAGGATTTCTACACTGAGGGTCAGTGTGTGGCAAAGCACAGACTGAACACCTGATGTCATTATGACACGAATTTGCAAGGTGATCATTATATAACTGACATCTAGAACAGCGATTGATAGTTACATATTTTTTATAGGGTATAGTTTTGATTGAATCAGAATTTCCTTATGCATTAGCAATTGTCTAGCTTCTTGTGTTGCTAGCTCAACTATCCAGTTATGTAAATTAACATGTAGAAGCTTGTACTTTTTCACAAAATAAAAATTAGGTTCAGCTATGTGAATTAAATCTGAGATACCGAACAAGAGATCAGGAATATTTAAATTTTCAGGAAGGTTACAAATAATCACTCGAATAGGCTTAGGTACATTACGTTTAACAGGGGATAATGAATTTAGAGAGGAAATGCTAAAATCTATAAATTTTTCGTTGTGTTCTCCTTGAGTGTGCAGGTCGGCGCTAAGATATGTGTCATTGTTATCATTTTGCAGTTGTGTTAATTTCTTATGTGTATCATCATAACAGGTCTTTGTTGTTTTATTTTGGACAGATACAGGGAATTTGTTGTTATTTACCACATGATGGAGAGTTTTAGTACGTTTAGCTTTACCTTTCTGTTGGGCGGTAATTTCATGTAATCTCTCTAACACTTTCTGATTTACAAGAAATAAATTATCTTTTTCATGTTGCAAATTGGTATAATCATCTTTAAGAATATTAAAGTTTTGTTTAAGAACATCAAAACTAAACTGAATGATCTGAAGGAAATCAGTAATATTTTCAGACAAGGATGCAGCAGTTTCGTCTTTAGTGAATTTTGAATTGATGTGGCCTCCTTAGTAATGGAATTCGAATATCTTAATAATATTTCTTCGAAATAATCTACCCATGGAGAAACAGAAATGGGGTGATTTAAATCACAAATCTTGTTTTCGTCTTGTGATTCGATATTGTAAAAATTAAACTAATAAAATTTCTGTTATCCCCGAAATACTTTTTTTTATACACTGTACTATTGTTTTCTGTTGTTGTTTTCCTTTCTGTCTTTGAATGGAAAGATTTAAAAAGGAGGGGAAAATCTTTTTTAGAGAGGGCAAACCAAATAATGAAAAATAAATAATACCAGTATTTCAGAAAAGGGGTAAGTGTGCAATAACTATAATTATCAGAAATGAAATGCATGCACATAAAATAAAACACAATAAGTTTCATAAATAAATTATACACAAAAGGAAAGATAAACGGGGGGATGCAAAAAAATAAGTGTTTCAACCGCAAGATTTCTTTAAGTCAAATTTCTGTCAAAATCCAGTTGGATTAAAGTGTCCAAAATACAATAAAATTTAAAAAAAAGACAGCTAATTAAATTGTAATTCTGGTTTAAAATACAAAAAAAAAAAAAAAAAAAAAAAAAAAAAAAAAAAAAAAACAAGGTCAGAGTCGAGCAACACATTGTGAGAATAAGTGTGCAAATATCACGCACAAGTGCAAATGTGCAAACGCTGTGAGCGTAATATGCACATATCAATATAAAAATATGAAATACTGCAAAACTTCGAGCAGAGAACTTTTGTTGTTGCCTATCGGCAGAATAAGTGTACCTTCAAAGTATGACAGTGGGGCTAAAGGGTTAAATTCTAGATTTTTAAACGCATAAAATCATCTTTACAAGAAAACGAAATGTAGCATGTTTATGTAAATTCACGGAAGAACAAAAAAATATGAGAAGTATGTCATGATTTAAACACAAAATATAATAAATGAAATATTAATAAAAGTACTATAAAATTATCATTTCAACAAGAATATGCACTTTTTTTTAAATACCAAAAAACAGCCTGGAAGGAGAAAAATTAAACAAGAATGCTATCTATATTAGGTACGTTTTAAAAATAGATGAGAAATAGTTTCTCCGTTCAAGCTGACAAATCAAAATAAATGTATGACACTGCAGTTGTTATCAAAGTACAAATATTCTTCCCTTTTTGAAGTAGCGTGACAAAATTTTCTCTTTCACTGTAAATTCAATAAAATCCATTCTGTCACTTTTTGTAGACAGGATACAACTTTATCTTTGAGCATGAAAACAGAGCGAACTGCAAAAATCAACGCTTTTTTTATTAAAATTAAAAATATTATGATTTCCGTAATAAACTGGAACGGAAAAATTTGGAAAAGGAGGAAAAATATAATTAACGTCCTATTTTCATACTCGCATAATTCCGTAATGACTAACTAATTTTTTGTATCTTTTTTTTTTTTAATCTTTTTTTCAAGAGCGCATAGTATAAAAATTGTGACGTCACTGTATGAAAAAAAAAAATTCTTATGCACTGTTGTTGTGCTTTTATTGTTGCAATGATTTTTTTTTTGTATGAAGATGGCACATCTAAATCATTTATAAACTTTCACAAAACTTTTAGTACACCGAAAATTTTTTTGAGGCATACTTCAGAAGCGAAGCACTGTTGAAACACCAGATGATTTTTTTTTTTATCACACACACATAGATGGAATGCACCTTTTTGTTTTGTTTGCACCTTGCACATTTCAACATTTTAATTTTTTTTGACGACACAGAGGGGTTTCTGGGGGGCCGACACGCAACCAAAATATTTCACAAACAGTGGTAGCACGCACTTGGATCTTTCAAGTTGAACACAACACAGAAAAAAAAAAACACAGGTTTTGAGCTTTGCAGGAGTGCGCTGCAAATATGCATATTTTCACAAATTTTTTTTTAGAAAACTATCTGGAGCAGGTCAACGTTCAGATGGCAGTTTTTTAAAGAGAATTTTCACAAGCGCTGGTGGAGATTCCTTCTGAGAGATGGTCGCACAAAAGAAAAATATTTCACAAAGTCTGTGTATTTTTTCACTTTTTTCCCTTGCGGGAGGACTCACAGCCGAAGGAGGTGCGGCAGTAGTTCGATGACCCGAACGGCACAGGGTTGCTTCTCGTTAGGCCAATGTAGAGAAGAGGTCTGCACGGGCCCGGGCTTGGCACGAGGCCCGTACCCGGCCCGGCCCGCGGACCGGGCCGGCGGAATGAAGGCGAATTTTCAAACGGGACGGGCCGGCAGAATTAGGACAATTTTTTCAACGGCCGGGCCGGGCCGACAGACAAAATAAGTGGGCCGGGCCGGCAAAAAAATTAATCGGGCCTAACGGCCCGATATAAGAATTTAAGCGAAGCAGATAAAATACGAGCCGTTTTCAATGAATATGATTTTCTCGAGAAGTATAAACGTGTGTCACGAGCCGATCCGAGTTTAACAACATCAATACAGAAATGTAACACGTCCATTCTAGAGATCGGCATCGTACAGTTACAAAATGTCTGATTCCGAGTTTAATTTTTTTTTCAGCAGACTCGTGCTGGGACGGAACTGGTCTTAATCGATCTCAGGGTGTGTAGAACAGTCATTATTTTTTGTAGTATTAATAGTGATAATGAACTTCTTTTAACAGTATCTATGGAAATATACCTTAAGGTGGTTCTCATATTCACTGCTCAACAATAAGAAGCTTTCAGACACATTTTCTGACAAAATTTTTAACTATAAAGGCATAAAATTGACAGGCCTGCCTATTGAAGGCATTTGGAAACGAATAGCTTTTTCCATATTTGATAAATTACTTACATAGATAACAGAGATTCATGTCACGTGACTGTACGTTTTTCTCCTTTCCTGTGCTATCGCTTCTGGAAATTCGATTCAAAACGCTAACTTTGACAGTATTTTCAGAAAGATATATTGCTTTTATCTATGAAAAAAACGACATTTACATAGCTTCTGAATAAGAGTACCTGCCAATCTTACGCGTTTCCGAAAAGAAAAGAATTCATAAATGTGTCGAAATGTAGCTCCTTTGGATTTGAGAAAAGCCTTAAAAATGAGAGAAATATTTTCACAAATCTACTTTTTATTATACAGCTTCAAAAGTTATCATGTTTTTAATCCTTTATTCTGAACTACATTAATCTTTTAATGAATCCTTATTTCCATTTTGAAATGTCTGTAGACACGATGACTAAAACACTAAGTAATCGTTAATATTTACTATTGAGTGTTTTCTGTTTTGCGAACATCATAGTAATGTAAAATATACTGTAAAATGTTCCCATAAATATGTATGTAGTATTCATTAAAAGAATCTTAATTGTATTTTGAGAAAAAACGGATTTTTTTTGTTGAAATTGTGTCGAGTCGGGTCGGGTCGGGCAGGGCCTGTTTTCACTGATTTTTGTATGGGTCGGGCCGGGCCGAGAACTGTAAAAATGCAAACGGGCCGGGCAGGGCTCGGGCCGAACTTCCAATTTTTACACCGGGCCGGGCCAAGATAGCTGTCGTTCGGGCCGGGTCCGGGCCTGAAAATTCCGGCCCGTGCAGACATGTAGAGTCAGGAAGAAAGGCGAAGAGATGTTGAGGGATCGTCGAACGAAGCGCAGAAATCCATAAAAGTAGCAATCTAATTAAGGTGCTGACGGGTCCCGTACGTCGAATATGATGTAGGATAAGAAGGTGTGAATCCAGAATCCCTATGGAGAGGCAAGACCATTGCTGCAGACAGCTCCGTTTGATGAGTCGAAACGGCACACCGAGATTGAGCGCTGGATCATGAGTGTGTATTCCGCTAAGTAATGCGCGTACAAGTCCATTGGGTCGGCGAAAGCAGGGAAAAGGGTAGAAAAAGAGCAGCTACGTTCATAGTCCGAGAAACCCAACGTATGTGGGGGAAAAAATTAAGTTGTTTCAAGTCGCTTATAAGCGCAAAAGAAGGAACAACTTCTCCCCGTATTTTTTTTTTTTTAACTCTGTTGGAGAAAAAAAAGCTGGGCACGCACCAAAATTATATGACGGTGATTTCGTATACCCAGGCTCACAGAACATTAAAAAAAACTCCAACACAATACTTTAGGAGACTTAAACCTTTTTATTATGATAACTTTTAAAGGAGGGCCGTGAAAGTACAGAGAGACGGAGAGAAGTAACAAGACTGCCCGTTAAGGCGCTCCCCGTAGGGGGAGAACGCTGACGTCTTTCACATTCGAGATCAGAGGCAGTAGTGGTAAAATATTCATTTCAATTACTCACTCATTGGCGAGGTGAATAGGAACATATGTACTATATTGGCGATGAATATGGGGTGGCGTGAACAAAGGAATCAGAAGAATCCCGAAGTATTACATAGAACAAAAACCTACGCCATGGCGGGCTATATGGTTACAAGTATTTTAAAATTCCACTGGTAAAGAGGGGTGATTGAAGGCATAGCTAACACGTGATATTACATGTACTTTAGAACTGAACAACTGTCTGTATTAGTCAGGATGGCATCTGGTCATTATCTGAGAGACAAAAAGGGTGAGAATTGATAGGAATGCAAGCCAAGAGGCTGAGAAAGATCTAATGCGCATTTGTGTGTTAACATAAAATATGCATTACATATTGTTGGCTGAGAGGCGAACGAAATTCACTTCTATTTTATTCTTTTATTTTATCTCAACGGAAAATCACTGCGGTTAAGACAGATTCTTATCCGTGTGAAAGTGAAAGAAAAGATGGAACTGACTGCTAAATGATGTATGCATTTAAAACGTACATTTAAAATATAAATGAAACTTTCAGTTGTGTGAGGGGGGGGGGGGGTGTCAATGAATATCGACATATGAAATTAGGTATTAAAATGTCAAATTTAAACTAAATATTTTATTTGAAGGGGGGGGGGGGATAATGACAATTTATAATGAACCAGTAAAGTTAAATGTTGATTTTTGAAGGGAGAGGAGGTAAAATGAATATATAACGGGAAAAACCGTTATACGCAGTTCAGAATCAATAATAAAAAAAATCGTATAAAATACATAGGATTTCTATACAATAGAATAATTTCTATACCAGTTTAATGATTGGGAACGTAAATCACAAAAGAAACAAACTTGAAATAGTGTAATGAGAGCTTGAAAACTACGAGCAGTCGTAGCGTACGCTGAACGCACTTGTTCCTGTCCGATCACGAAAGTGCCCCACCAGTGGCTGAAAGGTTCTGCTCTCGAAGCTGGTAGACGGGAGGTGCTGGGTTCGATCCCAATCGCACCCGTCGGCCTAATCGTTCGGAGTTTTCGTGGTTTTCTTCGAACCTTGGATTTCCAAGCGTTAATACTTGTTAGGTTCCCTTAGAAAGACCCCCACGAAGGGCACTCCCCCCTGGGCCTATATCCCTCGTGCAGATAATTGGCCGTCATAAATACAACCAACCAACCAACCAACCGATCACGAAAGCCAAGCAGCATCGAGCGCGGTCAGTACTTGGGAGGGTGACCACATGCAGTTCAAATGTTTCTTTAGACATTTCTATTACAGACACTTCTACAGATATTTCTATAGCTCTTGGTGAAACTAGCTTATAGAAAAAAGTGCCATAATTATATAATACTTTGTTTTTTTATAGAATTCGATAAGAAATTTTTGTAAGGGAAAGTGCTGGGCCAGCAAAGGAATAGCAGTGGGATATGTGCTACCACTGCAGGAAAAGTGCCGGATTGAAGTAATGTGATGGCATACCAATGCTGGCCTGCTGTTGGCCAACAGTGATGGGCCAGCTGCATTCGGCTCGGACACTTTTCGACAAGTTTAAGTAATGGCACCCTTGCACTTTACCGCTGATGGCACTGCTGGCTGCCATCTTTTTTCCAGCTGATGGCCCACTGTTTCTTTCTTTGCTGGGATATATATAACCATTATAAAACGACAGCAATTTACCATTCACAGATGTGAAAATGAAAATCAAAAAAGATTTCGTAAACTTTATGAAAAATATCCAAAAGTAAATTATCATAAGAATCCAGATAAGAAATTGAAAAAAAACAGTAAAACACTGAATATCATTGAAGTATTTGTGGAACCAAGGCAGAATCATCAGACCCAAATTACCTTAAATTCCACAAAAAATAAGATAAAAAATACAAAATTCTGTGTATCGTACGTAATAAAACCAGAAAAGAAATTTAAAAAATAAGAAATTAAAATTAAATGGATTAAGAAAAGTATTCGCCTCCTGAGTAACTATCCCAGACTGTATGATACAGCAAATTTCAAAGAGTCTGTGATGATTTGCACATACTGCCAGAAGCAATAAGTATAAAACTACTTAAACAAGGAGTTAGGAGAACAGAGTGAATAGTATATTGATAGATCATAGATAGTGCAATGAGATCAGATATAGCGCTGTCCTCTATTAGTAGATGTAACGAACAAAAATACCATGAAATTATATGGTAAAAAGCCCAACTTAATAGTATATGTGGATTAACCTTTAAAATGTGTAACTAAATTAAGTAATATAAATAAATTCACTATATCATAGATGATTAATAAATTTAAATAAATTAATAGGTAATTAAAATTTCCATAACTGTGCAGAATAATAAAAATACTAAATTTAGGTGGTGAATAAAATTTCATTAATAGTTTAAAATATATTTATTTATTTATTTATTAACCTTTAATTTACAGTTTTTATAACATCGCATAATAATAGAAATACGTAATTTAAAAAATGGGAAAGAGAAAATAATAAATACCGTTATTTAAAATTTAAACATGACAATACAATATTGATTTATATAATTGTAAGAGGATTTACTAATTATGTTATATTGATATTATATTAGACTAAATAGGCTAAAAATTGAATAAAAAATTAAATTTTGACAAATATTAAGTACTAGCAGACCCGCCCGGCGTTGCCCGGGGTTTGTAAATAATAACCTTAAACAAAACTAAGTTTGTATGATATTTTATCTTTGGAAATTCTTTTAAATGAACCTAATTTCGGAGGCCCGATTGCCTTCCGAAGCGTCTAGTGTGTTCCCATCAAATTTCTTTCCGAACGAACCTGTAATCTAGATCCCCACTACCTATGGCAGCATTTACCGGAAGTGCCCGCACGTGCCGGAGACAATCGAAAACCAAGTTGAGTAAGCCAGACCTCGTAGGAATCAAAGCTACAGAATAATAATAATAAAAAAAAAAGAATGCACCATTAATGTTACAAAATGTTGGTAACTAAAATATAAGATAAAATTTCATAATACAGAATGTAGTTGAATTGTAATCTAAGTTGAAGGAAGGAAATCCCATTGAAATTGGGGCCTTAAACCACAGGAAATAACGCGCCACCAAGGGGTGGAAGATGCCTCCTCACCTTGTAAATTTCATGAATGACTGTTAGCATTAACACGATTTTTAATAAACGGGTGAAATTCCTTATCTAAAGTTAACTTTAAAGTAACACGATTTTTAATTTACGGCTGTAGTGAGTAGACGTAAGTTAATGCTGAAAAATGAGATTAATTTCGAAAAAGGTGGTAGCTGAGGTATAAAGAAAGACCGGACCCTGGGGGCCAGGGTCTTAACTGGAATGTAGTTGTGTATAAGAAACTTTTTTAGGGGTTTTAAAGTAGCTAGAAGACGCTAAAAATATGTTAAAGAAAATTGCAATAGAATAGGACAGTTTTTAAAGAAGCTGCAACAAATGCTCCAAGAAGACGATTAATATTAAAAATTGGTGGTAGCTGAAGTCTGCAAATTTTTTTTGTCGTTCATGTAGTAGCTGGAGAACCTAAGAAGTTGTTAGAAAAAAAAAATGTTCGTGAATTGGACCATTTTTAAGGGAGCAATAACAGGGAGCCCAAAAGGGCCCAACTGATAGTTGAGAGCAGGGCCCTAAAATGAAAACATGTTTAAATGTTTTAGTACTTAGCGTTTTAGACCTTCAATTAGTCAAAATTCATCATAGGGTATGAAATAATCATTAGAATAATATTTTAAAGAAATGCGCAAAAATGAGGTAAATGCTTAAAAAGGGGCCCTAGAGCCCCAATAAAAATATGAGGGTGCTGGTCTAGTGGGAAGAGTCCAGGACTCAATTTTAAAATTATGCAATGAGAAGGTGAGAAAAATAGGGTGTAAAAAATGCATAGAAACTGGAAAATAACTAAATGGAAAAATGGTTCCAAAAATGAAGATCGGATTAAGAGGGGCAATTTATTAATAATGTATGGTTCAAAAGCTTCAAGGGGCCTTGTACCGGTCCCCAATGGGGGAGGGACTTAAGTGACATGTAGTTTGGTATAAATACACTTTTAAGTAGTTGTTAATGTAATCTGAGGACGCTAGAACTATGGTAAAGAAAATTGCAAGGAATTCGGATCATTTTTATAGAAGATGCACCAAGGGCCCTAAGACGATTTATATTCGAAATTGGTGGTAGTTGAAGTCTGAAATATCTTTTTGTCGTTCATGTAATAGCTGGAGAGCCTATAAGAAGTTGTTAGAAAAAAAATCTAGTGAATCAAACTATTTTTAAGTGAGCTATAGTATGGGGTCCAAAAGGGGCCAACTGATAGTTGAGAACAGGGCCCTAACATCAAAACAGGTTACAACGTTTTAGCACTTAGCGTTTTAGATCTTCGATTAGTCAAGATCAAGCATAGGGTATGAATTAATCATTAGAATATAATTTGAAAGAAATGTGCAAAAAATTGGTGAAATGTTTAAAAAAGGGCCCTAGGGCCCCAATAAAAATATGTGAGTGTTGGTCTAAGGAGAAGAGTTCAAGACTCAATTTTAAAAGTACGCACTGCGAAGGTGAGAAAATTGGGGTATGAAAAATCTATGGCACACAAAAAATTTAAGGGGTCATGGATCGGGCCCTATGGGACCCTAGACGGGCCCATGGTCTTAACTGGAATTCAGAAACGGGAGAATAACTAAATGGAGAAAGTATCCCAAAAATGAAGATCGGATAAAAACGAAGCAATTTATTAACAATTTAGTACACTAAAACTTCAAGGGGCTCTGTACCGGGCTCCTTGCAAGGGTGCCAGGGTCTTAACTGAAATGTAGAAATGGGATAGAAACTGAAAGGAGAATTTACCCCAAAAACGACTTAGAACATATAGAAAAGAGGCATGTTATTAACAATTTAGTGCACTAAAACTTCAAGGGGCCCTGTAGCGGGCCCCTTGAAGGGTACCAGGGTCTTAACTGAAATGCAGAAATGGTCCAGAAAATGAAAGGAGAATTCACCCCAAAAACGACGGAGATCGGATAGAAAAGAGGCATGTTAATAACAATTCAGTGTACTAAAACTTCAAGGGGCCCTGTACCGGCCCCCTCGAAGGGTGCCAGGGTTTATTGAATTGGGTATTGAATTGGGTACTGAAATGTAGAAATGGGGCAGAAACTGAAACAGGAATTCACCCCAAAAACGATGAAGATCCGATAGAAAAGGGGCATGTCATTAACAATTTAGTACACTAAAACTTCAAGGAGCCCTGTACTGGGTCCCTTGCAAGGGTGCCAGGGTCTTAACTGAAATGTAGAAATGGAGCAGAAACTGAAAGGAGAATTCACCCCCAAAAAGACGAAGATCGGATTGAAAAAAGGTATGTTAATAACAATTTAGTGCATAAAAACTTAAAGGGGCCCTGTACCGGGCCCTTTGAAGGGCGCTAGGGTCTTAACTGAAATGTAGAAAGGGGGCAGAAGCTGAAAGGAGAATTCACCCCAAAAACGATGAAGATCGGATAGAAAAGAGGCATATTATTAAGAATTTAGTGCACTAAAACTTCAAGTGGCCCTGTACCGGGCCCCTTGCAAGGGTGCCAGGGTCTTAACTGAAATGTAGAAATGGAGCAGAAACTGAAAGGAGAATTCACCCCAAAAAAGACGAAGATTGGATTGAAAAAAGGCATATTATTAACAATTTAGTGCATAAAAACTTAAAGGGGCCCAGGGGCCCCGGCCCACAAAAAAATAAAAAAATTGAGCCTCAGGTGCATCAGGACCTGTCTTGGGCTATTCACATCTAAAATTTCAGACTTCTACGTGCAGTAGTTTTCGCTAGCCATCGCACACACACACACAGACAGACACACACACACACGCACAGAGCGATGTGTTCTTTTATTAGTATAGATTTCATTTAAATAATTTTAAATAACTTAATTTCATTAAGTATAATAATCTTGTTAAAAGATCGTCAGCTTCGATAAAATTTTAATACATAAACTATAAGGGTAAGTAATTTCAGAAATATTTTATTAGACAAACCAATAAGAAACACCCTTTGAAAATAATGTAAAAAATAAATGAAAAATATTAGTTTTGAATGAGATATTTGAAAACACAAATAAATTCCATGCAAATAGGTTTAACATAGCAGAGCTGGTTTTGAGGTCTGACTGACCAATAGCCTTAAAGCCTTAAATGTGATATTCTATTTCAAATAAAAACAATATTCAAAACATTGCTAATCTACAGCTAATTATTTACAATGCTAAATATAAAGTGAATAACCTCCCCCCCCCCAAAAAAAAAAAAAAAATGCTTAGAAAAAAATTAGTTCTTTTTGATAAAGATTTACTCTGAAAATTTGCATCACAATGTTTTTCAAAGTTTTTTGTCATTATTTTTTTATTTTTTTTTATTATTTTCATAATTCAATCTTGAGATTATTGTAGATATTTTGTTTATTTTGGCAATCCCATTTTAGCAGATTTGTACTCCAGCAACTAATCTCAAAAATATATTCTAATAAGTTAATAATGAGTGACCAAAAGGGCAATAATTTTCATGGAACGAAATATTAAAAATAAATTCTTACACAAGAAACATTACTTATGTTACAACTTGCAGCCAGTATCTTAAACAAAATTAAGTAAAGGAGATGTATTACAGTGTTACAATCTACTATTAATTTTTAATCTTACCCAGGTAGCCTTTTATTTTATAACAGTATTATTTACAGAAACAATCAATATGAAAACTACTACATATTTCTAAATTTTACATTACCTACACATTTACAATAAAAGACATTACTCCAAACTACACTTTTAGTTGGATGCTGACTGAATCATGTATCTCGGTTGCTATTGGAGATTTCTAGAATATTCCTTCACATTCTGAATGTCCCGTTTTTTATTCATTCTCATTTTTTTTCACCAAATAATTGCCAAACATGGGGACGTTCATTCATTTGGCGCCAAGTATGTGTTTTGTCTTGGTAATCTTGAAAGCCGATTTTTTTTACCAAAAGTCGCCAATATTTCGCCAAATAGCGCCAAATTTGGAGAAATGTTGCCAACTTTGCGACTTCTTTTACTGCAAACCCTTCAACAGTTTAATAACTGCTGCAACCTTCATTCCCATTGAAATGCATTGACCCGTATTGATCCCAAAATGACAAACTAATCGAATTTTCTCGAACACGTGACTTAGCCCAATGGTCATTTCGTCATCCAAAACAGCAGAATATAAAATTTGGTCAGAATAGTTAGAGCCCTTTTTTAGATACAATTTGTTTGACCTTGACCTGTAGTGATCCAAAATGACTCACTAATCATATTTTCTTTAACGTGTCACCCAGTGTCACTTCTCGTACTCCACCGACCCCCCCCCCCCCCCCGCCAATGTCTTCTCGTACCCTAAAATGGTAGGATTCAAAATTTAGTCAAAATCGTTCAGATGTTTTTAAGATAAAATTAGCTTGACCCGTAACGACCCAAAAGTGACCCACTGATCGAATTTTCTCGAACATGCGACTTAGCTCAATGGTCTTCACGTAATCCAAAACGGTTGGATACAAAATTCAGTCTAAATCGTTCGAGCCGTTTTTTAGACAAAATTAGCTTGACCCGTAGTCACCCCAAAAGGACACATTAATCGAAATCTCTCGATCGTGTTATCTAGCCCAATGATCTTCTTGTAATCCAAAACGATAAGATGCAAAATTTAGTCAAAATCGTTCGAGCCATTTTTTAGATAAAATTAACTTGACCCGTAGTGACCCAAAAGTGACTTGCTAATCGAATTTTGTCGAACATATGAGCTAGTCCAATGGTCTTCTCATGCCTGAAAACGATAGGGTACAATATTTAATCAAAATCGTTAGAGCCTTTTTTAGATAAAATTAGCTTGACCAGTAGTGAACCAAAAATCGTCTACTAATAGACATTTCTGGAATCCTTTTCCTCGCCCAATGGTCTCCTTGTAACCCAAAATGGTAGGACACAAAATTTAGTCAAAATCGATAAATTTTAAAGTTTTAAAAATTCTTTTAAGTTTTCCTGTTATATTTGTTACTTTTTGTGAACGATATAATTAAACTTTTTTTATCCCCTGAAATATTTCTTCCCTTCTCCCTCCCCACCACATACAAAGTTTAAAAATATTTGTAAAGAATTTTTTCCTATTTGTTTTTTGTCTTAACTTTCTGCTAGATTTGTTAAAATTAATAAAATTTTAAAATTTTATCATACAAATTGGAAGCTAGAATTCTTGAGAGAAATTAATTCTAGTACTAGCAGACCCGCCCGGCGTTGCCCGGTGTTTGCAAATAATAACCTTCAACAAAACTTAAGTTTGTATGATTTTATATCTTTGGAAATTCTTTTAAATGAACCTCATTTTGGAGACCCCATTGCCTTCCGCAGGTCTAATGTGTTCCCATCAAATTCCTTTCCGACCGAACCTGTAATCTAGATCCCCACTACATATGGCAACATTTCCCGGAAGTGCCCGCAGGTGCCGGAGACAATCAAAAACCAAGTTGAGTAAGCCAAACCTCGTAGGAATCAAGCCCACAGAAACAAACAAAAAAAAGAATGCACCATTAATGTTAGAAAATGTTGGTAACTAAAGTCCAAGATACAATTTCATAATACAGAAAGTAGCTGAATGGTAATCTAAGTTGAAGGAAGCAAATCCCGTTGAAATTGGGCCCTTAAACCCGAGGAAATAACTCACCACCAAGCGGTGGAAGATGCCTCCTCAACCTTGTAAATTTCATGAATTACTGTTAGCATTAACACGATAATCAATAAACGTATTAAATCCCTTATCTAAAGTTACCATTAAAGTAACGCGATTTTTAATTTACGGCTGTAGTGAGTAGAAGTAAGTTAATGCTGAAAAAGGAGATTAACGCTCGAAAAAGGTGGTAGCTGAGGTATAAAGGAAGACTGGGCACTGGGAGACAGGGTCTTAACTGAAATGTAGTTGGGTATAACAAAATTTTTCATGGGTTTTAAAGTAGCTGGAAGACGCTAAAACTATGTTAAACAAAATTGCAATAGAATAGGATAGTTTTTAAAGAAGCTGCAACAAAGGCCCCATGAAGACGATTATATTTAAAATTGGTGGTAGCTGAAGTCTGCATTTTTTTTTTTTTTTTTTTTTTTGTCGTTTATGTAGTAGCTGGAGAACCTACGAAGTTGTTAGAAAAAAAAAAGTTCGTGAATCAGATCATTTTTAAGGAAGCTATAACAGGGGACCCAAAAGGGCCCAACTGATAGTTGAGAGCAGGGCCCTAACATGAAAACATGATTAAATGTTTTAGTACTTAGCATTTTAGATCTTCAATTAGTCAAAATTAATCATAGGGTATGAAATAATCATTAGAATAATATTTTAAAGAAATGCGCAAAAATGGGGTAAATGGTTAAAAAAGGGCCCTAGAGCTCCAATAAAAATATGAGGGTGTTGGTCTAAGGGGAAGAGTCCAACAATCAATTTTTAAATTCTGCAATGAGAAGGTGAGAAAATTAGGGTGTAAAAAATGCTCAAGGGGCGCCGGATCGGGCCCTACAGGACCCTAAGGTGCCCCAGAATTTTAACTGGAATATAGAAACTGGAGAATAACTAAATGGAAAAATGGTTCCAAAAATGAAGATCGGATTAAGAGGGGCAATTTGTTAATAATTTATGATGCAAAAGCTTCAAGTGGCCTTGTACCGGGCCCCAAGGGGGAAGGGCTTAAGTGAAATGTAGTTTGGTATAAATACACTTTTTAGTAGTTTTCAATGTAATCTGAGGACTCTAGAACTATGGTAAAGAAAATTGCAAGGAATTCGGATCATTTTTAAAGAAGATGAACCACGGGCCCTAAGAAGACGATTTATATTCAAAATTGGTGGTAGTTTAAGCCTGAAATTTTTTTTTGTCGTTCATGTAATAGCTGGAGAACCTCAGATGTTGTTAGAAAAAAAAAAGCTAGTGAAACGGATTATTTTTAAGGGAGTTATAATAGGGGGCCCCAAAGGCGCCAACTGATAGTTGAGAACAGGGCTCTAACATGAAAACATGTTACAACGTTTTAGTACTTAGCGTTTTAGATCTTCGATTAGTCGAGATTAAGCATAGGGTATGAATTAATCATTAGAATATAATGTAAAATAAATGTGCAAAAAATTAGAGAAGTGCTTAAAAAAAGCCCTAGGGCCCCAATAAAAATATATGAGTGTTGGTCTAAGGAGAAGAGTTCAAGGCTCAACTTTAAAATTACGCATTGCGAAGGTGAGAAAATTACGATGTGAAAAACGCATAGCACACGAAAAAATTAAGGGGCCCTGGACCGGGCCCTACAGGACGCTAGGCAGGCCCAAGGTCTTAACTGGAATGTAGATACTGGAGAGCAACTAAATGGAGAAAGTATCCCAAAAATGAAAATCGGATTAAAAGGAAGCAATTATTAACAATTTAGTGCACTAAAACTTAGAGGGGCCCTGCACCGGACCCCTTGCAAGGGTGCCAGGGTCTTAACTGAAATGTAGAAATGTGGTAGAAATTTGAAAGGAGAATTCACCCCAAAAACGAAAAAGATCGGATAGAAAAGAGGCATGTTATTAACAATTGAGTACACTGAAACTTCAAGTGGCCCTGTACTGGGCCCCTTGACAGGGTTTCAGGGTCTTAACTGAAATGTAGAAATGGGGCAGAAACTTAAAGGAGAATTCACCCCAAAAACGAAGAAGATCGGATAGATAAGACGCATGTTATTAACAATTTAGTGCGCTAAAACTTCAACGGGCTCTGTACTGGGCCCCTTGCAAGGGTGCCAGGGTCTTAAGGGAAATGTAGAAATGAGGCAGAAGCTGAAAGAATAATTTTTCCCTAAAACGAAAAAGATCGGATTGAAAAGAGGCATGTTATGAATCTTTTAGTGCATTAAAACTGAAAGGGGCCCAGGGGCTCCGGCCCTTAAAAAGTTAAAAATCTGAGCCTCAGGTGCATCAGAACCTGTCTTGGACTAATCACACCTGAATTTTCAGACTTCTACGTGCGGTAGTTTTCGCTAGCCATCGCACACACACACACACGCACACATACACACAGAGACACACACACACAGAGCGATTTGTTCTTTTACTAGTATAGATATTAGAACGATTTATGTAATGTTAATTGAATTGTGCTGAATCATCAAAAGAAATAAAAGATGTAATGTTTCAAAGTATAATGATACAAATACTATTTGTCTTTTTAAATGCATTTATATATAAATTAACCACTGCACATTAATTTTCCATACAACACCGCCCTCCTCCGTACTTTAACATCTACCCTCCCAGCCATCCAATTATATATTTTTTATTTCATTTTCTATTGTTATGTTTATTTTTAAATTTTTTGTATCTTGTTATTTTTCATCATATAAATATAATAAGTTTCACAATCAACTTCCCGCGATTGAATGACTCTAAACGTCCCGTGTGCGTCCTTATAACAGTTTCAATCGTTTGAAAATTTTTTCGAGTCACTGGTATGTAATGGGGTCTGTCAAACACTTCATGAATCATATCTCCGTCTTCCCCTTTAACAGGAATCACTCGCAACAAGGGTGCAACTGTATCTCCAACACTCTGAGGTTCTACAATATCACTGTACAGGTAGAGTAATTTAAAATCGGCGTGTGGGTCAGCGGTAAAGGGGCTTTCAAAAGATGACGAGGGAGCTGAGACTACTTCACCTGGCGGGAATCCTAAACATTCAGCTAAACCAGATAAAAATTTTAATTGTGCATATTTTTTCAAAGAAACTTTCACTTTTTTAGTGTGTTTGTTGTAGCTAATTGAAATTCTATTGTTGAATTTTTGATAGTTTATCACCTTAACCCCTTCACTGTCGCTTAATATTTGGAAAAACCATAAAAAAGTATCTATTTATTTTAATACAGAAATTGAATAATTACAAGGTTTCTAAATAAAATATGCAATTAGTTTTTTTAAGGCGAAAAAAAAAGATGTTATAGAACAAATTCATATTTGTAGAAAAGCCATCATGCGAGAATTCTGTGTCTTAATGTTTGTTTTACACCGTACAAATTAATGCGAATAAAACCTTTATTTTTCACATCTTAGATCTTTATTTATCATCATCACACACATTTTTACAAATAATATTTGAAGTAATATATATAAATTAAATTTTGATTATTAATAATTTTTTGAGTGTTACATATTTAGAAACATACAATACAAAGCCCAACATTACAGTCAGCGCAAAAGCCAAACCCAGACGGCAATATTCAAAGACTTCACACCGAAATGCCAGTTAAATTTTTCTGGTTTCAGAAGTTTTGTCCAGAAATAAATCTCCAGCCCGGGAATATGACGGGAGCGAGAAATAACGAACGACACCTCAGCTCGTGATATTGACGGGAGAGAGAATTAAGGGGTTAATGATATCATTCGGAGATTCATAATATCCTAAAGAAATTCGAGTTTTTTTCGTGTCACTATCATCTTGTTCATATTCATTACCGTTTCTAGGTCTTCCATTAGCCAATTCTAAACTGTTACCTAACACATATTCGTACTCGTTACCGTATTCCGTAATATTACGCCATGTATGAGGGTAAATCAATTCGGTTAAACCAACCTCCCATCCACCTTTCAAATCTAGAGGCATTTTTAATCTAGTAAATTAATGAGAAATTTTGTTTTCTGGAAAATAGTTCATTGAACTGTCAGAAGGTAACGTGACGTAGACCGACATGATTATAAATGATCATTCGCTGTAAAAATTGTGGGTTTTATCGAGAAAATAAATTTGAAGAAGGTATCCACTGATTAAATTTAGAAGGATAACCTTTAAACTTAACTTGATATTCAAGTTTCCCTTCTCTTTTACGTTTTTTCAGTATTTTTCCGATATCAAAATGGATTTTAGGTTGAACTTTTTGTAATTCTTCTTCATAAAAAGTTCCTTCAATTGGTTCGTCTAACAAATCTTTGATTCTGTAAACTGGTGGAATTCTCGTTACATACTCTGTCACTAAAAACAGTTCTTCCATCCAATTTGTTTCATATCCTTTTTCGAAAGTCATTTTATGTTTAGAAACACGTACTAAGTCTTCAGAATTAAAAACGCAAGTTTTTCTTTTCAACTTAGACATATCTCAGTAAATAGAAAACCACACTTCGCTTTCATTATCCTTATTCACTTCACTTGGTGTTCTCTTAATAGTGGTGTGGTAGGTGTGATTATAACTATCTAAAATTTGATCCAACACGTCAATATATCTATAGGTGGGATGTGCTGTAAAATATTTCCACAATTTAGTTTTCAGGGTGCGGTTAAATCTTTCCACTACACAAGCTTTCGTGTTGTTAAAAGTTCTAAAAAATCGAACGCCTTGTTGTTTTAGAAACTTCTGTAAACGGGAAATTAAAAATTCTTTACCCGCATCAGTATTCAAATACTTTTGTTTTCGTGTGGCAAAAATGGATACTATATCTGCTACTATATCTTCGGCACGTTTCGATTTCAAAGGGTTGGGTTGGGTTGATTTTTGACGGCCAATTATCTACACTAGGGATATAGGCCCGGGTGGGAAGTGCCCTCCGTGGGGGTCTTTCTAAGGGAACCTAATCCGTATTTACGCATGGAAAATCCACGGCTCGAAGAAAACCACGAAAACTCCGAACGATTAGGCCGACGGGCGCGATTGGGGTCGAACCCAGCACCACCCGTCTACCAGCTTCGAGAGCAGAACCTCTCGGCCACTGGTGGGGCTCGATATCAAAGGATAAGCCCATGTATATTTAGAAAAAATATCGATGCAAGTTAAAATGTATCGAAACCCGTCATTAAATTTCTGTAAAGAAGTTAGATCTACTAAATCTGCTTGCCACTGCTGATCTATAGAATATACAATCACCCGATATGTTTGAAATTTTCTACGTACAGGTTTAAAAAGAGTGTAAGCATCAACTCCTTCCAACCAAGATTTAATTTTTTTCTTAGATATCTTGCCTTGAGCTGCCCGATGAAGAGCGTCCACTCCTCCAAAACTAGCAATTTGGCTTGAATCTTGATAACTTTTCTCCATAATACGTTCTCACAGGGGAAAATTCTCGGTATCGTTAAAATTAAAAATAAAATCCACTGCTATTCTATCAACTTTAGTAAAAATATAAACAACTAAAAAACAATACACATCAATACACAAGCACATAAAGCACTGATCACTTCACCGTTTAAGATCATTTTTAAAAAATAATTTCGAAAAACATAGATTTATATAGTTCTAAAAATGGTCGTTTAGAGAGGTAATGTCCGTTTTAGGGAGGGAATATCTGTTAAAGAGAGGTATTGACTGTGTTGAGAGGTGATTGATGGTAATTGAATAAAGGGTCGTTCACCCCTCATATTATAGTAGAATATTATTTTTTCCCGCTATTGGGCGGTGGCGGAGGGGGAACTAGAGGCGGGGTCGGAGGGGGGATGGGAGGCGGTGTCGGAGGGGTTGCGGGACCGGAGGGGGGGACGTGAGGAGGGACGGTCCCCCCTCCTGAGCCAGATCTCTTGTTTTCCTACTACTATCGGTATTTTAATTTATATGAAAAAAACATTGATTCTTCATTTCCGATCTTTCTTAATAGCATAAATAAAGCCTCGTTCAAAAAGTTTCAATGATATTCCTGTGCCTTGCTTTATTGTCATTTGTATTGTTCATTGTTTGCTTCATTCATTATTTAAAATATTATGCAATAAAAGTTTTTTCATTATTCCCCCTCCCCAACATGAGATGAAGATAAGAGATTTCCATGAAAAGGTTTCTTAGAATATGATCCATAAAATGATATTTTCACTATCCAGCCAACATGAAAGAATCAATCCTCTAAGGTCAAAGAATCCTAATTAATTTTTCAATTAGCAGTCACAAATCTTCTTTATTGAGAAATTATGGTCCTAACCAGATTATTTCTTTGAGGGAAGTACGGTAGCATTCTGGGGGTGAGTACACTTTAGTCCTTTTGTAATAAATCTTTTATAAGTCATGGATCTAAGTAGTACTACAATGCACCCGAAATAATTGTAAATCATATGAAAAAGATAAATTTTCGTTTGTCTAACGTACACTGTGAGTTAAAAGTTGCAATATCACCTATATGTTTGCCGACGATGGAAGGTTATGAAGTGAATAGTTTATGGCAAGCGACGAGACATATTAACTAAAAATTCTGTAGTTAATAATATATTCTGAAGAGTATCTGTGTTTACACCATTATTCTCGTAACATAGAATTATGGATCGCCACCAGGTATAGCATTGCAGGGCAGCATTGTAGGAGTGATCGTAGCAAAAGCACATCGTTGTGTGGTAAACACATGATGACAGCATTTTATTTGACATACCTAGAGGGATATACAGTGTGTCCACATATAACCTGACCGACCTTTATTTTCGCAACCGTTGGTCCTAGATGCATACTTCCAATTACAAAAATGGTTTAAATAAGGTATAGAATTATTTTTAAAGCGATTTGGGTCAAGAAAAATATTTATTAAAAAATTACGAAATTTAAATTTTTATACGGTCCCCCCGGTCCTATAAGTGATACTTAGTAAAAATTTATTGTGACACTAACAAGTAAGACAAAAAAGTCCCATTCATCTAACGTTAAAATTGACCGAGTTATGAAACTTTGAAATGTATGACTTATATCACTTTATTGCAACTCAAAACAGATGATTTCCGCAATGCTTTCAAGGGTCGTATGTAAAGTACTTAAAAATATTTCAAGGTATCTGCGCTTTGAAAAAAATCGTAAAACTATTACGTTTCAGATAATTTTTATTAGTTAAGTTTCAGATTAGTTAAAATAATTGTATTTTAACATATGCTTTATTTTGTAAGGATTTGAGGCTATGATTTCTTTTAACAAAAATTATGTTATTTTCAAATGATTTCATTTAACTTGCAACGATCGTCTTTCCAGTTTAAAATTTGTACACGAACAATGACTCACTTTCAAATCGAAGTTAAATTTTACATACTGACTTAAATTCGATGACAATGTAATTGTACTATAATTTTCGACGCTTAGCATCTTATCAAGCAGGACGGTCGTTCTGCCAAGCCAAGCTGAAAAAATGCTAACCCCGCCAAACAAACAAACGCCAAGATAAAACGGCAAGACACCGTAACTGCTTATTATACTGAAGACAACTTCTCCATGTTAAATCGACCAAACATACCAGCGTAAAATTTCCCATATCAAAAGAACCAATCATCGCAGAAAAATAAAATCAAAACCAGAAGGACTTAATGTAAAAGATCTTCAATTTGAGACCAAATGCATCTTCATAAATTTATTATAAACAGGGATTATAGATTTTTTAAAATAACGTCGAGATACTAAAAATGACCAATATCTTTTCTTCGTCACACCATATGTTTAAATCGAGGTAGGGACTTAAATAATGGACAGAAAAAAGTAAGGATTGCATTTTTGGACAGACATTTACTCAATCTACGTGCTTTTATAAAATTCAACTTTTAAAACACAAATTTTCTACTCTTAATTAGCGAAAAACTGTTAATTAATTCTAAAGTTTACAAATTATGCCAAACAGCGATAAACCCGCCAAAACATTTTAGAAATCATATACTATTCTTTTATATTATCCTTTTGCATTGATTTCATCGAAGAAAACTAAGGCCGAGATCCAGATAGATTTTTCGCTGTTAGCGAAATGCGTTTGACCAATCAGAAGCCAACATGTTTGAGAATTTTTGCTGCTTCTGGATCCCGGACTATGTCATAAAAGCTTTGAGTCATTTTCTTAGTGCCATGGATGAAGTGCAGTAGAAATCTACACTGTTAAAATTATCGTGAAAAATTACCTCCGTTTATAAAGGCTATCTATTTTCTGACCAATGAGAAAGCCACATAAATGCCTATGGATCGTTCTCATTGGTCAGAAAATAGATAGCCTTTAAAAACAGAGGTAATTTTTCACGATATTTTTAACAGTGTAGGTTGGGATCCAGATAGATTTTTCGCTGTTAGCGAAACGAGATTCACCACTCAATAGGCTGCATTTCTGCAAACAGCGAAAAGTTCGTAAAAATGCAGGCTTCTCTTTGATGAATCTCGTTTCGCTAACAGCGAAAAATCTATCTAGATTGCGGCCAATTATGTTGAACACAATTTTGTATTTCCATATCCAGGAAGGGTATTGATGCCATAACAACAGTACATATTTGAAACTATTTAAGCCATTGATTCTGAACCCCTTTTCTATAAATTTCAATATCTTCTTCTTCTTCTTTTTCTCATAAAACTTTTATGAGATACTTTAGAAGTGAATTTCAATATTAAAGAAGTTGTTGTTTCCATAGTAATAGTACTTTTCTCTATGGCTCACTCTAAAACACAAATATCGAAATTTAACCAACAGCGCTCAGAAACAACACCATAAAAGAGAGCCTTTATTCATAAGATTGGTGATATATGCATCTAGATTATATGTTTTAGAAATCGACTATCCCAGCAATACTTAAAAAAGAACGGAAATATTGAATCCCTTAAATGTACAACGATGTTGAATTCCAAACAGTCATTTGCATCGATATCTGCAGGATATTTTTTAAAGAAGAAAGAGACACGTGTAATGCATCGCTACAGCGTCTAGAATACATAATGTGGAAATTTGCTATCCAAGAACCGCTAAAAAAGTGTATCCCTTAAATGTGCACTGACACTGAAATCCAGGGAGCTGATCGCAGCGACATCTGTGATATATATTCAAATTTCAAAGTAAACATCGTATTATTACGGCGGGTTTGACGACAAGCACACAGGTCAGATGTATGTTAAAAAAATGTTACAGCATCTAGACCAAATCGTCTTGGAGTTTTGGGAAATATCCTGCAGATATCGCTGTGATCTACTCATTGGATTTCAGCATCGTTTGAAATTTAAGAGATCCAATATTTTAGCACTTTTTTTAGTATTACTGGGATAGCCTATTCCCACACTATACATTCTAGACGCTGTAGCACCGCAGTATACTGTTAAAAATATCGTGAAAAATTACCTCTGTTTATAAAGGCTGTCGACTTTTTCACCAATGAGAACGATACATAAACGCCTATGGATCGTTCTCATTGGTCAGAAAATAGATCGCCTTTAAAAACGGAGGTAATTTTTCACGATATTTTTAACAGTGGAGACTGCCTTTTTCGCTTGCTTCGGAGTAGATATAGATGACGTCATTTGAAGCTGTTCCTAAGCTGTAGCCAGCTCATCACGTCACACGGAGTTGATTATCTGTACACGGCAATGGACACAAAAAAATCGGCGCACCGCTTTGTACTAATCATAGTGTAAAAATGATCCAACTCCGTGTGACTTTTAAACGTCATGAACTGGCCTATTATGTCATTGGTCGCGCTAACACCCTCCCTCCTGCGTCCGCCATATATAGCGGCATCTTGCACTGGAAACTACTAAATGGGCTGCTATCGGTCAAAATCAAGAGAGAAAAGGGCAGAAGAGGGGGAAAGAACTCGTTTTTTTTTTGGTATCTAGTTTTTCACACGGGAAGATTGACATGTCTGCTCCTTTCCTTTCATAGCTTCATGGTGGTGAAATAAGCCAACGCCCCCAAGATATTTGAGAATGCCTTGACACGGGTCACGAAAACCTCACACAAAGCAGCCAAAGCAATGAAACAAAATCATTCATTGGCTCGTGGATATGAACGAGCCAATGAATGATTTTTCTTCTTTGTTTTGCCTGCTTTGTGTGACATTTTCCTGACGCGTGTCAAGGCTTTCTCGGATATTTAAAGGGCGTTGAATAGGCCGGGATCAAGATAGAGTTTTTGCTATTAGCGAGATGAGATTGATCAACCAGAAGCCTGCATTTTTGCGAACGTTTTGATGCTTGCAGTAAACACCGAAAAGCCTGCAAGGATGGAGGCTACTGATAGATCAATCTAATTAAGACGATTTTGAAAAAAATCAAATCAGGGAGCCAGTGTTTGTTAACTTTTCTGGTTAGTTTAATCGAAATCTTCCACGTTTATTACTGAAAACTGAGTTACTATACTTTGGAGAAAAACTTGAATGTGAGTACACGACTTGTGCATATGTCATCACTCTTACATATAAATGTACTCTGTTATGAGCATGATTCTAAGCGCAGCTGGTTAAATTTGAGTATCTGGGTATTAGAGAAAGCAATGAACTTTATTCCAAATCTGGGCTCGAGGCAGAAAAAGGTCACGTAATACCGGTAATTTACCCAAAGTACTTCAAACTGATAAAAAGCGAGGCTACTACTGCTTTCAGCATGAACTGTTTCACTGGCTGGCGAGGGTTTTTCATTACGTCCACGGAGCCTTCCCTTCTTTACGCTAGAAGTTTTTACCTTGACCACGTCATCATAACGTAGATGGAATATCCTCCATAGTGGCTCACCGTGGCTGAGTGGATAAGACACCACGCTGCTAATCGCTTGAGAGCGGGTTCGAATCCCGTCGTGATCCCCACGTGATCTGATATATGTGTTCATTAAAACAAACAAACAAAAAAAAGCAATAGTGAAAGATACAGTTGCATTGGAAACAACGACTTCTTTAATTCGTGTAGAAAATTAATGAATAGTTGTAAATGACTTAAGCTTAAAATTTAGGCAAATGCTCTGGAAATATCAATGGCTCCCATCTAGTATTTTACAAAAGTAATTTAATAGATTCACATGATATATAAGTTGTTGCAACTCTTAGCTAATGAAAATTCTGCAACGAGACTTATGTAGGTAGATCTTTTCAATGATTAATTCAGACTGCTAAGAACAAAATGAAGTTCTTAAGCGCTCTTCCTCTTCCTCACCCCCCTACCCCCCCTCAAAAAAGGAAATACGATAGAAAGATATAAGTATTTGGATAACTTCAGTGTGTCTGTGGTCTATTGTCAGAGTTTAGAAAAGGTGTCTGGGTATTAAAAAAAAAAAAAAAACTTAAAACAAATTTCACGAACGATAAGATTACAGATTTAAGGCAATTTTAAACAGAAAAATTTTATTCTAATGTATATGCGGTTTTAATAATAGACTATTAAAGATAATCAATTTAGGGGAATTTTCATACGAAATTATATTCTCACATTTTTGCAAATAGATATGGATAAACAGACTTGAGTAAAATTACATATTTATTCTTTCTTCTGTATAACACGATCTAAATGAAGTTGTGTGTACAGTTTATATCTTTAAATTTTTAGATTTTTTTATCAAAAATGTTTCATCATCATGTCTAGAATTTCTATATTTACAGATCTTTAAACAGATCTTCGATTCTTTAGATGCCTGCGGGGCTTCATTCTCGTATTATCCGTAGGTATTTGTAAAGGTAAATTTATTTTGCAAAACCGTCAGCAAGAAAAAGTTAGAACTAACAATTAACTGGCAGACTAACTGTAAATATATATTTTATTTCGACTCTATCTGATTTTTACTAAATTTTCATCCTTTATAGAAAATTTTAAGGATATATAAATTGAGAAAGACTGATACTTTGAAAGAAGAAATTGACTTTCCTTACTTTTAAAGTATTAATTACTCTAAAAGATGAATGATAGGTAAACAAAATGTATACTATTGTGTTTGTTCCCTGCTTATAAAGGCTATACAAGGACTAATTTTAGCGAGTAAAATTATTTCAATTATAGATAATCTGTTTAAAAAAAAAGAACTGATATCTACTAAAAAACAACTTTTCAAAAGTAAAAAAAAAAAGCCAAGCAAAAAAAAAAAAAGAAAAAAGGGAAAGTTGTGGCTAAAAAATAGTGTGATATCAAATTTCCAAGCTTATATTATGGTACTTATTTAAATAAAAATTTACCATACGTAAGTCGAGTACCTAAGTATGCGTTGATAAAAAGCCTTTTCTCCTTTACTAAATACATCATAACGTGTTTCTGAAAATTAAATTTTTTTTAATTATGCATGATGGGCTTGGCGGGCATCTTTCCATATTTTACACAAATTTCTAAGCAGACAAGCTCATAATATGTTTGCATTATTAAGAATTTTGAACTTCTAGTTTTAGCTACAGACAGATAAATTAAGAAAGTGTTTTATATTGAAAAAAATTTGATTTTTACTGCTTTAACTAATTAATTAACCCCATCCGAAAAAAAAGAATCATAAAATGAAACCTGAAGTTACTTCAACTTTATTTTAAGACACAAATTTCTAGGCACTCATTTCCATAAATTAAATGCATAAAATGTTTGCTTTGGCAACAATTTCGAATTTCCGATCTTAACAACGTACTTGTGTGCTTAGAAATTTGTGTAAAATATGGAAAGATGGCCGCCAAGCCCATCACGCATAATTTTAAAAAAATTAATTTTCAGAAACACGTTATGATGTATTTAGTAAAAGAGAAAAGGCTTTTTATGAACTCATACTTAGGTACTCGACTTACATATGGTAAATTTTTAATAAAAAATGTTAAATAAGTACATTAATATAAGCTTGGAAATTTGATATCACACTATTTTTTAGCCATAACTTTCACCTTTTTTCTTTTCCTTTTTTTTTTTTTTTTTTTTTTTTTTTTTTTTTTTTGCTTGGCTTTTTTTTACTTTTGAAAATTTATTTTTAGTAGATAGATACTTATGTTAGAGGATAACACAAAAAAATTCGGATAGATTACCGTCAACAAGTTTAAGAAAGAGTTTTATATTAGATAACATAAACATGCGATGGTTGTGTTTCTTAACTTTTATAATTACGTTTTATGTATTTTTAACGCTGAATAAAAATAGTACCTTTACTTTTAACCATCATGTCAGGATTTTTCGCAAATCGTAAATTTCAAGGTTAAAATATAGCGAAAATCTGATACTAATAAAATAGATGTAAGACTTTTAATCAGTTTAATTTTAATTATTTCAATAATTTATTCAATTTTTTGGCTTATACCGGGTTTCTTACAGCTAAACAGCTCAAGGGTCCGATGAGGTTGGGAGGGCAGGGGGGGGGGGGGGATCAATTTTAACTTTGAGCTTTTTAGCTTTGAAATTTGCTTTTTGAGAAAACTCCTGACTTGATGGTTTAAAATAAAGGTCATTTTCGGATTCAGCGCTAAAAATACATAAGAATCAATTTTTAAAAAATAAAAAAGATGGTACAACCCAAAATTTGAAAGACAATGTAATCTTACAGTATTTTAAAATATGTATCATTTTATAAAGAATTGAGGCTGTTGTTTTTCATCCTTTTATTTAGCAAAAATTCTGCTATTTGTATCCTCTTATATGTTCAGTACAAATTGTATATTTTGCAGTAATATGGCAGAATCATTAAAGATTTCAAATTTATATTGCAATGCTAATTTTACTCTCAACCAGTTCTTTAATATATCTCACGAAGTTATATTTCTACTAAATTTGTGAATGACCCCTAATTTGCAGCAAAAAATATGCTCCAACTTTAAACAGCTATTACTCCGTCAATTTTAATCGTAGAAAAACGGGACTTTTTTTGCCTTAATTATCAGTGTAACAGGAAAATTTTACTAAATATAACTTATAGGACCGGAGGATCGTATAAAAATTTAGATTCTGTAATTCTTCACTAAATTGTTTTTTCGCATCAAACTTTTTTTATCTTAACTCTGCACCTAATTTTGACCACTTTTGTAATTGGAAGCATGCATCTAGGACCAACGGTTGCGAAAATAAAGGTCGGTCAGGTTATACGTGCACACACTGTATAGCAAGCATTTTCATACCTGTTCTTCAGCTTTACTTCGTAAAAAAGTGCCTGTAAAAGAACTATAAATTCTTTTCCTTATGGAGGCATTAATAGATATTAATTTTTAAAAATGTTAAAAAATTTAAAATTAGTTCTATATTGCATTGAGATTCAAAGAAAGAGAGTACGTTCAAGTGACCATTTTTCTTTTATAGGCTGCAAACAAGGAAACACTCAAATAACGTTTGAACGTATAAATCTAGAGCTGTAAAACGAGTATCTGCCTAAAGTAAAAGGACTAGGGGAGACCGGGGGAATGCCGCCAACCCGGGTTATGCCGCCACCCCACCTAGTTTAAAAACTAAGGGCAGTTTGAGATAGTGAATGTGCCTGCATTATAGCGGCCAACAATAGAAACAGTGCCTAAAGTGGGAGTGACTTTGCTGTACGTCGTTCGTCTGTTCTAGTGAAAAATGTAGTTTTCATCTAGTTGTTTATTATTTTGGAGCTTCAAATGAATAGAGATAAGCACCTTTTATTGTAACATTAGGTATTTAAGATAATATGACCCGTAATCTACATGCATACGCCGACATTTTGATGCAATGTGTTGAACAAGTTCGGTTCTTCTTTCGGCTTTGTTTGAGGATTTCCGCCATATTGTCCTCTCGGGGTAATGCTGCCGCCATGCAAATCGGGTGAGAAATGGCCTCATTTTAATGTAGTGGAGCCGATTCAGCAGAGTGACTTTTGCAATATGAAGTAAATTGTAAGCTTAACCATTATTCTGCTCAATTACATTGCTTTCTAACTATTTCCAGTAGGTTGTGTGTTTCCTAGTATCCATTTGATGCATGTACTAGGTCATTAAAGAGTGGCGGCATTACCCCGGTTCTGTTGCGGAATTACCCCAGTGTCCTGGGTAATCCCGCCACTGTGCAGAGGTTTAAAAAATATTTTTTTATGTATGCTTACTTTACAGTTATGATTACCGTTAAATTTATACAGATACTAAAGATCATGATTCAGCTTTAGAATTTTTACTATTAAAAAATAAACATTTTTTCGAGGTGAAAAAATTTAAATTCCCTTAAGGTGTCGCCATTCCCCAGGTCTCCCCTATACACTGTCATATGAGAGTGTATAGGGGCAAGTATGTGTTCCCTTTAAATTTAAATTCCCTTAAGGTGTCGCCATTCCCCCGGTCTCCCCTATACACTGTCATATGAGAGTGTATAGGGGCAAGGGGAGTGTATAGATTGCAACGTCCCCTAGTGATGAAATTTTGAAGTTATTTGCCCTATTTTGATAACTACGAGAAACGGTAACATAAAGTCAATTACAAACAATTAAAACACAAAAGTGTAGCTTATGAAATGATGTCTGGCACGTAAAAAACTTTCTTCGAAACCCTGAAATGTAAGTTTTTCAGTATCCAATCACAGAGTTAAATGTGTCACTAATCGCGTGCCAAAGACTCGCATTATAAGGAAGATGCATATTTACTAATAAAAATAACACATGAAAGCAAGCTACAATTAATTTTATAAAGAAAAGAAAGTTATGCATGCTAAATGTGTCCACCATTGGTAGCATAAACACCAATTGCTGCCAATTCAGATACACTCATTCCACAACTATAGCTTTATTTATTCAAAAGTTATCTGAGTGTCTTATGATCTTAGTTTGCACCCTGTATGTCATTAGAACATCAACAAAATTCTGAACGTTTCGACATTTTATTTAAAATAACCAGTGCTTGATTATAAATGATACTTTTTAATCATTGAGTACATACGCAGGATATGTCTTACCCTAGGTGCGTACAGTTTCTACATTTGTCATAATTACTTTATGAAAAGTAATTTTCGATTTATTTTATCGTATAATTCGTAAAAATTGTACGTGATTAAAAAAGGAAACGGAAATTATTTGGAAGTATTGGGATGTCATTCCCTGTGCGTGTACTATCGAGTTAAAGATCAGTTAACCATAAATAAATAAATAAAATATTTTAAAAACCGGAAATCCAGAAACGTACTTATTTACTCATGCGAAATTGATATTGCTTTATCCGCAATATTCTAATTTGAGTTTAATAAAATTTTGAGTTGGAAAAGAACCAACACAAAAATTCAATTCTAGTAGAGTAAAGATATAAAAGCCAGATAGAGATAAAAACCAATTTATCATGTTCACGAAATAGTAAGAGAATAAGATATGGAAGAATGTCTTGTTTTATTCAGCTAATTTTTGTTGTCTTCAAAAATGTACGGTTGTAACTTCAACTCATCTATTTTTAGATACCAATATATCAATATCTCACAAAATAAAACTTCAAATCTGGAAAAATAAAATCCTTTAAATCGATTTTTGTACAAAAGAGATTTATACTATTTGTAAATCTAAATATAATTCTGCATTCACGCACACAAACATAAAAATTATAAAACAACAAGAAATAAAAATATTATAGACAAGCATGTTACCAATACTGGGTTAAGTTTAGCGGGGTGTCCTTTTAACACTTTCGAATATATTTGAAAATTGTTTATAAATTTGGTTTGTCTGGCCCGTCTTCTATGCTCAAACTCCCATAAATGTACTCCGATTGCTATGTAATTTTTATATGTTATTGGTTCTTAGTGTAGAATATTCGGTATTGAAAATAAAATGTATAGCATTTATATTAGTTATTTCACAAGAACGCACAGGAGAATTTCGTTACATTATGGTCTATCGAAAAAAAAAATCGTTTACGATGCATTTTACTGATGTGACAGTGCTTCAAACGTAATGAAATTGATATGCATCATTGAGGTGGACTAAAACACTCTTTATCAAGAGATTAAAATAAGTAGAATTTATAGTTCGTTTACAGAGACTCTCAAAAGTATTCGCTTACAGGGCTGATTATGATCGTATTCATTGCTTTAAAAAATGAAATTTCTTAATACTCTCTTAGTGTCGGAAAGCGTTTCATAATGTATGCCTGATGCCCCATTTTTCGTTCTTGTTCAATTTGTCTTCAGCTCGAATATTGATGTTAAATTGCAAAAGAATATTTACAAAAACAGAGTACAGACAGAGAGTATGTACAGAGAATATTTTTCAAAAGAATATTTTGCAGAGACAAATTTTGACTGAAAGAATAAGATGGCTGGTTGGTTGTATGGTTTTTTTTTTTTTTTGACACAAAATCCTTTTAGGGACATGCTGTGCCCCCCCCCCCCAAAAAAAAAGAACAAAGAAGAACACCAAAAATTCATAAAAGATATAATTAAGACATTGATATCAAAATATAATTAAAATAGAAAAAGCCACGAGAAATGATATCTGGATGGGGTATCTCATCCAGATATAGTGTACAAGTATAGAAAACATATATTATTAATTATTAAACCAGCAAAGTATAAAATAAAAAAAAGCTATTCGATGTCAAATAATTTTTTTAACTTATGAAGTATATAAAACCCTATATCTCAAAATAAAAGCCAGCATGCTTTAAAAAAGTGAAAAGTGCCCCATGAGGTTTTTTCCCAATGGGGTTTGTCAAATTAGGGGATGAGGAATTAAAATATATTCCATACAAGTGCCAGACTGAAAGAATAAGAATGAAATAGAAATAATAGTTTTGAGTTAATTACTGACAAATTAGAAATATTTGTCTTCTGTATATTCTGTTTATTTAAAATTCATTGTAATATATTTTAAATTATGAATCCTAGAATATGCACCTTAAGAGTACGAGGTACCGCCGAATTTTGACGAAAGAAAATGTTTACAAAGGAACTGTTGCATCAAATTTATAATACATCGACAACAATAATTAGAATAAAAAATTCATTTTACACTTGTTAATTTAACTCTCCAAAGACATATTTTAACCTAAAATTAACAAAATACTTTTTTCATAAACTTCAACTGTTAAAATTATTGAAAAATTAAACTTTATTCATATACGTCATCAGTAACATATAATCAAGATAAGTAATTTTGATTAAGTTATTAATTGATGCTTGGTATTACGGAATGAAAAATCCGCAAAAATGATTTCACCTTGACATAATCATAGAATTTTTCTACCTTTACATCTAAACCAAATCAAGTCATTTTCCACGTTTCACATCCATATTAACTATTTAAAAACATTTTAACGCGCAATAGTTATTAATAAATATATTTTCACGCTTGAAGTCACGTTTATCAACTATTGCAACTTTCCATGTTAAAATTCCCACTCGTGATCTGAGGTCTTAGTATAATCTCTGTATCTGCGCGTAAAAATTCCAGAAATTTATAACTTTTAGACGTATTCAAGGGGAAATATCTCGTTTTATCAAATAAAATTATCGTTTACTTTTAAATATGACGTCATTTTATGTCGCTGAAATATTTTGCCGATTGACTCAAACTCAATATCAGCGAAATGAAAAAATAGTGAAATATAACAGCATCATCAGGGAAATTGTGTCTTTTTTAAAGCGTAACGTCATTTTCTGTTCAAATTTTTAAAAAAGATATTTTTAATTGTAATGAGAAAATGGCATCAGTAAGAATATAATCAATAAAGATAACTAATCCACTTTTAATAGAAATGAAGTACTTCAGTTGCCACGATTAGAAAATTGGTATTAAAAACTATAAAAAAATTAATATCTCAAAAATAAATTGAGATACAGCTTTCAAACAAATTGCATTTAAAAGAACATTTTTTTCTGCATACGACGGTATAAACATTTAAAGTGTGGGATGTTTAGAAGTTTAAAAATTATGCAATAGCAAAAATTGCAAAAGCGAAATTTCATTTCAAATTTCAAAGTGTTGCCATTCGCAGAATGACGTATGCGTTACGCACAGATATGTTTGTCCTTTATAATATAGATAGGTGCATACTCTTAAGGATACACCTTAAGAGACTTAAAGAGTATAGGGTAAGGGGTAATTATATACACTTAATTGCTTTTCAATGAATAACTTATTCAAAATATTTCTGTCATCCATTTCAAAATAATTTTTATCTAAAAAAAATTCACTTTTGCTATTTGCCAACTCAATACATATTTCGCTCATGAGCGTGCAGTCCATATCAGGTTACTATATGAGACGTTGCAAGGAATAGAGCGATTTTTACTTTACACATTTTTTAAAATATACACATTCATAACCATAGTTATTTGTTTTCCTTTGCAATTTTTTTGATTGATCACGTTGATTTTGATTGACACGGCGGTATGCAGAAATCCACTTATCCGCATTCACGAAAAATGCAATAAAAACAATCTAATGGCAAGATTTCTGATTAGTAACTTTGTTTTTAACAGTCTGAGGAAGAAAATACATGTATTAAAAACAAATGGCAGATAAAACGGCGTTGAGCGTTACATAGTATTTTAAATTACCTGTAAGTTTAAAATAGACCGCTTGAATATTAAATTGAAATCTGTTGATAACCTATTTTCTAATGTCAATAAAGAATGTTTAGGAAGAAGGTAAAAATATTAATTGGAAGCTAAATAACACTTAAAGAGAACTTATTGAAGAGGATATATGAATAAAAGAAAGTAAAACTACTGATGAGAAACGATAATTACTACAATAAAACACCATAAAAAAAACTCCGATAAAACAAAAAACCGTAAATTAAAAAATTAAAATGCAAAAGTGATCTGAATTTGCGCGTCCATTAGAAACAAGACGAGTATTTATGAGAATGGATTACCCAGCAACTATTATTTAGACTATAATGCATATGGGAATGTGTTTTGGCAGTAGCCAAACTTGACAAAATTGCAACATGCTGAAAGCCTTTTCGGAAGATGAAGGGAAAATGCTGAAATCCGCATTTTCAATAGTATAGAAGGAAAACTCAAACCTTGCACATTCGTAGCAATTATGTAAGATAGAATTGATTCAGTAGCGAATTATTCATCTTTTTTCAGAAAGAATACTGACGAGTCTGAATAGTTTATTTAGAACTAGATTAAAAAACTTTCTTAACGTTATATCCTATATTTTTTTTTTAATCAGAGAGAACATTATTAGCATATTGCTTTGTTGCAAGTGAAATTTGATCTTCACAATGAAGCAAAACATGGGTGCTTTTTTAGATGCGTTCGTAGTTATATAAATACGTAGCACCTACAGTCGTCGTGCGATTCGTTCGTCTGTTCGTCCGTCCGCATGTAACAGAACAAAACCTACCCAACCGAATGGTCTGAAATTTTAAATATATAATTGTTGCGCAATTTTGACGAGTCATTTCGAATTTTATGAAAATCAGATGTATAGTTTAATTACAGGGACAGTCAAAAGTTTTCTGTTACATTACGGCCAATGGGAAAAAATTATTTCAAGTGGATTTTAATGATGTTACAGCTCTTCGAACAGAATGAAATTGATATGCACTTATGAAGTGCACTAAAATATACATTCAGTACAATATGCGGTGCGAAATATATTTATAAAACTAGTTATAGTACGAACGCACCTTATTAGCCACGTTTGACGTTCAGTTTCCAACTTGTTATTTCTCTCATTACATTTTCAAAAGTCTACATAGTAATTGATAAATTTTCAACAGTTGCAGTTTTTCATAAGATTTTAAAGTCAAACATATTTATTAAATTTTCTTTTTGTAACATTATTATTAAAAGCAATAAATTATTATTTGGAATCGTAAATGATATTTTTTCATATTTATCATTTCTAAAATATTACATCATTTAGTAATTGAAGAAAGAAATATAATTATAACGAAAATTCTAGTTTGCTAAATAATGGGATCAGTAAAGGGATTTCATTTAGGCAATCCCGAAATCACGGACTTTGAAATTAAGCTCGGGATTGTATTCACTTGTTGGGATCTGCAGTTTAAAGTGAACCCCGAATCACTAAAAACATCCATGATCGAACCAGAATTCGAACCTTGAATTTCCTGTCTGTCTAGTAGCGAGCATTCTATGTTGGGCGCTTAGCATAAATGTATTCATTTTAGATATTTCTAAAAGGTATGATTCTTTTCGCTTAACTTAGTCCATGAAGTCTTGCACAAATTTTTAGTTTGCACACAAAAAGCATTTAACCTTTAATTGATGTCACAGAAATTGTCACATAACTAGTGTGACGCGGTCTGTGAGACCGCTGCAACGAAAGATGAATAAAAGGCACGATTAACTCATAGGATGGTGTTTTTGTACTAAACCTTTTGCACAGGATTGTTATAATTAAAATTCCCCTATTCAAAATTCTTTGGTGATAGTTCTAAAGTTCCAAACGGAACAAAATTTCGGTAGTGTTTGTAGTTAAACTGAAAATTACAAGTTAAACTATAAAAATTGAAAAAAGTCGCTGTCTGACAGACCGGTAACATCAGTTAAAGGCTAACTGACAAATGCATTTAACTTAACCTTTACAATGAAACAACCGACCATTTTCGAGGCCGGATATATCAAGGCAGATTACCAGCGAGCCTAGATTTTTAAAAACTTCATAGGTCTCTAATTTTTTACTGAAACGTCCCAAGAATTCTTGAATGCTAAACTTAGAATTTTACTTTAGAATGCGCAGACGGAAATGCATTGCAATGTATACTATTATATCTTTAATCACAGAAATCAAATAAACGCAAAACGCTGAGATTATTTTTGAGAATCAGAATGGCAGTTTTATTGTCGTTATATATCTTTTAAATTTGTACATATGGTAGAGTATTTTAGCCAGCCAGTTTTAATTTAGGGTGGAGGCCTTTATTCAAAGGGCAGTATATTAGTAAAAAAATATGCCATGGACCTAAAATTATATTTCTTCATACTATCTTTACTGATAGCTTATCAGAAATTAATAAACATTTATGAGACTCTTTAAAAATATATTTAAGATTATTTTATTGTTTCAATGAATAACCTTTGTTGCAGTTTGTGAGCTTCGCATACATTTTTCATTTATAAAGAAAGAATTATAAAGAATTCAAGAAATATGTAATTTGCAATATCACAAAACAAAAGTATTGCAGGTCAACACACATTAACCTTTAACTGATGTTACCGATCTCACAAACCGATGCTTTTTTCAATTTTCATAGTTTCAAATTTCAGTTTATCTACAAACACTACTGAAATTTTGTTTAGTTTGGAACATTAGTACTATCACCAGAGACTTTTGAATAGGTGAATTTTAATTATAACACTTCTGTACAAAAAGTTTAGTACAAAAACAACATCTTATGAGTTAATCGCGGCTTTTATTCCTCTTTCGATGGAGCGGTCTCACAGACCGCTTCACACTATAGTCCAGGCAATAGGGAATTTTACCTAGCAAAATTAATGGTAGTACTGGAAATCGGCTTTCTAGATGTTTTTTGGGTCGCTGAATCCGAATTTGTAACTTCCCACCAAAATTTCCCCCTGCAACCTCCCCAAATTTTGGCAAAAAGCCCCCCCAAAAAGGTTTTTATTAAAAAATCCCATTTTTTTTATTGTTTATGGGGTAAAGTAGCTAGAAATTCAGAAAGTAGAAAAAATTTGCAACAAATGAGATATATGACATTATGACTTAGGATGAAGGGGAAGGGGGGGATCTGCCTAGGAACATGCGCGCGGTGCTGCGTAAACTAAGTTGTGCAATTCCACTTAACCACTCACACGTTTACATTCGCCCTCCCATCTCCCCTCCGAAGTTTCTCTATAAGGTTTAATTTAAGATTTTTGGGTCGCTGAATCCGAATTTTTAACTCCCCCCCCCCCAAATTTCCCCTCCCCGAACCCCCCCCCCAAATAGTTGTTTTTAACTTAAATTTCTTATTGTTTTAGGGGAAAAGCATTAGAAAATTCAGAAACTAGACAAAATTTGCAACAAACAGGATCTATGACATTATGAATTAGGATGAACGGGGAGGGTGAGGGCTGCCTCGGAACATGCACTGCGGCGCTACGTGCACTAAATGATGAAGTCCAGGCAATAGGGGATTTTATCTGGCAAAATTAATGGTAGTACTGGAAATCGGCTTTCTAGATGTTTTTTGGGTCGCTGAATCCGAATTTGTAACTTCCCACCAAAATTTCACCCGGCAACCCCCCAAAAATTGATTTTTTGAAAAAATTTGGTTTTTGAGAAAAGCGCGCGGGGAATGTTCCGAGGCAGCCCCCTCTCTACCCGTTTATCCTATGTCATAATGTCATATATCCTATTTGTTGCAAATTTTGTCTAGTTTCTGAATTTCTACATACTTTTCCCCTAAAACAATAAGAAATTTAAGTTAAAAACAACTATTTGGGGGGGGGGGTTCGGGGGGGGAATTTTGGAGGTAAGTTAAAAATTCGGATTCAGCAACCCAAAAAACTTAAAGTAAACCTTATAAAGAAAGTTCAGAAGGAAGATGGGAGGGCTAATGTAAACGAGTGAGTGGTTAAGTGGAATTGCGCAACTTAGTCCACGCAGCACTGCGGCGCATGTTCCGAGGCAGATCCCCCTTCCCCTTCATCCTAAGTCATAATGTCATATATCTCATTTGTTGCAAATTTTGTCTACTTTCTGAATTTCTAGCTACTTTTCCCCTAAAACAATAAAAAAAATGGGATTTTTTAATAAAAACCTTTTTGGGGGGGCATTTTATCAAAATTTGTGTGGGGGGGGGGGTTGCCGGGGGAAATTTTGGTGGGAAGTTACAAATTCGAATTCAGCGACCCAAAAAACATCTAGAAAGCCGATTTCCAGTACTACCATTAATTTTGCTAGGTAGAGCCCCTATACGGTCTCTATTGCCTGGACTACTAGTTATGTAACATTTTCTGTGACATCAGTTAAAGGTTAATTGCACTAAGTAACTCAGATACACAAGGGCTCTATATATCTTTCGGACTAGAAGACTCGAATAGAAGCAGTTAAATTATGGTATCCTAGAAAGTTTTAAAAATATTCAAATTATTGAAATATTTATATTTCAAAGTTTCACAATAGCCTTCTTATTACGTAATGAAAATTTTCCTATTGCTATAATAAGAGGTGTAACGCCAGTAAAATCTAACTTAAGGAATTTCTCTTAACTAAAATAAAAAGAACTTTGAGTTCATTTTTTTACAGTTTTTTATTGACGAAACACGAACACACACATCAGCAAACACACACAGACTTAACATAAAAAAATTGATCCTTTAGGAGCGCATCGCTCCGTCAGCAGAACCGATAACTGACCGCCTTGGGTCTTATCACAGCAGCATCTCATCCACGGGGCCTTTTTCGAGAGATCAGTCTATCTCCTAGCCATCCCACGTGGTATATTGAGAGTCATCTTAGTCAAAAGTTTCAGTTCTTACAAATTCAGAATGCTACGCAGCACTTCTCAAGATATTTACATCATTAAATCTGTTTACACGTTCCATCTGGATTTTGTGAAACATTGACATGTGAATTTTATAGATAGGCATCCAAATTAAAAAGGTCCCAATTAAAAATGTTTATTACGCTATGGGCATCTGGTCTCTGAGTGAGCTCAGATAAAACGTCCCATCCCCTCCATGCCCCATATAAATTTTCCTTTAAGGGAAAATTTTCACACTAGGGAGCACAATCACAGTGAAATTCGGTGTTAATGCTATTCCTAACAATGCTATCTACTCCAAAATTAATAAAATTTAAAATTTCAAAATCAAAACATTTATCAGAAGGTACTCAGTTACCATGGAAGGGATTCAGCATATCACACAATAAACATAATAAACACAGTAAACACAATACAATTGCACACAGTTATATAATAATACTAAGATTAATAATATGCACTCCAACAATTTTATAACAAACCAGTACCTTCATTAACAATCTTCCTTTAACATCATCAGAATAGAAAAATATCTTAAACATCACAGGTACTTCCAATAAGAGTTCGCTCTCTCACGTTCACATGGATAACCAACAATAATAATATATATATATATGTTTTCTTTATATATATGGATAATTTCGTAAGAAAGAATGCCTGTACACTAATAAACAAACACTTTTAAACTATTTATACCCGATAAGTTACTTAAAAGAATTTTAACACAATAATAAAACAAACACATAACTATTCTTAATAATATATAATCTCTGTATTCGACACAGACCTATAGCAATTCAGTCCCTCACTAAATGATTTAAAACCTTTTTTAACATAAATCAGTAACCCAAAATTTCAGTACTTCTATCATAAGATTCGTCTT
Source organism: Maratus speciosus (assembly GCA_963932465.1). Taxonomy (NCBI): domain Eukaryota; kingdom Metazoa; phylum Arthropoda; class Arachnida; order Araneae; family Salticidae; genus Maratus; species Maratus speciosus. Next base: position 219,057,751 of record OZ010787.1, read on the forward strand.
AACCTTTACTTGTTCGAAAACAATAGGTTTTTTTTCTCAATTTAAAGTAATTTAGAAGAATAATATTAACAATATTAACATTAAGAACCAAAATGTATATTCTAACGATTTTGTACGTAATACAATTACTAACTCAAAATACAAGTTCTAAATTTCAACTTATTTACTTTCTCAAATTAAAAATTTTTTCCTTTTTATTAAGCCAAAATAAAAAAGCATTTATAATTAAATATTTAAGACATCCAAGAATAGTTATATTTTTAAATTCCCTTACTCCTTAATACTGACTCAATAGTCTTTCATAAAAACACTTTAACTCCACTTAACTCTTCTGGCTAATATATCAAATCCTTTCACTTTTACTTAATAAGTTTCATACAATGAATAATTTATTTACCTTTGTGTATATAAAAAAAATCACTTTTCAAATAAACACATATTCACACACTATAAACTAAATAACACAATATGCAATTCACTCTTAGCGAAACAAAACAAAACAAAATAAAATAAAACAAAACATCCCTAATCTCTGATCTCTGTTTATCTCTTACAGCTCTGATACGCAAAATTGTTTTCCGAAAAACTGAAAACAGATACGGGATTTCTCTTCTCGTTTTTCCTTGTCGTACGGGAAGATTTCACCTACTTCCACGATCGGAACCCATTCCTTCGATTTCCCTCTAGCCGAGAGTTTTTCCGTAACAACGCCAGAAAAATCCTTCTCTTTAACCAAATTAGAGATCTCACGGGTGTTTTCGGGTGATCTGCTACTCGATTGATCAAGTACTGGAAATTTTAAAATTTGTTTTCCTTCACCAATTACATCGGGAATAACCTCTAATGTATTCCTCTGTACAATGGGAATTTCACTTACATTTTTTTGAACAATTTCTTCCAACCCTTTAATTTCGGAATTAGCGTTTATTTTTTTGACCTGCCCGCGATTTTCTAACGTTTTATTTATCACTTCGGGTGCAAATTTCTTACTGCCTTTAAAACTCGCTCCAGTTTTAATTTTACCTAATCCTGCCTCCTCAACTTTACTCTTTTCTTGCACCTGAGTATTTGAATTACTCCACCTCGTGTACCTGCGATCCAACTATCTCAATTTAAATAAACGCCTACAAATACAAGGTGTCAGCAAAGCTTCACAATTTAATTCTGGCACCAGTGCTGCCGTTATAAAAATCCTGGGTGAATTTTCCTGGTTCCCGTTCCACAAAGAAACGGGAACCTTCGCCAGGTCTGCTCTGAGAATTTTTCCGATGGCCGGAACCAACTTAATCTGTTCACCCGTTTTATATTTCTCTGGAATTAATTCGCTTCGAAAAATGGATAATTCCGTACCCGAATCATTTATTCCTTTTACCTTTCTGCCCAAAATATTTATATCAATGAGTGGTAATTTACGTTTGTCTACGGCCTTCCGTTGTTTATCCCAGACACATCTAGAATTTAATCTCTCCACTCCTACATAGCTTACTGTAGCTTTTGCTCCCGCTTCAACCTCTTCACTCGTATTCCGCGATCCTGAATTTTTACTCAATTCCGGACAAAAATTTCGTAAATGGTTCCTTGAGTTGCAATGGAAGCATCTACGCTCCACTCTTTTTTAGAATGCCTTCTCCCGACTCATGGTACCGCGTTGGGCTGACGCACTAGGGAAGGGAGTTTCATTCTTCGTTTCCGCCTGTTTTTCATCCGATTTCGGACGCGTATTTCCATCCTCTGCGTACCGATTTCTCTTAAACGACGCTCTGACACTCTCATAACCATCTAATAATTCAACTACCTCGGTTTCCGTCTTAAGCAGTGGCCATTTGTCAATAAAATGTTCACGCATTTCAAACTTTGCACGCCGTTTAATTTGATCGGCGACCAAAAGGTCTTTTAATTCATCAAAGGAAGTTATAGATAAGCCCGCCAACCATTCGTTTAAGTAATTTCGGATTTCGAAACCGAAATCTTGCCAATTTAAAGATTGTGATTTCTGATGGCTCATAAATTTTTGTCGAAAACTCTCCGGGTTTAATTTAAATTTTTTTAACAAGATACTTTTAATGTTATCATAATCCTCTGAATCTGTCTCGGGTTGTCTAGCAATAATTGAAATGATATCCACTGGTAGAAGCCCAATTAAATGAGAGACCCAATTTTCTTTCGGTATTCTAACCCGTTTAGCTTGGCGTTCAAACAAAACCAAATACAGGCTAATGTCTGTTTTTTCAGGGTTAAAATGCGGGATTAATTTTTTTAATTCTGTTCCGAGGAACGCGAAGGTATATTATTTGCATTTTCCGGGGCCGGGGGAATTCCTTTCTCGATTCTTAGTTTTTCTAACTCAAATTTATTTTTTAATTCTAGTTCCTTTAATTCGTTTTCTTGCTCCAATGTCTGTTTACGAATGGCCTCATCACGATTCTATGTCTGTTGGCGCAACATGTCCTCACGTTCGATAGCTGTAAGCGGGCGCGCTCACTTTCTTGCTTTTCTAATTCTTCCTTAGCTGTCTCCAGTATAGTCTCATAAAGTGCCTGAACGTATTCTTCTTCATAATCCTCAGATTCCAGCACTAAATGCTTTAATTGAATCCGGGTTTCGTTTCCCGTCCTGGCAAGTTCCAGTTCATCAACTAATTTCTTCAAATTTTCTTTTTTCCTTTCCCCAGGAAAGTCATATCTACTCCCTTTTTTCAACCCAAATTTCTCTATTCAAAGGTACTACTCTACTTCAATACAACAAACAAAAAAAATTACTGTTTTACATACAATATAATCAAACATTTATTACAATAACAAATGTAGAATGCTGACTCACTCCCATGTCTAGATCCACCTTCAAATTTTGTTATCAAAGTTTTAGAATTTTCAAAAGATCAACAATTTTATGTTTAATTAAACAAAAAAAACCACCATACATTAACTCCAAATTCAAAATTGTGACTAACCCCTCTTGAAACTTTCAGACACTAACGACGGTAATCCAGATCTTTCACTGATTTCTTCAGCCAGGTGGCCCACCGAACACACGAATCACTTTCTTTCTGACCCTAAGGTCCACTTACGAAATATATCCACCGGGAAACAATTTACTTTTCTCTTCGCACCAAAAGATCCACTAACACCCCCTTCTTTCTCCAATCGTATCGCGTCCGAAAATCTTTTCTCTTCAATCTTCCGCAACCCTTTTCTCATCAACCAGCTCATGAGTCTCTCTTCCTTCCTTCAGCAGGGGGGGGGGGGAGCAACACCCTTCTCTTCTGGACGATGCAAGCAGCAGTCTTCTCCACAATCTTCTGTCGTTTTCCTCTCCCCACAGCTGACCGGGGCGAAAATCCGAAACTAATTTTCTCTTCCAAACACACGGGGACTTTCCTTTATTTTCTTTTTTCTGGTCAGGACAGCGACTTCTCTACTTCTTGAAAGAACAGCATTCACTGATCATTCCGTGCATAAAAGTGCAGCAGGCTTACACTAAAAGCTAGCTAAGTTTTTTTGTGTGCGTGTGTGCCCAAACTTTTTTCGAACAGCTCGAATCCCGAATTCTGACACCAGTTGTAACGCCAATAAAATCTAACTTAAGGAATTTCTCTTAACTAAAATAAAAAGAACTTTGAGTTCATTTTTTTACAGTTTTTTATTGACGAAACACGGACACACACATCAGCAAACACACACAGTCTTAACATAAAACATATGATCCTTTAGGAGCGCATCGCTCCGCCAGCAGAACTGATAACTGACCGCCTTGGGTCGTGTCACAGCAGTATCTCATTGACGGGTCCTTTTTCGAGAGATTAGTCTATCTCCTAGCCACCCCACGTGGTATATTGAGTCATCTTAGTCAAAAGTTTCAGTTCTTACAAATTCATAATGCTACGCAGCACTTCTCAAGATATTTACATCATTAAATCTGTTTACACGTTCCATCCGGATTTTGTGAAACATTGACATGTGAATTTTATAGATAGGCATATGGAGGTCCCTATTAAAAATGTTTATTACGCTATGGCCATCTGGTCTCTGAGTGAGCTCAGATAAAACGTCACAGAGGTTAAGATACTTTTTTTGCAAGGGATATTCTTAAAAGGCCTATAATCTGCTTCTAAGTTCGTTTGAGTGTACCCATAGAGACCCATGGGATTTCTCCCATAGTATGATTGACGGTTTGGCCAGGGGTAATCCTCTTGGTCCAATTTTATGTGATATTTATATGTACTATTTTGAGGTCAAACTTTTTGAAATTTTAAAATTTCCGTTCTATGTTCGTTATGTTGATGATGTTTATGTCCTGGTTGAAATGAATTCGGATATTAATCATATTCTCTCTATTATGAATTCCATTGATCCCTGCATTCAATTTATCTCTGAAATTGAGACCAATAACTGTCTTTCTTTCCTGGATGTCCTTGTTATTCGTTGTGAAAATGGCTTACAGACTACCGTCTTTCGCAAACCTTTTGCTGTCAGTCCTCCACCTCACAGGTATTATTCTCATTCCCCTAACCAGAAATTCGCTGATTTCAATACTTTTGTTTTTCGGGCTACCAATATTTGTTCCACTCCTCAGTTAATTAGTGCTGAACTTAATAACCTCAAACTATTAATGTTGGTCGTGGTTATTCCTCTAATATAATTGATTCCATTTATAAGAAATTGACGAAATCCGTCCATTCTGAAAAGCATTCTAATTCCAACTCTAATACTTCAGTTGTTTACCATTTTTTTCATAAAATCAGTCAACAAGTTGCTAAAATCTTAAGAAGGTTTACTTTAATGTTATTTTTTCTCCTGTTAATTAAATCACTTTTTCAAATCTCAAACACCCCGTTCTTCGCCTAGATAACTGGGGTATTTACCAAATCTCTTGCCAGTGTGGCCTTTCTTATATTGGCCAGACTAAACGTGCTCTTGATTTCGTTTAAAAGAGCATGAAGGTTACGTTAAAAATCAGGAGCTTAAACGTTCTTCTATTGCTCAACATTCTTGGTCTTCTCAACATAGGTTCGATTTTTCCCTACCATCATTATCCAAAAATGTTCTTCTAACCTTGAGCTTAATTTTTGGGAAGCTTACCACATCATTAAAAATTCTCACTCTTTAGTCAATGACTTATCTAGTACTCCTGATTTTCCAAGCATTTGGAAAGCATTAATTTAATTTCCCCCTTTTTGGTTTCTTTTTCTCCCCTTCTCCGGTAGATGTCGCCACTTGTCCACCCAGTCGTTTCCACTGCTTCTCTCTCATTGGTTGTTTTTGGCGCCTTCGCTACCCGCATCGGGTATATAAGTCAGCGTGTCTCTGTCTATCATTTTGCTCAGCCTTACTTTTTCTTGCACGCTGTTCCTTTTTCCCTATCTTGCACTGAAGATGATTCTCGCTAGTAGATTCGAAACAGCTGTTTGCTGTTTTTCATGTACTATTTGTGCATTTTTAAACGTTGGTTTCTCTGCTTTTTAATAATAACAGTAGATATACATTCATTTCTTTTCTTTTTATATTTCCTTCTTTTTTTTATTTCCGAGATCAATTTTTTCCTATAAAACATACGAAATTTATACGAAAAACATTTAGCTCATATTCTGAAAATACAATATATACAGGAATAAAATTTTTAAATTAAATATGGCTATCATATAATATTCTTGATTAAGTTAAGGAATATGTTTAAAAGAAAAATATAAACATATTCCAGAGAACATAAAAATCTAGACTCCATGTTCAAATTTAATAAAACAATGACAAATCACAACACATAAAAATAAATCTTACACTTTCTTAATATTTAGGTCAAGCTTAGAACTTATTAAAAAAAAAGATGTGAGTTGATAAGCATTGTGTTTTTAGTGGAAAAATTAAAAATATTTTAGAACATTAGGATTCAGTAAAATAGCACTAAAAGGATAAGATTTTATATTTTAAAGAAAAATTAAAATTAAATCACATGTTGTTAATCATATAACACCCACCTATTATACAGTTATTAATAAAACTTAAAAAGTAACTAAAATGCAGTGAACAATAACGTTTGATTAGATTAAAATTCATTAGCAATGAATTCTGAGAACTAAATATTTTAAATTTGAGTTATACATGAAAAAAAGAACATAATTAACGTACAATACGCTAATTATTAAAATACTAAGTGGGTATCTGAAAAGAAAAAAATACATTAACTGATTAAGATTTCGGTTAATTACTTGTCCTTATGGGCATTTTAAAATTATCATATATTTATAGGGCATGCAATGAAAGCAAGTACAAGGGATAAGATTATAATAAAATATTTTAGTTTTTTTCTGTCAGTAATCTATTTTACTTCACATGTAATTTTAACTGAATTTTTCCTTAAAAGTTCAATTAGTGTTACAAAATATGAATTAAATAAATATTGCTAATAAAGTATTTTATTCCAATCTTTACCATGCTCGTATCTACAGGATGGTCCAGAACTATATGTCAAAAATGTAAAGTCAGGTAGAAGGGACCTAAATAATCAGATTTTGTATAGGAATGTGGGTGCAGAAATGCAGTGTTGAGGCAGTAGAGGGCGCTGTTAAGTTCGATGTATGAAAGGGGTTTGCTGGCTTGAATTGCATTTTCCTCACCGATTTTGAGCAACATGTATCGTTACACTAATGTGGAGCTTGCCGACATGCATTTCATGTATGGGGCTGCACAGGGAAATGGCTCACACCCAACGCATGTCCAACAGCTGTTGGGCTCTACTACTGTGCTATCCTCTACTATGCATAATACTACTCTTTTTCCATTGCAGGAATTCTGAAATATCTTGAACTCCTAATGAAGACGCTCAAACGTTTGGGGATCCTGCAGGAAACTACCCGGGTATCGTTAATCTAAGTCCTTTGAGCAGCCAATCCATTTTTTGCGTAATCCCATACATGAAATGCATGTCGGCAAGCTCCGCATTTGGTAATAATGCATTTGCCTCGATATCCGTGCAGGAAATGATGATTCGAGCCAAAGAAGTGTATTCATCCACTGCATTCAACAACGCCTGCTACTGCTTCAACATTGCATTTCCGCACCTACATTCCTATACAAAATCTGCTTATTTAGGTCCCCTCTACTTGATTTTATAATTTTGACATATAATTCTGGACCACCCTGTATTTCATTGCATTCTGTAAAAGATGTAATTCTTTTAAAATGACCATAAAAGCAAAATAAAAAAAGAATTGATTCCATAAAAAATTAACATTCACTCCTATGAAAGAGTGACTATTCACTTCTACCAGGAGTGAAATAACGCACTCTTTAGCAAGAGTGAATAGTCACTCCTCCAAAAGAGTGACTATCCACCCCTGTTTAGAGTGAATATTCACTTCCCAGGAGTGACTGTTCACTCTTTCAGAGAGTCAAAAGTTTCACTTTTGCTCAGAGTGAGTAGTCACTCAAAAGAGGTTAAGAGCCATTATTTTGAAAATCAGACAAGTGTGATAGTTGTATTTTTTGTTTTGCTTGATTTTTTTTTATATTGAAGTAGATCACATTTAATGAATAATGTGCAATTTTGAAGTCCTGAAAAAATTTTCCCTTCCCTGTAGAAAATATCAAAGTTCAAGGTTGTGACCGTCATTTTTCATGAAAAGTGAAATGCGAGTATGTTTGCAGTGCTAAAGCTTGGGAAAGCAGCGACATCCCAAAATTCTTTTGTGATGAAATATTAGTATAACACTACCTGCTTAGTAGACTGTATTCGTTTCCAAGGGGCATTGTTATTCTACATTGTTATGTTGCCTCAAAATGTAATGAAAATGACGTTTTTGTGCGTTTTCCGCACGTATTTTCTTATTTAAGCAATAGTACCCCAAACTTTTTCTTATAGAATATCAAAGTGTACTACTAGGACAAGCTAAATAATATAAAACTTTACCGGAATATTGCTGCTGTTAGCAGGAATAGTCTGTTAAATATTCAAAAATTTCAAAATAGGCAGCATTTCAATTAGTCTTTTCTCAAAACAGCATCACGTTCAATAAAACAAAATATATCACGTAGTAGTTGGAAGTATGTACAAACACATGGAAAAGGAAAAAAAGTGGGGTCTCGTCATATTTTTATAAAAAAAAATGTCAAAAGTCACAAAAAAGACTGTCATCATACTTTTTCCCTATCAGAAAACGAAACATCCCGTTTCTCTTTCCGCTAGCTATGTTTTTTTTCCCTATGAGAAAATGGAATATCTTTTTTTCTTTCCCCTTCCTTGCTCTAAATGAAAAAAAGGGAAATTTAAACGGGATATTTTGACTGTGAATTTTTGTAAATTTTGTTATTTTTAAAAAAAAATATGACGAGGCCCCACTTTTTTTAATTTTCCATGTGTTTGTACATGCTTCCAACTACCACGTGATATATTTTGTTTTATTGAACCGTGATGCTGTTTTGAGAAAAGACTAATTGAAATGCTGCCTATTTTGAAATTTTTTAATATTTAACAGACTATTCCTGCTAACAGCAGCAATATTCCGGTAAAGTTTTATATTATTTAGCTTGTCCTAGTAGTACACTTTGATATTCTGTAAGAAAAAGTTTGGGGTACTATTGCTTAAATAAGAAAATACGTGCGGAAAACGCACAAAAACGTCATTTTCATTACATTTTGAGGCAACATAACAATGTAAAATAACAATGCCCCTTGGAAACGAATACAGTCTACTAAGCAGGTAGTGTTATACTAATATTTCATCACAAAAGAATTTTGGGATGTCGCTGCTTTCCCAAGCTTTAGCACTGCAAACATACTCGCATTTCACTTTTCATGAAAAATGACGGTCACAACCTTGAACTTTGATATTTACTACAGGGAAGGGAAAATTTTTTCAGGGCTTCAAAATTGCACATTATTCATTAAATGTGATCTACTTCAACATAAAAAAAAAATCAAGCAAAACAAAAAATACAACTATCACACTTGTCTGATTTTCAGAATAATGGCTCTTAAGCATATTTTGACTCTGCGATAGAGTGACTATTCACTCCTTGTTATTTAGAGCGTACACTGAAATATAATACTGCTGCAAACAAATTTAAAAAAAGAGTTAATAAGGGACCGTGTTTTTACCTTCTGGACCCCAGCAATTTAAGGGAAGTATTCTAATTATGATAAAAACCGATTGTAGAAATTTTTATACATCTTTGCGTTTTCATGCCCCCTGATTACGTTTTTGCTATTTTTAAAATAATTCTGTTTGTATGTGTATGCATGAATGTCGGTGATTCGTTTAGTTATTAGACTTTCACAGCTCATTTTTTGTATTTTTACGATAATGTGTGTGTGCATATGAGTAAACGAGTAAGTGCCCAAACGGTGCTTTCGGTTGAGCTTTCAATCTGCAGATATATTATAAGTCACCGTTGTAAGAACTGTATACATTTTAGAACAAATCGGCTAACAGGTTTAGTATCTAAAACATTTAAAATAATTTTTTAACCATTTTGTCACCAGGAAGAACCGATAAGTATATTTTCGCTTTTTCTAAATTATTCAATTAGATATTTTTATTGCTCACTCTCCTCTTATGTTGATACAACAATCGTGTTTTGCCGGGATGTGAGTTAATTTAGTAGAACGTTTTTTTAATTAAATATATTGAGTTTTATTACTTTGATTAAAGCGTATGAAAATTTAAGTATTGCATTCTGTTGATGAGAAATATCGAAATATCTACATTTAGAATAATTTAAAATTCCCATTAGCATGATTATGTAAATTCAATTACAATATTTATTTTAATTTACAGGCCTTAATTACAGCACGGGTAGAATGGAAATTCATTGAAAATTATGGTATAAGTTTAGAAAAATATTTCAGCTTTATGAATGAAAGTGCAAGTTTTCTTTAGAATATTAGGTCATTTTCACCATTCGAATATTACTATTTATTTGAACGCGCAGTATTCTATAATCTGTTTAGAAAGTCGAGTGGACTCACTCCAGATTTAAAAAAAATGCATGCATTTTTCCTGCTTTTTTACAGTTTTTTCTAATTATAAATTCCGAATTGCAAGTGTATAAAAAGGGCGCTATTATAGAGACGAAATGAAAAAAAAGATAAATAAATTGGTACATCGACGAGAATGACTCAAGCAATCAACCGATCAATTTACAATCTATCTTTCAAATGTTTATGTCGGTATTTTATTTACTTACCCAAACAGCAGGGGTTCAAATTATATGAAATGGAAATGCTTTTAAACGGATAAAATAGGAAAAGGATAAATTTGCAATGATAAAGATTTGATCAGTAACCTATGAGACTTTTACGTGATTTGGTACATTTATGACTCTTAAAGAAAAATAAAGTAAAATAATAAGTTTATACTTATACAAATATCCTTTTGAAATAGGTAAACTTTTTAACACATAAATATACAGGGTGATTCAGCTCGTCGGTGACAAACTTTAAGGATCGATAGAGCACACCTAGACGAACATTTTTGAATAGGGAATGTAGGGTCCCTGACGCGATGGTAAGGCGCTAGGCGCTTTCGAAAATTTGGGTGCCGAAATTCGAAACGTCATAAAAACTAGGGAAATGGTTAGATTTTCTTGCTTGTTGCGTCGAAATGATTCTGTTTGTTTAGACTTTCTTCAGTACCAATTTGATAAGCGTATCTCTTAAAACATGGATAGGGGGCGCTGCAGACTTTGGAGAGCTAGACAACAACTTTAAGCCCGTTATTTTGATAATTTAACACATGCTCGCCAAAGTTTATACTCTAACTTAAAGTTTGAACCCAAAAGTAGAGCCCTGCAAAAAGCGTAAGAGCCGGGATAAAATGTCAAAGTACAGGGTGGTCGAAACTCGAAGGCTCCTAAGAGATAAACAAACAGATTTCTTGACTTATGGCATGCATTTTCATGATTCTGTTTGCTGGGGCTCTCTGAAACTCAGTTGAACGGTACAAAAAGAAACATCGATAGGGGGCGCTTTGGGCAAAAAACATAATTCGTTGACATTTCGGACGCTAACTGGAAACGGGGCGCTACGATCAGTTAGAAACAAAACAAGAGAGTAATTTACTTATCATAAGAAGCTATTAAAACTGCAGTTTGTTTGTTTTTTTTAACAAACATAGCTGGTTTCAATCATGCACAATGCGCGCAATAAAATTTACATAAGGTGCTTTTTGCTGATTTATGCAAAAGATATCGTACCATATCGATATGCAAAAGATACGTAATGCGTAGACGACAACGCGAGATGACGTAGTTGTATGCGCAGACACGTCTTTTGAACGTGCGGTACCTACTTAAGCTTCGGGTTACTTGTCTGCAGATCGGTAGTAGGATGGAACGGTACACAAACTCTGAATTGGCTGACATGCATTTGGCGTATGGCGCTGCTGGTTGTAATGGACGAGCCGCTCAGCGGTTGTACGCCGAGCGTTACCCCAACAGGCAAATCCCCTGCCATGCCTTCTTCGCTCGAGTACACCAGAGGTTGTCCACAACGGGATCTTTCGACGGAGGCAGGCCTGAACGGGAGCGATCAGTGAGCACCCCCGACAACGAAGAGGCTGTGCTTAACCTGGTTGAGGACAACCCAGGTCTTAGCACGAGAGATATCGCCAGACATGTTGGCATTTCGCAAGCAACTGCGTGGCGCATCTTACGTTCCCGGAATCTGCACCCCTACCACATCCAGCGGGTGCAGTTGCTCAGAGAGCAGAATTTTGGCCCTCGAGTGGAATTCTCAAGATGGTACTTGGCGATGAGATCCAGGGATCCCCGTTTTGTAAACAGCATTTTGTTTACGGACGAGTCCACCTTCAGCCGGGAGGGAATGTGGAACGCCCACAACAGTCATGTGTGGTGTGATGAAAATCCACATGAAACCAGAAGCCGAGCAGCCCAGGAGCGTTTCTCAGTAAATGTGTGGGCCGGCATTCTGGGGGATTGCCTCATTGGCCCTTATTTGTTACCTGAACGGCTGACAGGTGGAAATTACCTGATTTTCCTGTATCAAGTGCTGCCGCAGCTTCTGGATGAGGCGCACGTACCCGAAGGTTCGCGTCGCCAGATGTGGTTCCAGCACGATGGAGCTCCGGCCCATTACACGAACGACGTGCGTCTCCATCTAAACGCAAGGTATGGCCAGCGGTGGATCGGGCGTGGGGGTCCAGTTCACTGGCCTGCCCGATCACCAGACCTCACCTGCTTGGATTTCTTCCTTTGGGGTTACCTGAAGGCCGAGGTATACCATACACCTGTCAGCAGTGCTGAAGAACTTGTGGCGCGCATTGTGGCAGCTGCAGGGCAGATCAGAGATACTCCTGGCATTGTTGGAAACACACACTCCTCAATGCGACGGAGGTGCGAAGCCTGCATCATGGCCCAAGGTCGAAATTTCGAGCATCTTCTGTAGTGTTATTTTTTGTAAATAAATTTCCAGTATCATTGATGTTTTTGGTCTAAATTTATTCAGAAGTGTTGAGCAGAGGTAGAAAATGTGTTTTCATTATTACTAACTGATCGTAGCGCCCCGTTTCCAGTTAGCGTCCGAAATGTCAACGAATTATGTTTTTTGCCCAAAGCGCCCCCTATCGATGTTTCTTTTTGTACCGTTCAACTGAGTTTCAGAGAGCCCCAGCAAACAGAATCATGAAAATGCATGCCTTAAGTCAAGAAATCTGTTTGTTTATCTCTTAGGAGCCTTCGAGTTTCGACCACCCTGTACTTTGACATTTTATTCCGGCTCTTACGCTTTTTGCAGGGCTCTACTTTTGGGTTCAAACTTTAAGTTAGAGTATAAACTTTGGCGAGCATGTGTTAAATTATCAAAATAACGGGCTTAAAGTTGTTGTCTAGCTCTCCAAAGTCTGCAGCGCCCCCTATCCATGTTTTAAGAGATACGCTTATCAAATTGGTACTGAAGAAAGTCTAAACAAACAGAATCATTTCGACGCAACAAGCAAGAAAATCTAACCATTTCCCTAGTTTTTATGACGTTTCGAATTTCGGCACCCAAATTTTCGAAAGCGCCTAGCGCCTTACCATCGCGTCAGGGACCCTACATTCCCTATTCAAAAATGTTCGTCTAGGTGTGCTCTATCGATCCTTAAAGTTTGTCACCGACGAGCTGAATCACCCTGTATATAAGATAATCAGTATACCGGTATGGTAGATATACTCATCATTATTTGAGAAATGATATTTCTTCATGTATGACAGACAGACCGAATTCTGAGAAAGAATTAATATCTAGACAGACGAAATGAATAAAATGGCATTTCAAATCCTATCTGATCTTTGTACAGGGTGAGCGGAAGGGATTTGATTATCATGTTTGACTGCTCCCTAGAAAAGAAAGAACTAAATTCTATTTACTTTTACTTCGTTTTCTTTCAAAAAAAGACATTATTTATGAAACGAATAATATTTCTCGCATAAGACAACTTTTAAAATGGAAAAATAGGAATATATTTTGTTTTAGATGAGCTGAATATATCCATCAAGCCATTGAAGAAAAGAAAAAAAAAGAAAATAAAAGTACGATTCAATTCTGATGCGATTTTTTGTGTTATATATTTATGATTTCAAGGATTTTACTTGTATAAAATTTTTATTTATATGTGGAAGATATGAGATTTTTAACATTTTTACATTATTATCATTCTGCTCACAAATAAAAAATAATTTAGAGAATTAAGGAAATCAACATTGTAAGATATTTTTTTATGGGAACTGACAACAGGGTGCAAAGGAGAGCATTTGTCCCTCTGGATTTAGAAATTTTATATAATTCTATTTATATTTTATGATGGTGAAAGAAAACAATTTTCTTTTTAGATAACTAAAAATAATAAAATATTAAACCTTTAAGCGTCCTAACCGGGTTTTTCCATCACGTAATCTTTGAAATCAAGGGCTGATTTAATACAAAACTGATATTAATGTTATTTTTTTGCTTATTAAGATTATTAAATATGTAATGTAATGATAAACAAATCCCCATACAAATAGTTTTCATATGTATTATTTTATGAATCATTAAACATAAAGTAAGAAATAGGTCGAACGCTTAAAGGGTAAACGGAAAAAGATGTAAATGAGGGTAAAAGGCTTTCGTTTACTATATAGGGTAGATTGGGTGAAGATGCCGAAGTTTTTGACTTAATTGTTTTAAAAATCGCCTATTGTTTATAGGGGGATGGGACAAACATGAACAGGGGGGAGATGTAAACATCGCAATTTTTCAAAAGTTATTATAAGTTTTTTATTTGAAAAAAATTACTAAAGATGACGGCACCCGTAGGCATATGGTAAATAAAAATTTGAAGCTCTATGACATTTTGTTTGTCCTCTGTAGCCAAAACTCTGTTTTTAGATCTCAAAAGTAAAATCTTTGTTCCAAGTTGATAAGCGTATAACTTTATTTATTTATTCATTTATTTGAATTTGAGTGTTTTAACATATACTATGAATACTAATAAATATTTTTGATAAAGTTCTTTTTCTTCTAAAATTGAGAATTGTTAATGATTTATCAATTTAACAGAAGCAGCAATGTGAGGCACTTGTGAACAGACAAGTTGTAGCAGATATCAACTGTACATAAGTGCATCAATAATCATTCTGTGATTCTGTTCCTTTCAGTTAACGTAATGATAAATAATGTCAGTTCCATTATCTATAATTTTCCTGAAATAGAAGATATTTTCCTCACACAAAGTTGATTTTGTATTGAAACTTCATCAAACACATCTTTCAGCAAATACATAAAGAGCAACAAGCTCGTTTACATTCAATTGTACTTTAAATAAAGTTAATGTTTTCTAAAATGCTATAAGTGTTATATATTATTTTACTAAACAGTTTACAACAATATTTTTTATGCGTTATTAATACAAAAGTATTAACTTGAACAATTTTGCAAATTTTTCTATTACATTTGTTCTAAACTTGCAATGATGGCTTAATTCCATATCTAAAACAGTTATGTATATGATGCTTTGAATGGAGATTGATATGAGTAATATTTTAAGAAAGTAAAATTTTTAAACTGATAACTACAGTAAAATCCCTATTGTAATCCCCTTCCTCTTTCAAAAGCAAAAGAAGTTAGGGGAGGGGGGGGGGGGGGGTTATAGTCGAGATTTTTTTTTAAACATTAACCCGGGAGAACTCGCTGCATGAGATTTTCTCTCACAGTCGTACTTTTCTAAGACTCTTATTTAAACCATTTTTCATTTTAATTAAAATTTCAAAACGTTTTTCAATTATTTTACCTGTTTATTGAATAAAAGTACTAAGCCAACCAAAAAAAGTTGATATTATATGAATGTAAAGTAAAAGAAAAGCAATTGGGCATTCTCACTAGCGAGTTCTCCCGGGTTAAAAAAACCTTCTTTATCATTTACAAGTAAAAAAGCAAATACAGCAGTGGGAATCTTTCGTATTTTAGCAAAGCTGGTGAATGCTGGAGACGCAACAAGTTTTTTAGACCTCTTCTCGCTGTTACACAACTCAGTATTTCGTCTTAATCGGAGATTTTTCATTTTTTTACCTAAAACTGAGTTGTTCAACAACTTGACGAAGTCTTTCTCGAAAGTGCTGGTAGCCTGCTTCCTCTTATTGGTGTTGAATTATATGTAGGGTTTTAACCAAGATGCTTGTCTGAATTTGATAACTTTGTGGATGTGAATGAGCTCGAGACCAAGTTGGAGGTAGAGTTTCAAATTTCTGTAGTGGATGATAGAATGTTCTTTGTCTTTTAAATTGGGTAAGAGTTTCGAACTTCCTTTGTAAGGTTTCTTATTTAATAGAGATTTTTCGTAGGGAGATAACATGTCTTCAGTGATGTGGAGGTTTTCTGGCGCTAATGGGTATTCGTTATGGCGATGGTGAAGATTGGCAGGATAATGTAAGTCCACCTCCAGGACATAACCATAATCAGCATTATCAGAATGGGAGAGGATGGTGTTTATATCTATTTCAGATGGTTCGATCCAGTGAAACTCCCCAACAGGTATGTACTGGGACATAGCCCACCCATACAAGTTGTTAGCATCCCAGTACATGATATGGCTTGTTTTACGTTTTTCATCGTAATCAGGGGTATCGGGGTTGTTTTCTTTAGCATACCGTTTGGTAATAACACTCACAACCCCTCTTACTCCCTTCTCGAAAAACAAGACCATATCAATATCTGTAAGAAGCTCCAACTGTATTCGAGTCGTCCTTAAACAGGCTTGCCATGAGAGTCCTGGAGATGTGAACATGTGTGTAGGATCTATTTTATAATATTGTAAACAAAGTTTTCTGAAGTTTTGAAAGATGTCTGCGAGAAGAAGGACGCCACATTTGACGTGCAAGTCATGATATTGTCCAAGATTTTGAATATTAAATTTTTCCCAGACATTCTGTGCATGTTGATAGTCTTCTATGGAAACTGGTTCGTCTGTTAAGTCGTTGTGGAATGCTGAAGGTAGAGGGAGTTGTGTTTGGACGAATTTTTTGGAAGTCTGTGAAATAGCTGTATGGATATATCACCTTTCGAGTGAGGAGTGAGAGGTCTGTATCTTGAGAAAAATTAGCTTTGAGGAGATGGAAGTCTGTTGGTTGGAGATTTTCAGTTAATTTTTCAAGGGATGTAGATAGAAATTGGAACGAATCTAGGAAGCGAAGTTTTACAGGACAGTCTTGTTTTTTATGGTGAAGGAGATGTACTTTTCCATAGTATTAGCAATGACATCTATGGAGTACTCTTTAAATTTTCCTAATTCTGTCATGATATGGTGGCCGTCGTAACGCTTCAAGTTGTGAAAAATAACTGGGATAACTTTAGTTTGTTTGTATTAGAGATTGCAATTCGTGTACGCTGCCCCACGATAGGCACCGAGATATTATTATGATCACGACAACGTTTGTCCCGCAAGGGTTGATTACAGATGCAGCATACAATAGCTTCTCTAAAAGCTTTTTCTTCCTCTTTGCTTAATTTCATAGGTTTGATGATGTTCATTATTTCAGCTAACTCATCTCGTTCTTTAAAAATATTTTTCAAAAAATCTGATACTGCATTTGAGCCTAAATAAGATTTAAATTTTTTCTTGTATGTTTTCCGTCTTGGTCTATTATGATATATGCATATCCGCAAGGAACATGCTTTTGTATAGGAATGGTGTAAGAAGGTTTAGTATCAGGTTCTTCTGTGGGGGTAGATACGTCGAGACTTTCGAAATCAGCAGGAGCATGTTTTTGTGTAGGAATGGTGTAAGAAGTGTTAGTATCAGGTTCTTTTGTGGGGATAGGTACGATGTGGCTTTTGAAGTCAGCTATGATGGTATAAGGTGTTAGGTGTTAAAATTGATATCCACTAAATTTTAAAATATGTTTCTCAGGATCAGGCATCTTGATATGTTTGGGGGCATGTTCTGAGCAATATTGTAGGTGATTGTCTAGAAGTGTCATGAAGTGGTGGAGGCATCGGTAGCAAAAGTGGACTTGTCCGTTATATTTGGTGAGATGGGAAAAGAGTCGTGACATATTTTTTATGTAGATGTAGTGTGTATTGTTATCTTAATTTCCAATTAATAACAGATTTATGGCTTCTTGATGGACTCGTTTTGACAAATGGAGCATCCCGAATTCCTCTTTTTCTTCATCGTAAGAGTATACATTTATTCTAAGGTTGTTTTTATCTTCAATATCTTTAATTCTGTTGTAGGGGACTGGCAGGGGATATCGTCGAATATTATTTCACTTTCATCAGGTGTATAGTTGGAAACGCGTTCTGCATTTTCTTCGATCTTCTTTTTTAGGCGTGGAGGCTCCAAATAAGGCACTTATTATCACTGAAATTTTGAACATTGAGGAGGGCATGTTTTAGTGCAAGTTTTTTAGGAGTTTCAATGAAACTGCTTCCAGCTAAAGGCTTGTAATGCGCAAAGCATAATTCAGTGTGTATAATTCTGTCTTGCACCCAGCCCGATCCGAGTTTGACGAATTCTTCAAAAAGAGTTTTGATTTTTTGTAAATTTTCGATGAAATGGTCTCTAACTGTTTCTTCAATATGCTCTTGGATCACATCTGAAGTAGCCCAACATCGTTTGAACTTCTTCGGCATCGTCAATGCTTCGCTGGAACCGGACTGTGTGTATAAGATATCACTTAATAGATCCGATTTCTTGGAGAGCATTAAAAATATGATTTTCTAACTCGTCTGTGATTTCAGAATTGAAAAAATCCATGTCATAGGCGTTTTCTTCCGTAGCTTGGATAGTAATTTTCGCGAAATTATTTAAGGCTTTTTCAGTAGGTCTTATCTTTCTCAGTTTGATTGCTGTCGATTTTTTAATGTCGACTAAGGGTTTAACTGTGTGATGTGTGCGTCGGTGTTGGAGTAAATTTGATTTCCGGGCAAAGGTTTTCTGGCAATCTTCGCATTGGTGTGAAGCAGATGATGCATTATGTTGCTCTTGATGTCTGCGAAGATTATCCTGTCTATTGAAAACTTTGTCGCATTCTTCACACGAAAATGGAACCTGCTTCTCGTGTGCCTTCTGATGACGGATCAAATGCTCTTTTCTTATAAATGATTTGGGAAATTCTACACATGTAAAATCTTTTTCAATGTTATGAATCTTCAGGTGACGATTTAAATGACCTCGATGTTTGAATGATTTGTGGCAAACGAGACATTCCTGAAAGGAATAAAAAGTGATTTTGAGTATTTAATTTAAATGTGTAATATTTTTCAGTGTGAATAATTTTTATCTAACCCATCATTTTAGCATGAAATTTTTTTTATCTAACAATGTATACCTATCAGTTCTAACTTGAGCATTTAAATTTTTTTAAACTAATTTGGGAACCCTAAAATTATCCTACCTAACACAGATAAATTCGGGTGAGCCAGTCCTACGCGCTGAAGTGTCTCGAGAGTACTGTGGGCCAGCTATACCTCGATGTAGACTTCGAAACATGGAAACAGAATTAGCAGAATAAGACTTCTCCCAACTCTATCTCACGCCAGCTCACCAAGAGTAAAGATAGGTTTTGTAAAAATACTTACATGTGTTGAAGCTCCTGTCAGTTCGGATCGATCATTGGTGGTTGTCCTCTCAGGGTGAACTTCGTCGACGCTACTCCACATCGCTTGAGGCTGACACTCCACGGTTCATACCACGGACTTAGCTACATCCTCAGATGATTCCATGACATTCTCGTCGTTGGATGATGTAGCCTTGGAGTGGTACTTCATATGCCGGAAAAATGTCTTTTCTGCTGGAATTTGCTATCACAAAGTGGGCATATCTGAAAGTAGATAAAAAAGAAAACATCATTATTTCTAAAAAATGCAACTAAAAGAAAATTTCAGAGTACTTTTTCTGTTTAAAAAATTTACCAAAGAGTTTTTAACATTTTCTGGACGAATTCCACTTGGAGCAGGTTGAGGGATCGAGGGTCTCTCTTGTGAAACCTTGTTTGAAACGTTGTTTGTAGGCTTTTTTGATGGGGGTTCTGATCCGTCTTCAATTTCATTGCATAATCTCTTTAATTTAGTCGTAGAAATCCCAAAATCGAAAAACATATCCTCCTGTTTAAAAAAAATGCATACAGATTATTTCAACTATTTTCAATTTTCTTTATAAAGAAAAATATATCATTCTATTCAAAAACCTTTTCAGTTAACTTTATTTTTAAATTTATAAAAAACTCACTTTTTTAATCTTGATAATCTAATTTTAAAAAAGACAGTTAAAAAAGAAAAAGATCTATTGCTAATTTAGCTTAAAAAACAGTTAATGAAAAAGATCTTATTTTTAAACTATGTTGATTTTAGAATTCTTAAAAAGCATTTCAATTTGTAACTGATATTCTTATAGAAATTTTTTTAAATCATACAATTATTTAATTATTAAATTGTAAAATTAATTCACAAACATAATATTCGCTTTTAAAAGATTTTATTTGTATTAACACGAAAAAGAACTGTATTCTATAAGAAAACAAAAACAGTATTAACATTACATTAAATGTATATATATTGTTCAAAGATGTTTACATAAGAAAAAAAAGAGGAATTAAAAATATCAAAATAATTCTTACTTCTGTCTGTAGATTCAATTGAGAAGACATGTTTTCAATTATCCTAAAATCGTAGCTTCGTAGCTGCAATAAAATAACTATCGAAAAAGCGTCTTGACTCGACAAAGTATGGGTGAAAAATAGTTACTATGAGTAAAAATCTTTTGTCGTAGAAGTGAATTTCAACCGCCAACTTAAACCTTACTTACGTCACAGGTGAATGACATTATTTGACCTGGACGGGTTCGGGGAGGTCTAGTTCGAAAAACAGCTGAAAGTTTGTTGACTTCAGATTTATTGAGGTTGGGGGGAAGGGGGTTAGACGGGGTGTAGACGTAGGACTGTAGACGCATGAAACATCTTTCTTCAATAACTGTTAGAAAAAGGATGCAAGAATTAGAGAGAGATTTCTTTTTTTTCACATTGTTATAATGTAAAGAGAAATTGAAATAAAAAAAATAATAATAATGATTGAATTAAAAATAGTATTTTTTAATATTGGACTGTACATAGTGAAAAATCTAATGTAAATACACATTTAAATCATTTCAATTATTTTCAATTACTAGAACAAATTCATAAGCATAATTAACAGTTTTATAATTATAATATTGACTAAAATACGTGATTAAATTTTCTGATCAATTTTTATACCGAAAATCAAATAAATCATAATAGAATAAGATTCACCAGAAAACTATAAAATAATTAATTAATTAATAAAGGAATAAAGGAAAAATCTTTTGTAAATACATATGTTAATAACTTCATTTATATAACATTGAATTTAGATAGGAATGTATACATATTAATTAAAATGAGAAAGTATTTTAATATAAATGCTAGAAGGAATGACCGAGCTAAGCTCGGTCAAAATTAGCTTTGTGTTTATATCGATATATTATTCCCACTGAATCATTCTTGCTGTTTTAGATGCAATTAGCTTGACCCAGAGACATAGTGACCCAAAATGATCCACTAATCGAATTTTTTCGAACATGCAACCTAACACAATGCTCTTCATGAGCCTGAAAATGATGGAATACAAAATTTTGTGAAAATCGTTAGTCGTTTTCTAAATAAAATAAGCTTGACCCACGTTGATTCAAAAACCCACTAACGGAAATTTATCTAACATGTGAGCTATTTCAATGGTCTTTTTGTATTGTGAAACGGTATAACAAAAAAAATTGTCAAAATTGTTTGAACCTTTTTGAGATGCCGTTAGCTTGACCCCGTCCCATTATCACCAAAATGACCCACTAATAGAATTTTCTTGAGCATGCGACCCAGCCCAATGGTTTTATCTTGTCCAGAAACGGTGTGGTACAAAGTTTTGCCAAAATCTTTTGAGCCGTTTATTAGATACAGTTAGCTTGATCCTGATCCATTAGGACCCAAAGTGACCCATTGATTGAATTTTCTTGAACATGCGACCCTGCCCAATGGTCTTATCACGCCCAGAAACGGTATTATACAAAATTTTGTAATGTTTTGAAACGCTTTTAAATACAATTAGCGTGACCCTGACCCATTGTGACCCAAAATGACCCACTAATTGAATTTTCTTAAACATGCGACCTAGCCCAATGGTCTTCTCGATACCGAAAACGATAGATAAAAAATTTAGTCAAAATCATTTAAGCCTTTTTTTAGATACAATTAGCTGGACCCTGACCGATTGTGACCCAAAATGACGCACTAATAGAATTTTCTCGAACATGTGACTTAGTCCAGTGGTCTTCTCGTAATCCAAAACTGTAGAATATAGAGTTTAGTGAAAATCGATGAGCCGTTTTTTAGATAAAAATAGCTTGACCCACAGTGACCCAAAAATGACCCCCTAATTGAATTTTCTCGAACATGTGACCCATCCCAATGGTCTTTTCGTGCCCGAAAATGGTTAGATACAAAATTTAGTCAAAATCGATTGAGCCGTTCTTTAGATATAATTAGCTTGACCCTGACCCATTATGACCCCAAAATGACGCAGTAATCGAATTTTTTCGAACACGAGACCCATCCCAATGGTCTTTTCGTGCCCGAAAATGGTTAGATCCAAAATTTAGTTAAAATCGATTGAGCTGTTCTTTATATATAATTAGCTAGACCCTGACCCATTATGACTCAAAATGACCCACTAATCGAATTTTCTTGAACATGAGACCCATCCCAATAATCTTTTCGTGCCCGAAAATGGTCAGATACAAAATTTATTCAAAATTGATTGAGCCGTTCTCTAGATATAATTAGCTAGACCCTGACCCATTATGACCCAAAATGACCCACTAATCGAATTTTCTCGAGCACGAGCCCCTTCCCAATGTTCTTTTCGTGCCCGAGAACAGTAGGGTGAAAAATTTCGTCAAAATCGTTTGAGCCGTTATCTAGATAAACTTAGCTTGACCCACGGTGACCCAAAAATGACCCACTAATCGAATTTTTTCGACCATGTGACTTAGCCCAATAGTCTTCTCATAATCCAAAACTGTAGAATATAGAGTTTAGTGAAAATCATTAGAGCCGTTTTTTAGATAAAAATAGCTTGACCCACAGTGACCCAAAAATGACCCACTAATCGAATTTTCTCGAACATGTGACCCATCCCAATGGTCTTTTCGTGCCCGAAAATGGTTAGATACAAAATTTAGTCAAAATCGATTGAGCCGTTCTTTAGATATAATTAACTAGACCCTGACCCATTATGACCCAAAATGACCCACTAATCGAATTTTCTCGAACACGAGACCCATCCCAATGGTCTTTTCGTGCCTGAAAACGGTTAGATACAAAATTTAGTCAAAATCGATTGAGCCGTTCTCTAGATATAATTGGCTAGATTCTGACCCATTCTGACCCAAAATGACCCACTAATCGAATTTTGTCGAACACGACACCCATCCCAATGGTCTTTTCGTGCCCGAAAACAGTAGGGTGAAAAATTTCGTCAAAATCGTTAAAGCCGTTATCTAGATAAACTTATCTTGACCCACGGTGACCCAAAAATGACCCACTAATCGAATTTTTTCGACCATGTGACTTAGCCCAATAGTCTTCTCGCAATCCAAAACTGTAGAATATAGAGTTTAGTGAAAATAATTAGAGCCGTTTTTTAGATAAAAATAGCTTGACCCACAGTGACCCAAAAATGACCCACTAATCGAATTTTCTTGAACATGTGACCCATCCCAATGGTCTTTTCGTGCCCGAAAATGGTTAGATACAAAATTTAGTCAAAATCGATTGAGCCGTTTTCTTTAGATATAATTAGCTAGACCCTGACCCATTATGACACAAAATGACCCACTAATCGAATTTTCCCGAACACGAGACCCATCCCAATGGTCTTTTAGTGCCCGAAAACGGCAGGGTGCAATATTTAATCAAAATCATTAGAGCCGTTTTCAAGATAAAATTTACACACACACAGACAATTTTTGCTCGCATCATAGTATAAGATTGAATTTAAATTGGAATGTACACATGTTAATTAAAATGAAAAAGTGGTTTAATATAAAATATTTAAATAATCTTTGTCTATAAGAAATGTATTTGGTGATAATTGAATAGAGAGTTGTCCACACTCATGTTACAACAGAAATTTATTTTTCCCGCTAGGGGCGGTGGCGGAGGGGGTACCAGAGGCGGTGTCGGAGGGGATACGGGACTGGAGGGGGGATGGGAGGCGGTGTCGGAGGGTGACGGGACCAGAGGGGACGGGAGGAGGGACGGTGCCCCCGTCCCCCCTCCTGAGCCAGAACTCTTGTTTTCCTACTACTGCCGATAGTTTATTTAAGAGACATTTTACTCACTACTAACTAACTACACGAAATCTGTAAAGAGAAATAATCTAATTGGAATGGGGATACTTTTTCACGTTTGAAAACTTTTGCAAACCATTCTCATACCCTTTTCCAGAACGGTTATCTACTCAAAATGTAAACATTCCTATAGTTAAAGTTCTTTTGTTACCAAAAGTACTCCTTCCATTTTTCTTCTTTTAAATTTTCCAATAAAATTAAAAATGAAAAGAAAGTTTTAAATGAAAGGTCTTTTCATTTACGTTTAATTCCTCGAGCATGAAGGGTTGATTTAGAAAACACTATGCTGCAGCAGTATTTTAGCAATTTTGTACTTCTGGTTCACTGAAATTCTCACAATCTGTGTGTGTATATATATATATATATATATATATGTGTGTGTGTGTGTGTGTGCATACATATATACAGTGTGCCCACGTATAACCTGACTGACCTTTATTTTCGCAACCTTTGGTCCTAGATGCATACTTCCAATTACAATAATAGTTTAAATAAGGTAAAGAATTATTTTTAAAGTGATTTGGGTCAAGAAAAACATTTATTATAAAAATTACGAAATTAAAATTTTTATGCGGTCTCCCGGTCCTATAAGTTATATTTAGTAAAATTTTCCTGTGACACTGACAAGTAAGAGAAAAAAGTCCCGGTATTCTGCAATTAAAAATGACCGAGTAATAGCTGTTTAAAGTTGGAGCATACTTTTTGTTGCAAATTAGGGGTCATTCACAAATATAGTAGAAATATAATTCCGTCAGATATATTACAAAAATGGTTGAGAGTGAAATTGACATTGCAATATAAATTTGAAATCGTTAATCATTCTGAAATATTACTGCAAAATATACAATTTATAATAAACATATAATAAGAAAAAAAACAAAATTTTTGTTAAATAAAAGGACAAAAAACAACATCCTCAATTCCTTACAAAATGATACATACAGTGATCCACAAAAGTGAAGGTACAGAGACTAGGTTTAGAAAATTATGCAAATTTCACCATGGTGAATAGAAATAAAATCAGTTAATACATTGAAATAATTAATTAGCAGCCTTTGTTACATTATATAATGAAAAGTTAATGGGAATTTCCTTTGAACATACTGAAAAAATATTATAAACTTATTATAGCTCAAAAATACTTCCACAAAAGTCATGGTACATTCGTAAAAATTTTTCAATTTTCACTCATTTGCATATTTTACTGAACATAATCGTACTCCCACAGAATACACAGTGCATATAAATATATTTGTTGTCATCTCAGCAGAAGAAATCTCATATGAATTTTTAAAATGAAAAAAGAACTTACAGTAAAGGAAACAAAATTAAATGTTAATCTTCATTTAATAAAAGGATAAATCTTAAAAGAAAATTTTAAAGAAAACAGCTTAAACAATGTCTTGTAGCCATTCCATCATTAAAAAAAAGTAATTAATAGGTACAAAAAAAAAAAAAAAAAAAAAAAAAAAAAAAAAAAAAAAAAAAAGGATTACAAATAAAGTTTGAAACGGCCTTCCTGTGAGAGATGTTAGAACACAGTGAGAGATGTTAGAATGATAGTACTGTGCATTTCTGAAAATCCCTCAAGTAGTGCTAGGAAAATAACAGAATAATTGGGAAAGCATGGCAATTAAATAATATATACAGAAGCTGTCAACAGGGTCATTAACCCGGGAGAACTCGCTGCATGAGATTTTCTCTCACCGTCGTACTTTTTTTAAGACTCTTATTTAAACCATTTTTCATTTTAATTAAAATTTAAAAATGTTATTTCAATTATTTTACGTATTTGTGAGTAAAAGTACTAAGCCAAGCAAAAGAAAGATATTAAGCGAATGTAAAGTAAAAGAAAAGCAATTGGGCACCGTGAGAGAAATTCTCACTAGAGAGTTCTCCCGGGTTAATGAGGCTGAGTTTAGATCAAGACCTGTAAGGAAGAAAACCGTACATCTCTTCGATCAGCAGAAAGAAAAGAATAGTATTTGCCAGAAAACCTTCATATGCATTTCTGAAACATTTAATTTTTTCACATGGGTCTAAGTTACATTCAGTATAAATGGAATTTCAGTGGTTTTCAGTATAAATGGACGAATTAGACTTTGGAGGAGAAAGGATGATGCATTGAATCCCAGATATACGACGAAAACTGCAAAGCATGTTGGAAGAGTTGTCATGATTTGGGGCTGTAGTCAGTTTCAGGAGTATGAAATTTAGATTTCACTGAAACTATCATGCGCAGATCAGAATAGTTAAATATTTTAAATAGAATTTGGAGGACAGCGCATTAAAGTTAGGTGTCTCGCAAAACTTCTACTTCAAATAAGATGATGATCCCAAGCACACTGCTCATATTGTCCGATTATGGCTGCTCTATAATGTTTTCCACGAACTTGCCACCCATTCACAAATTCCAGACTTAAATTCCATTAAGCATTTATAGAGTATCTTACAGCAGAAAGTGAATAGTTATGATACCAGAAATAAAAAATAGTTCTAAAGTGTTTTACTTGCAGAATGGAATAAAATTTTAAAACATATTACAGAAAATCTGGTAAAATCAATAATAAACAGATTTAAAGCAATCCTCAAAATGAAAGGCTATGCAACTAAATATTAGAAAAGGTTTTTCTTCAATAATTTTTAAAAAATTCCACGTGTACCATGACTTTTGTGGAAGCATTTTTGAACCTATATTTCATGTATTTTTATTTTTGAAGTTTCTAAAACAAATAATTGTTAATTTTTTCTTGTATAATATAGCAAAATCTGTTATTAAATAATTCTCATTTGTAATTCAATTTTATTTGCACTCATCGTGGTTAATTTTTCAATTTTTCCGAAAAATACTTCCTGTACCATCACTTTTGTGGAATACAGTATTTTAAAAATGTTGTTAGATTACACTGACTTTCAAATTTTGAGTTGTGCCATGTTTTTTAGCTTTTGAAAATTTGTTCTCATGTATTTTTTAGCACTGAATCCAAAATGACCTTCATTTTAAACCATCACGTAAGGATTTTTCTCAAATCGTAAATTTCAAAGTTTAAAAGCTTAAAGATAAAATTGCCCCCACCCCCTTCCCCTTTGAACCTCATCGGACCCCTGAGCTATTTAGCTGTAAGAAACCCAGTATAAACCAAAAAATTGGATAAATTATTGAATTAAATAAAATTAAACTGAATTAAAAAGTCTTATCTATTTTATAGTATTAGATTTTTCGCTATTTTTTAACCTTGAAATTTACGATTTGCTAAAAATCATGACATGCTGCTTAAAAGTGAAGGTAATTTTTTTATTCAGCGTTAAAAAATACATAAAACGTAATTATAAAAGTTAAAAAACACAACTATCGCAGGTTTATGTTATCTAACGTAAAATTCTTTCTTTAACTCGAAATCCGAATTTTTTTGTGTTACCCTCTAATATAGTGGCCGCCCCTCCGGGTGGTTCCGAACCGACCCCTTGAGTGGGGGAGGTGACCGGAAGCTCGGCAGAGTTCGTTGTGTACGAATGCGAGGGGGCCGGATGGGGACGATTCGCCACCTCCAAGTGAGACTTGCGGTCGACAGGCCAAGAGTCCGGTGGCCACGGTTAGCGGAGGTCGTGCATGGGTGAACACGGTTTTGATGTTGACGTGCTTTCACCCCCGGCAGCCGGGTTCTCTGGCCAAGCCGGGTAGCGACACTCCATAGTCTGATCCCAGAGCCGGCGGTGGCCGGGTGGTGACTCTGGGCAAAGGATAGCTAAGGCGATAGGACCCCATCCACCTATTGACTAAGAAGGAGCCTGAAGTATGAGTGAGGGCTTTGTAGTGGAAAGTCCTCGGTGCTCGCTAGTGACGACGGGGCTCGCGGGAACGCCATGCAGGGACTCCCGGAGCAACCGAAGGGCGAGGGTTTCGGACAGCGCCCAAGTTACTTTATGACTTGGGTGGCTCATCCCTCCGAGGACCTCAGCTGGAGCAGTTGGGAGCCGACCCTCAGGGTGGTAGGGTTTGGCGGTGCCCCCGTCGACCAAGGAGCGGTCGCGTGGGGAGGCCAGTGTGGCTCTGGTTGCTCCATGTCGTGCCGTGACCCTTGGGAGGGGGTCGGCCGGCAGGTCCACCATCGAACGCTATTCCCGCAGGGAAACGGGCCGGAGGCTCGCCGGTAACGCGGCGGCTCATCGTGCCTCAGGTGAACTCTTGGTCCGATCCAGGTCCTCCGTGTCTATGCGGTACCGGAGTTTGCCTCGCCTGGTGATGAGGACCTAGAGGTGTCTCCACCTAACTTTCGAACGCACTAACAAAGGTAGCGGCCGGTCACTGCACGGGGTCAGGGGTCTTCGGGCCTGGGTACCCTCGACGGCCGTGAGGTAAGGTAGTGGCGGGCGGGCTTCTGTCGGCCTCCGCTGGCTTCTCTGTCCTAGGATGGAGTCGGGTCGGTGGGGGCTGGCGGACTCCGTTCCGTCCAACCCCCTAGCGAGGCGGAGTCTATTCCGTCTAGGTGGAGCTTTCCGTGCCCGCCTGGGGTCGCTAACGGCACCTAGTCTGGGCCAACTGGCTCCCGGCGAGATCCGCGAGGGGTTCCGTCGGTTGAGCCGGGTGGTCTGGGCGAAAAGCCAGGAGCTGGGTCGCTTTACGGCCGGAGGGATTTTCCCCTTCCTCCCTGGTTTTCAAGCTAGGGGCTCCTCACTAACTTTCCGATCGGCTGGCCCACAAAAATGTCTCTGTCGGAAAATGGTATCTGATCTTGGGGGCCTGTCCGTAAATTAAATTCGGGTCGGGAAGCCTCGGTTCAGTCCGTGGGCCCAGCGTCTTTATAGGCGTCTGGTTCCTGCGATGGCTTGCGGGGTCTACCGGCTCGAGTAACCAAGTTTAGGGACCACTTGGTTTTTCTAGCTGGGTGGTGAGGACTGTCGTAGCGGCCGTTCGTCTCTTCTTGGGAATAGCCGTCACCGTATGCGCTGGGCAGCGGTGTCGGTTTGACCGGAGTTGGCGTGGGGTTCCGCTCTGTTGGAGCTTGTCTGGCGGCGACTTTCGGGACGCGTCGCGGGGCTTGCTTCACGGGTGGTTCCTTGCGTCGACAAATGGGCCTGAAAAGGGCCTGGGACCGGAAGATGAACCCCTCATCTTACCCTCTAATATAAGGATGTATAAGATGGTAAGTGTCGAAAATCATATTAATATAGCATTGTCGTCGGATTTAAGTCAGTATGTAAAATTTAACTTCGATCGGACATTTGAAAGTGAATTAATGTTTGAATGTATAATTTAAACTGGAAAGATGATCGTAGCAAGTTAAATAAAACCTTATGAAAATAACAATTTTTGTTAAAAGAAAATCATTGCCTCAAATCCTTAGAAAATACAAGATATGTTAAAATACATTTATGGTAACTAATGTGAAACATAACTATTAGTTAATCGTAATATTTGTACGATTTCTTTCAAAGCGCAGATACCTTGAAATAAGTTTAAGTACTTTATATACGATCCCTGAAAGCATGACAGAAATCATATGTTTTGAGCTGCAAAAAAGTGGTATAAGTCATGCATTTCAAAGTTTCATAACTCGGTCAATGTTAGATGAATTGGACTTTTTGTCTTTCTTGTTAGTGTCACAGTAAATTTTTATCAAATATCACTTATAGGACCGGGGGACCGTATAAAAATTTTAATTTCGTAATTTTTTAATAAATGTTTTTCTTGACCCAAATCGCTTTAAAAATAATTCTTTACCTTATTTAAACCATTTTTGTAATTGGAAGTATGCATCTAGAACCAACGGTTGCGAAAATAAAGGTCGGTCGGGTTATACGTGGAGACACTGTATATTAGGATTTCTTTGTTTCAGGTAAAGAAGAATTACAGTATAATAGGTGGTTTTGATACGAATAAACTTTCTTTAGAAACAATCATTCAACGCAACGAAACGACAAACTGCTCACTACTGAATTAATAACACGTTGGTGGAAAAGTGCGGTCTCTAAGGCCTTTTAAGTAGTTTTCTGGATGTACTTTTTTATGAAGAAAACACCATGTTCCAAAAATGTTCCCTGTATAAGAGTTTAATTCTTTGGAAACTGCAAAATTTTTTTTCTGTTGCATAGTGTACCAAGAACATATAATCTATACTAATAAAGCAAAGTTTCACTCTGTCTGTGTGCGATGGCTAGCAAAATCTACCACAGGTAGTAGTCTGAAAATTTAGGTGAGGACAGTCCAAGACAGATCCTGAAGCACCTGAGTCTCAGATTTTTAATTTTTTAAGGGTCGGGGCCCATTTAAGTTTTTATGCACTAAATTGTTAATAAGTTGTCCCCTTTTATCAATCTTCTTCGTTTTTGGGAACCTTTCTCCACTTAGTTATTCTCTCCTTTCTACTCTCCAGATAAGACCATGGCTCCTTGGGGCCCGATACAGGAACCCTTGAAGTTTTTGTGCAAGTAAAAGGTTAAATAAATTGCTTCCTTTTAATCCGATCTCCTTTTTTGAGATCATTTTTCCTTTTAGTTAGTCTAACGTTTCTACATTCCAGTTTAGATCCTGGGACCCCTAGGGTGCCATAACCCCGGTCCAAGGCCCCTTGAACATTTTGTGCGCCAAGCATTTTTCACCCCCTGTTTTTCTCATCTTCACAATAGATAATTTTAAAGCTGAATCTTGGACTCTTCTTCCTGGATCAACACCTTGATACTGTTATTGGAGCCCTAGGGCCCTTTTTTAAACATTTACCCAATTTTTTGTGCATTTCTTTAAAATATTATTCTAACGAATATTTCACACCCTATGCCTAATTTTGACTTATTGAAGATCTAACGCGCTAAGTACTAAGGCCATTTTAACATGTTTTTATGTTAGGGACCTATTTTTAACAGTGGGCCCCTTTTGGGCCCCTTACTATAACTCCCTTAAAAATGGTCCGATTCACTAGCTTTTTCTTCTAACAACTTCTTAGGCTTTCCAGCTACTACATGAACGACAAAAAAATTTCTCAGACTACAGCTACCACCAATTTTAAATATTAATCACCTTCTTGGGGCCCTTGGTGCAGCTTCTTTAAAAATGATCCGAATTGCTTGCAATTTTATTGAACATAGTCCTAGCGTCCTCCGATTACTTTAATTTTGATTACTTGAAGATCTAAAACGCAAAGTACTAAAACATTTTAACATATTTTCATGTTAGGGGCCTGCTCTCAACTATCAGTTGGACCCTTTAGGGCCCCCAATTACAGTTCTCTTAAAAATAGTCCGATTCACAAGATTTTTTTTCTAATAACTTCTTAGGTTCTCCAGCAATATGAGCAACAACAAACAAAAAAGAAAATCTGGCTTCAGCTACCACCAATTTTGAATATTAATCGCCTTCTTGGGGGCCTTTGGTGCAGCTTCTCTAAAATGATCGGAAGTGTTTGCAATTTTCTTTAACATATTTCAGGCATCCTCTGACTTCTTTAAAAACTACTAAAAAGTATCTTTATACGCAACTGCATGCCACTTAAGTCCCTGGCACCTTGGAGCCTGGTACAGGGCCTCATAAAGTTTTTGCACCATAAATTGTTAATAAATTGCCTCCTCTTAATCCGATCTTCATTTTTGGAACTCTTTTTCCATTTAGTTACTCTCCCGTTTCTTTATTCCAGTTAAAATCTTGGGGCATCCTATGGTTCCATGGGGCCCTGTCCGGGGCTCCTTGCACTTTTTGTGCGGCATGGACTTTTCACCATCTAACTTTCTCGCATTCTCACTGCAAAATTTTAAAGTTGAGTCATGCACTCTTCTCCCCGCACCAACACCCTCTTATTTTTACTGGACCCTAGGGCCCTGTTTTAAGCATTCTCCCCCATTTTTTGCGCATTTCTTAAAAATTTTGTTTTAAAGATTAATTCATACCCTATGCTTAATTTTGACTAATTGAAGATTTAAAGTGCTAAGATGTCTCTGACCACGTAAGGAAATTCATGTCAGTTACGGGATAAGATAGATACGGAACCTTATTGTCGAAAACGTCCAATTACGAATGTGTATGCATAATAGTCCAGTAAAATTAGACCAAACAAGGGCTGGAAAGTTTTGGAGAAGTTTTTTTTCTCTTTCTTCCTTTATGTTTTTTGTGGTGCTGATCACTATTTCAAACTTTGTCACCTCGTATCTGGTCTGCTTAAAAAGTTATAAGCGAAAAACCATGAAAAAATTGCGTTTTTTTCAGTTTTTCCATTGTGGTCGCTAAAGGGTTAAACTTTTTTGAAAAAACTGCTGCACCAAATTAAACTAGAGAAAATTTCTTACATTTTTCATACACTATGTTTTTTTCTAAGATGAATACTTTTGGCAATACAAGCAAAAAGAATTTTAGCGATATATTCAAATTCCATCATCGGAGGACGAAAACGCAATACAAGCACAATGCATCCATTTCAATCAAGAATTTGAAGCTTTTTAGTGAATTGTAGTTGCATTTCGAATATGTTAACAGTTGCTTACCAAGTTTTAAGCCTTTTATATATTTATTAACAAAATAAATTGAAATCGGGTAATTAAGTAAAATATAAAACACAAATACTCCGAACTGAGGAGAGCACCAATTTTTATTTTCCTACCAATCTGATTATAACTATTACATGATTATAACTGTACAGTTATATATATTATACGTTTAATATAATAGCATAAGAGTAAGATTGTAAACAGGAAAAAAAGAGAAATGCATAGTTGTTCTCCCATTAATGTCGTTTTGGTAGCCTTGAAAGGCCTGCTTGATGTTCTTCGAAAGGAGACTCTTTATCTTGATTGCTCAGGTTGGGACTTCACTTGGCTTAACACTAGAACGCCCGGAAGGAGTCGATCCGACTCCGACCATATGATTAACCCCTTGGTGACGAGCGACCGGTATTCGTGCCGCATCAGGTGCTCAGAATCCGTGATTATTCTCACCAGAAAAATTTAATTGTAAATTTTGCCTTATTTAATCCGATCGTTTTCCCGATTCAATTAGGCAAAAATTTCTGTTTTTAAAAACCGGTGATAAAAGATTAAAAATTCTGTAAATGACGCTCGTCCCAAAGGTGTTAAATGTCAACTGGAACCAGAAATTCTTTCATAAAATAACTTAAATTTAAACCACACATATTTACGTTACATAAATCTGTCAAATAATTTTAAATAAAAATTCTGGTGTCATATATTTTTATGAAACTTGAGAAAAATTTCCTGGCGTTCTAGTGTTAAAATAGCCTAGAGAATTGACTTGTCAACCTCTATTTCCAAGTCATTTTCGGCAATGAAGGAGCTGAGGTTGTCACAATGCCCATCGCAGTTCAAACGAAGGAGCGTACAAAACAACAAGCCTGCATTCCTACAACCACACTTTCCACTGCAGTTTGTTTTGCATTTGCAGGATTTTTTTCGCAGAACAGCTTCTGGTCAGTGAGTTTGACAGTTGTTATTGGTGTGATGCTTCTCTTGGTTTTACTCCAGACACATTCCTTAGCTTTTTTACAGTTTCCTAGCCATAGCTGTACTGGTGGTAAACTCTTAGGCATGTGTATCGAGTTTGTTGTTTGTTTGTTGCACAATATTGCTTTCTAAGATGAATAGTTTTGGCAATACGAGTAAAAAGGATTTTAGCGATATATTCAAATTTTATAATCGGATGTCGAAAACGCTTAATGTAATATTTTTGTGAATGCAAAACGAGTGGGTGGGAGTCCTTGAAACACCTCCATGGCGCCACGCACATGATATCACAAGAAGCCACTCACCTTTCTCCTCCTTCCCCTCTCCAACAGGGCTTTTTTGAAACGTGTTAAAATTGAAAACTCAGCTCGCAGTTTGTTTCTAGACGTCTCGATGGTCGGTAATGCATTTGCTTTAATGTATGTGCTGTGTGCATTTAATTAAAAATTATGTGTTTTAAAACGATTCTGTGAGACATGAAGTGATATTCATGATGGCAGAGAAGCGTTTGGTGTAGAGTTCTTCAGATTAGTAAGTAAAAAATGAAAAGATGGGAAACGGAATTATTTATTGAACAAAAAGTCTCTAAGGATCCATAAAAAAGGCCGTAAACTGTACACAGACGAAAAACACATTGCTGCAACTTGAAGAGGATTTCTGAAGTCGTAGAAAACGTATGTCATACGATTTTGAGTGATGTTTGATATCAACAACGATGGTCATCTTCCCAGGAAAAATGACGGCGTATTGTTCAGATCACGGCGAGGATAGTGGCTGAAGACATTCGGTATAAGGTTTACAAATCTACTCAATATCCTCCTTTAGACGAGTTTTGAAAGAGAATGAGTCTCTCATTACAGAAACCATAAAGATTTTCATAGAAACACTATTTTTAAGAAAAAGAAAAGGAGACCTTAAAAAATGCTAGAACAGGAGTACTGCACTAGCTTACAGCATTATTACTGCATTAAGAGTAAGAATTCTTTTAAGAGTGCTGCAAATATAGCGTCGCTTCCTACAACAGAAGATGCAACTTGATACACATGTTTAAGAGTTTACCACCAGTACAGTTATGGCTAGGCAACTGTAAAAAAGCTAAGGAATGGGGCTGGAATAAGACCAAGAGAAGCACAAGAGAACAAAAATAATAACTGTCAAACTCACGCACCAAAAGCTATTCTGCGAAAAAAATCCTGCAAATTCAAAACAAACTGCAGCGGAAAAAATGGCTATAGGAATGCAGGTTTGTTTTGTTAGCTGTTTCGTTTGAATTGCGATGGCCATTGTAGCAACCTCAGCTACTTCATCGCCAAAATTGACTTGGAAATAGAGGTTGACAAGCCAATTCTATTCAAATTCTATTCAAAATTAGTATATTTTAAGCCAAGTGGAAACCCAAACTGAGTAATCAAGATAATGATGAGCCTCCTTTCGAAGAACATCAACCAGGCCTTTTAAAGCTACCAAAAGGACATTAATGGGAGAACAACTCTGCATTTCTCTTTTTTTCCTGTTTACAATCTTCCACTTATGTCATTATATTAAAGTTATAATAGTATTGTACAATTGTACAATTATAACCATGTAATAGTCACAATCAGATTGGTAGCAAAATAAAAATTGGTGCTCTCATCTGTTCGGAGTGTTTGTGATTTATATTTTTCTTAATTTCCTTATTTCAATTTATTTTGTTAATAAATATATAAAAGGCTTAAAACTTGGTAAGCAAATGTTAACATATTTTAAATGCAACTTCAATTTACTAAAAAGCTTCAAATTGGTGATTGAAATGGATGCATTGTGATTGTATTGCGTTTTCGTCCACAGATGATGGAATTTGATATCGCTAAAATTCTTTTTGCTCGTATTGCCAAAAGTATTCATCTTAGAAAAAAACATAGTATATGAAAAATGTAGGAAATTTTCTCTAGTTTAATTTGGTGCAGCAGTTTTTTCAAAAAAGTTTAACCCATTAGTGCCTGAATTTTTTTTTCAACTCAATATTGTGCTTAATTATTGTAAATAGTGTAAAATGAACGTAAAAAATAATAAAAAAATTCTGTTTGAAAAAATATTTATTTAACATATAAAAATCTAAACGTCCTAATTTTGGGACACTAGGCACGAAAGGGTAGGGGTTTTCTCCGTTACTGTCTAAGCATTATATCTATGTTTTATGCCATTTAATATGTTTCAAAAAGGTTATATATCATTCGGGTTATTATTTGACTATAAAATTTTCTTTATTATTACTATAAGGGGGGGAGGGTTGAGGTCGGCTCAAGAACAAGACCCCCTTCCTCCTCACCATTAGCCATTGGCATAGTAAAAATTTATATAGTAAAAATTTATGATAATCAATAATTACTAATAGAGTATATATACCGTATGTACTCGCATATACGCCGACCCATTAACTTTTGAATGCAAAAACTCGCGTATGTCGCCCCCCTAACTTTTTACTTCAATTTCGCACAAAATCAAACAAAACATTTCCCTTACTAATGCGAAAAATCAGTAAGTAAAGAAAAACAAATCATTGAATTTTTTTTAATAATAAATTATTATTATTTGTATATTTTATATGTTATTTTATTATTTATATACATAAAAAATCAAACTTTTGCAGTATTCGAAGGGTTTTTTTTTTTTTTTTTTGCTTATGTAATTGACTTGCGTATAAGTTTACCCCCCCCCCCCAATTTACTTGCAGAAAATTGCCAAAAATTCTTCGTTTTACACATGAGTATATATGGTACAGTAGAACTTCGATTATCTGACCCTCGTGTAACCGAAACTCTCTGTAAACCGATGTCAATATCCTGAATTTTTTCCAACTTTTTTTTTTTTACTTACACATTCTTTGTGTATGCAAGTGTTCCCTTCCAAACCACGAGTAGAGATAAGCATTTTGGTTCCCCTTTCTTCGAATTCCATTGAAATTAGGTTGAGCTCCCGCAAGATCCGATCCCGTGAAGATTATATCCCCCCCCCCCCCTCCGCCGTGTACACGTCCCTGTTCTAAACAAATAAAATTATTTTCATGTATAATTTAATGGCAGATGTTTATTAAGCAGTTTAAATAGACTAATAGCAGTTAGATGACGATGTTTCATATTAAACTAGATGATTATTGATAAATTCTCGATTATCTGGAAATTTGATTATCCGCTGTCGGTTCGGACCCAATTACGTCGGATAATCTTGGTTCTGCTGCATGTATTTTAGTAACCTCAGGATGTCAAATACTAAACTAAGTACAAAACATAACGGTATGATATAAATTTTTACTAAGCCAATAGCTAAGGGTAGGAAGGGGTGGGTGTCTTGTTCTTGAACAGAGCCCAGCCACTGTTCCCCCTACAGTAATAACAAAGAATAGCCAAATAATAATCCGAATAATAATTTTATAACCATATAATAATCCGAGTGGTACGTAACCATTTTGTAACAAAATAAATGGCATAAAACATACATTTAATGCATAGACACACTCTAAATTAAAATGTCTGAAATTCAGACACTTAAGTGTCTGAAACGGTGTGTTCAATTTTCAGACATTTTAAAATGTCTGAATTTTTTCAGACATTTTTTGTGTCTGAATTTCAGACACTTCAAACGTCTTAATAGCAGCCATTTTTTTTCAAGCATCATACGTAGCCATGTTTGACCACGTTGAATCCTGGAAAAATATTTGGCTGGGGTCCTGCCCCCTCCCCCCCCCCCCCCCTACAGCCTGATTTTTTTGGTTCTCTCAATTTTGGTATGCAATTTTTGTTAAGCTGATAATTTAAATCTTTTACGACATTTTACTGATTATAATCAATATTTTGAACTCAGGAGTAGAACAAGATTAAAACAAAAAATATTTATCTAAATATTAGATTTTTTAAATTTGTTTTATTTTTAATCTTATTTTACTTTAAAAGTTCAAAATATTGATTATAATCAGTACAATTTCGAAACAGATTTAAAACATAAGCTTTACAAATATTGCACATCAAATTTGTGGGCACTAAAATCGTAGGGGGGCGGGCGGGGCACGGCCCAGTATGCCCATTCTTTAATTAAGAAGTTCTTTTGAAAAAAATCAACCCTGCATTATTGTTATCTAAATTGAGATGTCCGGTACTCGGGAGTATCCGTTGTGGAGGTTAATGGACATTCCCGAATAGCTGAAGCATCTATTTAGCGAATACTTTTTTAATCCGCATGGCATACATATTTGCATATTTTTACCTCACAAAAGCAGACGTCTCCGATTATCGGACAAATTCAACGGCAAGGGCTATTGATGGCTTTTAAAGTACATGGATAAATATATATATTTCTTATAATCTTGTCCTACTCTACTTCATATAATTTAAAAATAGATTTTTTAAAAATTTATATTGCCACATAGGCAATTTTACATATATATCAGATGATAATCACAACTATGAATAAATAAATATTCTACTTTATCCCTTTGCACTCGAGGTCTCCGGAGCGGAGCCATTTAAAATTTGTCTTCAAACTCGAGGGCTCCTCTACGGAGACGATGCAAATAATTTTGTGATACCTGTCTAGAAAAGCCAAGATTACATGGTATCACAAAATTATTTGCATTGTCTCCGTAGCGGAGACCTCGAGTTTGAAGACAAATTTTAAATGGCTCCGCTCTGGAGCCCTCGAGTGCAAAGGGTTAATATTGAGAAAAAAATTACTTCGGTATTTTGTTTATTTATATTTTGTGTTTTTAATCTGGTCCTACTCTAAAAGTTCAAAACTTTAATTATAATCAATGCAAGATTTAAGGTATCAGCTTTACGAAAATTTCATACAAAATCCACCCCCCCCCCCCTCCCCGAAAAAAAAATGAAAATCCTTATCATTTAAAAATTAGATTTTTTAAAAATTTATATTGCCACATTGGCTTATTGTTATCATTCCTATTAAACACTTTTCATTAGATATCTTTAAAGCAAAATAAAGCCGCAAAAAAAGAAGTTACCACATAATCACTATGATACACACTTGCGATGCTTATCAGTAAAGTCTAATTGGAAAATGACCTTCGAAGTGAAATATATTTTCTACACGCAGCAAAATCAAAATAAACAAATGATTTCCTTTTTCCTGACTATGTTACCTCTCTGATCATCTATGGGTTACATCTATGTTTCCAAGTCAAAAGCTTTGCACATTTAATCTACTCGGTAAAAGATTTAATAGCTTTAGAAATATATCTAAGAAATATTTGAGATAAATATTCTTTTTCAATTATATATAAATTTCATAAAAATCAATTGATTTTTTTTTCCAAAAGCGAAAGTCTATAAATATAATTTTTAGTTTCAGCTAAATATTGTTCAATTGAAAAAAAAAAAAAAAAAAAAAAAAAAAAAAAAAGGCAATCCCGAAAATCGGGATTAAAATTGAAGCGGGATCCCGGGATATCAATCCGGGATTGTAATCCCTAGCTAGGAAGTAAGAAAACTTTAGGAGATCTTTCAAAGTTTTTTTTTTCTATTTCCTTGCGGTCGTTTAGTATGAGATAAGCATTAGTCATTGAAACTAAGAACTGCCATATTGAAAACAAAACAAGGGAATGAACTTAACTTTTATATATGTCTGTTTTTTAGTGATGTTATTACTTTAAATTTGAGAAAAAAGATGAGAATAAATAATACATAATTTGTAATAAAAGACAACGTCATAAATTAAAAAATATATATTTCTAGAATTATTATTATTATTTTTTTTTTGCAAAAAGATTCAAAACTAATTAAATTTCATGTAAGATTTTGTTTAGTACAATAAATAAAATCATAAAAGACACTAATTTTAGTACTATAAAGAAATTATAACACTTACTTAAATCGCTGTTTGCAAGAGGTAAGAAAAATTCCTCGATTTGAAATTTTAAAAACTACCATAACCACAGTGAGGGAGAAAGACTTGCACCAGTTTAAAAGGTAATCCCATAATACATCCGACTAGCCATATTTAAAGAATGAGATGTTTCATCCTCAAAACAGGACCTGCCAGACAAAAGTTTTTTTTTTTTGTTTTTTTTGTTTTTTTTTTTTGCTAGCTTCGACAGGACGAAGATGAATAACACAATATTATTGATATAAATTAATACGAGTTAACACTAAGCCCATTGCACACGCTTTGTAGAATTTCCGGGTGTAATCTTCAACCGTCGTCTACTTCTGTTCTGTGTCTATCCCGCCCTTATATCGACGACAGCTTCTAAGAGACATTTGATGTCGAGCACACACGTCAGATGTATGTATTCAATAAATAAATAATCCAAGTTAATACGAACACAGTAAATCACAGTACTTCATATTTTGCAAAAAACGAATTAAAATACACGCGTACATAAAAACAAACTTCGTTTGAATTACAACGTATACCACTTCGAAGGAAGACATCTAAAGCGCATGCGCAACTGGGAGTGTGAGTGCCCTCTGGTGGTTATTGCGTCGGAAGAATCAAAACGTCTTAAATTAAGACACGTTTAAAGCAATGAAGTGTCTTAAAATAAGACGTTTGCGGATATTTTAGACATTATTCTCAGTTCATTTACACCATGGTCATAGTAAGACACTTATGTATCTTAAATTAAGACATCTATAATGTCTGAATTTTCAGATTAAGACACGTAAGTGTCTAAAATTCTTTTTCAGTCACATATGTGTCTAAATTTAAGACGCTTCTATTTGCAGTGCAGTAACGGAAAAAACCCCTACCCATTCGTGCCTAGCGTCCCAAAATTGGGACGATATATAAAGACTCAAATTCGAGCAAAAAAATAGAAATATGAAAAAATGCAAAAATATGTATTATAAAATAATGTTCCATCTTATAAATTATACCACTTATAAAATGATTGATAAAAAAAATAAAAGAAATATCTTACCTTTTCTTACGCGCCATTTCATTTCAAGAAAATCCAACTTTGCGCTACAACAAACATTTATTTCACCTTTTTATTCTTAAAAATGCACTGCCATTTATGGATAAATATTGAAAACAAATACTAAGGATATATTTTACTAAGTTTTGAAAGGATATCATAATTCAATTTGTAATGGGAATTTTTTTAAGAAAGCGTCCCAAAATTAGGACCCCAGGCACAAATGGGTTAACCCTTTAGCGACCACAATGGAAAAACCGAAAAAATAAACCCAATTTTTTCATGGTTTTTCGCTTATAACTTTTTAAGCATACTAGATATGAGGTGACCAAGTTTAAAATCATGTTCAGCACCCCAAAAAACATAAAGGAAGAAAGAGAAAAAAACTTCTCCAAAACTTTCCAGGCAGAATCCCAGATTGACTGGACTATAATGTTTAATATCATTTTTAGCTTACAGGCTTTCAAAGCCTGAGAGCTATGTGCCCGCAGATTCTGTTTATACAGTCGTGGGGGAAAAAAGGATTCACCCCTTACTAACACTGCAACAAATTATTGTAGAAAAAAGTTACTGGTTCCAAACGATTGGAAATAAAATCTTTTAAATTATGTATACAAAATTTGCTTAAGGAGCCATCTAGATATCAAAACGAATCCAAACATTTTTTTTCAATAGCAATACCCAAGTTTGACACCATAAATAGATTCTACATCCTTCAATTAACCTAATTCCAAATTTTCATTAAATTCGTAGGATTAGTTTCCGAGAAATTATTTTAAAATGAGCATATTTTAGGGACTGTATCCAAATTGAACTTCGGTACTCTATTGTTGAAATGCGACAGAATGATTATGTCACTTCTATTAATGTATTATTTCTTGTCAATATGACCATTTGACTCGCTCAATATGCTTCGACTATTGTCATCCCAAATGTTTCATTAAAATGATTAAAATGGTTTTTTTTGTTGTTGTTTTTTTCAAATTATGCTTTTTCTGGTCAAATTACAATTTCGGAAGATATTAATAAAAATATGGAAATGTAATTTAACATTAGAAGCTCTAAATTTTGAATGTTTATAATTCAAAAACCTATAATCCAAATGGCTTGAATTTCATTTCTAGGCATAGTTTGAACCGAAGATTTAAAACATATTGTCAGAATTGGGTGTTACCATTGAAAAAAACAAAGTTTGGTCTAGTTTTGATTTTTTATGACCCCCTAAGCAAATTTTATATGCATCATTTAAA